>OX104067.1:117037542-117105245 GCA_944474145.2 Dicrocoelium dendriticum | reverse complement strand
CGAATTCGAGTGCAATATGGCGCAGTGCCAGCATGCGACTGATGAGTTAACGTTGGACGTAAAACAAACATACCTGGGATACGTTCAGTCTATCACCGCAAACCGTGTACGACAAAGGCGTTTGGCCTTAACAAAGATGTTGAACCAGGTTAAGCCTCAATCTACTTTCCCAAGTGGACCTGACAGTTACGTGTATAACTTTTCAAGCCTGAAATTGAACTCTACTTTAATGGAAGTTCTATCACTTGGTCTAAAATTTTGCGCCCCCAGACACAGAGATAATCAGCAACACTGTGAGTTACAGTTTGAAAACCTATTTCTTCAAACAAAAGGGTTGGCAGCAAAGTCTAATGAGGACTTGGAACACTTCAAATGTTCTCTGGTGAACAAGTGTCATCAGTATCGTAAGTGCCATGTTCAAAATCATGGTCCATTGACACGCAAGCACTTTGATGCACTGAAGGATTTAAGGCGCAATGACAAGATCTTCCTGAGTAAACCAGACAAAGGCACTGGGATCGTTCTATTGGACAAAGACGACTATATAAACAAGCTAGAAAGAATTCTGAGTGATGGAACAAAATTTTCCCGAACAATTGGAGAAAAGGATCAAACGGAGCGAACCGAAAAGCAGATTACTAAGAGCTTGCTAGAGCTTCGGAATAGCGGATACATCTCAAATACTCTTTATGACAGCCTTAAGCTGAGTGGCACTAATGTTCGGAGGCTTTACGGGCTACCTAAAATTCATAAGACTGATGTCCCACTTCGCCCAATTTTATCAATGGTTAATTCACCGTACCATGCTGTTGCCCAATGGCTTGTGGAAATTCTTGAGCCAATAAGACAGCAACTTACACATTACAGCGTTCGTGACACTTTTCATTTCATCGAAAGTGTCAGGGACCGCAACATCAGTAAGAAAATAATGTTTTCCTTGGATGTTGTCTTGCTTTTCACCAACGTCCCACTTCTCGAGAAAATTGATTACATTTGCACCTACATCAAGGAAACACAGGCAACGATAGGCATACCATTGCATGCTTTAAAAAGTCTCCTTCTGCGTCGCACCTGGAACATACAATTCCTATTCAATGGCTCCACTACCGTCAAAAAGATGGTGTAGCCATGTGATCGCCACTAGGTCCGCTGCTTGCTGATGTCTTCATGGCAAAACTAGAGAACACCAAACTACATGCGGAGATCACCACCTTTGATTGTTATCATCGCTATATGGATGACATATTTGTTGTGGCCGATCAGTCCACTGACATCGACGCTGTTATTGAACGCTTTAATCAGGCCCACGCAGCATTGCAGTTTACCTGCGAGAAGGAAGTGAACAACCGGTTACCGTTCCTTGATGTATTGTTAACTCGTAGGATAGATGGTTCGATCCAACGGCACGTCTACAAAAAGAAAACCTGGAGTGGCCAGTATACGAACTTCCATAGTTTCGTTCCTTTGAGATACAAGCGAAACCTAATTCGCACTTTAACCACAAGGGCCCGCAGGATTTGTTCTGAAGACACGCTGGGTACTGAGTTGGAGTTCATTCAAAATGTGCTGCGCGAAAATTGGTATCCTGATCGATTCATTAGTAAGAACATGCAAGAAAAACCCGACCCTGTGCTGGTTCTAACAGCTGAGAAGAAAGACCTGTTTATAAGATTACCTTTCAAAGGAGACGCAGCCGCCGAACGTATAGCCAGAAGCCTTTCTACAGCCATTAAGTCAACTTTTCCAGCTGCTAAGCTCAAGTGTACTTTCTCAACGGAACCCCTCATTCGCGTTTGCAACAAAGACAAATTGCCGATGCTGACCGCTTCCATGGTCATTTATCAGTTCGAGTGCGCCTGTGGCGCTACTTACATCGGTCGAACGGCTCGGCACTTGTCAAAGCGCATTAATGAGCACCTTCCACGCTGGTTGCGTCTAGGCGGTACCGGGGCTATAACTAGCTCTGTTATGGCTCATCTAGTTGATAGTGGGCACGAAGTCGATCCAGTCCGCGCCTTTCGAATACTCTACAAGGTTCCGCCACTCCAGTCGAAAGGCCTGCGCCTCCGTACCCTCGCTACAGCTGAGGCGATCAGTATTCGGTTGTATCAACCGCTTTTGTGTTCAAAAAAGAAACTGATCGAAGCTCTCAAGTTACCATGGCCGGAAAAAGTGGACGATTCGGAGGCCGGAAGGAATCGTTTGACTACATCTTTGCCCTAGTGTGCGCTTATCGTTTAGGTTTATTGCTGGTTTATGCCCCCAGTTGGCACGTGATCCAATTTCATTTGAACTGATCGAAACCAATGTTACTTCCGTTGCTCTTTCCCCATATGCTTGTACAGGTCTGACGAGGAATTCATCGAAAACAATTGTTTACCTTCGATGCCTTGTTCTTAAAATGTGACACCCACCAAATTTAGCAAACAGCATTTTAGTCGTTTCTACACACAAATAAAGAAGTGCAGCGGAGCAGAATCTGGTGCAGAAGAAGATGAGACAGCATTTAATTCCTCATAGGATTGTGAGTCTACGACTTTCCAGATAAATAAGTGGATAGGAATTATTTACGCAGGATCTTGTGCTACTAAATGTCATGTCCGCTTGTAAGTTATGAATAATCTCGTACCAGATCAGAAGGATAGCTAGTCCCACTCGACTGTTTGCTCGAACCACCGGCGCAAAGATGGTCAACATTGCGCTGTGACGCGTCTGTTCGGTGACGGCTAAAAGGCGCGGTGGCCAGAGTGTGAAAATACTAGGCAGTAATGATACACAAGTGCCCAGTGCTGAGGCTGATGTTGCATTCTTGATGCTTCTTCACCGCAGTTGGGCTAAACCAACTTACACTTAAAGTAGGTCTTTTTAAGCTGGCTAAATTTCATTCCACTTTATTTGGTTTGTTCTGCCTACGTGAGTACTCTTCTATTAACTGGCCACGTTGCTTAAATTATTTGGGCTTATGTTCGGTAACTTTGTTGCGTTTGTAGCATTTTTAACTAACTTGCGGACATTTTTTCCTTATCGCGGATTCGTTGCTAACCAACTTACTTCATATGCTAATTTAGCAAAGTGTTATGCCACCGTATTTGTATGCATTATTGGATTTGTTTTATTTCATCTTGTCGTTGCAGGTGATTGGCTGTTGCTTGATATCCCCGGTGTGGCTGCGCTTGATGTGCATGTTGACAAGGTGCCTACCTGTCTATTACCCACTACCTCGTCCATACTGGCTCCAGGAGACAGTTGGTCGTTGCTGGAGGGGACGGGGTGCACGGTCCTTGTGGCCGTGCTAGGCTCGAAGAGTGGTTCCATGCACTCATTGTGGAGCGGACTACGGTCCAGCCACCGCCTTGTGTGCACTTGATCCCCCAAATACAGCGTGCTTGTGTTTGTCTGTGAAGGAGTGTGGGCCGGTTCCGTTGATGAAACGTGGCTCCCATCCACATGCCTCCCGGTCTTATTCCTTCGGGTTTACACTGGATATGGGGTGTGTGGATGGAGGTGTGGGTGGTGCAGCGCAAGTCACCCGTGATCCCTCTGTAGGCGCAGGCGTTCTGTGGCTGGCCACAGTGACAGGTAAATACGAAACCGGATGCCGCCAACCAATGATACACAAATTTGTCATCCAAAAGAGGACAAAATCCGAAAAGGTATCCGGTCAACTTAAACAAGGGAAAGATGGTATAAATATCTACTCCGGTTGAAATGTTGAAGCTTGACTGTCACTGCAGAATTATCCCTTTGAGGATCACGCAGCTGAGAATAGAATTTACCACCAAAACAGTCCAATTACCTGTGTGCTGAGAATGGTATTTACTTTGACAAACATACACTTTTCCCTTCTTGTAAGTGAGGCAACGTATGATGTGCACAATGATTGCGTGACGTCGTTTTCCGATGGACACGGGATATATGCTGTGACGCAAACGGCATATTGCACTGAAGCTGTTGTTGAAATACGGTTAAAGTTTGAGCAAAAACATTAGAAGTTTTTAGACTGTTCCGCGGCTGACCCATCTGGATGGACAGAATTTTCGACGGAATCTACATCGACTTCATCAAAGCATTCGATAAAGTTAATCATGAAGTGCTTCTAGACAGATTAAGGTTGTGTGGTGTCGGAGGATCGTTACATCGATGGATGGAAGAAAGTGGAGGGTATATGTGGACGGCCATCTAACCGATTGGTATCCCTCGACCAGTGGTGTACCTCAAGGTACGGTACTGGGACCCACTCTGTTTCTCATCCACATCAACGAGCTGCCCCAGCTTCTACGGTCGCCGTGTGCACTGTTTGCGGATGACCTCAAAATCTGGCGAGAAATTAATACTCTCGATGACTGCGACATTCTCCAACAAGACCTCGACCGCCTCGCAGTATGGTCTGCTGAAGTCCACCTACCGGTCAACCCGGCAAAGTCCCTATTCATGAATCTCAGGAAGGCTGTTCACGGCCGAACGTACACCCTAGACGGCCAACCACTACATCCTACACCTTCCGTGAAAGACCTAGGTGTACTCTCACGCTGCGACTTGAAGTCCGTCGACAACACCAATAAACTGTATCGAAACGGACTGCGCATGCTCTGGGCGCTGAAGCGCAGCTTCTGCACTTGGTCTGAAGACGTCGCCACTCGCCTCTTCTCTTCCATCGTCAGACCAATGCTAGAGTACGGCTCGCCTGCATACTGTCCGATCACTCGCGGCGAAGCGCAAAAGATCGAACGAGTACAACACGTCGCCATAAAGCTGATCCCCAGCTTGAGAGGCTTATCGTATGAAAACCGGTGCATGAAACTTGGGCTCTACACCTTGTCGTATCGCCGTGTTCGAGTGGATCTTATCATGACCTACCGTATTTTACATCTCGGTCATTTCCCCATGATGAGGTCGTTACTCCACTTGCGAGTACCATGCACCACACGTGGGCACAGGTACAAACTCGTGGTACCTGATCTGAAGAAAATCCCACACCCCCTGTGTTTCGAGCGGAGGGATGTGCACGCCTGGAACAGTCTGCCAGAACACGTCGTCGAGGCCGAATCTATGCAGAAATTCAAAACTTTGTTGGATTTGCACTTCGGTAACATACGTTTCTGAGAACGGTTGCTACTTGACAACGATATCACCCACTTGTGACTCACTGTGTGAACAAGCATTTTGTGTGCTACATAAGGAGTTGCTGAACCATCTCAGGATAACCACCGGACGTGTTTATTTATTTTTTAAAATGTTTTTGATTATCACTCGATGGAGTTGTACAGAATTATTTTCTACTTGCTCCAAAATACAGTATTCAGTATTCAGTATTCAAAAGGGCTAGCTTGTTCTGCTAAATTCATCCAGTGAGTCTTCATGTTGTTGTGATAACCAACAGTTAAGAGGTGACGGAGGTGGTAACTGAGGTTCTCCTAATTGAGATAGATCAATTAGAAATAATGCAAACTGGTAACTAAACGTCCACAGGGCTTTTAGAATAAATTGGTATGGTAGCTGGAACAAACCTAAGAGATTCTTAGTTACCCATGGTTTTGCGGTCCTGAAAGCATCAAGAACCAGGGTGGTATGCCCCACATGGATCTCACGTGCACGCTCAGCATTTGCGGCAAGGTACAAGTGTTAAACCAACCGAAAGACCCACGCAAGCAACCAGCGTGTTGGTTTCTGGTTGTCGGCATTTTCGCAGATGGCTTCGTGTAGCCGAAGTCATCCTGAAATCTTCTTTTATTTCTTGAGTCATGAAAAACTAGCTGCGGCCTTTAGAAGACAGTATAAAAGAGCTGACTTTGCTGTGCGCCTCCAGTTCTCCACTGTTCAATCAACTTTCCTTCAGTCTGGGGTTTCGGTTTGCTTATGTCGTTTACCTCACTTATGAGTGCAGTTTACCACAGATCAAGTCGGAGTGAAACTGTTTTGATTTCCATAATGCAGTGAAACGGCACGTTGATATAGTTGAGCGCTGCTGGATCAGAAGAGATGCACTCGAAACTATTCGGCTGATGGTCTCAGGTGCGTTCGGCTAGATGACCAAATGGTGGTACCTATATACTTACGTAGTCACACAAATATGATCCGCTGAAACAGTCCGATAGTGCGTGTTTTCTAAAAGAAAAGAATGTTATGTTGATGCATGCAGTGAAAGACTCATCATGGACAGTAAGGTTGCATCACACGTTTCAGGATGAAATGTTTCTGTGCTCTCTCATGGATTTCTACAGCGGCTGTGACATGCTGACTATGCTTAACAAATTCGACGACAAGATTCCGCAGGGCATCGCCCACTTTTGTGTAGCTGCGGTAGTACTGGCGATAAACTCCTTGCACAACCTTGGATACGTGCACAGAGATATCAAAGCAGATTATGTACTCCTTGAGATCGCGGGCAACATTGTATTCGCTGATTTTGGTTCTTGTCTAAAGTTGGGTGATAATGGGCTAGTGAAGAACAGCACCGCAGTTGGAACACCAGATTATATTTCACCAGGATTTCAACGTGTCACTGAGGACAGCCATGGAAGTTAGATAGTAGAGTGCGGTATTTGTCCTTAGGAGATTTTAAATATGAAATATTGATAGGGAATATTCCTTCTACAGTGAGAACCTTACCAGACTTACAATCAAATAAGAAGTTTGAGAAAATTGGTGTCTGCTGTGTCGTTTGTTATTTATTGTTTGTTGCATGCAGGACAGGATCCATTTCGTCAGGCCGTTGGACCTGGATTGTCGGGCTTCAAGCGAAGTGGCCAGCCCAGAAAATAGGCAGGTAGGATCTCAAACTACGGTGCTACCAAACGGCTCGCTTGGGAGTGGCCTCTCCCCACGCCACTCTCATACCCTCACCATAAGGACCCGCATCAAGCCAAGTAAGGACCCTCCTCTAAGGAAGTAACCACCCTAGTCGCACGAAGAAACTACCTGTATTCGCGTCTGTCTCCTTATTGTCTGCGGTGATCCTCGAAATTGCTCGTGAGGTTAGTGTATCGAAGGGGTGTTGGCGTACGCAGAAAGGTGAACGCATAAAAACACTCGCAGAACATGTCAAAACGAACGAATGATCTGCGTGCACATGTGTTTGGAATTGTTGGTTTTTCGATCATTTTTAGAAATGAATGGAAAGAACCCATTGATTGATCAGAAGTCTGTGTAAGCGAACATATGTTTTCCGTAATTCTTCATCAGGCTTGTACAATTACATGAAATGCAAACTTTTGTATACAGACCCAACAGGTCGTCAGTCAACCAAATTGATCTTAGTGCGCTGTGACACACGTTCGGTTAGGTTACAGTTGTAGTCGTACGTGCGTACAGGTCAACTGCAGTCCGTCCTGGCCAAAGTTGGCTCAACTCGTGAGTGAACCGTTTCTGCGTGCACAGTGCTGGATCGTACAGCCGAATGGCGATGGCTTCTGCGGCATCTAATACGCGCGTATGGAAATACCTTGATCGCTTTTCTGGGGCCTGACAGATTACTTTGAACGAGTCAGCCGACTTGGTGGCGTGACCCGTATCCGCAAGATGCGTGGCTATGGCAGAGTTGGTGACCTTTCGGCCTCCATTTCCGAGCCAGGCCGGATGGTGTTCCTTCACCCTTTCGGATAAGCGTCTTTCGTACGACCAAAGTATCCTGCCCCACAGGAACAGGTAATTGAGTATACACACATTGATTTGGTGTGGACAGGCAGCTTATCCTTGAGGTTAAGTCTCACCATTGGGCTGCTGGTGAACCGGATTTGCAACCTCGCCGCTGGGAAGGTATTCCTGAGTGTGGACGTGAGACGGCGGGATAGATTCTCGGATACTATTTCCCCTTTGTAAGGCAGTTGTAGGAAAATAGTTTTCCGTTCCGCCGTCAGGACCATAGGTGCTTCCCTGTTTCGCCCCATATTCGCATTAATAAAATTCTCTGGGTAGCCATTCTCTTTCAGTGTCGCTCGTATTAGTTGCAACTCTTCGAAAAGCGTATCCTTCGAGCAGATTCTTTCGGCCCGGTTCACGAGACTGAGGACCAAGTTTCTCTTAATCCGAAGCGGCACAAAGCTATGAACGTTTGTGTAATGTCCATTCCAAGTACACTCTCGGTAAACGCTGCGTTTTATTGCACCACCTTCAAGTATTTGTAGAGGTACATCGAGAAAATGGAAAGCGCCATTTTATTCTAGCTCGTAGGTGAATTGTATAGATTTGTGAGCCTGGTTAAATACACTGGTGATCTTCTCGATGTTACCCGGAGGTGTCAAGTAGCACGAAGATATCATCTACGTAACGGTGATATAACGTGAGGCTACTGATGACCGCTTTCAATTTACCCTGTTCCAACATACCCATGAAAACATCAGCGAGGAATGATCCTAGCGGGGAACCCATTGCAACTCCATCGCGCTGTCGGTATATATCCCCGTTGAATAGGAACTGGACGTTAAATGTACACCTTAGCAGTAATTCTTTCAGTGCCAGAGTTGGTATGCCAATATTAAGATGGTTCTCGTCAACAAAGTTGCAAATAAACTCAGTCGTTTCAAATAAAGGCACATTCGTCAACAATGAGGTGACATCTAGAGAGCACATAGTTTGGTTCTTGATGTTGACATCATGCAAGACATCTATAAACGCAAAAGTGTCCTTTAGGGTATATACAGCGACTCGTCTAAGCACAGGCTCAAGAAGTTCTACCAACCAACGAGCGATCGAGTAGTATGGAGAGTTTCTCATGTCCAAAACCGGGCGAAGAGGACAGGCAGGCTTGTGGGTTTTGCGAAGGTCGTAAAGCCTTGGGATAACCGTGCCCACGGAGCGTAGATTTTCATAGACCGATTCGCTGATATTTTTAGAAATACTTTTTGGATGTGTTGCTTTTTGTTTTCAATAGTTTAATCAATCAAAGACAGGGCAAATACTTCAATATTTACACCGTAAATTTTCGGAAATGCGAACAGGCTTACGAGCATCCCGACCGCGGTCGTGGATTGTGGGACGCGACAGGCTAGGTCCGGAAATTATCGGGACGACTGATGTTGCAGACTGGGATCGTAGTCTGGTTTGACGACATTAGGATCTAGAAAATCGGTATGAATATTCATATCATCGCACGCACCTGGCTAGTCCATGGAGGTGAGGTAGTTTCCTCTATGAACCCTGGTTTTCCGTGGTCGTTGGTGAGGATTCCGCATCTGCCACCGCGATCGATCATAATTGGCTTGATTGTTCGGTTGATTACTTTAAGTGGTTCGATGTACGGCGAAAGCAGAGGCTATCGAACGCTGTCTATTCGAAGCAGTACGCGTGAGCAAGTAGACAGTTTTCCGGGCACATACACTGTTGTCCTCTGCAACCGGGAAGCTGGTGGGCGCAGCTCACGCTTTAGGTGTGCCAACCTATCGGCGTTACTTCCATAGTGGATGGAAGAAATGGACGGTGCTGGTGCTACTAGCGGTCCGCGCAAAATCAGCCTGCAGCCTTAGACTAGCAGGGTTGGTTTTGCATCAAAATCAGTTCTAACCGTGTTTCGTGAGTCTAGGAGGAGGATGAAGTGGAGAGAAGTGTTTCAGATCATGAAGATCTGAGTGCTTTCACAGCGTTGTGTTCAATTTGTGATGAAACCGCTCCACTTTGCATTTAGGGGCCGGATGATATGCTGTCGTCTTGACGTGGCGACAGTCTAAATGCTTAAGCAACGTGGCAAAAGTGCATGAGTAATATGATCTATCAGTGGTCACGATGACGGGACAGCCGTACTAACCTACCTAGCATTCTAAAAATGCCTACGTCGCTGGCACCATAAAGCATTACGGAATCGGAGTAGCCTCTGGCCACCTGGTGAATCGGTTGCTGCAAATCAACAGGTACACCGAACCATACGAAGTCGGTAGATGTCCTACTAGGTCCAAGTGCATGTGATGAAACCGTGCTTCTGGTGTCGGAAATGTGCCTAATGGGCTTTTCATGTGCTTATGCACGTTCACACGTTGGCACGGAAGGCAAGCAACCGCCCAAGTACGAACTTCATGATTGGCATTGCACTAGGCGAATCCTGTGGTAACGAGTTTAACCGATTCAGGAACGCCTGAGTGAGACAGCCCGTGCAACGGGACGAACACGGTCTACGGCAACTTAGGTGGGACGACTGGGCGCGGCGTGCCCAGAGTTATATCGCGAAGTATAGTTCTGTCTAATGATCTCAACGGAACTAGTCGTATATTCAGTGAAGAGATCTGCGTAGTTGCTCAACCTCAGGATTATAGAGGTGCGCTGCGGCCATGACTGAAAGCTTGATAGCGGCGCCAGCGTCAGCGGAGATCGGTTGAATTCGGGAAAGTACGTCGACGACAGTGTTGTGCACATCTGAGACATGTGTATACCGGTCGGCGCGACTCTGTAGAAGAGCATCGGTCGGTAATCAAGCTAAGCATGTAAGTCAGGGGTTTGTGTTAGCTAGAGACTGAAACGAAAGGTCTTCTAAGACGTCTGAAATGACGTGTGGATAATTAAATGACTGACAGTGCTTATCGAAAGTGCTGTAACGGGATTCGATGGGTTATAAGCATTTGGATAAAAATGACAACGGCTGCCAAACGTCACCTACCTTATGTTGTAAGACCGTCCCAACTGCCACGTCAGAAGTGTCGTTACAGAATGACAGTGGGGCTGCTAGGTCGTGATGCGTTATGTTGTCGATAGCCTCTTTAAAACTTTAAAAGTGGTGCGACGTTCATTCCGGTGTAAAACGAAGATAAAAGTTAACGATCTCATCAAAGCGTCTTAGGTGCTTGAATTATTGAGGCTCAGGATAGTCTATGATGGCCGTAATTTTATCCTGTAGTGGCATGATGCCTGCAGGAGAGATATTGTGGCCGAGAAAGCTGACCGAATCGACATCAAAGGAAAGCTTTCATGCGTTGATCGTCACTTCGTGCTGAGCTAAGCGGTCAAAAAGCATTCGAACGTGGTGCAGGTGCTCTTCTCGTGAAGAGCTCGCGATTAAACATGGTAGGGATAAGTATAAGCGAAGTCTATCTCGCGATAAACTTGGTCGATAAAACGCTGATGTGTTTGCGCTGCATTCTTCAGAAGAAACGTTTCACGCAGAAAGCTAAACACAACAAATGGAGTCGTCACGATAGTTTTAGCGGTGTCCGCTTCAACTACTGGAATTTGCTTGTATGCGCGCACCAAGACGATTTTAATGGAAACGCTTTTGACTATTAGAATGGTGATGGGGTCTACGGCATGTGGGAAAGTATGGCGATCTGATATGGCCACGTTGGCTAAGGAAACCATAATCATCACAAGGACGCCAGTCCCCATTGTCTTCTTCGGAACCATGTAGAGTGGTGACGCCCATGGGCTGTTGGAAGGTCTGGTGAAATCGAGCGGAAGCAGATAGTCGAATTCAGCTCTTGTGTTACGTAACCTTTCGGAGACGTTCCATCTTAATCGGACACCGGTTGGCGTACCGCGCTTGCCAATGTGATGACCGACCACTGTGGTAATTGGCGTAAGCTCTGCAGTTGGTCGTACCAGTCGCAGGTATTCAGAAAATAGTTCAGCATTATCTGAAGCTACATCGGCAATTCGTAAAACGGGACTGCTTATCGAGGCAGCTGAAATGATGTCTTCAATCGCAAGTTTAGTATGGTCGTCTAAAAGGCTGTGGCGACCAGCATCAACAAGCGACCCAAAATATCGGAGGAAGTCGATACCAATAATCGAGAAAGATGCAGACGCAACCGAGGAACTCCACTGAAAATCTCGGCGGAGTTCGAGGTCCTGGTTCATCATGCGCAGACCGAATGAAGTTATCAGAGAAGCTTTAGCCGCACGCAGGTTGTGCGTGGGTTTTGAGTGCTTGTCTTTCGCCTTTGCAGGGATGACGCTTACATCCGCTCACGTTTCCATGAGGAAAGTGATGGAAGCTCGTAGCACCCTTACGTAAAACAGGCGATTAGTTTGATTGTAGGTTGATGCGTCGGTCGTGCTAGTATACTGGCTGTTCGCTTTCTCTGAAGCGGCTTAGTCGTACTTAATGCAGGGAGCCCGACAACGTCTAGCTTTTCCATTAGATTGGCGGTGGAACCAACGTAATTCTTCGGTGGGTTTGATAGTATCTGACTGAGAGGGTCCAGAGCAAATGTTGCGCTTACTTTCCGAATGAGACCTAATCGGAGCAGGCAAAGATGAGCTGCAATGAAGGGTAGCCAAAACATGATCAGTGTCTGACTGTGGCACACACTGCTTCGAAGCTTTCATTGCTGCTATCCTGCTGCAAAGTAGCGCAGTATCTTCGACTTTAGAGTCAGATCGACCTGACGACTTGCAACCAAATTAAGCCTCAGTTTTCATCAGTGAAAATAGGTCACCGAACTTGTTATGACTTCCACTGAGTATTAAAAAGACAGAAGTGACATTGCTTGTAATGCGTTTACTTGCAAAACGGAAGGTAAAACCAACAGTCAGCAAATGTCGCTTACCACAAACTTGAGCGAAACGACCGCTTCTCACGTGCCGTGTGGTTGACTGATTGTTCCAAGCGGAAATACATACAGGATCGCTGGAAATCGATCGATTTTCTCGTGTTGTCTGTCTGGCTGACATACGTGATCTCTCTAACAGAAGATACTTGTCGTCTGCTGCGGAATACATTAGAACGCGGCGTTTGCTTTAGTAGCCAGTTCTGTCAGAGGCGCATCTAGAAACATGAAAAGCATTACTGACAATGGTTCTGGGAGACTTGCAAAGCACAACTCATTTATCCATTCTTCGCTGAAGAGTATGAGTCCAGCAGTGAGCTGAACTTCGCGGATCAAAATAGATGGCTTGTGATCTTCCAGCTTGAGACAATTACGCGGTTCAAATCGAGCCGTGCGCCTGACTGACTCATTCAAAATCGTTTGCTACATTGTTTCACACTGCCTCATTCCATGGGCAGAAAAGAATGACGGGGAATGCTGATCCTCAGCCATCCAAAAATTCCCATTTATTAGAATGAATCAAGGGAAGCATAATCTGAGTAAAGAATTCTATTCGGTAATTTTCATCAGATTCAAACATTACATGATGAGGAAAACCTCCTGGAGAAATAGTTACTTAGATGCACCTTAAACGTGCGGTTAACATTCAACGGGGATACGTATCGTCAAATTGATGGATTTGCCATGGGCTCACCATTGGGACCCTTTCTAGCAGATGTCTTTATGGCAAAATTGGAGCATAACATATTAATAACTCACATCAACGAAGTCGAGATGTAAATACTTTAGGTAGAAGACACATTTCTACTCTGCAAATTGAAAGCGCAGACTGTGAAACCGTTGGAAGCCTTTAAAGATGCGCATCAGAATCTACATTTCACATGTGAGCACGAATCCAGAAAACGACTACCGTTCCTGGATGTTGATATCATCAGAGACGCCGATGAATCGTGCAGCAGAGCGGTGTATAGGAAACCAACTTGGACTGAACAGTACATCAACTTCTATGGTGCAGTACCCATAGAGTTAAAACGAACTCTTGTCCGCACTCTTGCGTTCCGGGCACACAGAATTTGCACACCGGACAAAATCACCGAAGAATTGCAGAGGATCGGCGACGCGCTAAGAGCGAATGGGTATGCAGATAAATTCATCCTCAAACATCTGAAAGAACGCAAGATAAAACCACCGAGGATGAATTTACCGAAAATATAACTAATAGTGCATATTTCTTTCAAAGGAGACAATGCGGCTGATGCCCTGTCCATACGCCTGAAAAACGCTGTTGAAAAAACCTATTTAGCGGCTCGCCTACACATAGTAATTTAAAACAAGCATTTCTTCGCAAAAACCTTGGAAAACAGACTGCCTCCGGTGACTCGATCAATGCCCGTTCACCTTTACTCGTGCTCCTGTGGTGCACGATACGTGGATCGTACCACGAGGCGCCTATCTCATAAAATACGCCAACACATCCCAAAGTGGTTTTGCAATGGCGAAGCTAGGTACAGTAACAGTTCCATCTTGTCTCACCATCTAGATTGCAGTCACGCAGGGACGGAAAATGATTTTAGAGTCATCAATACTGTTCCTGAACGTTTCACGCGCGGATTCCGGAAGCATTTTCTGTTTATTGAAGAAGCTATCTACATCCGCCACCTCAAGTCAGAATTGTGCGTACAAAAACAGTTAATACTTCCTTTACTTCTACCGTGGCCTACAACTTCGGCTGCACATTTTTGCCACTTTCCATGACCCCGTGATTTATTGATTTGTTCCTGTTGAAATTAAACATTCTGTTCAATACGCAGCCAGATCCGGCATATTTAGCACTTTGTTCTCATCATGCAATGTTTGAGTCTGATGGGAATTACCGAAAAGGAATCTTTACTCAGATTTTACCGCCGTTGATTCAATCAAAAAATAGAATGTCCTTAATCAGCGTCCCCATCGGGAAAGGAAGGCACGAGGTTAGCCGATTTTAGCTCGAACGATCCGTTGGAATGCCATTATTTTCCAGTTCGATCTCGAATATCGCAAACCAAACCTCTGGGCTGTGTTCCATGCAACTTGGAACAGCCAAAGTAAGCATGTCTACGCAGTGAAAAACGGCTCAGCTGCCACAGTGGCGTTTTGAACGGAGAAGATCAAAGATGAACGGAAACAAGATGAGAGTACCGAAGTTACGTAAGGAACAAATAAATACACCTACATAATTGATAAATAGGAACGAACTCGTCAAACTATACAAACGACGAAAAAGTTTATATTTGCCCTTGCGAACCAGGATCATCAAATTGTAGGACTATTAAATACTAGACCGAAGTGGTGCGCAAAATCAGGCGCAGATATCAGATGGATATTGAAGTCGGGTATCGCGGACTAATTTCGATTAGCTACAAAATGCATAGACGGATGAAGCGCGACTCCGGCAAATGTTAGCGTGACAGTTTCTAGAGTATTCAAGTGACGACCTGGAAGTTCGAAAGCTTAAAACATGAAAGAATAATGTATGCTTGAGCAGCAGTGAAATCGTACAAAATGGTTGGTGATTATATTTTGGGCTCTACACCGTGCCCACAAACTGACGGATTGTATTTAAAAGTGTAACAGGTTCATGTATATGAAGATGTCAATGGTTGTAGGTTATGCAGAAATGCAATAGGTACGTTTGGGAAGATATTCGGTGTTTTCACTGTCATTTCTTATCAGAACACAAGCATTTTCAGTTGTTAATTCCGATGAATCTCGGAGATATCATGAAGGCGGCACGTTTATGAAAAGTCGGAAGGAGGTTGAAACAGGATCAAGCAATTGGATTCGTCAACCAAAGGCAGACGAGTAGCACACGCTCGTGCGTACTAGCCTAGAGTAATACAATTGAACTTCTCTGTACTTGGTGTAGTTGCACTGTAATGCGAAAGAAGAGAGTGCTCGGATTAATACATCAATGTAGCAGCATATGAATCTTTGGCGCTTCAATTTCGTTAGACGAATAATGTAATGTAACAAGCATATAGGGTTGAGTTAATACAGGGTGAAGTGTTTGGACATTTCTAAATCTGGCTATGGCATTGACACGATCAAATACAATGTACTGTGTGTGTGTGTGTGTGTGTGCTACGGAGTTGTTATGAGACTGAGTCAGCTCATTTGCTTTACTTACAGCCTTCACATATGGGTGAAGATTTATGGCCTGCTCAGCTGTGTAAGGCAAAATATGCTGTTGAGGTAAGATGAATAGATAAACTGAAAAATAACTGAATAAATGTTTGTTCTGTGCAATGCTGGGCGCACTCACGTAGGAATGATAAACAAATTATGGTCATGTAGGAAAGATAGAATACAAAGTGATTAGGAACGTATACAGATAGTTAACCGAGTATTGGTAAACATATAAGAAGGAAAGGAAACGCACAGTAACAAAAGCAAGGACTTAGTCTAAAGAACAAACTAATGGTTAATGTTGAGGAGACAAGATGCAATTACATTCGAAGTATCCAGGAGTAAGTGTCCAACTGATTCAAGGCAAAGACAGAAGTATTGTAAGAAACACAAAGCGAAGTAATACGATTATCCATGGGACCGTCTTTATGGTACCTGCATCCATGCGATGTGATAGTTCGAGTGGTTTCACCCCATCTTTACAAGCCATCTGTTCGTGCGTCAGTGTGGCTAAGAAGCGGGCTACGCACCAGCGATTTTGGCCAAAATTTTGGCTCCATTTTTCATAAGCTGACCGTTCCTCATTCATTATATTTTTGTGCGTGTACACATGATGACCCGATTCACCGGAATTGGTGGCATATGCCACCAAGAGTGAATTCAACAGTTCAGAGTGTACCGTTGTTTTTTTGTTCAGCTCCCATTATATTTACCAGGCGGTATTGGCTCTTCGCTTTTTGTGGGTAAATATTCTGCATGGAAACATCATTCCATCAACTAAGAAGAACGGCCCAATCGTGACAAACAATGAAACAAAAACAAAAAGAATATGGTGAAGTAGGATAAAGCTAAAAGGACGGAAATAACAAGCAAATAATTGAACAAATAATCAATCTCGCGCTGGTACAGGATATCATCCTACCGGTTAACGTGATAAGATTTAACAGAAGTTATGAAAAAGCTGTTTAAATTTATTAGTGGATTGGCTTCGCCTTTCAAGACGACTTGAAGGTGTGAACTGGCAGCTTTGCATAGCCGACGGAATGGCAACAACATATGAAAGAAGTGAAATCTAAGCGAGTGCGAGTTCAATGCTCTGGATGCTATCAATGCTTTCCACTACAAATGTACTCCAAACCTTTACGTTGCCATGCCATCGTACACCAAGTTGTGCTAGCGGTGGGACAGTAGAATGGAAGGTATCCATGAATTGTTCAACCATGTTTCGACGCTCGTGAGCTGAAGATCAGTTATGTAGACAACGTGATTGGGGATTGGGTTTGTATGGTTTTGGATGTTATGGTTTATTGCTTGCATGGTCAAGCATCTCTACTCGTCTATATTTTGAGTTGGCGTGCAATCGCCGACGCTCGTTTTATCCCTCTCAAGGACATTGGATACAATGTTTATCCACAAATTCCAGCCTTTTGTGGATTCACTTCTAGGTAAAAGACACTTGGGTTCACTTGGATACATGGAACACCCTAATACTACATCGCCATTGGTGACAGCTGCGGACCAATGGGGAAGTGGTACTAGCTGCTGGCATCCACTGGTGATGACGTCGCACTAAGCTGTGTTCCGCTGGGAAGCGCTTCACTGACGAGACCCAGAAGGTCGAAACGCCGGCAGCTAGTGGTTTTCAAAATTAGCCTTAGCCTACTGATTGACAGTGGCAATGATGAATTAGCTGAATTACTCCGAAATTATCTGGCCCTCCGTCAATCTGGAGACTAAGAATTTCTAATTCGAACCCGGTACTTGCGAGCTAAATGGAAGAGTAAGAAGCTGTGAAGCGCGTAAATTCATTGATCTCAGACTCGCGGTATAGAACTATATCAACAAATTTTGGAGCTATGTGCTATTTATTAAACGCTGCATCACTCCAAAGGCCCAAATATGGTTAGTCTGCCAACTCCCGTAATTTCATCGAACTTGACTCTCAAAGCAGGAGCTGGTCGTTAATCAATTGGCTTTGGAAGTGTCCCTGAACTTCACTCTGAGGATATTGCCCAGGTGGCAACGAAACGTCTACAGCTAAAACGCCCAGCAAGGAGAACTACACGACGTCATCATACACACCTTGATACCTAAATGCTCCCAGTAATTTAAATAACTTCTGATACATCTGGATCTGTTCCATTAGATCCAGTTGGCAATATTTATACTGTCGGACTGGTACTATGGATTATTAGGATTTTCTTTTGTGTATTAGACTGTGTGTTAAAACTGATCTCTGTTAATTTACCTACCCGGAGTACAAGGGTATGGACATTACAACAATCATGATATAACAGCACCATAACGGAAATACATGGCCGGTAAACATGCAAGGCGAGTTTCTACGGCAAATTCTGCAGTGACTCCAGCCAAACGAATTGGAATTAAGTGAGAACATATATTGCGCATCGTGCTTGTAGGTACATCAATAGATATAAGTGAATATACTGCATGTATATTGTGTAGACAATTACGTGTTTTTGACAATGAATTCAAGGCTGGACGATCCGCTCTACATTGGTAACATAGATCATTTATTCTGCTGTTATGCGTGAACATCCTCAAGGGTATTCGGTAGTAATGTGATACTGGCCAGCACAAGCAAGTCAATTTCTGGCACACACACACACACACAGCGCTTGTGCTTCCTGTTAGTCTTGGGGATGAAAGTGAGAGGGTGAGAGATTTATGAGTCATATGTACAACTTATCGCGGAAACTGTAATTACTTTCGCGCTGACGGATGCTGTCGAAACATGTCGAAAATTGTCATGTCCGGTCTTTTGGCCAGTCGGCTTCCCAAAGCGTCCACCAGTCCACTACTCTGAGTGTTTAATTGCTCGTCACAAACGGATGCCTCACGCTTCTGGTGAGAAACCGGAAGTCATGCTTCATGTTTATTACTCACCACATTCCCTCTTAGAATGAACTCGTGATTTTCAAGTGTTATGATCTAACTCCTATCGAAGCCCAACCAGTTCGCCTAGGGAGGACACAGCAGGCACGATACGCAGGATCTTCTACCCTTATGTCAGCCGTCTAACAGGCAGCCTTGTATTTGTATTTATCGAGAGCATCTAGTGGCTAGAAACTTGGAACGGCGCTTAATCAATTCACTGTCAAATGTTACAATATCAAATCGCACCCTGTTCATAATCGTCTTTTCCAGCAGCTGCGTGAGCAGAACAGTGAAGATTTCCAGGTTATGGTTGTGTCGGAGCCCCACGGCTGCTTCCACCCACTAACGGTAGTGAGAACACCAACGACCGGGCAACAAACAATGTTCAGGCCGCACGCCAAACCGGCCACCAAGCGTCTGTGTATGCAACTCAATCACATGATTCAAATTAGGGCATATCACAGGCTATGCAGAAAGGCTGACAATCGATCAATCAAAGCTAGTCATTCCAGGGGCGAAGGATCGATACGGTTTCACGAACGAGCGAAATGTACAGAGTAAAGGAAAAGCCATTAAGCATAAGATTCAGTGTCAACCCAAGCTACTCACAAAAGGTGAGGTAAAAGAAAACGTATGTGGGGAACCGTAAAAGAGGACGGGGTGAATAGGAGTGAGTGGAACAAAACTCACAAAACAACGGGGAGTGGTGGAGTATTCTTACCTCCGCTATAACAGTTATTCTGTTGCATACGGAAGTTAGAAGCTCTCCAAGGGCAACTGTCTCCGTCGTTTTGTTGCATTCTAGGTCACCATGATCACATTCTTTTCTGGAACTGATTGTGAAAGCAAACCTAATAGCTAAACCAGATGTCTTTTATCTGGCTGGTTTTTGAAACCTCAACTTATTACTAAACTCTTCAAGGCAAGTTGAGTAATCTCTTGAGTAAAAAAGCCGTTATCGCTTTTCCTAACAAGCTTAAGTGTATGCTCAAGACATTGGATGCCAAGAATTTTCACAATTCCTAATTCTAGCTACAGTCACTTAGGAGCTAAAAAATGAAGATTTGCTTGTTTATTTTAGTCATTTACAACAACTCCGAAAAGAAACGAAAAATTGACATGGAAATCTAGATTTGGATTTTAGATCCATTTGATGTACAGCCTTGCAATGGGGTTAGAAGCCAGGAAATTCTCATAGAGCTTCAAATTGACACACTAACAAGATCCAAATTCATACAATATAAAAGGGATTTTGGATACAGACTGATGCCCCTAACATTAATCCCAGACTGGGAAATAGCTGAAATATATTGCCTTGCATTACCATCCACATACTCAATTGAATTTGGGTTCAGCAGAAAGGTTTCTGTAATAAAAAGTAGAAACAGGTTGTACATCACAGCAAGAAGTGATCTTCGACTCTTGTTGTCAAGTATGGCGCCTGACATGAGCAAGCGTGCTCAAAGGAATCACGCTCAAAGCTCGCATTAATATTCCGACAAAAGCATTTTCAAGAAGTTGCTACACCTCTTACTTCATGACGTGTTTTACAGTTGAAACCCAACAATAATTAAATACAAGTTTAAATATTAATGATGAGTTAGGTGTAATTACAGACAGGTGGCTTGGCGTTACCGCATAATAAATGTTACCTTGAGGCTTTATAAGGGAAAGAGCATTCATACCAACATTAAAAATGTGTCCATCATAACAAAGGATACAAATATGACCACTGGAGCTCATAGATTTACGTCTGTTATGTGTTGTGGATTTCTGAAATTGTATTGTTCAAGGGTGCAAACATGAGAAATGGAAAGTTTCAAAAGAAGGACACGGCTGAGTAAAGGCTGAGAATACCTGACCTAGGAAATACACAGTCCGACGGTCAGGGAGCAATGACGTCCATCGTTTTCAAGTGTCCTCCAGACAACGCTTGTGCTCCAGTTGTACAAAGCGGACACCAAATTGTTGTGATCTAGCTGCCATAGAAGCCCAACCGATTCGCCCATTGAGGACAGCAGGGGCAGTACGCAGGGAGTATTATACTTAAATCAGCTGCTTGACAGAGAAAGCCTCACTAGTAATATACAGTGAATTTTACGGTCATGCCGCTTATCTGTTCGGATAGGAATATTGAAGACGAGATAAATATCATAGCGACGATAACACCATTTGTCTATAAATTCAAAGTTCAGCCCATTGGGTCGTTCATATTTTCGTAGTCCTTTTCGTAAGTTTTCATCTTGGATTACGTGATGTTCATCCATGTCCCTTACAACATATTTGCTCCAGAAAATGGTGCAGATCTGCTTATCAGTCTGACTCGAAGTCCGAGTGAATCATCACGAAACATATTTGCAAACAGCACTAAAAATCGCACCCGCATTCGCCAACATCCGGTCCTCCCTTTCACACTTGCTTTAACTTTCTAAGAAATCAAGCATTCATGGTGGCTACAGATCGGTCTGCAGTCTGTGCTAGAAGGAGGATCATTTACGTTAGCGTGGTGCCAGGTGTTTATTCGATGATCGAGATCCGCGTGCAACCCTCGGAGGAGCTAGACTACCATACACCACGAATCATATCCCTACCAAATCGGGTATCCCCCCTGCCACTGTTCAGCCGTTGACACATTATTTGCTCCTTTGAATGTATCTGTACGGTTGACTACGTGAGCTCGACAGAACGACAATTGTGGGTGAGGGTCGCGCAGCACATCCCGAGGTGGGTTAGTAAAAACGCTTCACAGATAACTGGGTCCGCCACCCCGAATGCTCGATCGATGAAGCGAAATCGAACTCCATACAAACAGCCAGCCTCATCAAAATCCCACCACCTGAATACCGATAACCAATGTTTAAACCATGCACGCG
Source organism: Dicrocoelium dendriticum (assembly GCA_944474145.2). Taxonomy (NCBI): domain Eukaryota; kingdom Metazoa; phylum Platyhelminthes; class Trematoda; order Plagiorchiida; family Dicrocoeliidae; genus Dicrocoelium; species Dicrocoelium dendriticum. The sequence goes on along the minus strand of OX104067.1, from coordinate 117,083,842 downwards.
CTTTCCGTGTTACCGACATCTAAATGAACCCCCGACGCTGTGACTTTGAACGTCAAACATCTTGGCGCAATTCTGTGTGTTCAGCAAAACGCATTTGTGCTTCTGCCGTGGTGATATGTATACATGTATGCATATCCTTCTTATTTCCGCCTATTTGAGGCCCGAAAATATACAGTGGAAATCTCGCATTGGCCTAACTGCTCACCTGTTCGTTTGAGTGGGAAGGACTCAACTAACAAGGACCTGCCTTCGACACTCTCATGGCCCGCGTGTCATACACCTAAACGCAAACACAAATATGAACATGTCATTGCTGCAGCTCAAACCGGGACTCAAATGCACTCACCACATCCCCGATCCAACTTCAGTGTGGATAGCTGGGAACTGAGTCGTTTCATACCAATCTCTAGTGAGACCAGATAATGAGAAACGATCGAGGATATTGCCCCTTAGATCCACCAGCAATAGCTATGTACGACTTACCTGAAGGCATCTGCGGCTGTACAGTTTGCCCCAACATTACTTAAAGACAATCTCCAATTCACTTGCACAGCAATCAAGGGATCAACCCACTCACACGATTCCACCGTTATATACATAACTGGCTCGGCAGTGACCACACCGCAGAAGCCAAACATTCCCGCACTCTGTCCCCAATCCTGACCATCTCAACCAGCTCCGGCAATGAGTAACTTACTTTGATCTCAAGCATCCTAAAAGTACACGAGGAAAAGTTTCATAAAATTTGAATTGCCGACTACGACCTCACTAACCAGTTTGATCCGCCATACTATGTGCAGCAAGCTGTTTCCATGGCCAACATGTAGGTCACCCATCCTTGGGAATCTGGCAATAAGCAGCCGGATAACAGTGAAATTCACTGGCTGTCTCTAGCATATCCTTTTGCTGTCCTACGAACTACGACTAATCGGAGGCGTGAATTTATTGTGAAATTCTCTTGATTACCCAAATCACCAGGTTTTGGTCTGTATTCCAACACCGCCACAGCATCATCCTATGCTAAGTCTCACTCGGACCCCATTTTTCCACACACAAATACTTGTTGCCTGTCATCGCAGATGTGCGGAATATTTGATTGGGATGTCATCTTGAAGTACACGTTGTGTGGATGGGTTGCGACGCACAGTCTCAAGGTGGACCGCGATTCCCATTGAAGTGAATATTGGTCATTCGATCACTAGGACCGTAGCTGAAACCGATAGAAATTGGGTGTTGCTCTCTCGGAAACACTGTACTCCATGACGCGGTTCGATCTTATTTGATCTCATCAGATAGATAGCAGACATCGAACGTGGGACCAACGCGATGTTAGTTGTGACCGCTACCGCTAATCCAGCGGGTCAAGACGTGCAACGCTTGGCACAACGGTTACTGACTGATTGAACGGTGCCGCATTCGTTGCCTTCTAACGCTATCTGATGAGGTCAAATAAGAGGGAAATGCGTCCTGGTGTGCAGTGTTTCCGCGCGAGCAACACCCAATGTCTATCTACGGAATATTTGTTTTCACACATACCTTTACTGTCCGATAATTTAAAAATGCTTACTTATTATTGGTGCATTGTGTCTGATAATTCATTAATACGTGTAAACTTATGGTCATGCCGTGAAACGTTAGAGAATAAATTTATATATTTACTCGTTTAGTCTCCTTAACTTGTTAATTCATATGCGCTCACTTCAATGGGTCATAAATTCACACGATCTGTAGTATGCACTCAAAATCTTGAAGACTAAGTTTCTCGGAATTAAATCGTTAAGTACTCATGTGTTAGCTTTCTGCTAAAAGTTTAATCGGGAACTAGTTGTTTCAATTATGCAGACATCCTTTAAACCGATTACTTATAAGTATGGATGTCGTACTATCGATCTCGTGAGTAATTATTCGCAACAAATACGTTCAGAGTCGATAAGTCAAGCAAACATGGTTACGAGGATGAACATGTGAGCAATTGTGTCCTAGTCACAATCATGTACAGTGATGAGTTACCATGACAATAAGGACGGATACTCCGAACGAAACAGGCTTTTATTCTCCACAAATCTGCACAATCTCTAGCCAGTGAGTATAACCAAGTAAAACTCAATCGCGTTACAGATTTTCAACGCTGTCCGAATTTCCAGTGAAGACTCAGCAAACAAGTATACTTGGTGACCTTATGCGTGAGATTTGTCATACCCATACCCAGCTTCGTTTACATTAGCATTTACACGATATTTATGTAGACACAAAATGTGCCAGCGTTTCACCCACGCGACTACCATCAGTTGTGCGTGGGCTGCGTATTGCGCGAGGTCACCCTCGCTTACTCGGAATCGAACCGGTGCGACTACTACCGGGCGGTGACACAAAACAGTTGGCAACCAGGCGACAGTTTCACTACCTGCAGATGTTGAAATTCATCCATAATTGGTAGTAACATCCATGGTGTTGGTAGCTAAAACGCGCTTTGCCACTGCTAACACACTGCCACTTAGACGGTCTTTGCCACAGTATTTGTAGTTGCTCTGATCGTTGAGCCAATCTCACTGCAACTGCAGGACTGTCGAGAGGGGGCCAAGCGTGGCTCGGCATTGAATTCCGATTTAATATTTGCACTGTCATTAGGCATTTCGTCACAATTGTGTTCTACTGTAAACTGTCACTAAAAATATTCAATAGGCATCAGAAGGCACAGCAGCGGTCGATTAATAACGAAGACCATTAGGTGACTTCGTGGCACTGACTGCAGACGAGCTGCAGAGTTAGTACGCTCAGAAAGCTCATTGTACTGCACACAACTTGTCAAAGAGCAGCCCATTCGAGTTGCACAAGATTCAGCGATGAAGTCAGGCCAAAATTTGATCGAATGTGTTTGGCATTCATCATTTTATGATACAGACCCATCCTTCTGCACCAATGTTACCGGTCATTAGTCGGGCATGTTAAAACGAATGGTTACCTGGGATCCGTTTGAAATACTATGCACATCCATACCGACGAATTCCTTTGTTCCACTAAGCCTAGTCGTAGCCTCAAATTTAGTTTCATAGGAACATAGCACCGCTGTAGAGATTATACCGCTCAAATTTTCATGATAAATTTGAAGTATGGTGTAGCGGACTACCTATCGTTTGGCCCAGAGTAACTCGAATTAGTTAGAAAGGTTCTAAGCATGCTGTACAATTAATCGGGATGCGCACCCAAGCGGTTTTCCTTCTGATCTTTTATGCATCTACAGTAATAAAATCCTAGTCAATCATCAATCAAGCGCAGCATTTGTTTGGCAGCTGCGATAGCTAGAAGCTTGGGTCACATAAAACTGCCACTTGGTAGGGAAAACCTAACCGATGCCTAGTACCAACTGCATATTCCGACATGGGTGGTGTTGGTGGTGTTGTTGAGTAAAACTCTCACGTGAATATCATTTTATGACTTCGAGAATGCTTCAGTGGATGCACAATATGTAGGATATAGCCTGTACCAGTATTTTATCCCTCTGGTCAGCAACCACTGGTAACAACCAGGGAACACGCTAGTGATTGTCTCCAGCGGCTACATATGTAAAATGCGCACATTAAAAGCGAACAAGATGCTTTTGGACACGGAGTGTTCGGCACCAGTGAAGCAGAAAACTATTGCGAACAACGGTTGAGAAAACTAAGTAACCATTCAGAGTACAGTGTCTAAACTGGCACGTGGGTTGGGACAGATGGTTTCTTTTGTGTGGAGTTTCAGGTGGCTGAATTCACACCGTCCTCTGTTATTCCCATAGGCGAAATACAGAAGAACACGTGTATAAATGGTTAAGTAGAGAATGTACTTCAGAAGTGGATGGTGATTTGCTTTTAAAACGAGAGTGCTTTCCGTATCATTTGTTTTTGACCTATGGTAGTCAAGGCCACGCAAGTAACTCCTGAAACACAAAAGTAATAGCTTGACGCAGACATTACAAAAGAAGTTCGAAAATAGCCAATTACGAAATTAAGCAACTGTTTCGGGTGATGAAATATAGAAAAATTAATTCCACTGCATTGCACATTTTATACAGTATCCATGACTCAACATAGAATGTTCATGCTAAAGACATTTGTATGGTACCAGAAACATACAACAATTTTCATAGTAGACTCAGCCCCAATAGTTTACATTCCATTTTGTCATACCGGCCTAGGGTTAACGGCGTCGTGGACGTACTTCGCTATTTTCATCCACGGTATACGATCACAGGGAACTAGTTTTCTCGCTTCAATGCAGACGCATATATACTTTCGTTCTGATGTTAGTATCAGATCAAGTAGTACCCGTGGACCGCGGTCATAAGTACTGTTATCAAAGGGTAGAGCAAATGGCGAGGACCCGTACCTCATGCTACTGGAGAATCGGAACACCCCTTCAACGCATATCGGTTTGAACCCAGTGCAAAGTATACACAGCCGAAGTACGGTGGCGACAGACACCTGATTCACCACTCGACTGAAGCAGGGTCTAAGTAGCGAAAAGAGTCAGTGGCCACGTGTGCAACTGAATGGACACTTGCTACAAGCCCTGAGAGCCTGTTCTTACGTAGCATAGCGTACCGTGGCCACAGGTGAACACATGCGAGCGTTTGAACTGGGTCATTACGTGTTGCTGTATTTGGCCGCACAGTGTACGTCACGTGTGGACGGATACACACCATCCATTCACATACTTCGCCAAAGTTCGGTTTGCGTCAGTGGGACACTACAATTGCATATGTGACCGGCCTCAGGGAATTCATGTCAGCATTGATTTGTCCCTATGCCGTCACAGTCCCTCGCACCGCCGAGAAATAAACTGTTTTTTATAACAGTTAGTTCCCTCCAATAGTTTGAATAACATAATGAGAAGACGATCACTGATAAATGCACGCATTTTATATTGTCTCATCAGTACCAATACAATAACTAGTAATTATCTTATACAGTCCCAAGGGTGTTCCCAATCAGTGAAATGCCGTGAGATGAACGGCGGCAATCGTCCTAGGACCGGGGTATCCGTAGGTCATAAACTGATTGTTTCTGCACTCACAGGGCAGGTCTTAGCTGGCTTGTCGTCACGGCTTACGCGAACCGTAATAAGCGTGGATTAGGTTTTCGCCAGGATACGCTTGTGGCGCATCAGTATGGAACTGGTAAAACATAGATATTGACCAGACCATTTTGGTTTATGTAGACTAACCGCAAAACGAGCCTGGTATATCTTCGGATGCAACCACTTAATTGTGTGAAGCAACATAGTTACGAAGCGGCTAACATTGTTACAGAATTGAACAGCCCCTGAAAAGACAGTCTCGCGCGACCGTGAGAAAAATCCTAGCTCTGTTATGAATAGTCGCTCCCATAAACCAGACACCAGCGCACTCCAAAACAAACGGCTTACACCTGACCTGGATCACGGTTGATATCGATGCGCACGACAATGCTAACGATAAGCACTGCTGAAGGTGTAACGTTTAATGCAATATCAGTAGACAACGCCGACTTTAATCTAATTATCATTAAGACCAATAACGCGCCCCGGAAAGTTGGTTTGTTACGTTAGTAAAAACAATACTGAAGCACAACTTCAGCAAATCGCTCGCCTAGCCTTCACCAGATCTATCCGTTAACCATGCGTGTAACACTTGACACTTGATGCCAAACGCCCCGTCCTTCTCTTTGACCACTCCCCGGATAAAGGTTTGGCGTCAATCACGATATCGTGTCAACCACACTGTTTTCATGCTTTACTGTAATCCAATTGATAATCGTTATAAACTAACCACAGTTTCTCGACTGTAGAGTTTATCTTTTTTCGTCAATTGCCAGCTTGATATAGGGGCCTCGCAAATTGCGCTTAGTGAATGAGCTCTAGCCAATGGCGGCACATGTGGTTGGGAGCTCTCAAAATATGGTAAGCCAAAATGAGATTTCCGCACGGTCGCCGATATTGTCCGCTGAAGAACCCAAGCACTCGAATCCTTCGTGCATACGGCAACTTATACAGACCCTTGACTTCTCTGGTTGCATGACGTTGAGGTATCTCCACCACGGTGATATCTCTCCTCATCCATGGCTGCCGAAACTGTACTACGTATTCCACAGGTGGTGGTATGTATGAGCCGAGAAATTGTGGAAAAATCGAAGGGTCGATTCGTCCGAGTGCATGGTTCAGGAGGCCCACGTGTTGGACGCCCTTCCCTTAGGCCGCCTCAGTCTGATGCGAACATCCAAGGTCAGCCTGGATAAAACTCCCACACCCTTCTTCCCAGAAGACGTTTGCAGCTCTGGTTGCCGATTTTGTGAGAATGAACCAACTTGTGCCTCAGACGCAGCACTACACATTTTTCCAAACTGAATCGAAGTAGATTCTGGACAACGCAGTTTAGCGGTTAAACACTGAAAGCAATACTTGTGGTGAAATGCAGTTCTGAAGAAAAGAGTGTCGTGTATCCTTGCGAACAACTTCACAACATGCTAATGCAGCGCCCAGACCTATGCTCATGAAATCATGGATTACAACATGGCGAAATCATGCCGACCGTTGGCTATTCCCACCATAGTAATAAACTTGCTTTTTTCGCAAACCAGCGCCATAATGTTCTGGGATCCCACTATTAATCCACGAATTGCTTAAGTGAGTAAACGACGAAAATTTTGGTTGTACTTTATTCTAACCACACCTTTTACTGTTCCAAAGCAGCTATGTTTGTAGGTATATTTAGTCGTGCCTTCATTTGTATGCCTCCTTCTAGCGGGAATATGCCATTTATTTATTTATTTAAAACTTCAGTAGCGTAGCCATTGTACTGACTAATAACGCAAGTGCTTTTTATATTTGCAATGAAGCAAGGAATGTAGATATGTATCTTTTCAATATATTGTATGATCAACATATGCAGAAACAAACGGGGGCAGGTTAAATGTCTCGGTTTGCCGTGCAAGAAATCTGGAAGCGTCTCGGTTTGGCTCATCGATAATCTGGCCACCTTACATGCACCGTACCTAACAGGTGCGTCACCACCGCTGAATCTCACAGTAGAGCATTAGACGTCATCGTGAAATGCGCCTCAGGTGTTCCAGCAGCGTTGTGTGCAGTTCGTTCGCGGTATCTCATATACACACATATTCACAGTTATTGTGAATACATTTGTGAACACCGTTAGTCATCTTATCTACGAAAAGTGTGTATTTCAGGTACACCATTGTTGAACAGATCCCGAGTTTTATTCCTTGGTTAGTGCCGTCGGAAAGGAAAAGGCAGTTCCTTCTACCTATAATATTCTTATCGTCCCAATCCATTCCGCTGTATATCTTCAATGTGATTTCAGCATATTGTGAAACGTGGCTTTCACTACCGGTTTCGGGTGTCCACTATCCAGGAATTATCTTACTGTCTACTTCCTTCTCTGTGCACATGGCCTAATCTGTGAAACACAGAGATCGGAATTGTAGTACTGTGTCCCATCTGTGTCCGTCGGTTGACGATATATCGGTTCGGAAGCTATTCATTCTTGCAAACTGAACAGTCAAGGAATGGCGATGTGCTACTCTATGGTGGCCGATTTCCGATTCCTCACAAACTAGCTTTGCTTATCCACTTTTATGTTCAAAATGTGCCATCCACTTGACACCAACAACTTTTGGCCATTTACTGGAGTTTGCCAGTACTATGTACAACATAGTGGACATTGGCGATCTAATGATACCATCATGTTCTCCAGTGCCTACTTCCGACTGAAACCCGAGCTAGAACGACATACCGCGCAATGTCACTGTCGGTTGTCTCAACCAACTTAATTTTCGGTCACTCCCTAGGTTAATCTCTTCAGTCAAACGGTGTTTCACCCAACCCAGTGCAATCGATACTGTCTCATTGTCTGGTCGTCTGCGCGTAACAGTGAGCACGCGGATGGCCGCCCACTTCTGCGTTGTGTGTCTTGATGCCGCGTAAGTGAGTGGGTGGAAGTTACAGTACTTCCTCAACCGGCCATAGATGCCGCGTGCTAGTCCGCACCCATCCTACAGTGAATGAGCTCACGAGTTGTTTTCGCGTCCACTGCATCACGTGATTTGTTGGCTGAGCGCTGCACCAACCGATGCAGACGTTCTGAGTACACTTGTACTGATTTGCAATTGGTCAAGACGATGGATTCAGCTTGATGTGGTTACGAATTGGATTGAATATTCTTAAGGAGGAGCTTGATTCCGTTAAGGACTGGCTTGCTTCCGAAAAGGTATAGTTTTCTCGCTTCAATATAGCCGCATATATTTTCTCAGTGTGATGGTAGTATCAGATCAGGTAGTACCCGTGCACCCCGGTCATAGGGACTGTTATCGAAGGCTAGAGCAACTGGCGAGGACCCGTACCTCAGCCTACAGGAGGATTGTAACACTACTTCAACGAATATCGGTTTGAGCACAATGCAAGGCCCATACAGCCGAAAGACTAGAATTCTGATACCGGCACCTGCCACACATTTGCTCCCAGTTTCGCCACAGCACGAACGAGTACAGAACAATCTGAGACGACGAATGACCACTGAGAAACGGTACTATGACCGCGGTGCACGAGTACTACCTGAGCTAAGAGCGCAGATGGAGTTGTGGGTTCAAGCATTACCAGAGAGTCAAGCGCGGTGGAAGAATGTTGTGGTGACTGCGAGGGTCGGTGCCAGATCATCCAAAATAAACGTTGGAGGGAAAACGTTCAGAAGAAATTGAGTGCATTTAAGACGACACCGGAGACAACAATTTGGATTGGGAGTGGAGTGGCAGATGGCGTGGAGCAAGGAGACCACGGCCACAGATGCAACGAAGACGACTCGGAGTGCAAGGTGTACGGGGTGGATAGCAATATGGAGGCGTAAGAACGCGAAAAATGGAGGATGTGATGGTAGTATCAGATCAGAGTAAGCAGGTGGGCCAATCGAGCGAGCCAGACAACCAATGGGATGCGGGCGTGACAGACTCATTTACTGCACCCGAATTGACCGATATTCTTGTGAGTGATTCATCGTTTTATTAACTGAAGCAAAGAGAGAACCGCATGAACTCAGAAGGGTTGTTAGTTATGGACTTGAACCTGCACTTCATACCGAGGAGTTTGCCTTGCTACACATGCTCTACTTTTCGCTGAGCTGTGTTTGCCGAATAAACGCTTGTCCTTGAAGCACTGAGTTTTGTAACATTCGGTAGAGTTTCAAGAGTGTTTGGTTTGTATACTATATGTCTGTGATTCCATTCCAAACACGGTGCTTGCTGCCAGTTTTGGTCGTACTGAAAAGCAAAGGCAAATACTCCTTGCAATGAGAATGATTATCCTAGTTTATTATGCCTGCATTTTGATCTCATTACTGGGAATGCGCTGCGGATACTACTCCAACCATGTGCTTAACTTGCTAGATTTTGGGCTTCGCCATGTCTGCCGTTGTAAAATGACTCCGACAAAAGTCATGGTACATTGCTGTCTGGGAATATCTCCGGAGTGTCATGTGGTTTAGGTGTGAAATTTGTCCCCAACTTGTCTGGAAATACTTTTCACTGGCTAATAGAGCACACCACACACCTGCCACTTACTTTGTTCCGCCATATGGCTGCAGATGGTGAGCTGAATTAATGTGTAGCAACAGTTAGAACATTATCGTGGGCACGTATGATTGCATTACACTTAGGTCTCACATATCAGTAAAACGAGACACTCACCAAATTTAGCAATAAAGGAATGCTTCGGTACAAACAACATATCAGTCGTTCCTACACACACATAAAGGAGTGCAGCGGAGTAGAAACTCGTGTAGAAGCAGGGGAGACAGCAGTGAACTCGGAGTCTACGGCTTCCCAGATTAATAAATGGATAGTAATTATTTAGGCAGAATCTTGTGCTACTGAAGTGTCATGTCCGCAGGTAAATGATGAATAGTATCGTACCGGATCAGAAGGACTGCTGGTCCCATGTGACTGTGTTCGAACCACGGACACAATGATGGCCAACGTTGCGCTGTTCCGTAACGACAGAAATACGCGTGGTAGACAGCCGGTGAAAACACTAGGCAGTAATGGTACACAAATTGAAGTCAATAAATCGCCAAGGCTTCTTTCGCATACTAAAGAATGCATGTTGTCCTTCTAATAGGAAGCTGATCCAATTCGCAAACCCTGTTCCGAAGTTTTCTCCGTCTTCTGAAATCCTCATGGGGAATATGGTCTCGAAACTGTTACATGTTTCTGGGTGCCATTTCAATGATCTGGATGTTATTAACAATTTCCACTACAAATGCACTCCAAACCCTTGTGTTGCCATGCCATTGTGCATCAAATATTGCAAGCAGTGCGACAGCAAAATGAAACGGATCCAGGGATTGTTCAACCATGTTTCGACGCCCGTCAGCTGAAGATCACTTGTGTAGACAACCTGATTTGGGGATTGGGTTGGTATGGTGGGGGATTTTATGGTTTATTGATAGCGTAGTCAAGCACTTCTGATGGTCCAGGTTTAGAGTCAGCGTACAATCGCTGACGCTCGGTTTAGCCCTCTCAAGTCCATTAAAGATAATGTTCATCCGCAATTTCCAGCCTTTTGTGGATTCATTTCTTAGTGAAAAACACTTGGGTTTACTTGGATTCAGCGAACATCTTGTACCGTTTCATGTCCTGCACTATGGTTCTACTGCTATAGTCTCAGTGGACCCAGTTGACAACGCAGTGATTTTCCCTCGATGCAGAACTTTAATCAGTTCAGTCCCATATATATTTTGACCGCATCTTACCTCAGCGGATGTTTGGGAGTTGGTGTGTCAATTAGAATTTATAAATCAAAGCGCAGTGACTTAGTAGATTTGGTGAGTAAATTAAACCACTCGCTACTTAAGCAATCCATATGGATCTTTACTAGGCGATCTCGAACTGCAGCAGTAAATGACAATTCTCGGATCTGATGGATTTGAGTGCGCTGGTGGAACGTAAATGCAAGTTAAGTAACCTGGTGTTGCTATACTGAACACACATATTTACAAGGTCTCTCTGCAATCCTATTGTTAATATGTGTTACTCTAACAATCATGAATATTCAACATCAAGCGTGATGGAACATGGGACATCAGAGGACCGATGAGTTTCCTCTATATCATCATGAGACTAATTAGTTTGAAAAGCGTATGTGAAAATTACTCCATAATCAGCCATCTGTAGATGGTCTCAAGTGCGCCGAAACACAGTCTGGTCCAACACAACTGGTAAGGTTTGTAGAGGACAAACGACGTAACATGCTTTTAAGAGATGTATATCCTACAAGTCTCATTCTAGATTACTTGACGTCGAAGAGTCCACCGTAACTCAAATGCAACAGTGAATTGGATAAAAAAGGGTTTGCCCTTGTTTACAGCAGGGGGATTCCTAAGATAGCAAAAAGTCCGCTACTACTCCTCAGAAAAATACTGGTTACAATGTAAGAAAAATCATTCGGAACAAACTTTTCAAATTTACGAACAAGGTAAGCAAAGGAGAAAGGTCGGTTGTAATTTTCGAGTTTCCTGAAACCGTCATACGTGTTAGATGAGTCATACAGAAAGGAAAATACAGTCAAACCAGCTTTAGCGACCACTTGTATACTGCGACCAGCCAAAAAATCCCCAACGTTTTCTGCTGTGATAGTGTCCTTATGCATGAAGCTGTCTATGGCGAACGCTTGTCAAAGGCGAGCACATTTTGTCGGTCACTTGGGTGGTCCACGTAGACAGGTTCACATGTACTACTCCGAAATATTGTTGATGAGTAGTGAGGCTTTTCGTACAATGTTGCAAATGCATCATTGTCACTCAAAGAGCAGACTTAGGCTAGCCTGGAAAAGCAACAGACACACGGGATTCGACCTTCTGGGTCTCGTCAGTGGTGCGGCTCCCACCAGTCCCCTGACGGGTCCGCCCCCATGAATTCTGGATGCCAGTAGTTAGTGCCATTTCGCAATTGGTCTTCGGCTAGGTCATCTTTGAAAGGTAACTCGATATACACTTTGGCTGTCGTGTGCACCAAGTGCTTTGGCCCTCACGGTTGGGTGTTTCTCGATAAATTTTAGAGGGTAGCCATTCACCATTAGTTTGCTGTAATGAACACTAGCTCATTGTGCAGACAGTCGGCCGAACAAATGCATCCGCTTTTGCCGCATTTTTGTGAAACCAATGAAGTGCGGTTACGGACCCGACCAGGTTGATTTTCGGTAGATGGTTCTTCTACTTAATCCATCATCCCTGCGACTGATTAAGATGTCCGGATATGGTCGACGATCGTTCTGTTCGCATGTGACCCGTAAAACAACGACCTAAGCTCGCAACAATCAGTGCGGATTTGCATTCCGCTCACGGTTACGTGACGCGCGGGTAACACGCAGTCGCGCAGCGGTGTCACATGGCTTTCGACAGCGACTTAGTACAGGCATTGCAACCGGAGCCATATGGCCATAGAGAATCCACGGTGGGGGGTGGTCGGGAAGGAGAAAATTTTTAGGGGGGCAAGGGTGTCGTGCTGTGAAAAGGCGGTTGTGGTAGCACAACTAATAGAATTCATGGTTAAAAGTTTTCTGATAGTTTCCGCGCCATAGCCTACCCTGGTAACTACCGATCAGTGAAATGAAATGCACGCCCAAGTGGCTGTTTACGAAAGTGTGAAAGCCAGATGGGGCAGACTTTTGTTACGGAGCTGGCATGGGTCCGCCAAACTTGCGAATTTCAGCGGGCCCACTTCAAACATCCAATCACCATACGGCCACCTACACCGCGAAACTAACAACCTGTCCGTCCTCAGGACTTGGATGCCTATCCACAGTGAACCATCTGAGTTGTACTCAGGACACACATCTACTGTACCAATAGCAGTGAACCTGGCGAAATCTCGTCAGCAGTTACCACATGAAGCCACATTGACATTAAATTTTCCTCAGAACGATGCCACTGTCTGATATACGCCGGTCAGTCTTTCTAGTTAGAATCGCAGTGCGGTAGCAATAGGTTACGCGATTTTCGTATCCAATCTCAACTCGCGTGTACGACTGGTGGCTAGGTTACGTTAGTCCGTAACATTCCGAAATTAAGTGGCTGCTCTGAAAAACCTTCGTTCTTTCCGACCAATAGTCCAACCAGCTAGCAGACGTTATAAGGCTTCCTTAGCATGCAGTTAAACTGATGTGTACAACTTAGTGAGCAGTTTTGTCGACACACCATACGTGTGGACATCCGGTTTCTTTGGTTAGTATATATATCATAATGAATACACAAGGCTACATCTCCTAATGATCATATGATCAAATGTCTTGCCAGCGCGCGTTTACGTCATGTTCGGTAATGGCCGATGTGTGTTATTAGTCTCGTGCGATTGCCCACCAATGCAATCGTATGCCTGCGCGTAAAGCACTCAGCATCGGATGCTGGAACGTGCGCACACCACTGGAGCGGAACTCCAGCGAGCGCCCAGAGCGACGCACTGCACTCGTCGCGATGGAGCTGGCGCGCTACAACATCGATATTGCGGCGCTCAGTGAAACCCGGCTCGCTGAGCAAGGTAAGTTGCATGAAGCAGGTGCTGGCTACACATTCTACTGGGTGGGCAACGCCGCCTCAACTCCACACGAACATGGGGTCGGATTTGCATTATCCGATCGCCTCCATGGCCAGCTGGTGGGTGAACCATCAGGCATCAGCGCGCCACTGATGACTGTTCGCCTACGACTCGGATGAGGTACGTTTGCTACTTTTATAAGCACGTACGGTCCGACCATGTGTTATCCTGATGACCCGCATGATCAATTCTACACGGAGTTATCCTCCGTGATACGGTCTGTGATGAGGAGCGACCGACTATTTCTGCTGGGTGATTTCAACGCGCGCGTCGGGCGTGATGCATCGGTGTGGACAGATGTTATCGGTTCGCATGGCATTGGTTCAGCGAATGCGAACGGTGACAGGATGCTCTCACTGGGTGCCACTCACGGCCTGACGATCACGAACACTCGGTTTGCACTGAGTGCGAATGATATAACAACCTGGACGCACCCACGGAGTGGTCACGCTCACCTCCTCGACTATGTCATCGTACGTCAGTGTGATATGCGTGAAGTGCGCATGACACGTGTACTGCGTGGAGCTGAGTGTGGCACTGATCACAAGTTGGTGCGGACCAAACTGTACATATATTTTCGTAAATCTATGTATTGTACTCCCGCCGTGAATCGGCGGAATTTAACATTCTCTCCCTCGGTACTGTGGCGAAACGTACTGAGCTGGAGAAGGCGATGGCTGCACGACTGTGTTATGTGGAATGCATAGCCACAGTGGGCTACCTGTGGTACCACATTCTCAACCAGGTGACAGCTGCTGCCGAGGAGACCATCGGGCGCGCAAACTGTAAGCGACCTGATTGGTCTGATGAGAACAATGCGACGATTGGCGCATTGGTGTGGGAGAAGAATGCAGCATTTGCTTCACATGTGGCAGACTCAAGTGACTTGGGGAAGAGGAGTCAGTTTCGCAAAATTCGACGGCGACTGACCCGAGAGCTCCGTCGCATGAAAAAGGCATGGTGGACGGAGAAGGCGAAGCAGATGGAATGCTACGCCGAACACCGCCAATACAAGGAATTTCTTGACTCCTTGAAGGCGGTGTATGGACCGAGATTGGAGCCGCTGAGGACACTGCTCGATGGTAGTTCAGGAGCTACCTGCACACAGACTGCAGACATAATGCAGATCTGGCGACAACACTTTGACTGTCTCTTGAACAACCGTTCAGAGGTCGACTGGCCTACATTGAACGGCCTGAAGCAGCACGATGTGAAGGCGAATCTGGCGGATACGCCGACACTGGATGAGACGCAGAGAGCACTTGCTCAGCTGAGAAACGGCAAGTGTGCCGGGGCCGACGGGATCCCACCTGGATTATTGAAACACGGCGGACCCGCGTTGTTGACTGCGCTGCACCACTTGGTGCAACATGTATGGATTTAGGAGGAGATGCCTCCTGAGTTGAAGGATGCCCTTGTGCTACCACTGTACAAGGGCAAAGGTAGCAAGCAATGTTGCACGAATTATCGTGGCATCAACTTGCTGAGCTGTGTGGGCAAAGGGATTGGCCTAATCCTACTCAACCGCCTCGTCATTCAGGTTGTGGAACCTAACGTGGCGGAGGAGCAGTGTGGATTCTGTGCGTGTCGCAGCACTATAGATATGGTGTTTGCGGCTCGTCAGTTGCAAGAGAAGTGCAGAGAACGACACCAGTCATTGTACTCGCTTTTTTGTTGATTTCACCAAGGCAATTGATACGGTGAACCGCGAGGCATTGTGGCTGGTGTTGGGTAAGTTTGGTCGCCCGCGTAAGTTTGTAAGTTTAATTGAATGTCTGCACAGCGGCATGCGAACGAGGGTGCAGCTGAGTGGAGGGACCTTGGATGACTTCTCAGTTGTCTCTGATGTGAAGCGAGGCTGTGTCTTAGCTCCTGTCCTGTTTAATATATGTATAGTCATGCAATGATGTCTTGTATTTTTGATGCTGATTGTGCTTACGGTGTTCGTGTGGAGCACCGTATTGATGGTGGTTTGCTGAACATCCGTCGTTTCGGTGCGAGAACTCTAGTCTGTGAGACAACTATCCATATGTTGCTGTTTGCTGACGACTGTGCGTTGTTTTCACACAGCGCGGATGAGTTGCAGCACATGACTAGTGCTCTGGCTTCGAAAGCGGCCAAATTCTGGCTCACCATCAACACAAGCAAAACTGTGTGTCTGTTTCAACCTTCACCGGAGGTGCCACCTTCAATATTGCCGCGAATCAGCATTGGTGCTGAAGTATTGGAAACCACCTCCCGTTTCAGCTACCTTGGGAGTGTGATGTCGACTGACCAGCAGCTACATCTTGAGTTGCGTAATCGCGTGTCGTAGGCAGCAGCGGCATTCGGGAATCTTGAGTACCGAGTGTGGAAAAACCAGCAGTTTAGCATTGGCACAAAGCTGATGGTGTACAAAGCCATGGTACTGTGCGTTCTTCTATACGGCAGTGAAACCTGGAGGATGTACCGTCGGGATGTGCGATATCTCGAGCGGTTCCACCAGCAGTGTTGCGACGAATTTTGTGCATCGGTTGGGGCGCCAAAGTTGCAGACACGGAAGTGTTGCGCCGAAGTGGGATGTATGTAGTGGACTGCATACTTTTACTGAGACACCTGAGATGGCTCGGTCATGTGTGGCGTATGGATTCGACTTGGATACCGAAACAACTCTTATACGGTCAGCTGAGTATTGGGAAGCGGCACGTGGAGAAACCAAAGTTACTTACCAGGACATGATCAAAGTGAGCCTCACACGTTCTAATCTTGGTTGCAAGTCATGGGAATCGAAAGCGGTTGATCGGCGGGCAGGGCGCGTTCTGATCACGAAGGCAGTTGCCGAAGTGCAAGAGAATGACCTCATACATGCAGAGAAGAAGCGGCAAGTGCAGAAGCGGCAAGCACCAATGGGTTGTACTCCATCGACATCGAGCGCATGGTGCTGTAGCACGTGCGGTCGCGAGTGCCTGAGTCAGGCAGTCCTAGTGAGCCATGAGAGAGGTCACTCGGGACCACTGCCGGAGCGCCGACGGGTTCTGCAGAGAACGTAGGCAGAACCGGCGCAGCGTTTGTAGGCACGCTGCATTCGATTTACTAACCGCGTGCTTCCATGATAAGTCTATTTATTTCAGGTGGTGGGTTTTCAATTTTGCCCTAATGCTTTTCTTTCCCATATAAATGGCTAGTTATACTCTCTTCTATACATTTGCACACGTCGCTTAAGCCACTTGTAGTTATTTCGAGAACGTTTTCGTGTTGTAGCATTTCCGTAAAATAAACCTCCTGATCTCGTGAACTTACCTCGTACTCTTTTGTAAACATATTCTTTTGTAAGCAACTTATTTCAAATGCTCACTAATTTATGTCACCGTTTGCTTGCGTGCCAAGTCTGTTTATTTTGTCCCAATGCTTTGCTTTCTCATATAAATATCTACCTGTACTTTCTTCTATAAACTTGCACAAGTCACTTAAGCCAATTCCTGTCCTTTTCGAAAACATTTTTGTGTTCATGGCATTTCCGTAAAGTATACCTTCTGACCCCGTGAACTTATCTCGCATTATTCTGTAAACAATTTACTTCAGGTGCTCATTACTTTAAGTTATATGTCACCCTTTCCTTTTGCATCACTCGATTTATTTTCTTCGTTATCTTTCTCGCAAGTGATTGGCTGTTGCTTGATATCCGCGGTGAGGCTGCGCTTGATGTGCATGTTGACAAGGTGCCTACCTGTCTATTACCCACTACCTCGTCCATACTGGCTCCAGGAGACAGTTGGTCGTTGCTGGAGGGGACGGGGTGCATGGTCCTTGTGGCCGTGTTAGGATCAAAGAGTGGTTCCATGCACTCATTGTGGAGCGGACTACGGTCCAGCCACCGCCTTGTGTGCACTTGATTCCCCAAATACAGCGTGCTTGTGTTTGCCTGTGAAGGAGTGTGGGCCGGCTCCGTTGATGAAACGTGGTTCCCATCCACATGCCTCCCGGTCTTATTCCTTCGGGTTTACACTGGATATGGGGTGTGTGGTTGGAACTGTGGGTGGTGCAGCGCAAGCCACCCGTGGTCCCTCTGTAGGCGCAGGCGTCCTGTGGCTGGCCACAGTGACAGGTAAATACGAAACCGGATGCCGCCAACCATGTTGACTAGCCCATGCCGATTTCTTGAACTACCCCACATTCCTTTCCCTGCTCGTCTCTTATGTCCTTCATTTTGCCTGTTCCCACTAATTATTTAACTATTCTCTAGTGTATAAGTGTCCAGTGAGCCTGGTCATTTTCTGATTACCATTTGTTTTCTTCATTTGCTTTTGCCGAGTAGTTTGCTTCAGTCCTTTTAGCTATCCACGGTATTTGCACAATCCTTATAAGAAACCAGCTGTGGGTTGCCTCTAATAGTGATTCCACACTTTTGCATTATTGTATTGTGCCAACCAACTGATGTCACAAGTATGGTTACTATTAGAGAGATCTCATTGTCAAGCAAGAATAAATTTATTACCGGCAATAATTCATATCATCTGCGTGCATCGCTTTATCGAATGATGTTATTTACTACCCATAATATAGCGGTGTATGAAAAGTAGAACAACAGCAATATTACGTCACCTATTGAGCATTTCCGTTGGCATCTTTCAGAAATTAGCCGCTCGACAAAGAAGTGTTGGCAGTAGTCTGTGGAATACCTGTCATTTGGATTCATCGCACCACCTCAAAACTCCACTCTACCTCTGTGTTTAATTTGTCAAAATCATCTTTCAAATGATAGTATGCGACCAAGTAATTTGCAAAACCATTCGCAATGTGTTCATATGGGCGAAAGCTGAAAATCTGTGGATAGTTTCGAAAGCTGCAGGATACTTTATTAAACAGACTGACTTTGAAGATAATGGTTTCTGACAAGGAAAAAATGTCGCATGGATTTATGGGGTCTTAAAAAATCAGCTAATTGATTGTCAAAATTTGTAGTCCACATAACGTTTGATAGAATATTATCTTGCCTTCAGTATCAATAATATTGTCTGACTTCATCAATACGTATCTACAAGAATCGGTTCAATCCACTACGTTTAGCAAATCGATTGTATGCAAGCGAACAGATGAGATGGCTCAGTACGTAGAAAGTCCATTAGTTAATGTATTACTGTCGAGGAGCGTTCGTTACAAGTAGTTGAATCTACTTTACCTGACAACGGTACTCTCTTCATGGGATATGTCCGATTCTTTAATGGTCATGAATTAATGGAATTTGTGTTCTCCAGGAGCATTGCGACTCATACACATGGCCAGTCTATATTGTGGTAGTCAAAACTATCCAACTGAAAACTCCATCACAATACCAAACAGAGCTTCACACTTGGTTTGCGTTTCTAATTAATCTAGCATTCAGGATGGCAACAGATCAATCTGTAGTCTGTGCTTGAAGGAGTTTGCGTTACGTAAGCATGGTGCCAGGTGTTTATGCGATGACCGTAATCCGCGTGCAATCCTCGGAGGAAGTAGAACATGCAATTAATTCACCCACCCTATACCTTTTCAAAAAATGCCTTGACGATACCCTGGCACATTTACACTACGTGCTATAGCTCATGACCACCAGATGCTGGCACTAATGCACAACAGACAGGGATAGTGCCATAACCCTACTCGACAGCGAGTCACTCCAAACGTCTTGCACGAAATTTGATAAACGCTACTACTATAGAAACTGGATTTCTGTATCCTGTCGACCGACGACAATCGCACACAAGTAAGCGTTGTCCTTGCTATCGTTTTTTAAAATTTTTCTCGCCTATGATGTGAACAATAACCACTCTCCTGTTGCTATGTGTGCGTACATTCTCGTTTCGAACCCCCTTTATACGAAAATGAAGTTACATCTGTAAGCGCCCGAACTGACAACATTATCCCTTCGCTATTATTTTTGTCACGCTATCCACCCTACGGGACATGTCAAGCACCTGCTTTTTTACCCGTTATAAACCATTGTTCATTGTTGATTGTACACCACGAATGTTATCCCCACCAAAGCGGTCAACATGCAGTTGACCTTAGCATGCAGTTAAGCAGATGTGTACAATTTAGTGAGCAATTTGTCGACACACCATACGTGTGGACATACCTTTTCTTTGGTGAGTATATATATCATAATGAGTACACAAGGCTACATCTCCTAATAATCATATGATCAAATGTCTTGCCAACACGCATTTACGTCATGTTTGGTAATGGCCGATGTGTGTTATTAGTTTCGTTGTTGACTATCCCATGCCGATTTCTTGAACTATCCCGCATTCCCTTCCCTGCTCGTCTCTTATGTCCTTCATTTTGCCTGTTCACACTATTAATTTAACTATTCTCTAATGAATATGCGTCCAGTGAGCCTTGCCATTTTCTGATTTCCGTTTGTTTTCTTCATTGGCTTTTGTCGAGAAGTTTGCTTCAATCATTTTAGCTTTCCACGGGATTTTCACAATCCTTCTAAGAAACCACCTGTGGGTTGCCTCTAATAGTGATTCCACACATTGTATTATTGCATAGTGCCCATCATCATCATCATTATCATCATTACACGTTAGCTGGAGGTGGAAAACACCTCAGCTATTGTGCCGCAATGCAAAAGATAAGAAAATGAAAACAAGCGGTGGCACGCCCGCTGAATCCCCAGTAACGGATGGACATCATTCAGGAGAGCTAACAGCTGGCTGCCGTAAAAGAGAGTCATAATATACCTATCAAGTGAAATCATGATTGGATGGGGGATGCTAAGCAGGAGGGGGATGAACAAAGGAACTCACAACACAAACGCCATTGGGGTCGGTTCCAAGCCATATCAGCAAGTGTGTCCAACCAAATGTGTTCACCATCCTTAGGACCGCAGCCAGGCAATCGGGATGCACCAACCGAAGCCAACTTCGAAGTGAGGGTTTTCATTTCTCGCGACCAAGTCATCACTTGGCCTCCCCTCCTCCTCTTCCAACCGCACCCACAACGTGCAAACAATGCACGTCGCGGGAGTCGGTGTGCTGGCGTGCGCAACACGTGGCCCAGCCATCGGAGCCTGATGCGTGATATAATGGTGCTGAGCGGTTCACTCGCTCTTCCTGCACTAAATACGCAACGTCGAACACGCTCATTGCTCACGCGGTGTTCCCACCAGACATGAGCTAAGCTGTGAAGGCAGCGATGATCGAATGTGACGAGCCTCTTTATGTCTGTTGATCTGATGGGCCAGGTTTCACATCCACATAAGAGAGTTGAACGGACGGCTGCGTTGTTAACTCTACTCTTCATGGCGAGAGTAATGTCGCGTCAACGCCACAAGTGGCGGAGATTTGGCAAAAGCACCTCGAGCTTTTGCTATACGGTTCGTAACCTCATCTTCAATCCCACGGGTGCTAATGTAGCTGCCCAGGTACTTGTATTCCTGAAGTACTTCTAGCAGAGCACCACCAAGCGTTAACGCAGGGTTGGGTCCCTGCCAATCTTGGAGAAGTACTTTGCATTTCGATGGAGCAAAGCATAGCCCAAAACGATTGACAGCCAGTGCTAATCGGTTCAGTGCTGCTTGGCATGTTTGGGAGCTGTCACAGATTAGGGCAATATCGTCCGCATACTCCAAGTCAAGAAGTCGCTCACCAGGAAGTAGCTCCACACCTTCTAGGTCGTGTCCAGCAAACGCTGTTTCCATGACTTCATCAATAGCGAAGTTGAAGTAGAAAGGTGACAGCGGGCATCCTTGTCTCACACCGCTGGTGATACTGATGGGTGGCGAGAGTTTGCCATAAACCCTCACCCTGCCCGAACTATGGGCGTACAGCGCTTTGATAATATTTACATATTTATCAGGCACACCTTTCATCAACTGACAGTCCCAAAGGGCACATCGATCGACTGAGTCGAAGGCACCTTTTATGCCAAGAAACACGACAACGGTGGGTCGCCAATAAACATGGCGGTGCTCCAACACTTGACGCAATGTGAAGATGTGGTCGATGCAGCCCCGACCTCGACGTAATGCGGCTTTCTCTTCACAAATCTGGCTTTCACGAGTGCGAGTCAGTCTGTGGAGAATGACAGAGGCAAGCAATTTAGAGGCAATCGAAATCAGACTGATCCCCCTGTGATTGCCGCATTCCAAACGAGAGCCTCCCTTGAAAATTGGGACAATGACGGAGCGGTTCCAGTCTGTCGGGACTGTCTCCTGCTCCCAAAGTCTTACTAGCAACTCGTGTAGATTAGCTATTAGAGCAGGTCCCCCGAATTTGAAGACGGCTTGGGAATTCTATCTGCCCTTGCGGCCTTATGCAATTTCAACAGCCTGATCTCACGTTCGACTTCTGCGCGTGATGGCGGATCCAAGGAGACGGTCCAGGGAGAAGGGCGCTCAATGCCAGAAGAAGAAAGCGATAACTCAGGTTGATTAAGTTGCCTTGTAAAGTGTTCAGCCCAACGCTCCAAGCGTTTTGACAGGCTGCGGATCGGCTGCCCACTCTCGTCGCGTATGGTCTCGCTAACAACAGGTCTTCTGCTCCTGTTTCCCGTTTCAGACGGAATAACTTACGATGATTACCAACGGCAGCGGCAGTTTCCATTTCCGATGCACGATGAGACCACCAGGTTTCGCGGTCCTTCTTCAGGCTAGCACGTAGTTTTGCCCTGAGATTTTTACGAATCTCATTGTATTCGTTTCCAGCCGGAATACGTCGGCGAGCATCCAATACGTCGGCGAGCATCCAAATGAGGTTACAAGTATGGTTGCTATTAGAGAGATCTAATGGTGAAACAAAAATTAATTAATTACCAGCAATTATTCATAATATCAGCTTGCATCGCTTTATCGAATGATGTTATTTACTACCCATAATATAGCGGTGTATGAAAAATAGAACAATAGCAATATTACGTCACCTATTGAGCATTTCCGTTGGCATCTTTCAGAAATTAGCCGCTCGACACAGAAGTGTTGGCAGTAGTTTGTGGAATACCTGTCATGTGGATTCATCGCGTCAGCTCAAAACTCCACTCTACCTCTGTGTTTAATTTGTCAAATTCATCTTTCAAATGATAGTATGGGACCAAATAAATTGCAAAATCATTTGGAAGCTGTTCATATGGGCGGAAGCTGCAAATCTGTGGATATTTCCGAAAGATGCAGGTTAGCTTCGTAAACAGACTGACCTTGAAGATAATGGTTTCTGACAGAGCAAAAAATAGCGAATGGATTTACGGCGTCCTATAAAATCAGCAAATTGATTGCCAAAATTTGTAGTCCACATAACGTTGGAGAAAATATTATCTTGCCTTCTATATCAATAATACTGTCTGACCTGATAAATAAGTATACACAAGAATCAGTTCAATCCACACCGTTGAACAATTCGACTGTATGTATGCGAATAGTTGAGATGGCTCAGTGCGTAGAAAGTCACTTAGTTAATGCAGTACTGTCGCGAAACGTTCGTTATAAGTAGATGAATCTACGTTACCTGACAACGACGCTCTCCTCATGGCATATGTCCGGTTCTTCAGTGGTCATGAATTAATGGAAGATTGTGTTCTCCAGGAGCATTGCGACTCATACAAATGGCCAGTCTATATTTGTGATAGTCAAAACTATCTAAATGAAAACTCCATCAAAATACAGAACATAGTTTCACACTCGGTTTGCGTTCCTAATTAATCTAGCGTTCATGATGGCAACAGATCAATGTGTAGTCTGAGCTGGAAGGAGATTGCGTTACGTTAGCTTGGTGCCAAGGTTACCACGGTACTTGTAGTTGCTCCTGTCGTTGAGCAAATCTCATTGCAACTGCAGGAATGTCGAGAGGAGACGCGGCGTCGCTCGGCATTGAATTCCGATTTAATATTTATTTTACTGTGATTAGGCGTTCTGTCCCACTTGTGTTCTGCTGTAAACTGTCACTGCAAATGCAATAGGCATCAGAAGGCACAGCAGCGGTCGAGAAATAACGAAGACCATTAGGTGCTATGGTGCACTGACTGCAGACGAGCTGCAGGGTTAGTACCCTCAGAAAACTCATTGTACTGCACACAACTTGTCAAAGAGCAGCCCAATCGAGTTGCACAAGATTCAGCTACGAAATCAAGCCAACATTCGTCCGAATGTGTTTGACATTCATCAGTTTATGGTTCAGACCCATCCTTCTGCACCAATATTGCCGGTCATTAGTCTGGGATCCGTTTGAAATATTATGCACATCCGTACTGACGAATTCTCTTATTCCACTAAGCTTAGTCGTTGCCTCAAATTTAGTTCCATAGGTACACAGCACCGCTGTAGTAATTATGCCGCTCAAATTTTCACGATAAATTGGAAGTATGGTGTGACGGACTACCTGTCGTTTGGTGCAGAGTAACTCGAATTTGTTAGAACGGTTCTAAGCATGCTGTACAATTAATCGGGCTCCACACCCCTACTGTGTTTTTTTCATGTTTGCAAAAGAGTACTGAACATTTTATGCATCTACAGTAATAAATTCCCAATCAATCATCAATCAAGCGCAGCGTTCTTTTGGCGGCTGCTATAGCTAGCAACTTGGGTCAGATAAAACTGCCACTTGGTAGGGAGAACCTAACCGATGCCTAGTATCAACTGCATATTCCGACATGGGTGGTTTTGGTAGTGGTGTTGTTGAGTAAAACTCTCACGTGAATAGCATTTTACGAATTCCAGCATGCTTCAGTGGACGCGCAATTTGTAGGATATAGCCTGTATCAGCATTTTATCCCTCTGGTTGGCAACCACTGGTAACAACGAGGGAACACGCTAGTGATTGTCTCCAGCGGCTACATATGTAAAACGCGCAGAGTAAAAGCGAACAAAATGCTTTTGGACACGGAGTACTCGGCACCGGATAATCAGAAAGTATGGTGAATAAGGGCTAAGAAAACCGTTAGCATTCAGAGTACAGTGTCTAACTTGGCAAGTGGCTTGTGACAGATGGTTTCGTTGTCTTGGAGTTTCGAGTGTCTGAATTCAAACTGTCCTCTATTATTTCCATAGGCGAAATACGGAAGAACACGTGTATATGTGGTTAAGTAGACAATGTCATTCAGCTGTTGATGATGATTTGCTTTTAAAAGAAGAGTACTTTCCATATATTTTGCTGTTGGCCTACGGTAGTCAAGGCCACTCAAGTAAGTCCTGAAACACAAAAGTAATATCTTGATGGACGCAATACAAAAGAAATTCGAAAATATCCAGTTACCAAATTAAGCAACTGTTTCGGGTGATGGAATATAGCCATGCCATGTCATTCTGCACCAAATTTTGCAAGCAATGAGACAGCAGAATGAAACGGATCCATGAATTGTTCAACCATGTTTCGATGCTCATCAGCTGAACATCAGTTGTGTAGACAACGTGATGTGGGGATTGGGTTTGTATGGTAGTGGAGTTGATGGTTTATTCATACCATGTTCAAGCAGCTCTGATCGTCCAGGTTTAGAGTTAGCGTACAATCGCCGACGCTCGTTTTAGCCCTCTCAAGTTCATTAGATTTAGTGTTCATCCGCAATTTCCAGCCATTTGTGCATTCATTTCTTGGTGAAAAACACTTCGGTTCACCTGGATTCAGTGAACATCCTGTACCGTTTCATGTCCCGCACTATGGTTCTACTGCTATAGTCTCAGTGGACCCAGTTGCCAAGGTAGCGATTTCCCGTGTATACAGAACTTTTATCGGTTCAGTCCCATATATACCTTGGCCACATCTTAACACTGCCAATGTTTGGGATTTGGTGCGTCAATTGTACTAGGTACATCGCAGCGCAGTGACTTAGTAGATTTGGTGAGTAAATTAAAGTACTCGCAACTTAAGAAATCCATATTGATCTTTACTAGGCAATCTCGAACTGAAGCATGTAAATAAGAATTCTCCTATCTGATGGATTTGAGTGTGCTGGTAGAACGTAATTGCAAGTTAAGTAACCTGATGTTGCTATACTAAACATACATATTTACAAGGTTCTCTTTGCAATCCCACTGTTACAATGTGTTACTCTCACAGTCATGAATATTCAACATCAAGCGTGATGGAACATGGGACATCAGAGGACCGATGTGTTTACTCTATATCATCGTGTGACTAAATTATTTGAATAGCGTATAAGAAAATTACTTCATGACCAGCCTTCTGTATATGAATCCAAGTTCGCCGAAACACAATGTGGCCCAACACAACTGGTGATGTTTGTAGAGGACAAACGGTGTAACATTATTAAAGGGAATGTATATCTTAAAGGCCTTATTCTACATTATTTGTAGTTGAAGAGACCACCGTAACTCACATGCAAAAATGAAATGGATAAGAAAGCGTTTGCCCTTGCTTACAACAGTGGAATTTCTAAGATGTCAAAAAGGTCCGTTACTACTCCTCAGGAAAAAGCTCGTTACAATGTAATGGAAATCATTCTGAACAAACGTTTCAAAGGTACGGACAAGGTGAGCAAGGAAGGAAAGCCGGTCGTAATTTTCGAGCTTACTGAAACTCCGCCATAGGTGCTAGATGGACCATAAAGAAAGGAAACTTAATACAGTCCAACCAGCTACGGCGACCACCTGTATACGGCGACCAGTCAAAAAATCCCCAACTCTTTCTCCTATGACAATGTCCCGATGCATGAACCTGTCTATGGCAATCACTTGTCCGAGGCGACCACATTTTGTCGGTCCCTTGAGTGGTCACCGTAGGCAAGTTCGCATGTACTACTCCGAAGTATTACTGATGAGCATTGAGGATTTTGGTACAATTCTGCAAATTCATCATTGCCACTCTCAAGCAGCAGGCTTAGGCTAACCTGAAAAATCACCAGACGCCGGCGTTTCGACCTGTGTGTGGCTGCCGCGGACCCATGACGAAGTGGCATTAATTGCTGGCATCCAGAAGTTAAGGCGCGGGCCAGGAAGGGGTCAGCTGGGAGAGGCACCACTGACGAAACCCAGATGATCGAAACAACGGCGACTGGTGTTTTTCCAAACTAGCCTAAGCCTACTGATTGACAATGGCAAAGATGAATTGGCTGAATTTCTCCGAAATAGCCTGGCCATCCGTTAACAAGAATGCAAAGAATTGATAATTTGATCCGGCAAATTTCGAGATAAATAGAAAGGTAAGTGGCTGTGAAATGCGTTAATTCATTGATTCCAAGCTCGCGGGTTAGAACTAAATTAACCATACTCGGAGCTATGTGCTGTCTATTGAAAGCTTCACCAAGCATACGGTCCAAACCTGGTTAGTCCGCTAACTCCCATAACTTCATCGAGCTTGACAGTCAAAACGGGAGCCAGTCATAAATCAATTGAGTTTGGAAGTGGCCCTGCAATTCGCACTGATGATATTGCCCAGGTGGCAACGAAACCACTACGGCTAAAACGCCCATCCAGGAGGACTACACGACGTCATCATCCACACCTTGATACCTAAATGCTCCCAGTAATTTAAATAACTTCTGGTACACCTGGAGTTGTTCTATTAGATCCGGTTGGCGATATTTTACACTGTTGGACTGGTACTATGGATCCTTGCGTTTTTCTAGTGTGTGTGTGTGTGTGTGTGTGTGTGTGTGTCAGGCTGTGCGTTAAAACTGAGCTCTGTTAAGTTACCTACTCGGAGTACAAGGGTATGAAAATTACAACAACCATGGCATAATAGCACCATAACGGAAATACATGGCCGGTAAACATTTAAGGCAAGGTTCTACGGCAAATTCTGCAGTGATTCCAGCCAAACGAATAGGAACTAGGTAGGAAGGACGACTCCGCATCCTGCATGTAGTTACCTAAATAGGCATAAGTAAATATACGGCATGAGTATTGTGTAGACCGGTACATGTTTTAGACAATGGATTATAGGCTGGACAATCAGATCTACATTAGTAAAAGAGAGCATTTATTTTGCTGTTATGCGTGAACATTCGATTAGGTCTTCTGTAGTAATGCCAACACATTCGAGGCATTTTCCCTCTCACACCCACTCACAGAGAAAAATAGATTGTGCTTCCTATTTGTCTTGATCATAAATCTAGTGGGTGAGAATTTTATTATTATAACTTGACGAGAAATCTGTAATTACTTTCGCGCTGACGGATGCTGTCGAAACATGTCGAAAATGGTCATCTTCGATCTTTTGGCCAGTCTGCTTTCCTAACCGTTCGCCAGTCCACTATTCTGAGTGTTTAATTGCTCGTCACACACGGATGATTCACACTTCCGGTGAGTAACCCAAAATCATCCTTTATCGAATTGGATGCCTTCATTACTCTCTCTCTCTCTCTCTCTCTCTCTCTCTTAGAATGAGCTCATGAGTTGCAAGTGTTGTGATCTAACAGCTATAGACACTTAACAGGTTCGTTAGGGAGGACACAGCAGGCACAATACGCAGGATGTTCTACTCCTATGTCGGCCGTCTGAAAGGTAGCTTTGTAGTTGAAAAGCACAGGAAGTGGACTAAGGCTGGTTGATGCATGCATCTCGTGTTGTCTTCTCAATACCAGTAACAAAAGCCGATATACATTGATATAGCTAATAATGGGTGTAAGAAAACAAGATTGAAGTGCAAAACGAACTACGGAAGTTCACACCTACGTCCAAAGCAGCTTCAGCCTGATTACTAATTGTTTCTAAATGTACAGGGCTGGCTTCATAAGGCGTATAGAGACGGATTCAAGAAATCGAAGGTAGGGGCGATTAGCGTGAAATAACACGAATTGGAACGCTGAGACTAGCTATCTGGTGACCCGAAACTAATAGGCGTTTAAAGCAGTTAGTCCCCTTTAACAATTTGAACACTGCGCTAAGATGACGAAAGCTGGTAGATGCATGCATTTCATATGCATGTATGTAGTATCTCGCTCTCTGACGAAACCATGGACGTTGATGTGCTTTGTTGTGTTTTCTTTTACTATTTCTGTACCTTCTTTAGAGTCCCATGATTTCTGATGGCTCTATGTCTATTCGTAGACTGTTGCAAATATATGCATTTCGTATTGTCTCGTCAGTCCAAGGCTCACAAATAATTGATTTTGTACACACAGGGCTGACTTCATCCGGTTAATTTCCACGGCCTCGGCGAAACGGAGGAAGCGAGAATTAGGGTGACGTAACACGATTGTGAACGCTGATCCAAGCTGTGTCAGCTGACGCGTGACCAGTAGGTATGTACCTATTGAGGAAGCTGGCGGCCTGCGCGAGCACGAAGATTCAGGGTGGCAGGGATCCTGATCAATTTCACGCTGAACCCACCTAGAATGCACGTGTTCCTTTATTCGGGAACTTAAAGACCGATCGGTTCTGCCTAAGTAACTCGATCCGCAGTCACACACGAATTGGTATGTGCAGTGTGAATTGGCTCCAATCGGTTGAGCTTCCATCGTCGGAGGAACAGGCAAATTAAGAGTTCGGTTATTGACCACAACTTCAGCAACATGGTAACTTCGCTGCGTAGCAGAAATTAAACGTTTAGTGTTATTCAGAGTGTAGGGAAGTCACCCTTGAAAGGCAACTCGATATAGACCTTTTTCATAGCTGCTGTATGCCTATCGAGAAAGCCGGCGGTCTACGCGAGCACAGAATTTGATGGGGGTAGGAAACCTGGACAAATTCAGGCTGAACCCATCTCGACACATGCTACTTTATTCGGGAAGTCTGAGTCCTATCCTATCTAGCTTTCTATGTAACTGTCACCGCAATCAAACACAAATTGGTGTGCACAGTGTGCGTTGGCCTCGATAGGCTGAGCTTCATTCGTTGGAAGTATGGACAAATTTCGGTTTCGGTTGACGACAACAACATGTGCAGCGCATTTACCTCTTTGCTTCGTTGTCTTCAGCGTGGCTAGGTCACCTTTGAAAGGTAACTCGATATACACTTTGGCTGTCGTGCGCACCGTGCTTTGGCCGTCGCGTTTGTGTGTTTCGTGATAAATTTTAGAGGGTAGCCATTCACCATTACTTTGCTGTAATGAACACTAGCTCATATTGCAGACAGTCAGCCGAACAAATGCATACGCCTTTGCTGCATTGGTGTGAAACCAATGAAGTGCATGTACGGACCGGACTGGTTGGTTATCGGTAAATGGACCTCATATTTAGTTCATTATCCCTTCGACTGATTAGGATGTCCGGATATGGTGGACCATCGCGCGGTTCTACTTCTCAAGTGACCCGTAAAGCAGCTTCTTAAACCGCACCAATCGGTGCGGATTTGCATTCCGCTCACGGTCACGTGACGCGCGGGTAACACGCAGTCGCACAGCGGTGTCACATGCATTTCGACAGCGACTTAGTACAGGCATTTCAACCGGAGCCATATGGCCATGGAGAATTCACGGAGGGGTGGGGTCGGGAAGGAGAAAATATTTAGGGGGGGGCAAGGGGGTCGTGCTGTGAAAAGTGGGTTGTGATAGCACAACTAATAGAATACATAGTTAAGTTTTCTTGTAGTTTTCGCGCACTAGCCTGCCCTGGTAACTACCGGTCAGTGAAATGAAATGCACGCTCAAGTGGCTGTTCACGAAAGTGTGAAAGCCAGATGGGGCAGACTTTTTGTTACGGAGCTGGCATAGGTCGGCCAAACTGGCGAATTTCGCCGGATGCACCTCAAACATCCAATCACCATACGGCGACCGACACTGCACAACTAACAACCGATTCGTCTTCAACACTTAGATGCGTATTCACAGGGAACCATCTGATTTGTACTCAGGACACACATCTACTGTGCAAATAGAAGTGAAGCTGGCGAACTCTCGTCAGACACTGCAGCAGTTTCCGCACGAAGCGACACTGATACTAACTGAATTTTCCTCAAAAAGATACCACTGTCTGACATGTGCCGATCAGTCTTTCTAGTTCGGATCACTGTGCGGTAGCACTAGGTAATGCTTTTTTGGTCTCCAATCTCAACTCTCGTGTACTTCTGTGGGCTAGATTACATTAGTCCGCAACGTCACAGATAGGGGCAATGTCATCAGCATACTCCAAGTCAAAAAGTAGTTCTCCTGGGAGCCAAGGTTACGTTAGTTCGCAGCGATCTGAAACTAAGTGGCTGCTCTGAAGAACGTTCGTTCCTTCCGACCATCAATCCAAACAGTTAGGAGGCGGTATAAGGCTTCCTTAACATGCGGTTAAGCTGGAGTGTTCAAGTTATTGAGCAGTTTTGTAGACACAGCATACGTGTGGACGTTCACTTTCTTTGGTGAGTATATATATCATAATGAGTACATAAGGCTACATCCCCTAATGATCAAATGATCAAATGTCTTGAGAGCACGCATTTACATCATGTTTGGTAATGGCCGATGTGCGTTATTAGTTCCTTTTTGACTATTCCATGCCGCATTCGCTTCCCTGCTCGTCTCTTATGTACTTCATTTTGTCTGCTCACGCTATGAATTTAACTATTCTCTAATGAATATGTGTCCAGTGAGCCTCGTCATTTTATGATTTTCTATTTGTGTGCTTCATTGGCTTTTGTCGAGAAGTTTGCTTTTAATCATTTTAGCTTTCCACGGTATTTGCACAATCCTTCTAAGAAACCACCTGTGGGTTGCCTCTAACAGTGATTCCACACTTTTGCATTATTGTATTGTGCCCACCAACTGATGTCACAAGTATGGTTACTATTAGAGAGATCTCATTGTCAAACAAGAATAAATTTATTACCAGCAATTATTCATATCATCTGCGTGCATCGCTTTATCGAATGATGTCATTTACTACCCATAATATAACGGTGTATGAAAAAAAGAGCAATAGCAATATTACATAACCTATTGAGCATTCCAATGACATCTTTCAGAAATTAGCCGGTGAACAAAGAAGTGTTAGCAGAACTCCGTGGACTACTTGTCATTTAGAATCATGGCATCACCTGAGAACTCCACTCTACCTCTTTTTAATTTGCCAGTATCCTCTTTTAACTGAAAGTATTTGACCAAATAAATTACAAAATCACTTGCAGTGTGCTCATTTGGAGGAAAGCTGAAAAGCTGAAGATAACGGTTTCTGACCGGGCAAAAGTTTGTGAATGGATTTACAGCGTCCAATAAAATTGGCGAATTGATTGGCGAAATTTGTAGTCCACATAACCTTGGGGAAAATATCATATTGCCTTCAGTATCAATAATACTGTCTGACCTGATAAATAAGTATCCACAAGTAACAGTTCTAGCCACTCCGTTTAGCAATTGCACTGTTTGTAAGTGAATAGATGAGATGGCGGCTCAGGACATAGAAAGTTCTTTAGTTACTGTACTACAGTAGAGGAACCGTCACAAGTAGATGAAGGTACTTTCCCTGACAACGACACTCTCCTCATATATGTCCGATTCTTCAATGGTCATGAACTAACGGATGGATATGTCCTCCAGGCGTGCCCCATGCTGAGGCTGATGTCGCATTCATGATGCATCTTCACCGCAGTTGGGCTAAGCCAACTTACACTTAAACTAGGTCTTTTTAATGTGGATAAAATTCATTCCATTTCATTTGGTTTATTGTGCGTACTTGATAATCTTCTCCCAACTTACACGTCGCTCATGCAAATTGTGGTAAACTTGCTTGATTTTAGCGCTTGCTATTTTATAAATAACTTTCGGACTTTTTGTACTTATCTCGTATTCACATTTAACCACTTTCTTCCATATGCTCATTTAGCGAGTATTTATGTCGTCATATGCGTTTATTTTAATCGATATCGGCATTTCGAATGATTGGTTGTTGTTTGACATCCCAGGTGTGACTGCGCTTGATGTGCATGTTGACAAGGTCCCTACCTGTCTATTACCCACTACCTCGTCCATCTGGCTCCAGCAGACAGTTGATCGTTGCTGGAGGGTACGGGTTGCATGGTCCTTGTGGCCGTGTTAGGATCAAAGAGTGGTTCCATGCAGTCAGTGTGGAACGGACTACGGTCCAGCCACCGCCTTGTGTGCACTTGATTCCCCAAATACAGCGTGCTTGTGTTTGTCTGTGAAGGAGTGTGGGCCGGCTCCGTTGATGAAACGTGGTTCCCATCCACATGCCTCCC
This sequence comes from Dicrocoelium dendriticum, assembly GCA_944474145.2. Classification (NCBI taxonomy): domain Eukaryota; kingdom Metazoa; phylum Platyhelminthes; class Trematoda; order Plagiorchiida; family Dicrocoeliidae; genus Dicrocoelium; species Dicrocoelium dendriticum. Next base: position 117,051,208 of record OX104067.1, on the reverse strand, counting down.
GGTCTTATTCCTTCGGGTTTACACTGGATATGCGGTGTGTTGATGGAGCTGTTGGTGGTGCAGCGCAAGCCATCCATAGTCCCTCTGTAGGCTCGGGCGTCCTGTGGCTGGCCACAGTGACAGGCAAATCCAAAACCGGATGCCACCAACCATGTCCTCCAGGAGCATTAAGACTCATACAAAGAGCCAGTCTATAGTTGTGGCAGTCAAAAGCTATCTAACTGAAAACTCCATCACAATACAGAACATAGTTTCACGTGCAACAGATAGTGCTACCGCAAAAGCTTCATTGCGAATCTAAAACTTTTCTTCTTTTGTTGGTACAATTCACTATGTGATTCCATCTGTAACCCAAGTTCTCGTGCGGCCGCACTTTATTTCGGCTCTCGTTTTGCCCTCTGTGGCCACTCTAATTCTCCCCAGACAATATTTTGCGTGCGCTCATTTGAACCAGTTCGACGAGATCTACTCAGTGCTTCCTAACTCTTAGATATAACCTCTGTGGTTTATACTCTTGCTCCAGTTCCCCGTTTTCGGCATATTCTTTGCCGAATTCCACTTGTGTAACTACATCAAACGGCATTTGGGAAATTGAACAGTGAACAGTTACGGTCTACTAACTGCAATTTTGAATGAAGGCTGAATCATCCCTTGGCTCAGTGTGACAAACCCACTGGATTTTGTTAGTTAGGTGAACTTCATTAGACCGGTTAACCCCGTTGTTTTGTAGGGTGCAAACTGTCTAAGCATACACGAGTGAACTCGACGACACAGGGTGATAGCTAAGTTAATGTAAAGAATTGATGACTGCGCAGACTTGTTTTCCTGGCAGCGAGACAGTGGATGGGGATTATTTGTCTCTAATTTCCAATAAACAAGTTGACCCAACTGACGAGGTTAGAGTCTTCTCTTATTACTGACACAAATGTCCAACTGGATTACTGAGGAAGGGGGGTCGAAATTGGTCTGTGGTCTCTCATCAAAGTCCAGTATGAGTCAACTCTTTAGCTGAGTTCACACTTTTGGCTGCATCTGATTCACCCACCTGCACTCAACGGTAACAGGCATGTCGTCACCCACACATTTGAGGAAGCAATTGTGCCCCAAACGAATAAATGTGACGGTTCCAACTGCAGTTTGCAATGTACTCAGCAGATTAAGCATAATCAAATTTTCCGGAAAATGCATTTTTAAGCACATTTCCTGTCGTAAAATATCATAACACGATGAGTCAAACGAAGGGAGTTGACCCGCTCATTGTCCTTTTCCGTGCAACATCACAAAGGTCGCTTGATTGGGGATAGCAGTAAATACTCACACGGTAGACAGAAAACACTGGAAAGATATTAGAATCCTTTGCTCTTAAAAGCTAGTGTGAAGATCAACTGACTGTAGGAAAGATTTAGAGTGTGTCTTCATGATGTTATCTAAGTTGAATTATTATCCTGACTAGGAAACAAATAGAGATAAGCAATTAAATGTGATCTAAAAAGGTTGCAGAATTAAGATGGAGACAACAATCCAACTCACCGCGACAGACAAAGTTTGTTAGCGGGCCTGTTTTCTTCGAAGAAAATTAATTTGGATTTTCTACCGCAAATTCGGTTTACTTTCGTTATACCGCTTACGAATATCATACATGCTTTGCGCCTTTATTGCGAAATTATGGTTGGAAATTATAAACAACATCTTATGTTCTTTGTGGCTGAATTTTAAAACTGGGTTTTTTAAAATACTCTTATTGACCAATTATGAACTTGAGGCGAGTTTTATAGAGAGGGAAATAAGTTTATGGGTTCTGGAAACGCTGTAGCAATGGTACACCCACGAGGGAAATAAATTTCTGGTGGCCTAAGTTTATTAAATTTAAGTGACAATGTGCAGCCAGAGTAGAGAGATGTTAACCGCAAATATTGTGCTATGATCACCGATCTTTCTGTCCATAAGGAACATTGTATTCCGGAAACTAAAATATTTAGGAAAAATATGGTAAGTCTTCCTCAGTATGTTTTGTATTGATACAATTATTATTCGCTTCTATTGCAATAATTCATTGAATGCTTTGGGTGGTTCTATGAAAAAAACGATGTTACTCCCCAGTTTGATATTACTGGCTCTCATGTTTTTAAGTAGGGACCGGTCCCTATCAAGCACTTGGTATTAAAACAGTCACCAGGTTGAAGATTTTCCTAAAATGAAATCGATGTTTCATGGGTTCCATTTGGGAAGGGAAGACTTGGAGTATCAGTTTACGAACTTTAATATTGCATTTCGCCCAGATATTTCATTAGATCTATGAACCTTTTTGCATTCGTTGTTTGTTTGATAGTTATTCGCAACTAATTCTTCCATACCTGTATGAAGTTGAATGGTGGATACGATAATCAACCCTAACAGCCTCACCTGTTATTGGAAACCTATGGAATTTGAAACGGAACGTTTCCTGTAACTATACTATAGAAAGAACGGAGCGGCAAGAAATCGCAGTCGTTGTTACACATGGTCACGGTTAAAAGCGGTCTAACAAGTGTGCACATATCGGCCACATTTCCATCGTATAACGTCAAATACTTGAGAAACATAAACCTATGCCGTTCATGCATCGTTTTGCTCCAACTTGATAGGTATTGGTTGAAGGTTAGACTCGTGTATTTGCTTCTTAAAATTGCATTCTGACCAGCCAAGAGTTGTTCTAAGGCTCTTGATTTGCTTGATCGTAATTGGGTTACTGTGCCCACAGTCACTCCTGGATGCACTGACAAAGACTTTTCAAACCGATTTGATGAACTTTCAACAAATACCGTCTCCCTTCTCCTTGACTCATGCCCATTAGCAATCTTCGCTAACGAACAACTCTCCTCGTAATCTTACGGGCTTGCGTTGCACTGTCAGACCTCATTAACGAAAGCTATGCAACTTTCGGTCTATCATCTTCCTTGGGATATTCCGGTCTTTCGATAACCCTTACATTCCACGCAGCTACAATATGAAATGGGGAAACTGGCAGAGGATAGAAGCAAAATTAATGATTCCTAAGCCAGCTGAAAAATCCCAAACGTTACAAAAGTAATGTTCGTCGCGAAATAGAATTTTCAGTGACAGGGTTGTCCAGAAGAGATGAGTGTAAGGTGGGGTTGAACTACACCTCAAGACTCACAGTAATACTTCCGCGATCTAAATGAGCGGAGTAAACGCGGGGCCATGAAATTTAGCTCCCTTCTACATATTCGTCTTACAAGGAATTACCGACATGTTTTCTACGGTGTCTTTTAGGCAAAACTTGTTTAAGTCACCTACTTACAATTTCTGCAATCAGTAACAGGATAACCTATACCCGTGATGTTTTGAAATTGTTGTGTTTTCCCGCTAGCAAACAACGATACTCGCTTCATCAGGAACAAAACGAGGAGAATACATCAAAAACGGAACCAATTTATAGAAGTGGTCGTGCCGGGTGGGGGTTTCTCTCAGGATGAAACACCTAAGAATTAATGGTATACCTAAATTTCTGACCGAAATGTCTGTCCACTTCTGGCAAAACGTAAGATCTCACTGGCGTCAGCATTTAGTGTGAATAGACACAAGTAGGAATCATGATGCTCTAACAAACATGGCACTGTAAAGAAGTTGAAGGCGCCATTGCAGCAATTAAAGAATTTAGTTGCATTCTTGCTGACTACCGATGCACACACGGAAACCGTGGTGTTGGTGACATACTCTTAATTAAGGCGCATTGATGTCTATTAGCAAAAAGTTGCTTCTGCTACACATCACAACGAATCGACGGTTTGGCACTACAGTGTACCCCAAAATGTGTGAGTGAATACCGCCTATCTTTATGGCTAATATTTATAATTCGCCAAGTTATTGGAACATGTAAGAGCATAAATGTTACAAGGATTTTACGTTTGCAGTTATTGTAAAAATCGGCCAATCCTTGTGCATATTTGTTGGTGATTACTCCTGGTGTATCCACCCAAAACTCGGGCTGCGGAGCATTGTAAAATGTCGCACCGGGTTATAAGTCACAATAAATATACTATCTACTAACAACACTGTTCAGAAACGAAAAAATTATTTATTAAAATAAAATCCCAATATCCCTATGTAACAGAATACACTCCACCGATCACATAAAACTATTCCGATGTGTACTAACATCTCAGGTTACATTGTTATAAGCTAATGATTACTTGCAGTAATGTCCAGTCTGTCATATGAACAATGTATCAACATATTGCATTGCGCCATATAGTTGCAGGTATGTGGTGCATACGTTTAAAGCAACACTGCAACCTTAGACCCCAAATATTACCTGCATTTTGGCACCGGTATATGATGAGTTCGCTGAAGTCGCCTCTTTTGTGTTACAGTGCCCCCAAGTTGCAAAAAGCAGCACAAATCACCCATTATAGAAATCTTGTACTTGCCACTTAGGGCTTTGACTTGAAGGGACTGCTGGCTGTATGTAATAAGGCCATCAACTCGGCCTTGTCTTCAGGTAAGCCCAGTTCAAGTACTGAGTCCTTCAGCTCTGCTTGTTCAATTGGATTTGGGTTTCCATCATCCGCTTCAAAGTTATCACAGATTTCAGAATGAGTTGAACTAGACCGTGAAGACTCTTTACTCATCATCAGCGACATGTTAACTGGAAGCACTGGAATGGGTAAGGTGCAGTCATGTGAAACATTTCGAATAGTTTTTGGAAGATCAGGGTAAGGAATATCGTCTTTGTTTATGTTGTACAATCCAATGACATTAGTTAGGCAGAAGTAGCAGTCTGTCGTGTGATCCTCCAGCTTCCTTCAAACCATGGGGATTGCAAAGGGCATCTTACCTTTGCCTTTGAGACACTGAGACAGATAATGATTGCACAACAAGCAAACGATATGTGGCGCCAACTTCTTATTCTGATCGCCCAGTTACATCCAGAAATTTGCGTGGTAGTAAGAAATGGGTCAGCACTGCGAATTTGCAGTAAAATATTCACACACATGTGAAAAATGATTTCGTCCATTGATTCTGCGGCGTCTTTGCGTCATCATCAACGTAACAATTAAGGAACAACAAAATTAATGGACTTTGATTATCAGTTGGATACCTTGGTCAAGATCACTTCCTTTATACGGTTAGAGGGAATCAATGGACCAATCACAGACAAGCATTTAGTGCATGGAATGCACTGCTTAGCTGAAATGATAAATCGAAATTAAACATAAAGCTGAGGTGATGAAAATATATGACTTGCGTGTTTGTAAGCAGCTCAAGTAATACTACTGCCAACAACCTATCCCATATGTTTTATGAAAATGGTTGAACGGTGCAATCTAAATATATTTCCCGTCTGCAACCAAGCATCACTTGACAGCTCAGATCATTCTATAGTCGTTAACCCATGTTGTCTACAGTAATATAAACCATAAGAACGCTAGTTGCTGCGTTAAGCGTAGATGCAAATAGGGCCAATCCTTCCTTTTAAACGCAGTGATTTATCGACTGAAAGATTGCTTCTGCAGGCTACATTTGTTTTTCGACACAGGTGTATCAAAATACTGTGACCAAGGCACAAGTTATCTGAAATTTTGTTATTTGCTCTGCTATCCGATTTAAACCATAATCATCCGTGCTGATCACCTTTCTTCACCCCATATTCAGCAGCTGCTTAAGCAGAAGAAAAGAGATTTCAAAAGTAAGTAAGCAAATGATGCTGAACTTCGATCACTTTAGGGATGTTTTCTCACTATCCTCGCTTCTTACTTAACATCTCAGAAGTATCCGCACCTTTGTACGATCAGTTGCACAAGCGAAAGTCTGGAACTTCGGGTTTGGATCAAAGAAATGCCTTAACTGATGCAAAAAGGGTGCTCAGCTCCTCCCCGTATCTCGTGGAGTTTGATCCGAGTCGACCTCTAGTGCTGCGGTGCGATGCTTCCGTACTCAGAGTAAGTGCAGTCCTTTGCCACACGATGTATGATGGTTCCATTTGTCCAATCGCCGTTGCTTCTCTCAAACTACAATTCGCTGAAAGGAATTATTGCCAACTGGAAAAAGACGCCCCATGGATCATTTTCCGATTCAAGCATTTTCACCAGTACGTCCTGGGGAAGACCGTTTGATATCCACGCAGACCACAAAGCACTTCTTTCATTTCTGAGTGAAGAGAAAGGAATCCAACAGATGTCTTCGCCTCTAATGCAAAGGTTGGTAACATATTTAAGTCCATAGAACTGCAAACTTCAGTATGCAAGCGGGTCAAGCAATACCATTGCGATGCACTCAGTCGTCTCCCGCATCAGCATGGCAAAAATATGAAAAGTGAACACATTGCTTTTATGAATCTGATGAAGTAGCTTGAAAAGACACCAATCGGGACTGACGTAATGTGGAGTCTAATGGACCGGTGAAAGTATCTTGATGACCGGACGGACTGCAAGCGCGTCAGACGGAATGAAGGCATTTGCCTGTCGGAGTAATGAGTTGGGTATAGTACGGCTGTATAGTTTGGGGCTCACGCATGGTTCCACCAGAGGAACTACGGCCCCAGTTACTGAAAGAGCTGCAAGGCGCACACGCTAGCGTGAACAGGACGAAGTCGCTGGCACTTGGTGACTGTATCTGGCCAAAGCTTGATTACGATACAGAGCAGCTGCTGAAAAATACCGAACAAAGTCAGAAATACCCGAGACAGAAATATTCAGGATCGACAAATCCATGGCGTTCCATGGCGTTCCATATTTGCTATTTTCGGTACTGCAGTGACATTTTGCACCGAAAGCGGGACACCATTTATCAGTGGAGTTTTAGTGATTACCGAGTAAAATAGGAAATACAAGACTTCAAGTGTGTGCAGTACCATACCGCGTCGCATGGAATGGCAGAACGTGCAGTCCAAACTGTTGGGCAAGGTCTCCTCAATCAAACTCATGGATCTATATCAATTAAGCTGGATCATATGTTCCGTTACGCACGACACCGCAGAGTGAATGTTTGGCCGACCACTACGAACAAGACCGCACCTACTTTTTCCGAACCCTTGCAGGAGAATGAGGGCAAAGTATAAGAAGATGTATGGGGATGAGAACATGCCAGAGGAAATGTGTCACAAGGAATTTGATCTGATATATACATGACTGCCTCACCAAACAAGTTATCAAAAAGCTACACTTATATCCTTAACGGGTAAACAAGTGGAGCTAGGGTGGGAGGACGACCGTGTGAGGGGTCGCCATTTTGACCATATCCGGCTACGCTCAAGCGAACTGCATGAGCAGGATCAAAAATGGACTGCTACAGACGAAAAAACGGATGTGGAACCTGCCTCATCAAACCAGGAACCGCAAACGAATGCGGAACAACCTCAAATTAGACGCTCAAATCACATGCCTAACCCAGTTTATCGATAGCAACCCGGAGTCTGCAGTCTTCACCAGGGAAGAAAGGGTTGTCACGTATGCAGTAGAGTATTAATTGTAAACGCGAGCGCTCAAAGGATTGTTTGACAATGATTTTGCCTTACTTTCCTTATTTCGCGGGCTTTTCGTTTCGGCAATTCTAGCCGCTCTTATTTTGGAAGCTTTCATTAAACGGTTCAATACTACACTTGTGCTTTCTTTTCCGTTTATCGGCTGCAGGACATTCTTAGCATTCCCTACCCACCTTAGCTCTAAAACTTGCTCAGGAGAATCCATTTCGGTAACTTATGCTTCTGATATATTCATTGGAGTAATTCGATCACCCTCAGCCTCATCAAGCAAGCTGTGGATTTTGTTTGGCGGAAAAGCACAATCTTTGAACTCCTGCTGCTTAATTATGAACGCATCCAAGTGTAATGTCATTCGGTCTTGTCCGGGAGAAAGTAAGAATTGCCTTGGAAATTCCCTATTTTAGCGATTAATCGATTATTAACGATTATCGCATCGATTTCGAACGTTCCTGAATGTTCTGCTTCTACACGTGATCAAAATCCACCTGACCTCTCGGGAAAAGATATGGGGAACCACTAACCTTGGCAGCTGACCTTCCAATTCTAGAAGTCGAAGGTCAGCAGAGACCTATAAATACAGCCAGGGTCCTCAGTCGTTGTACAGTGTTCGTTGGCTGCGATTAATACGTTATTTGTCAGGGTCATTGGCGTTCTGCTTTTTTCCTTCGGTTGGGCTAGAAGTTTTGCGGAGCAGTGAATTGTTATTTTTGGAGTTGCGTCTAGTGAGAAGATTATAACAAATGGCGACGGAGAAAAGTGGAAATGTGATGAATTTTTCTGCCGAACAATTTCAAAAGCTGCTTTTTCAACAGCAAGCTCAAATGGAGGCGCAAATGAAAATGATTGAAAATCTGACAAAATGCTTGAGTTTGCAGACAACTGGAGCAGCGACGCGGGACACGCAGGCGAGTTCTGTTGATCTTCTCACGAACGCCATCACTGAATTCCATTATGATGCGGATTCTGGAAGCACTTTCGAAGCGTGGTTCAAACGCTGGGAAGACATGTTCCAGACGGACTTCAGTCGTCAGGACGACTCCTGGAAAGTGCGATTGCTACTCCGCAAGCTCGGAATAAGTGAACATTCAAGGTTCATAGACCACATTTTGCCCAAACAGCCGAAGGATCTGACATTTGACGAAGCAGTGTCGCAGTTGAAGGAAATTTTTGGTGAGTCGGTGTCCTTGTTTAGTATTCGCTATCAATGCCTGAAAATAGTCAAACAGGAATCTGACGATTTTGGGGCCTTAGCAGACATGATTAACCGTGAGTGCGAACGATTCAAACTACGCACTTTAACGGACGATCAGTTTAAGTGTCTCATTTTCGTCAGTGCTCTACAATCGCCCAGTGACGCTGAGATCCGAACGCGGCTTTTAGCTAAGCTAGAGCAGGACCCTGATCTGACACTGAAGGCCCTCGTTAGCGAATGCAAACGACTGCTCACACTAAAACACGACACTGCCATGGTCGAACGCAATGGTCTAGCATCACCAGATACCGTGCAACTTGTGAAAAAAGCCAGGACCGGCAACACAAGCAGACCCTTCAAGAGGCCTACGAAGAAACCGCCCACAGCATGCTGGTCATGCGGCGAATGGCATTTCGCTCGCTTTTGTCCCTTCAAACATCATATTTGTCGGACGTGCCATAAGCGTGGGCATAAGGAGGAATGCTGCAGTCAAGTCCGGTCGAAGAAAGTGCAGAAGTCTCACCGAAGGGTTAATTCTAGAAGGGGCGGCGCTGAATCTCTCTCCATAGTCGCCGCATTCCAAAGCGAGTGCAAACCGAGACGACGATTCATCACTGTATTAATCAATGGTATCCCAACGAAACTGCAATTTGACACGGCCTCAGACATCACCATCATTTCCAGGCGCACATGGAATCACATAAAGAGGCCGAAGATGGTCGACTCCCAGAAAGTTGCACATAATGCATCCGGCGGTGTGTTACACTTAGTCGGCGAACTCAATTGCAAGATTGCTTTCCAAGGTGTGGAGAAGTCGGGAACATGCTACATTTCGGACCGGCCGAATTTGAATCTTCTTGGCCTCGACTGGATTGAAAAGTTGAACCTCCTCGATGTTCCCTTGAATCAGATCTGCAACCGAGTTCGAGCAAGTCCAGACCCATCAACAAAGTCCGTCGAAGACATGACACGTACCCTGAAGAGAAAATTTGCTTCTGTCTTTCAGGATGGCTTGGGCCACTGTACGAAATTCAAGGCAACACTGAACTTGCGACCAGGTGCTAAACCAGTGTTCAAGGCTAGAAGACCGGTACCATATGCAGCCATGTCAACCGTTGAGCAAGAGCTCGATCGACTGGAACGTGCCGGAGTCATCACAGCCGTCAACTACTCATCATGGGCCGCACCTATTGTCGCAGTGAAGAAAGCAAATGGCAAGGTACGCGTCTGCGCTGATTTTTCAACTGGCCTCAACGCCGCGCTGGATGACCATCAGTATCCCTTACCTGTACCGGAGGATATCTTTGCAAAGCTGAATGGTGGTAAGTACTTTGCAAAGCTTGATCTATCCGATGCTTACCTGCAAGTGGATGTTGACGAAGTCTCGAGGGAGTTGTTAACGATCAACACTCATCGTGGGCTATTCCAATACAACCGCTTGCCATTTGGTGTGAAAACGGCGCCAGCCATCTTTCAACAGTTGATGGATACCATGCTAGCGGGAGTTTCTGGAACCGCTGCATATCTGGACGATATCATAGTGATGGGTCGAACGCCGGAAGAACTCTTCAACCGCTTGGATGAAGTGCTATGTTGCATACAGTCGTACGGCTTCCGGATACGTGAGGATAAATGCACATTTTTCACGCCGCTCATCAAATACCTCGGGTTTATCCTCGAAAAGGATGGACGTCGACCAGACCCGGAAAACATCGAAGCCATTAGAAAAATGCCTCCACCCACAGATCTACAGTCTCTGCGTTCCTTTTGTGGGCTCATCAGCCACTACAGCGCATTTTTGCCTGAGATGCACCGCTTGCGTGCCCCGTTAAACAAGCTCCTATCCAAAGGACAACCTTGGAACTGGACAGCAGAATGTCAGAATGCCTTCGAACGCGTCAAGTCACTGTTGTCTTCAAACTTGCTTTTGACACATTTCGATCCCTCCAAAGAGATCGTCCTAACCACAGATGCATCAAGCCATGGGATTGGTGCAGTAATTGCACACACATACACGGATGGATCTCAAAAAGCAATCGCCCATGCCGCCAGAACCCTTACCAAGGCCGAGAAGAACTACAGTCAGATTGAGAAAGAAGCATTGGCCATAGTGTACGCGGTTAAGAAATTCCACAAAATGCTATACGGCCGCCGCTTCAAGCTTCTGACAGATCACAAACCCTTGCTCGCTATCTTTGGTTCGAAAAAGGGCATCCCGGCCTACACAGCCAACAGGCTACAACGTTGGGCTCTTACCTTAATGGGGTATGATTTCGAGATCCAATATCAGTCGACAGTTTCCATTGGCCAAGCAGATGCACTGTCACGCCTAATTGATACCCGTCAGCAAGAACATGAAGACACAATCATTGCCTCGGTGGAGATTGAACCAGACGTGAACTTTCTGGTAACTGATGCACTGCACTGTCTACCAGTTACCGCAGAAGCTGTACGGACCGAAACACTTCGGGACCCAATACTCAAGAAGGTTACTCAGTTTCACAAAACAAGTTGGCCACGTTCATGTCCATCCGCCGAGTTGCAACAGTATTTTCAGAGGAGACACTCACTCTCTATTGTAAACGATTGCATACTATTTTCGGAAAGAGTGGTCATCCCCAAGGCACTTCAGCAGCGCCTTATTCGACAGTTCCACGCCGGGCATCCTGGAATCAACCGGATGAAGGCGCTTGCCCGCAGTTATGTATACTGGCCCTTAATGGACAAACAGTTGGAAGAAATAGCCAGAAGCTGCCAAAAGTGTGCCGATGTCTTGAAAGCGCCACCGAAAGCAGAACTCTGTTCATGGCCAATAGCTACTAAGCCGTGGTGCCGCATTCATGTCGACTTTGCAGGGCCGATCAACGGGAGAAGTTTCCTCATTATAGTCGACTCATACAGCAAGTGGCCAGAAGTATTTCTCATGGATAACACCACCACCAATGCCACCATATCGAAACTGCGCCAAGCCTTTAGCAGATTCGGCTGTCCTGAGACAATGGTCACTGACAATGGCTCACAGTTTACTTCAGCAGCGTTTAAGGAGTTTTGCAAGCAATGCGCCGTCCAGCACGTTCGCTCGCCGCCGTTTCACCCACAGTCGAATGGCCAGGCAGAAAGATTTGTCGACACATTCAAGCGAGCCCTCCAAAAATCAAAAGGGGAGGGACGTATAGAGGAGGTGATTGACCGGTTCCTTTTCCTCTACCGATCAACACCGAATCCACAAGCACCAGACGGAGTCTCTCCAGCACAGGTTATGATGAACCGGAAGCTCCGCATGCCTTTCGACGCCATCCGACCGGGCTCGGAGTCCTCTGTTGGTGAAAGAAACCGCAGAATGGAACAGGAGTTTAACCGGCGGCATGGAGCAAAGAAGCGATCATTCACGCTTGGACAGAAGGTGCTAGTACGTGACTACCGGGATGGCCATGCGAAGTGGACGCCAGGGAGGGTCATAAGCAAGCGCGGAAACGTCATGTATGACGTGAAGGTGGGCGCACAGGTCTGGCCGCGGCATGCAAACCAGTTACGTCCCACATTGTGCCAGCCAGAACAAGAAAGGCCTACTGATCTCCCGTTCGATTTACTGGTGGAAACTTTCAACCTGCCGAAAGTAACAGTGGACGACTGCCCAAGGTCGAGCAACGAATCCAGAACAAGAACATCGGAACAAGGCTCTCGGGCGCTTCTGCCAAGGAGGTGGACCGACAGGCAGAGAACACCGTCCCGAAGACTGCAAGTTGATCCCAGGCTTTCCTCTTACACCTCGGAACATATCTCAGGAGGGGAGGTGTCCGGGAGAAAGTAAGAATTGCCTTGGAAATTCCCTATTTTAGCGATTAATCGATTATTAACGATTATCGCATCGATTTCGAACGTTCCTGAATGTTCTGCTTCTACACGTGATCAAAATCCACCTGACCTCTCGGGAAAAGATATGGGGAACCACTAACCTTGGCAGCTGACCTTCCAATTCTAGAAGTCGAAGGTCAGCAGAGACCTATAAATACAGCCAGGGTCCTCAGTCGTTGTACAGTGTTCGTTGGCTGCGATTAATACGTTATTTGTCAGGGTCATTGGCGTTCTGCTTTTTTCCTTCGGTTGGGCTAGAAGTTTTGCGGAGCAGTGAATTGTTATTTTTGGAGTTGCGTCTAGTGAGAAGATTATAAAAGGTCTTCACTTCATAACGCAGATCCTTTGCAAGAACTTGCCTCACAATGTCACAGGCCTGATACGTTGCAACTTCAGCTGCTGTACGTCATTAAAGTATCTTGGAGTCACTGTGAACAGCGAAATATCGTGTCACTCCAGATGGAAGTATAAGAGCACTTATTAGGTGCGGATTTCGGAATTAATGCCCCACGGTTCTCGGTGGCCGAAAGGGAGTTGTAGTATTTCAATGCTCCCAAAAGTTGTACGGCCGCACTTCAACTCGGCTCTCGCTTTGTCCTCTGTGGTCACTCTAATTTTCCCCACACAATATTGCGCGTCCGCTCATTCGAACCAGTTCGACGAGATCTACTCAGTGCTCCTCAACTCTTGGATCTAACCTGTGTGGATTACATGCTTGCTTCAGTTCCCAGTTTTCGGCATATTCTTTGCCGAATTCCACTTGTGTAACTACATCAAACCGGTCTTTCGGAAAAGATTTTGGTTTCATTCTGAAGAAGAAGCTGAGGGGTCCCAAACTACGCGGCAACCATCCCTGCAAGTTGCAGCATAAAAATGTTACAGCGTTTTTGCTCCGCTCGTCAACTGAACAGCTCTAGGGACGCTTATCAGCGCTCCACCTGCATCGTCGCTTAAGGCAGGCTGAGTAACACACGCTGCCGCTTTGTGTGGGTGAGTGTGTTCAACTGCGAGTTGATTGATCGCTGAAGCCGACAGTCTGCGCGTTATGACCTCCATCTGCCTCCACCGTCTAACATTGGCGAGGTTGAACAACTCTCAATTCCTGTGCGTGTTCTGACCTATTCGTGCGTCACCCT
>OX104067.1:117002711-117037045 GCA_944474145.2 Dicrocoelium dendriticum | reverse complement strand
AGGATCAACTCAGCAACATCACATTCAATCTGTGCGATATCCAAAAGCTCATAAAGTCCACTAAAACCTCCTATTTCACTGGTCCGGACAATCTCCCATCTGCTGTCATAAAATTCGGGGGCGATGACATCCCCTTGCTGCTAATGAATATGTTCACCTTATCTATGAATTCTGGTATCATACCGGCTCAGTGGAAGGAGGCCATAGTGACGCCTCATCATAAATCAGGTTCACTGTACGACGTAAAAAACTACCGACCGATTAGTCACACATCAGTATTGTCTAAAATGATGGAGCGACATGTAAAGTCGAAAACGCTTGAATTCCTATTAACTCGAAACTTAGTAAACAATTCACAGCATGGATTCCTGAACTCCAGGTCCTGCATCACTTGTCACTTAGAATTTTTAAATCACCTTGTCAGTTCACACGATCGTGGCTTATCGGCAATCGTCATCTATCTTGACATGCAAAAAGCTTTCGATCGCGTACCTCATAGTCGCCTACTAGCTAAGGTCCAAACCTACGGTACAAAGGACCCCTTACTGGCTTGGTTTAGCTCATATCTCTCAGATCGCTCCCAGATAGTACAAATCCAACAACATAAATCTCAACCCAAGGCTGTTACCAGTGGGGTGGTACAAGGCAGTGTTCTTGGTCCATTGCTATTTCTACTTTACGTTAACGACGTCTTCAGCGTAGTTAAATGCGGCACACCTTATCTTTTCGCCGATGACATCAAAATAGTGCACTCCTTCCATCCTACCAACCTCAGCAATACTCTAATGGAAATCCAACTGGACCTCCATGCGCTTGAGGCTTGGTGCAACACATGGAAAATGTCTTTCAGCACTGACAAATGTAGCGCGATGTTATACAGGTGCAATGTTAAGCACAATGCTCTGACCCTAGATAGCAAACCACTTACTATCTGTCAGACCATCTGTGACCTAGGGCTTCGCTACTCATATTCCCTTAACTTCTCAGAACAAGCATTTTATGCAACAGCCAGAGCTAAACAACGCATTGCATTACTATTCAAAAATCTTACTCTACGAGATTCAATTTGTTCAATGTATGAATCATTCGCCCGCCCTTTACTTGAATATTGCTCAATGGTGTATAGCAATTCCAGGAAGCATGATCGTATCGCCATAGAAAAGGTACAAAGAGCGTTTACAAAGCGCCTTATTGGTACGAGCTTAGTGTTACCCTATTCTGAGCGATGCGACTTACTTAAGCTTGACCCAATATGGCTTCGACGCCTAAAAGTAAACTTAGCACTTTTTTCAATATCCTGCACAAAAATGTCCACACCCCTAGCATTGATCTATCACTCATGAAACCAAATGGATACAATACACGCAATAGAGAAAATTCTGTGATGGTAAGAAGGTCAAAGACAAACATATCAGCAAACTTTTTCCTAAATCGGTACTCCCATATTTGGAACAAATTGCCGACCGATATTCGTGCTAGCACATCTGAGTATAACTTTCGTAGAAAGCTTGACGAATATCTTACAGTCAGCAATGTGATTATGCTCCTGCGCTGCCCTACAACTATTCAACAAACGTATGAACAAGGTCCAGACAACATATAACTGAAAGTTGCAAATGACTGTATCAGTCAGATCAACAAACACCCGTTGATTCCCTGCTTACCCTTCTCTTTTATTGCCCACTCCGGATCTGCCTGCCCGAAAGCTCACCGCTGATTAGTGGCTCCACTGATACATCGATGGGTTGGAGGTCCAGGCTTCTGTTATCCTCTTCATCCCATCTTGGCTCACTATACTTCCCCTTGATTTTACTTGGCTCCACTGCAACCATGTGTCAGTTGAATCACTGGCAACTTGGTTAGCTGGACTCCCAAATCCGGTTAGCTATCTCTCCAATCGTAACTTCACTTCCGTTTCACCCGCTGGCACACCTACCATTCGTTTGTGAAAGCACTGACGCTTTGGTAGGTAAAGCACCCGGATCCTTTCTTTACATCTTTAACCCACCTTGCTCCCCAACACTTAGCTTCGGTTTTCACTTGACCATATCTTGCTGGTGAATCAACCGACACATTGTCAACATCGATATGTTTGCCACTCAGGACTACTGTAACCTCGTAAACATATCACTGGCGTTCTGTTGGACCAATTCCCTGCATAACCAAACTCCTAGCGCAGTTAGCCAAACTACTAAAGGTTCGGCATTCTTGTTCACAGCCCACAACCCACACATCTTAAGTAATCCGAAATCCGTATTGCGCCTCCTAATTGTAAACAACATCTGCAATACAATAATAAGGTAGTTGCTTAAATATTTCCCTTTTTCACTGTGCAGTAATGCGGACTTATTTTTCCCTGTTAGCCAGACCCATATTGTTGTTCCTTATGCTGAGTCCAGAAATTTGGTTGCGAGACCCTCCCCACACTATATTATTCTCGATTCCACACATGTACATAATTCCCTAGGAAGTTTTCGGCCTCCATCGCACTAATACTTACTAATACTTGCTATTTCCCTTCTATTTACGTTGATCCGGACCAAAACTCGTTCAACGGTACGATGAGATACTTGCTACCGAAGAAAGTTGGATCTGCATAAGAATAAATTACAACTTGAATCCAATCCCACTCAATACGAATCTCCTCGCATCCGATAAACAATTTCAGTTTCAGTGAAAACTTGTACATAATGATCGGTCCAGGGTCTCTGGAACGTGTCTCACCTTTCTGAGAAATATACCTATTATTATTATTATTATTATAACGTAACCTAGCCACCAGTCGTACACGCGAGTTGAGATCGGATACGAAAATCGCGTAACCTATTGCTACCGCACTGTGATCCGAACTAGAAAGACTGACCGGCACATGTCAGACAGTGGTATCGTCCTGAGGAAAATTTAGTTCATGTCAGTGTGGCTTCGTGTGGTAACTGCTGACGAGAGTTCGCCAGGTTCACTGCTATTGGTACAGTAGATGTGTGTCCTGAGTACAACTCAGATGGTTCACTGTGGATAGGCATCCAAGTCCTGAAAACGAACCGGTTGTTAGTTTCGCGGTGTAGGTGGCCGTATGGTGATTGGATGTTTGAGGTGCATCCGGCGAAATTCGCCAGTTTGGCCGACCTATGCCAGCTCCGTAACAAAAAGTCTGCCCCATCTGGCTTTCACACTTTCGTAAACAGCCACTTAAGCGTGCATTTCATTTCACTGACCGGTAGTTACCAGGGCAGGCTAGTGCGCGGGAACTATCAGAAAACTTTTAACCAAGTATTCTATTAGTTGTGCTATCACAACCCCGTTTTCACCACACGACCCGCTTTGCCCCCTAAAAATTTTCTTTTTACCACCCCCCCCACAGTGAATTTTCTATGGCCATATGGCTCCGGTTGAAATGCCTGTACTAAATCGCTGTCGAAATGCATGTGCACCGCTGTGCGACTGCGTTATCCGCGCGTCACGTGACCGTGAGCGGAATGTAAATCCTCACCGATTGGTGCGAGCTTAGGTCGCTGCTTTACGGGTCACATGCGAACAGAAAGATCGTTATCATATCCGGACATCGTAATCAGTCGCAGGAGGTGATGGATTAAGTAGAATGACCATCTACTGAAAATCAACCTGGTCCGGTCCGTACCTGCACTCCATTGATTTCACACCAATGCGGCAAAAGCGGATGCATTTGTTAGGCCGACTGTCTGCACAATGAGCTAGTGTACATTACAACAAACGAATGGTGAATGGCTACCCTCTAAAATTTATCGAGAGCAGCTATGAAAAGCTTCTATATCGCGTTGCCTTTCAAGGGTGATTTCCCTACACTCTGAATAACAATAAACGTTTAATTTCCGCTACGCAGTGAGGTTACCATTTTGCTGAAGTTGCGGTCATTAACCGAACTCTTAATTTGCCTGTTTCTCCGACGATAGAAGCTCAACCGATTGGAGCCAATTCACACTGCACATACCAATTCGTGTGTGACTGCGGATCTAGTTACATAGGCAGAACCGATGGGTCTTTAAGTTCCCGAATAAAGGATCACGTGCCGATGTATGTTCAACGTGAAATTGATCAGGATCCTTGCCACCCTCAATCTTCGTGCTCGCGTAGGCCGCCAGCTTCTTCATTAGGTAGATACCCACTGGTCACGCGTCAGCTGACACAGCTTGGATCAGCGTTCACAATCGTGTTACGCCACCCTAATTCTCGCTTCTTCCGTTTCGCCGAGGCCGTGGCAATAAACCGGATGAAGCCAGCCCTGTGTGTACTGAATCAATTATTTGTGAGCCTTGGACTGACGAGAATATACGAAATGCATGCATCTACCGGCCTGGGTTTTCTTGCCGCTGTGTTCAAATTGATACACGGAACTAACTGCCTTGAACATCTATTAGTCTCGAGTCACCAGATAGCTAATCTCAGCGTTCAAATTTGTGTTACTTCACGCTAATCGCCCTTTCCTTCGATTTCTTGATGTTGTCTCTATACGCCAAATGAAGCCAGCCATTTACGTTCAGAAACAATTATTTATTAGCCTAAACTGCCTTGGACATTAGTGTGAATTTCCGCAGGTCGTTCCATCCCTCAAGCTTGTTTGGTCACACCCATTATTAGTAAATCAATGTATATTGGCTATTGTTACTGGTATTGAGAAGACAACACGAGATGCATGCATCTACCAGCCTTAGTCCTCTTCCTGTGCTTTTCAAATATAAGGCTGCATGTTAGAATGCCGATAAATGAGCAAAACATCCTGCATACTGTGCCTGCTGTGTCCTTCCTAGGCGAATCGATTGGGGCTTCGATAGGAGTTAGATCACAACACTTGAAAATCACGGGTTCATTCTAAGAGGGACTGTGGTGGTAATAAAGGCATCCAATTCGATAAAGAATGACTTCCGGTTACTCATCGGAGCTGTGAGGCATCCGTGTGTGACGAGCAATTAAACACTCAGAGTAGTGGACTGGCGGATACTTTGGGAAGCGGAATGGCCAAAAGACCGGACATGACAATTTTCGACATGTTTCGACAGCATCCGTCAGCGCGAAAGTAATTACAGTTTCCGCGATAAGTTATACATATGACTCATAAAATCTCACCCTCTCACTTTTATCCCCAAGACTAACAGGAAGCACAAGCGCTGTGTGTGTGTGTGTGTGTGTTGTGTGTGTGTCAGAAATTCCCACACTTATGTTGGCCAGTATCTCATCACTACAGAAGACCTTTGAGAATGTTCACGCGTAACAGCAAGATGAATGATCTATGTTACCAATGTAGAGCGGATTGTCCAGCCTTGAATCCACTGTCTAAAACACGTAGTTGTCTACACATTACTCATGCGATATATTCACTTATGTCTATTGAAGTACCTACAAGCAGGATGCGGAATATATGTTCTTACTTAATTCCTATTCGTTTGGCTGGATTCTCTGCAGAAGTTTCCGTAGAACCTTGAGTTGCATGTTTATCGGCCATGTATTTCCTTTATGGTGCAGTTATATCATGGTTGTTGTAATGTTCCTATCCTTATACTCCGGGTAGATAAATTAACAGAACTCCGTTTTCACCCACAGCCTGACACACGCACAAGAAAAACGTAAGAATCCGTAGTGCCAATCCGATAGTGTAAAATATTCCAACCAGATCTAACAATGTATTAGGAGAATAGCTATTAGACATTCATTTCTTATGAACAAGCTTAATAGCCATTCTTTATTCTTCCTATTTTCTACTTCCTGACTGTTGTTTAAACGCTCTACTGGGTTAGCCCGATTGGTCCACACACGGCATTGTTAGTGGACGCTCATGGTCGTGTCCTATTCAGCAGTGCTATTTGCAAGAACACATTCCATTGGTTTTTCTCGTCAGCACTGTTCTACTTGTTTATGTTAAGGGAATATTTAGTCGTCACACGATTATTGTGCTGGTTTTCAATTTTTGGGTCTGCATTTCTTATTCTCGCTTGTTTCGTGCCATTTGTTTAAACGCTACATTTCGTTATTCTGATTGTCCAGTGCCCGTCACTGGAAATGGATGTTCGCTTTACGCTTGGAGTCCCAGAATGCTATTTTTAAGGACATATAGGATTCACTCTTGAGTACACGGTTGCTTATTCGCTCGTTGCATTTGACGTTTTTCCTTCTGTTGGTTGGATCAAGTTTAATTTAGTAGCTTCCCTTCATTGTGCCTTCAAAACTATATAAGCAACTGTAATTGCATGTATACAAGTCTCTTCCTGGCTCGTCTTTGGACTTCTTCTTGCGGTCGTGGGGTGAAGGTGTCAGCTAGGACACAAAACAATGCGCAATGATTTATCACAGTGAAAAATACATCTGCTTGGCAATTCCCTGTAAGATAGATCACGAATATCTGCCACACAGACGGCAAGGGAATATCGATCGATTTTAAGTGCGTGTTTTTATGTTCGCTTGGAACTTTCAGTCAACCACATGCTTTATACCAAATGTGTAGTGTACGGCTTTCACGACAGTTGGTGGTGACCGCAGTTTTAAAAGAAACCTTTTCAAACTGTGTCAATGTTGTCTTCCTACTACTGAGCAGGAGTTATAACGGTTTGGCGACGGAGATGGCTGATCAAAATGCTATCATGCAAATGTTACAAAATCAGCACCGTCAACTGAAGCAACAGCAGAAATTATTTGAAGTTCTCGCACGAATTTTTCAGCACCTAACAGAGGTTCCTGAGGGTCGAAGTGATACTCAACTTAAAGTTGCATTGGCCAATGGAATACAAGACTTCAATTACGACCCAGACATTTCAATACATTTTTGTTTGGTACAAATGACATGAAAACATTTTTAATGTCCACAGTTCAGCATCGGATGAATCAGCAAAAGTACAGCTGTTGATGCAAAAACTTGGATGTTCTGAACACACCAGATATTGCAATAACATTCTACCAAAACACTCAAGCGATTATACTTTGCAAGAAACCGTGGATTAGCTTACCATAATTTTTGGTGAGCGGACATCTATATTTAACATTCGTTCTAATTGTTTAAAGCTCAGCAGAGCAGAGGAGGAAGGCATTGTGACATATGAAGGTAGAGTGAACATGGAATGTGAAAGGTTCCAATAATTCCAATTAAATTACCAAATCACAAGTGGAACAGAACAGATTTCCAAAGCAAAGAGGCTGGTTTCAACGAGCAGCACTATGCTGGAATTGTGGAGCCTGGCACTTTGCACGCTTTTACGAATTTCGATTCCATAAATGTCAAGATTGTGGCACATTAGGTCACAAGGAGGGACACTGTGTCCGTTCGTTCAAGCAGCACCAATCAACCCGATTCAGAAGGCAGTCAAAGCTAGTATCCACTACCTACAATTCTCGTGAGAAGCATGGCCGAAAGTTCATCCCGTTATTAATTAACAAGTTACTAGTTACCTTACAAATTGACACTACTTCCGACATAACAGTCATTTAATATTCGACTTAGAAAAGCATTGGCGAACCAGAGTACAGTGTTCCAAAACATATTGCTCGGAAAGCTTCTGGCAAGCCAGTCGCCTTTTTGGGACAATTAAACTGTGAGTTCACATTTCAGAACAATAAATGTAGTGGAACCTGTTACATTGCAGCAGAAAATAAACTAACTTTATTAGGCATTGAATGGATAGATACGTTATAATTAGGTGAGGTTCCAATCAGCTCAATTTGTGATTCCCAAACTCAGAGCATTCGAAAGGCGCCTTTAAGTGACGTCGCAACTTTTAATACAAAAGGAAAAAATGCTATTTTGGCAAACTTTCAGGAAAAGTATCCTAGTGTTTTGCAAACCAGAACTTGAATTATGCACCAAAGTTCGGGCTACATTGTATGTCGCACCTGAAGCAAAGCCAGTATTCCATCCTACAAGGCTAGTACCCTACTCAGCTGTCCCATTGGTTGATGCAGAACTGAATCACTCGGAGAAATTCGGCGTGCTAACTAAGGTTACTTATTCAACTTGGGCTGCTCCCATTGTGATAGTTCAAAAGGCCAATGGCGTAGTAGGTATTTGTGGTGATTTTTTTAACTTGACTAAATGTTGCACTTCAGACTCACTCAATACCCATTGCCAATTCCGGATGAGTTGTTTGCGTAGTTAAATGGTGGCAAAATATTCTCACAAAGTGACCTTTCTGATGCCTATTTACAAATAGAAGTTGATGAGAAATCAAGACAGTTTCTCACCCTTAATACTCAAATGGTCCATATCAATACAACAGTCTACCGTTTGGAACTAAGTGTGCTCCGGCAAGTTTGTAGCTGGTGCTGCACACAATGCCAAACGGGTTGGCATTTTGCTATGCATTACATGGATGACATAATAATCGTAACCGCATCAGTTTAGCTACATCAGGCACACTTAAATGAAGTGTTTAACAGGATCAGGAGTTTCGGATTTACTCTGCAAATCGACACATGTTCCTTCTTTATGTCCGGAATTTCCTGCCTCGTTTCAATCGTCATCCTGATCCATAAGGAATTATTGCAATCCAAAAACTACAACTGCCAAAGGACAGGAAAAGACTCCAGTCGTTTTTGGGACTAGATAACTATTACAAAACTTTGTCCCAAACATGCACTCGCTCCGAATGTCAACAAATGAAGCGCTGAAAACTGATGTAAAATGAGTGTGATCACAAGCTTGTCAGTCGGCATTTGATGGAATAAAGCGCATTTTAACTTTAGTTCTTTCATTTAAACACTATGGCCCGAAACCACTTATCATAGTTGCTGTTGCCGCTTCAGAGTACCGGATTGGAGCAGTATTCTTGCGCCAGTTTCCAGATGGCAGGCAACAAGCACTCAGCCATGTTTCACGCACGTTAACAACAACTGAACGGAAATACAGCCAAATTGAAAAAGCTTTAACAATTGTGTTTCTAGTCACAAAGTTTCATAGGATGTTGCATGGTCGAAAATTTACCTTATGCACGGAGCACATACCCCTGCTGCCTATATTTTTTGCCAATAAAGGAATTAGTGTTCACACTGCAAATCGCTTGCAGTGTTGGGCAACAACACTTCTCGGGTACGATTTTCCCTTTAACACATCCGTTCGGAATACTTTGGCCATGTAGACGCCTTATCCCACCTGATTGCTAACCGATCAAATTCTCGGCCACGTGAAGAAACGGTCATTTCATCAGTTGAAGTTGATGCTGAGATAAAAGCTATCTTTGAGGAGTCCATACGAAACTTAGCAGTTACGTACAATGACATTTGTGAATCAACTCGATCTGATAACTATTTACAACAAGTCATCGTTTGTCCTCTCAACTGTTGACCAAGAATTCTATCAGATGCTGGAATTAAAGCATATTTTTTGCGTAAATATGCCATAACAGTAGTGCTCGAGGCTTAAGGCTGGCAGATCGCATTTTGATCCCTAAAAATCTCAGAGTAAAAGTGGTTCAAATGCTGCACACCGGACACCAGGGAATGACATGAATGAAATCACTTGCCAGATGTTATGCTTATTGGTCAAATATTGCTAAAGATATTGAAGTCCTTGTTCGCAATTGTTCCAAATGTGCACAGGCTGCGAAGGCTTCCACCAAAGTTGACCTCCATCCTTGACCAAAATCAACTGCCCCCGGCATGCGAATTCATGTGGATTATGCAGGCCCACTGCAAAATCAATATTTTCTGATCATTGTTGATTCATACCCAAAATGGACAGAAATAATTTGGCACTTCTGCAAAGACAGTTTCAACGATTTCAATTCTTCGTCGTTATTTCACAAGGTTTGGTTCTCAGAAACGTTCGTCAGTGATAATGGTCCACAATTCACATCGAACGATTTCAACTGGTTTTGTCAATCCATGGGTGTACAATGTATACACCGTCCCATTTATCATGCCCAGTCTAATGGACAGGCTGAGAGGTTTATCGATACGTTCCAACGTGCTCTGTTTAAACTTGAAGTAGAGGGGGACATTGCTGCTAACTTGGATGTATTCTTACGCATGTATCGTTCAACACCGAATCCTTTTCTCCCAAATCAACAATCACCGTCGGAACTTCCTACTGGTAGACGGTTACGCATATCGTTAGATGCCATGTTTCCAGCAAAGGAAACTAATTAGCTTGACAAGAACATGGCAGATCAATTCAATCGTAAGCATAGTACTCACATACGATATTTCCATCCCGGTGACCCAGCCTTCGTGTTCAATTTCAGGAATGTACATAAAGCTGGCATTCCCACAATTGTCAAGTGAATCACATCAAATATTGTTATACACCCGAGCAAGTTCAACAAAAGTACTCTACAGTGATACCCTTACAAATTCTTTTAGACACTCAGTTAGAATTATAGCAGGTATCCTTTGCAATAGCACCTTAGTGGTCATGCGGCAGCGTGGCTTCGGTAATTTGACCATGCTTGAGTACTGCTCACCCACTTATTGTCCGATCACAATAGATGAGATGTAGAGACTGGAACAGATCCAGCATGTAGCTACCCGGCTCGTCCCCAGTTTACGGGGTATGTCGTACGGGAACCGATGCAGAAGACTAGGGCGTTGTACCCTGTCAGATCGTTTGCCTCGAGTTGATATCATCATAACGCACCGCATATTACACCTGGGCCACTTCCCTACCTTGAGGCCGCTGCTGCACTTTCGAGCACCAAGCAGCACAGGCAGGCACCGGTACAAAATAGTGGTACCGGATTTAAAGCGCATCCCTCTATGCTTCAAGCGACTAATGGCGAAATATTGGAGTAACTTGCTGCAAAGTCAGTCGAGTTAAAATCGTTCTCGGAATTTAAGAGACTCTTTGACCTCCATTTTGCGAACCACTGATATGGGGACCGTATCGCAAGCGGATAAGATTTAGTGCGGCTGTAATATTCTGCCATCCCGCAGAGATCAGCTGGGTGATTCCGCACATGTACCCGATCCACAGCATTGTATCTTCTCACTCTATTCTCAGTATTCAGTTGATGACCAAATATAAATGTACCAATTCTAGAACACCGTTAGCACAGCCATATTAATGCCCAATGTCTTATCTCCTGATTTTGGGCACGCGTTATCATGGATACTCGAAAATATCGAAAGGATTACCTGCAACGTTTTAGAGTTAATGCTACATACCGCATTCAAAAAGTACAATTCACTGTATCGGACTAGAATACGCTTCTCTTCAATATAGCACATCACTACAGTACATAGGTTCTGTGTGACAACATTTTTATCTTGATGCTGTCTGCTACGGTGAACTTGTGACGTTAGTTGAAACCACTCCACATAAAGCACATAGTTCAGAATAGAATGAATATGGTTCCATCGAATGCACTGCGAATTTTAATTAAGGCATAACTTTTTGCAAATAATATTACCCGGTTAGACAATGTGCATTCACTTCCGCTGATTTTGAGCCACGTTTTGCTCTTCTGTGTTCGTGGTTTCGAACTTCCCCTTTTTCAGCCATTGCTGTCAGGACATCATCCAGACTTTGGTAACCATAAAGGTTAAGCAAAACTAAAGTTTAATTGACTACATCCCACGCGGTTTAGAAACCATCGCTTCACATGCTAATCAACCCAAACCGTTATGCAAATCTAGTGACGGACGTTAAACGCATGGCTAAAAATGAGACCGTAAACGCGACGAATCGGGAACGGACGGTTAATGGTAATTCATCAGATGTGTGTGCAAAATCAGTATTGGATGAACACTTAAACACTCAGGGTGGCGAACTGGAAAGTGCTTAGCAATGCGACGGTTGTCCAGCGGACCCAACACGATATAATTTCGGAGAATTTCCACAGCATTTATCGATGTTCGCTGTTTAGACACAATTGTGACTTAGATCATACGTCCCACAAATGGGTCATGTCAACTTACTATATTTTTCGAGACCAACCGGAAGCGCCGGCCCCAAGTATAAATACTGGGGCTAAGGCGTCTCTTCTGTACCAGGGTGAATAAAATGAGCTATAAGCACAGGACACGTCAAAGTACACAAAGCGTTTACAAACACCACAATCGTTGACCAAGCCAACAAATAAAAGAATGTGTACAGTTATTAGTTAGTCGAAATTCTGGGCAATTTCAGCTAGGAATATGTACGCATTAGCAATTTATTAAGTGCGGCAAGAGTCGAAATCTACAACGATGACAATTCAACCGGTGCCATGCGCCCTGCGGGGCAATTAGGATGAAGATCCTCTGCATTTATAAACTGTTCTTTGACTCGTCAATACGTTGACTACCTAAGTCATCGGAAAAGTTCACCAATTCGAAGTCAGTTCGGCCAGAGTTCATGTATCTAGGCACAGCATGAAACGTACCCGTGCATTTTAAAAGTTCTTACTGAACGCTATTGAGCCAGTAAGTTTGCTTTTTTCATGGTTGATGAACTTCGGCCATTGTATATATCTTTTGATGCGTTCTATTTGATTAGCAGGTGGCCTACAATATTGTATTGTAAGGCCACTACAGATTTAGCCTTATAGAAGGAGCGCGGCTAATTACCTGGTTTTCACCAGGAAGAATATAGTCGGTGTTATGAAGTTACCGCCTTCATCCAACAGATTTTCCACCTAGAGTGATGAATTTTACCAAGTGTAAAACCAACTTTGCTAGACCTTACAAATGAACTTTGGTGGGGCTTTAAACTTACTGTCAGTGGCATGTTGGACTTCTGCAATTTCTTCAAAACGTTGATCCTCTAGACGGCCCTTCAAGTTCGAGAACAGATAATTCTCTGAAGTGGTCGGATCATGGATTTGGGGGTAGTGGATCAACTGGAAACCCACCGTGCCTAATCTAGTTGCCACAACTTTGACGTAGGTTCGGGTGCAGTGTCCCGCAACACAAACATCCATTTGATAAACACTAGACCTCAATTCATTTTAGCTGCCGCTGTTAGCTGTTCCAAGATTCGGACAATATTTTCCGATGATGCAAGAGCCCTGCGGTAGGCAGACTACAAATAGAACATTTTCCTTGTCTCAGTAAACGATCCCAACGACTTATCTAGTTTCTGAGCGCATAACTTCTTTTGACGTAAGGCCCCAACGTAGCACACTTTCATTGATTGTCCCTTGATTTCAGCATAATTGCTATGTAACTACGTTTCATCTTCGTAGACTCATAATAGGTGCATTGCATCATTGCGTGATCAATTGTGCCATTATTCATCGTAGGATCTTTCCAAGTCACTCGGTACTGAGCAAATGTGAGAAAATCATTTGCCCGACATTTGCCAACTGCTTTTACCTCTCCACTATTTAATCACACCAAGCTTGCTGCGCACGTGCTCAGCTATGGGATGGTTATTTTGTTCTCGTACAAACCTGGAAATGAAGCACTGAGCTGAACTGTTCGTCTACCGTGCACAGTCAGTCTTGCATTGGAGTTTCGCTCCGGGTAGAGCATGGAACATCAATGTGGTTGTCAATTATTTGTTGCAATGGAAGACACAGAGGTATAACCGGATCACTAAAATAACTGCCTAGTTATTGAAAAGGTGCATTAGTGCTGAGAAACCATTGTTTGACAAGTTTCATAAACTTTATATATATATATATATATATATATATATATATATATATATGTGTGTGTGTGTGTGTGTGTGTGTGTGGTTGGCGGCATCCGGTTTCGGATTTGTCTGTCACTGTGGCCACCCACGGGACGCCTGCGCCTACAGAGGGACCACGGGGGGTTGCGCTGCACCACCCACAGCTCCAACCACACACACCATATCCAGTGTTAACCCGAAGGAATAAGCCTGGAAAGCATGTGGATGGGAGCCAGGTTTCATCAGCGGTGCCGGCCCACACTCCTTCACAGGCAAACACAAGCACACTGTATTGGGGAAACATCGCATACAAGGCCGCGGCTGGACCGCAGTCCGCTACGCACTGAGTGCATGGAACCACTCTTTGATCCTAACACGGCCAAGACGACCGTGCACCCCGTCCCCACCAGCAACGACCAACTGTTTCCTAGAGCCAGTTTGGACGAGGTAGTGGGTAATAGACAGATAAGCACCTCGTCAACATGCACATCAAGCGCGGTCACACCGGGGATATCAAGCAACAGCCAATCACTTGAGAGAAAGATAACAAAGAAAATCAATCGAGTAATGCATATGGAAACGATGACGTAAATTGGACATTTATGAGCAAAAGAAATAAGTTGTTTACAAAAGAATCCGAGATAAGTTCACGAGGTCAGAAAGTATATCTTACGAAAATGACACAAACACGAAAATGTTATCGAAATTAACTACACTTGGCTTAAACGATGTGTCCAAGTTTATAGAAGAGAGTACAGGTAGACATTTATAAGAGAAAGAAAAGCATTAGGACAAAATTGAAAACCCACCACCTGCAAGCACGCGGTTAGTAAATCGAATGCAGCGTGCCTACAAACGCTGTGCCGGTTCTGCCTACGTTCTCTGCAGCACCCGTCGTCGCTTCGGTAGTGGTCCCGAGTGGCCTCGCTCATGGCTCACTAGGCCTGCCTGACTCAGGCATGCGCGACCGCATGTGCTACAGCACCATGCGCTCGATGTCGATGGAGTACAACCCATTGGTGCTTGCCGCTTCTGCACTTGCCGCTTCTTCTCTGCATGTATGAGGTCATTCTCTTGCACTTCGGCAACTGCCTTCGTGATTAGATCGCGCTATACACGCCCATCAACCGCCTTCGATTCCCATGATCTGCAGTCAAGATTAGAACGTGAGAGGCTCACTTTAATCATGTCCTGGTAAAGTAACTTTGGTTTCCCCACATGCCGCTTCCCAATACTCAGCTGACCATATAATAGTTGTTTCGGTATCTGCGTCGAATCCATACGGCTCACATGACCGAGCCACCTCAGGTGTCCCAGCAAAAGTACGCAGTTCACTACATACATCCCACTTCGTCGCACCACTTCCGTGTCAGCAACTTTGTCGCCCCAACTGATACGCAAAATCAGTCGCAAACACTGCTGATGGAAGCGCTCGAGATATCGTACATCCCGACGGTACATCCGCCACATTTCACTGCAGTATAGAGGAACTGACAACACCATGGATTTGTACACCATCAGCTTCGTGCCAATGGTAAGCTGATGGTTGTTCCACACTCGGTACTCAAGCTTCACGAATGCTGCCGCTGCCTTCGACACGAGGATACGCAGCTCAATGTGTATCTGCTGATCAGTCGACATTACACTCCCAAGGTAGCTGAAGCGGGAGGTGGTTTCCAGTACTTCAGCACCAATGCTGATTCGGGGAAATATTGCAGTTTGCACCTCCGGAGAAGGCTGGAAGATACGGATAGTTTTGCTTGTGTTGATGGTGAGCCCGAATTTGGCCGCTGTCGAAGCCAGAGCACTAGTCATGTGCTGCAACTCATCCGCGCTGTGTGCAAACAACGCACAGCCGTCATTAAAACAGCAACGTATGTGTTACGGAGAGAGCTTACAGCTAGCAATCAAGCCGAGAGCAGTGCCGTAAAAGTGCATCTATCTGCAATTAGAAATCGAACTCGACTATAGATCAAAATGCGAATTGATGCGGAATCAGAGGCAAGTTGGATCACGAACTTGAACCATTTGAGTTGTGTTAATTAACGCCAATTTGCATCTCCCATATTGTTGTTTAAGTAGTTGCTCACAACCTATTTATTGGGCCGTGCTCTCATACAAAAAGCTTCTCTGTCGACTGAACCTTGGCCTTCTGCATTCCGTTGGTGGGCTGGGCGCGTGACTGAGCAGTCAGACAGTTTCAGTTTCAAGGGGCAGCTAGCAGCAGTAGCACAGTCGTCAGTGGCATAGAGTAGAGGTAAAGAAAGAAGCGTTACAACAATATAGATAGTGGTCTCACAGACTA
Source organism: Dicrocoelium dendriticum (assembly GCA_944474145.2). Lineage (NCBI taxonomy): Eukaryota > Metazoa > Platyhelminthes > Trematoda > Plagiorchiida > Dicrocoeliidae > Dicrocoelium > Dicrocoelium dendriticum. Next base: position 117,021,194 of record OX104067.1, on the reverse strand, counting down.
GAGTTCTCGCACCGAAACGACGGATGTTCAGCAACCCACCATCAATACCGTGCTCCGCACGAACACCGTAAGCACAACCGGCATCAAAAATACAAGACATCATTGCATGAATGTATATATATTAAACAGGGCAGGAGCTAAGACACAGCCTTGCTTCACACCAGTGACAACTGCAAATTCATCCGTGGTCTCTCCACTCAGCTGCACCCTCACTCGCATTCCACTGTGCAGACATTCAATTAAACTTACAAACTTACTCGGACAACCAAACTTACCCAACACCAGCCACAATGCCTCGCGGTTCACCGTATCAAATGCCTTGGTGAAGTCAACAAAAAGCGAGTACAACGGCTGGTGTCGTTCTCTGCACTTCTCCTGCAACTGACGAGCCTCAAGCACCATATCTATAGTGCTACGACCCAAACGGAATCCACACTGCTCTTCCGCCACTTTAGGTTCCACAACCTGACTGAGGAGGCGGTTGAGCAGGATTCGGGCAATCACCTTGCCCACACAACTCAGCAAGTTGATGCCACGATAATTCGTGTAACATTGCATGCTCCCTTTGCCACAAAGGCATCCTTCAGCTCAAGAGGCACCTCCTCCTCAATCCATACACGTTTCACCAAGTGATGCTGCGCAATCAACGTGGGTCCGCCGTGTTTCAATACTTCAGGCGCGATCCCCTTTATGAAGCTTGTCAACGCCTGAGTAGTAAATGCGGACGGCACGAAATGCGTGAAATAGGTAAATTCCCTGCATTATAGCAAGGAACGTCTATGTTGGTAACTTCGTTCCTGAACGTTATTTGAGTTGAAAAGTAAGGTAAGCTGAGATGAACATCTTCGTCTGCATGATTTTCGTCATGGAACGTTTTATGAATGACATTGAGTTACTCATAAAGTCTCAGTAGTATAATTTCATTAGTGGTTTGGATAGTCATGGTTTTCAAATCTTAGGTTTCGCCTATTTTGCTCTGCGACCACTCACCAAACCGTGCTTCACATAGCCATGTAGCTGGTGGGTCATAAAAAGCACAACTTACCGGGGGCCCTGGTTTGCTTTCCGGTACAAGAAACAGGACTGTTGTTGGCAGGAGCTTATTCTCGCCCTAGGAAACTGACCTGGAATGCAAACATGCAAAGCAATGCTTACGGCGTTGTTCAACAATATCCCCCAGAGAATATAAGGAAAAACGAGACATGCACCTCTGTACCTCTGACCTAGAGATTCCCCTGTCTGTCTGGGTACGATGTGTAAAAGGTTACAAAAAATATACTTGTACCTAGGCAACGTGGGAAGCTTGCCTGCTCGAATGATGACTACGTGTGTATGAGTCGACCAGACGAATGGCGTTACGCGCGCTGTGTCTAGGCTGGCGAATAGACTTTTCCTCCGAACTAGACCCCTTTGTCGTGTCTTTATCTAGCGGGATTGCACGTTTCGACGATCAACGTCTATCTCGCCTATATATACTCTGACCGAACGATTACGCTATAACTGCTATACCTTAACTGCTACGTTAGTGGCTATGGTTACTAACTGAAAATCCAATCTAAGACGACCATGGTCACCCTTGGATGCATTTAGGGAACGAGAAAAAAGCGCCTTAGACTGCTGGCCACCACAGACAGGTTCCTGCATATTGACACTACTTATAGAAGTTAGGTATGTTGCTGTCTGTTCGCCATAACAGCTTGGACTGTAGCATGCTCAAACCCAGATGTATGGTGTAAAGGGATATCAGTGACAACAAGCATTCAGTTTAAGGCGTCGCTGGAACATCACAGATCTTCCGCCTGACGGGAAAGATTACCAATGGCATGATAAATAACCGCCACCGCAATGAGGCTGGTGTCATGATTTGCGAGCTTCAGAGATCCACTGAGCTATGCTGGATGGTGCTTTGTTGCACCTTCAGAGCCACTCATTCCAGATTGGTCAATGGTTAGAGGCCAGACAAACTCAGCCTCCTGGTCCTCTAGGTTGGGGGTTGGAATGAGGGTGGATCCTTATTCCTTAAAACTGATTCCTTGTAGCCCAACGCCAAACCCGCTACATTGCGGTCAGCCTTTGGAACCAAAGGCTTTGGTTGAGAACCCTAATCGTTCTCCTGTGTAGGCCTGGGCAACCTGACAATACTATGAACTTTTCTGCTAACAACTTCTTGTTGCTCTGGCCCCTGCAGAGGATAATCAATGGTGTCCTATCTCTTGCCTCGAGCAGGGTGGATATGGGTTTTGATGCTACTGCTCAAGCCTACCCATCTTCTTACGCTTTCACTTCTTCTTACGCTTTTTCACTCTTACCGTCCCCCCGTTGTCAACCGCCAATTCTTGGCCCTCCCCCACCTTGCTTTGCTAGGCTTTTACCTTTAAGTTTCAACGCTCGTGAGGGCGGAGCCTCATTCCTGCCCCGTCGCCAGGCCCATGTCCAAGCAAGCGGTCAAACCCAGTTCATCGGCTTCCATTTAGAGCCCTTGCTCATTCTTCAGATTGACATGCCTCAATGTACGCATATTGCTACAGATTGGTCAACAGGCAGCACTTGCACGAACATTGGAGACCCTCTCGATCGATATCTGCTGCTTATCGGAGACCCGCCTGCAAGACTCGAGCTCTGTGCTTACTCTGCGATCCCATTCAGGTGACACTAGCAGCACTTTCTCATTGCGCCTATCAGGTGACGATGCAGCTTCGAGCACCGGCCAAGCAGGTGTTGGTAATGCCCTGAGTCCCCAGGCTGAAGCTGCTCTGGTTGATTGGATTTCAATCAGTAGCCGGATGTGTGCGGTCCGATTGGCTAGGTCGTTCAAAGCTTCGAAGTCGCGCTGAACTAACAGGTGTCTATTCGTCATTGCTGCCTATGCGCCCACAAACTGTAGTGATGATTCGATAAATGACGACTTCTATCGCCAACTAAGCGAATTCCTTTGCCAAGGAAGAAGCTCGGATACTGTTATGCTGGCTGGGGATCTGAACGCTCTAGTTGGAAAATTATCTACTGATGAACCACATCTGGGCGGCCAACATGGTGTAGGCTCCCGTAATGATAACGGTGAGCGGTTACTTCATTTGTGTGAAGATGCTCGCTTATTTCTTGCGAGCACTAATTTCAGACACAGCACCCGCCGGAGGATGACTTGTCTCCCACCAGCCTCGAACCAGCTATGGACGCAAATCTATCACATTGCGATAAGTTACAACTGGAGAGGCTGCATCCAGAATTGCCGCTCGATTTGGAGCACATGTGTGGACGCCGACCATGCACTTGTATGTGCTGACTTAAGGATGCGTTTTGGCGGACGCCCGCGACGACGCTGTGAGCGCATTGACACCAGCCAACTGGCGAAGCCAGCTGTTCTGAATGCGTATCGAAGTACGCTGTCATGCGAGTTGGATACACACTCACTGGATGCAATTGAAGCTCACTGGTCTCATATTCACCAGACTTTACTTGCAGCAGGAAAATCCTCATGTGGTATGTCTAATCGCCAACATGGACATTGGGTCTCTTCACAGTCTCTGGAACTTATAGATGCTCGCCGGCACATTCCGGCTGGAAGCGAAAACAATGAAACTCGCAAAGAGCTCCGGGCAAAACTCCGTGCTAGCCTGAAGAGAGACCGCGAATCCTGGTGGTCTCATCTTGCTTCCGAGATGGAAATGGCCGCTAACCTTGCTAACCATCGTAATTTATTCCTTCTGATACGGGAAACGGGCAGCAGGAGACTTGGTGTTAATGAAACCGTACATGACGAGAGTGGACAACCTGTCCACAACTTGTCAAAACGCTTGGAGCGTTGGGCTGAGCATTTTGAAAGGCAATTTAATCGGTCAGAATTGTTAGATTTCTCATCGGCCACTGATCGCCCCGCTCCGTAAACTGTCGCTTTGGATCCACCATCTCGCTCAGAATTCGAACGTGAGACCGGACTGCTGAAGATAAATAAAGCCGCGGGACCAGATGGCCTTACTCCAGCCTTCTACAAATTTGGGGGACCTGCTTTTGTGGATGATTTATACGACTTACTAGTGAAACTGTGGGAGCAGGAAACTGTCCTAACCGAATGCAGCCGCTCAGTTATAGTCCCCATTTTCAAGAGGCTCACGTTCGGTGTGCGGCAGCCATAAAGGAATCAGTCTGATCTCCATCGCCTCCAAATTTCTTGTCACTTTCATCCTTCACAGACTGACTCGCACTCGTGGAAACCCTAGTCGTGAAGAGCAAGCCGGGTTTCGTCGAGGTTGTGGCTGCATTGACCACATCTTCACTTTGCGTCAGTTGTTGGAGCACCGTCACATATATTGGCTGCCCACCGTTGTCGTGTTCCTCGATACCAACGGTGCCTTCGATTCGGTGGATAGACGTGCACTTTGGGACTGTCTACTCAGGAAAGGTGTACCTGAGTAATATGTAAATATTATCCAATCATTATACGCGCGTAGCTCAGGCGTAGTGAGGGCTTACGGCAAGCTGTCGCCACCCTTTAATATCTCCAGCGGTGTGAGACAAGGATGCCCGCTGTCACCTTTCCTCTTCAACTTCGCTATTGATGAAGTCATGCAAATCGCGTTCACAGGACACGACTTTGAAGGTGTGGATCTGCTCCCAGGAGAAGGACTTCTTGACTTGGAGTATGCTGACGACATTGCCCTCATCTGTGTCGGCTCACAAACAGATTAGCACTGGCTGTAGGCCGCTTCGGGCTTCGCTTCACTCCATCGAAGTGCAAAGCGTTCCTCCAAGATTGGTCTGGACCGCCTCCTTCGCTGACCCTTGGTGGGGATCAGCTAGAAGTCGTTCAAAAATTCAACTACCTGGGAAGTTGTATCAGCGCCCGTGGGATTGAAGATGAGATCACGAACCGTATAACAAAAGCTCGAAGCGCTTTTTCTGAACTTCGCCACTTATGGCGCCGGCGCGACATCACTCTTTCCCTGAAGGGTAGAGTGTACCATGCAGCGGTACGTTTGACCCTACTGCACGGCTACGAAATCTGGCCCATTAGATCAACGGACATGAGGAGGCTAATTACTTTCGACCACCGGTGCCTTCGCAATTTAGCTCACATCTGATAGGAACACGGAGTTAGCAACGAGCGTGTTCGATGCATTGTCTACGGCACAAGAAAAGGGAATGAACCGCTCAGCACCCTCATTTCACGCACCACGCTCCGATGGCATGCCAGCCCACCGACTCCCGCGAGGTGCGTTGTTTCGCGCCGGGGGTGTGGATGGAAGAAGAGGAAGGGTGGCCTAGCGATGACTTGGTCGAGAGGAATGAAGGTTCTCAGTTCTGAGCTGGCCTCAGTTGGAGCGTCTCGGCTCCGTGGTTGGGGTCCGAAAGACGATGAACACGTTTGGTTGGACACACTTGCTGATATGCGTAGGAGCCGACCTCAATGGCGTTCGTGCTGTGAGTTTCTTTGTCCCACCCGGTACCGGTAGCTCAGCCAGCTTGCACCAGTTGCATATTTTTTTTCTTTTATTTATTGCGGCACAGTAGCAGGTGTTTCCCACCTCTAGCTAACGTGTATAATAATGATGAATAACGAGCAATCAACGGTGTTGACAGAGTAGGTAATGTTGTAGTGACCTGGAGATTCCCCTGTTTGGCTGCCGCACGCTGCGTAAAATATTACAAAATCACAAAATTATATTTTCGCGATGTACATAGCAAAATAGCTGCTCGCCTGTTTGAACGTTGCTCGCGTTTGTTTGAGTCAACATAGCAGCCGCCTTCGAACGGCGCGACGCTCCTCGGCTCCGCTGCCATTTTTGCTCTCCGCGCACGCGACCACACCTTTCTCTAGCTAGCTATCTTTCGGTGCCTTATTTTTAGCACTAGATAGCCTTTCGCCCACTTAATAAATTTTTCCTAGCGTTACCTTTGGTGTTCTCCACTCACCGGAGGTTGGCCTTATATCCGCGTATTTGTTCTAAAGCGTACTGATCTCGCTTCGCGCTTTAATGTGGCTAGATTACTCTTACAGAGCGAAATCTGGGGAAAACCGCTAGTTTGAAGGAGGAACCGCACAATTTTCTCTACGAGCGCCCGATGAGTGAGTTTTGCCACTCGGACGCCCATCGACTTCCAACGGGCGCGCATCAGAGTGGCGCTGGGTGGGATGCCCAGCCAACTTATCACTTATTCATTCTTCTCCCTTTTAGGTTTTGCGGCACAGAAGCTGTGCCTCCCTCCTCTAACTAACGTGTATAATGAGGATAACCAACGGGCATAATCAGATAAGCAATGACTACTTCTGGGTGGATGCCGAGACTCAAACGACAGCACGTCGTGGGCGAAAGGAAAAGCGGTGACCCCGACGTGACTCGAACACGCAACCTTCTGATCTGGAGTCAGACGCGCTACCATTGCGCCACGGGGTCGTGTGTGGACCGTCTGAATTAAAAGATAAAACGCTAGCAAACTTGTGCAAGCACAATTGGTGCATTTTGAAGTACGGTAAAGGAAAGTAGCCCTCACCAATATTACGCCGACTGCCCGTTAACGGAACACCGTTCACCGGACTTGTGATCAACCAATCACTCATTGCCTTATGCATCTCGAACCGCGACCAACATTTATTCGAGCATTGCGCTTAGTGCCGGTGTGATGTTCAAGCTTCGTGTGTTCTATGTAGAACTCATATGAGTACTCAAGAATTCGCTATGGATTACTTAAGTCAGGTACAGTAGGCATACTGAAAAACATTAGGTCACCATTATTCTGTGGAAGCATCTACTACATATTTCCTACATTATCCATAATGTACCCATAGCTGACGGACGGAATTTCGTGATCAGTAATAGGCTACGATCTTTACTTAACCGCCTAGTGCGCGCAGCTCAAGACTAAAACCGTTTGATACAATGCGTGATATTGCAGCCACCTGGAACTCAGTAGAAGAGTTTGCTGAGGTACTAGCGCTAATAAAGGGGTCTGAATAGTTGATATGCTGATGAACCACCATGTATCGTGCTATATATCAATGATCTACCAAGCATGCTACAAACAGACTGTCTGATCTATGCAGACGACCTGAAGCTATGGTCGGAAGTGTCCAACCTCGAAGAAGCTGACCGGTTATAGGAAACGCTTGATCTACTGCACTCTTGGTCTATCAAGTGGGGTTTTCCGGTCAAGAAAGATAAGTGCTCTGTCCTTCCCATAGGTGCTGCTAAACCGCAGGGCATCTATCACGTTGGCTGGCACCTACTCAAGATTGCCACACAGGAAAAGGACCTGGTTACAATAGTATCCTCTGATCTCAAAACTACCCTTGACACATTGAAGAAAACTGCTGCGGCGAACAGGATATGGGACGTCATAAGGAGATCTTTCTCTAAGATGACACCGCAGATATTTCGACTTCTCTTCACCTCCCACATCCGTCCCATCCTTGAATTCAGAATTCCCGCCCCTAGTCCCTCTATCAAAACATGAAAGTAACAAGATAGAAAAAGTTCAGCGACGTGCCTCGAAATTTGTCCTTGGGCTACGCGAACTCCAGTAGCCCGCCCGACTACAGAGGATGAACCTTTTTCCCTTAGACTATCGCCGACATCACGGAGACCTCATCTATACTAGGCGTTTCCTAGGAGGAGAACTGGGAAACTAGCTGAGGCAGCTTTTTTCAGCTAAGACTTGACAGTTCGACTCGTCACAACTGGAAGCTACTTAAACCGAGGAGGTTCAAAGTCCGCTCAGATGTTGCTGTCTCTACTCGAGTAATTAATGACTGAAACCGACTAAAGGACCCGATTGTCAATGCGCAGTCAGAAGTGAGTTTCAAACGTTTGCTAGGCATCTTCCTAATGAGTACTCCAGGATCCTGCAGGACTGATACTATATCCGGAGTTATGACACAGCTATTACGCCGTCAATCCTTGGAAGATCGGGAAGTGAAGGAGCTGACACGGGATCTCCCTTCTGCTCTCTACCACACAATGAACTCAAGGAACATTAAGAACAACTATAAAATAATAACAAAATTAACCATAATAATCATAGTAGTAGTAATAATAATAATAACGTATATTGCTCATGCTACCGAGAAATCGTTGTAGGATTAGCAACTGCTAGTCCGAGACGGTGCGTGTAATCAAGTGGGGATATCAGAAGACAAATGACGTCGGACCCGGCGGACTAAATTCGATGGGCTGCAAAAGACGTGGACGGATAAAGCGAGACTGGAGCAACGTTAACGCGACAGCTTCTCGAGTAGTCCAGTGACGAGCCGGATGTTCGAAAGCTTAAAACAAGGAAGAATAAGGTACAATTGACCAGTAGTGGAATTGTACATAAAAGATGGTGATTATCTGGGCGCTACACTGTGCCCACAAACGGACGGATCGTATTTAAATCTGCAACATGTTTATGCATGCAAGTTGTCAATGGTTATTGGTTATGCAGAGATGCAATAGGTACGCTTGGGAAGATATTCGGTGTTTTCACTGTCATTTCTTATCAGAACACAAGCATTCTCAGTTGTTGATTCCGGTGAAGCTCGGAGATACCATGGAGGCGGCAGGTTCATTAAAAGGAAGGAAGTTGAAACTGATCAAGCCATAGGATTTGTTAACCAAAAGCAGACGAGTAGCACACGCTCGTGCATAATAGCCTAGAGTAATACAATTGAACTTATCTGTACTTGGCGTAATTGCACTGTAATGCGAAAGAAGAGAGAGCTCGGACTAATACATAAATGTAGCTGCCTATGAATATTCAGAGCCTCAGTTTTGTTAGCCGATTAATGTAACGTAACTCGCACATAGTGGTGAGTTAATGCAGAGTGAAATGCCTGGACATTACTAAACCTAGCAATGGAATTGGCCTGAACAAACACGATGTACTGTGTGTGTGTGTGTGTGTGTGTGTGTGTGTGTGTGTGTGTGTGTGCGTTACGGAGTTGTTGTGAGACTGAGTCAGCTCAGTTGCTTTCCTTACAGCCTACACTTATAGGTGAAGATTTATGGTCTGCTCAGATGTGCAAAGCAAAACTTGCTGTTTAGATGAGTAGATAAACTGAGAAACAACGGAATAAATTGTTGTTCTATGCAATGCTGGGCACGCTCATAAAGCAAATTATGGTCATGTACAGCAGACAGAATACAAAGTGATTAGGAATGCATACAGATAGTTAACAGAGTCTTGGGAAAGATATGAGAAGGAAAGGAAACGCCCTGTAACAAAATCAAGGAGTTAGTTTAAAGAATAAAGGAATGGTTAATGTCGAGGAGACAGCATGCAAGCACAGTCAAAGTATCCAGGAGTAAGTATCCAACTGATTCAAGGCAAAGACAGAAGTATTGTAAGAAAGACCAAGCGAAGTAATACGATCATCCATGGGACCATCTCCTTGGTACCTGCTTCCATGCGGCATGATAGTTCGAGTTATTTCACCCCATCTTTACAAACCATCTGATCGTGCGTCAGTGTGGCTTACAAGCGGGCTACCCACCAGCGATTTTGGCCACAATTTTGGCTCCATTTTTCGTGAGCTGACCGTTCCTCATTCATTATGTTGTTGTGCGGGTACACATGATGACACGATTCACCGGAATTGGTGGCATATGCCACCAAGTGTGAATTCAACAGTTCAGAGTGTACCGTTGTTTTTTTGTTCAGCTCCATTATATTTACCAGGCGGTCTTTCTCTATTCGCCTTTTGTGCATAACATTCTGTTCGGAAACATCATTCCATCGCCTAAGACGAACGGCCCAATCGTGACAAACAAGGAAGCAAAGACAAAAAAGAATATAGTGAAGTAAGATAAAGGTAAAAGGATAGAAATAACAAGAAAAAAACTGAACAAATAGCCAATCTCGAGATAGTGCAGGATATCATCCTACCGGTTAAGGTGATAAGCTTTGACAGAACTTAGGAAAATGCTTGTTAAATTTATTCATGGATTGACTACGCCTTTCAAAATGACTGTCAGGTTGGCATGGCTGACGGAAGAGTAACAGCATATGAAAGAGGTTAGAAGTAAGCGGTACATAGGTAGATATTTTTCAGTTGCAAGTAGGGCTTCAAGATTGTCATTTACGAGTAGAACAGATAGTGTGCTGAAATGCGGTAAATCTGCAGCATATATCATATACTGTTTGAGCCAAATGCATTTAACACACTTACAGGCACTTGAAAATCGAACGTCGTCCTTCTGTTGGGCCAAGGGAGAAATGCACCCAAATTCACTTTAAATTTGACTACGTTCTCATTTGCTCGCACTTGTACTGGCGGCTGGTTCCAAAACTTGGCATACATTACCAAGAAAATGTTGGAACCGATCTGTAATTTCCCTTTTTCTGTGGGAAAAGTGAGCAAGCGGATCGCATGATGAGTTGTCGGTTGAGAATAAGGCTCTCCGTGATATGACCATCTATGACCTCACCAAAATATGGATGTTGTCAAGCGAACTTAGCGATTTAACGTCTTCTGACGATCACTGTTTTGCTCCAGTGGACGGTAGTGGTCCATCTTAGTAAACAACTGCTTTCCTTAAAGTCAATATATCGCCAGTGCCTCGTTCGTATACTAACGAAGGGGTGTTGTCCGTCTATAGGAATCTGATCCAATTCGCCAAGCCGGTTCCGAACCATGTTTCCGTCATCTGCAAACACCATGGGGAATATGGTCTCGACACAATTACACGTCTCCGCGTGCGATTTCAATGCTTTGAATGTTTTCAATGCTTTTCTATGCAAATGCGCTCTAAACCTTTGTGTTCTCATGCTATCGTGCACCAAATTATGCTAGCGGTCGGACAGTAGAATGGAAGGTCTCCAAGAATGGTTCAAACATGTTTCCACCCTCGTCAGCTGAAGATCAGTTGTGTAGACAACGTGATGTGGGTATTGGGTTTGTATGGTGGTGGATTTTATGGTTTATTGCTAGCATGGTCAAGTAACTCTAATCGTCCATGTTTTTAGTTGGCGTGCAATCGCCGACGCTCGTTTTAGCCCTCTCAAGTACATTAGATACAGTATTTATTCGCAATTTCCAGCCTTTTATGGATGCAGTTCTTGGTGAAAAACACTTGGGTTCACTTGGATACATCGAACATCCTAATGTTAAATCGCCATTGGTAACAGCCGCGGACCAATGGGGAAGTGGTACTAGCTGCTGGCATCAAGAAATGATGGCGGCGGACCCGGCAGTGGTCTGCTGAGAGGCATTCCACTGACGAGACCCCGAAGGTCGAAACGCCGGCAGCTAGTGGTTTTCCAGATTAGACTTAGCCTACTGATTGACAGTGGCAATGATGAATTAGCTGAATTACTCCGAAATTGCCTGGCCATCCGTCAACATGGACGCTAAGAATTTCTAATTCGATCCTGGTAATTGCGAGCTAAATGCAAAAGTAAGAGACTGTAATAGCGAAAATTCCTTGATTCCAGACTCGCGACACAGAACTAAATCAACAAAACTTGGAGCTATGTGCTATTTATTAAGCGCTTCATCACTCCAAAGGCCCAAATATGCTTAGTCTGCCAACTCCCGTAACTGCATCGAACTTGACTGTCAAATCAGGAGCCGGTCATTAATCAATTGGATTTGGAAATGGCCCTGAACTTCCCACTGATGGTATTGCCCAGGTGGCAACGAAACGTCTACGGTTAAAACGCCCAGCAAGGAGAACTACACGACGTCATCATCCACACCTTGATCCATAAGCGCTCCCAGTAATTTAAATAACTTCTGGTACACGTGGAGTTTTTCTGTTAGATTCGGTTGGCAATATTTTACACTGTCGGACTGTTACTATGAATTCTTACGTTTTTCTTGTGTGTTTCAGACTGTGTGTTAAAACTGAGGTATGTTAAGTTACCTACCCGAAGTTCAAGGGTATGAACATTACAACGACCGTGATATAATAGCATCATAACGGAAAAACATGGGCGGTTAACATGCAAGGCGAGTTTCTACGGCAAATTCTGCAGTGAATCCAGCCAAACTAATTGGAATTAAGTGAGAACATATATTCCGCATCTTGCTTATAGGTACATTAGTGGACATAAGTGAATATGCCGCCGGAGTATTGCCTAGACAACACGTGTTTTAGACAATGAATTCAAGGTACTGTGAATTCTACGCGGTAACTCGGTTTTTTGGCGTGCCATACTGATCGAGTTTTCTAGCTGAAATACTGTGGAAAACGGTGTTTGAATAAATGCTTGAAGCGAAATTTGACTATTGTCAAATTTCCTCTTATCCAAGATACCTTGGATCGATTGAAATGCTACTGAACATAGCGTCTCCTTGACTCTTCCTGGTAAATTTTGTGGTTGTTCCCCTTTTTAATCCTGTTTCACACCCTGTTTTGCCTTTTTGTGGCCGTTTTACCGTTGTATACGTGTTTTTAAATTCTGCGCTCTTTTCCACTTTAAACATGGTCGTCTCGCTAAAAACCGAGGTGGATGAAATCTTAGGGTCTTCGATTGATGAGTCCAATGCAGTTTGCAGCAATTTTGCCTGTTCGAGACCAGTTATGGATTCTTCTGGTGGTATGCAGTGTGATGTTTGATTCCGCTGGTATCACAAAGGTTACCCCGGCCTCCGAGCGAAGCAGTACACTATGCTATCATCCAGTGAAAACCTCCTGTTTAGATGGGCTGCACTCAGAAAGCGAAGTGCCCGGCTATCATCTGTGCTGAATTTAAGGCACTGGCATCCAGGTTCGCAGTGGTTGAGAAGGCGTTAGCCGGACTTGCCTTGAATTACCTGAGTAATGCAAAGGAGGACACTGTAGCGGACTGGCATCCTGCTGTCAGTCCATCCCTTGATAGGTCATTCCTCATACCGGACGCTCCAGTACACATTGAAATAAATGACTCATATGCCTCGGACGGCATTGTTGACCCTCCACAAATAGAGGGCGAGTCACAGGCTCCTGGGCCAGGAAAGAATAGGCGAAAGAGGGCAAGAAAAGTGAGCAAATCCTCCGCACCCAAACCGAGAGGTGAGAAGTCGCTCAAGATGCAACCGCTTGAGGGGGAAATACCACCTGGTGATGCAATTCCCCCAGTTTCACCTAAAATTATGCAGGCAGGGGGTGAAAAAGTCCAGATGTCCCCATCGCGTGCTACTCAAACTGCGGTGCTTACTCCAAACAGCACATCCTGTGTTCCCGCGGTACAGCTCCTGGAGGCGGGCATGGACGTTGATCCACGGGCTTCTTCGCCTTCAGGACGAAAGAAAAATCGGAACAGAACTGCCCGTACTCTTCAGGCGGGTACGAAAAGCGTCAGGAATGACGGCACAAACAAGCTGGAGCGTAAGACGTACGCTACAGTTGCTTCAACGTCTTCTGAAAACTTGCACCCAGTCTCATTGCCTGCGGCTAAACCGGTTGCTGTTCATGTAAATTCTAAAACCCGTGGGGTAAATACACCCCGTCGAGGTGATTCTTTCATGGGTAGCAGCGCGATGTTCTGTAACTCAGTGGAATCCACCGCTGCACTTCCTGCCGAACGTACATTGGACGATCTACAGTGATTTAAGATGTGCGTAACGGAGCTTCTTCCACCTGGGTTTCCCGGTTTTACTGTCAGGAAACTGATTAGATTGGGTAACGTCCCAGTTAACACCCCAAACTCTCTACCGCGCTTACTTCGGCTAGTCCTATCCACCCCGGAGGAACGCAACGCGCTGTTGCGGTTTGCCCTCAAATTGAAGGGTACTAATGTTAGCGTTCAGCCAGACCTCCCATTAGCGGATAGGCTGAAGCCAAAAGAGGCCATTAAGGACCTCAAAACCAGGCGAGCGGCCGGTGAGCAAGGTCTCCGGTTGGTGGGCTTTCGGGTGGTCAGCCGGCGGTCTGTTTCCACCCTACCAGTGCCAGTACTGGTGGCGCACGACCCAGGGCTGAACATTACGATTACCTTCAGATAGTGCTAAGCAATGTGCGGAGCCTAAGGAATAAGATGTGCGAGATAGGTCTGCTTGTAGATGGGTCTCATCCCGATACACTTGCATTCACTGAAACGTGGCTGTCTCGGGACATCACGGACGGTGAAATACATCTGTCTGGCTACGCACTATTTAGATTCGATCGCTTCGTTGGCCGAAAAGGCGAGGACGTTGCGCTTTGCGTTAGGTGTGAGCTTGACGTTTCACGCACCTACATGTTTCAGTCGGCAGATAAAACTGTCGAAGCTCAACTTGCATTTGTACTTGTGTATAGAAGCCCTGGGAGTGCGAACAAAGAGGCGCTTGACTTTATTCGTTTCCAATCCGCAAACAGGCGTTTGATACTGGGGGATTTTAATCTACCAGACGTTTGCTGGGCAGATCTCACTTGCAACTCGGCGGAAGGTACTTTCGGGGCAGATCTACTCGAGCTTAGGCTACAAGTACCGTTGCATCAGTTCGTGGACATCCCAACTAGGTACATGGACGCCCAACTCCGGTCTATTTTGGACCTAGTGTTTGTCAAGTCACTAGACTTCGTAGGTGACATCACTTACAGCTCTCCCTTAGGTGCTAGTGATCATGTTTGTTTATCGTTCAGGTGTACTCTGACCAGGCGTCACCAGAGGATTGCTAAGCCATTTCCAAACATATGGCTTGCTAACTATCAGGCAACGCGTATCAAGGCTGCTTGGATGCGTTGCGAAATCTCGGTGGTTGATACGGTTCAGGCGGCCTGGTATAAATTTAAATCTTATCTCACGGAAGTGTCTACTCCGTACATCCCGCTTGCGAGGAGAAAAGAGACACGAGCGCGGCCGCCGTGGATGGATACCACTGACAAGTACCTGCTCCAGAAGCGTTCTAGGTGCTGGAGGACCTACCGTGCGGCTCCATCAACTAACACCTATGGTAGATACCGCGAGGCTAGAAATAGGTGTAAACAACACTTAAGGAAAGCTTGGCTGGTGTACGAAAAGGAATTAGCTGATGGAGCTTCGGAAAATCCGAAGAAGTTCTCAGCTTATGTTAAGAGACGCTGTGGTTCGACTTCGGGAATCCCAACTTTGATGCGAGCCGATGAAACTCTTGCGTATGCGGCCTCAGATAAGGCTGGAGTACTTAGGGAGCTATATGCAGGGGCTTTTGTACTTGAGACTGCGTTGACTAGCGTTGAACTTGTCCCCAGAGTACCTAAGGGTTCTTATTTAGCTGAGTTTACTGTGGTGGAAACGAAAGTCTTTACACTGCTACAAGAACTGAACCCTTCCAAAGCAGCTGGACCTGATTCAATTCACCCGGAGCTTCTGCATGAGTTGGCGGGGGAAATAACTAGACCGCTGACAATGGTGTTTCAGAAGTCACTTGACAGCTGTACATTACCTTCTGAGTGAAAGGATGCTGTCATCTGTCCTATCTTCAAAAATGGCGACAGGAGTCTGTCAGCCAATTATAGGCCAGTCAGTCTGACTAGCGTCGTGGTCAAACTGCTTGGAAAGCTGGTGAGAGGTTCGTTGGAATGTCACCTGAAAAGATTTAATCTACTCAGTAGTGCACAACATGGATTCCAGAAGGAGTTTTCGTGTTTGACGGATTTGTTGGTTGCTAGTGAAGCGTGGGCCGAGGCACTGAACAATGGCCACGTAGTGGATGTGCTTTTCGTAGACTTCTCGAAAGCATTTGATAAGGTACCCCATTTGACGCTATCACAAAAGCTGAGCTCCTACGGCGTATCTGGCCGCGTGCTTCACTGGGTATCTGCGTTCTTGCATGGAAGAGGCAATGTGTACGTGTGGGTCGCAGCTTATCCTTTAGGCAAGCGGTCCTTAGCGGTGTCCCACAGGACTCGGTCCTTGGACCGATGCTGTTATCCATCTACGTAAACGATTTCCCTGGAGAGCTTGGGGTATCATCCCTAAGGGTTGCTGATGACCTTAAGCTATGAAATGTTGTGAATGTTCCTGGGGGTTCTGAGGCCATACAGCATGCCCTGGACAGACTCTGGGACTGGTTTTATTTGTGGCTACTGCCCATAAATCAGGCTGTGTTCCGTCCTTCGTATAGAAGCAACTTTCCCGCTTTCCAGCTACGTACTCGGTGGGGTCGAACTCCCCCTTGTCTCCAACCAGGTAGACCTAGGCGTTGTCCATTCCTCGTTTTTGAATTCTGGTGACAACTGGAAGAGGGCCGCAAGTAGGGTTTCAGATTGTTGTGGTTAATACGCTGTTCTTTCGGGGTCTTGACTGCCGACATATTTGTGAAGCTGTTCTCAGCTTTCGTTCGGCCCCATCTGGAATACTGCGTCCAGGCTTGACCGCCCTGCCTTGTTGGGGACAAAATGGAGCGCGAGAGCGTTTTGAGAGTAGGTACCAAATTGGTCGAGGGGTTACGGGGGCAATCGTACCCCGAGCGTCTACTTAGCTTGGGTACGTATTCAACGCACTACCGACGGCTTCGAGGAGACTTAATCCTTACTTACCGCATTTTAACAGGGAAGGTTGGGCCGGACTTGCGCGGGCTATTTAGCCCGGCTAGGTTGCCTTGTCTTCGCGGTCATCCCATGAAGCTACACAAGCCGCGTTCTGACCGGATCAGGGCGGAAACTCGGTTATCGCGTAGAGTTATCGAGCGCTGGAACTCACTTCAAGGAAGTGTATTCAGTGCACCTACGGTTAAGGGTTTCGGGCGTCAGTTAAACGCTCTTGGGTAGCAACACGAAACCTTTCCCTTCTCCTGACCATATCCATCTTCAAACGTTTAGTTATTATTCTGTCATTCTCTTCACTTTTTGGTGTTATCCCTCATGTAAATGACTTTCATTCCCCTTTATCTTCCATTTACTTTTTACTTCTTTCTTACTTCACGTAACCTACACAGCGCGGACTGCTAGTGCAGGGAACATGGGCAATACTTGGTTGATCAGGGTGTGTTTCGGGTGTTTCGTCTTAGATCTATCAAGAACTGGCACCTTCTCATTTTTTGGCTCAATGATCTGCTCAAGAAGGAACACTCAAGTGATTTTCCTATCCTTCCAGTCCAGCTGAATCTGAATGCCGGACAATCCGCTCTACATTGGTAACATAGATCATTTATCTTGCTGTTATGCGTGGACATCCTCAAGGGTCTTCTCTAATAGTTCGATACTGGCCGGCACAAACTTAGGAATTCCTGGCCACACACACACACACACGCGCACAGAGCTTGTGCTTCCCGTTAGTCTTGGGGATAAAAGTGAGAGGATGAGAGTTTTGTGAGTCATTTGTACAACTTATCGCGGAAACTGTAATTACTTTCGCGCTGACGGATGCTGTCGAAACATGTCGAAAATTGTCATCTCCGGTCCTTTGGCCAGTCTGCTTTCTAAGCGTTCGCCAGTCCACTACTATGAGGGTTTAATTGCTCGTCACACCCGGATACTTCACACTTCCGGTGAGTAACTGAAAGTCATCCTTTATCGAATTGGATGCCTTTATTGCTCACCACAGTCCCTCTTAGAATGACCTCGTGATTTTTAAGTGTTGTGATCTTACTGCTATAGAAGCCCAATGGGTTCGCTTAGGAAGGACACAGCAGGCACAGTATGCAGGATGTTTTACTCAGTTATCAGCAGTCTAACAGGCAGCCGTTTATTTGAAAAACACAGGAAGAGGACTAAGGCTGGTAGATGCATACATCTCGTGTTGTCTTCTCAATACCAGTAACAATAGCCGGTAGACAATGATTTAGCTAATATTGGATATGACCAAACAAGCTTGAGGTGTAGAACCATTTGCGAAAATTCACACATACGTCCAAGGCAGCTTTAGGCAATAACTAAGTGTTTCTGAAAGTACATGGCTGGCTTCATTTGGCGTATAGAAACAACTTCAAGAAATCGAAGGAAGGGGCGATTAGCGTGAAGTAACACATATTTGAATGTTGAGACTAGCTATCTGGTGACACGAGACTAATAAGTGTTTAAGGCAGTTAATGCGCTGTATAAATGTGAACACAGCGGTAAGAACACCAAAGCTGGTAGATGCTTGTATTTTGTATTGTCTCGTCAGTCCAAGGCTCATAAATAATTGTTTTTGTACACACAGGGCTGGCTTCATCCGGTTTATTGCCACGGCCTCGGCGAAACGGAGGGAGCGAGAATTAGGGTGACGTAACACGATGGTGAACGCTGATACAAGCTGTGTATCCTGACGCGTGACCAGTAGGTGTCTACCTATTGAGGAAGCTGGCGGCCTGCGTGAGCACGGAGATTCAGGGTGGCAGGGATGCTGTTCACTTTCACGTTGAACCCACCTCGGCACGTGTTCCTTTATTCGGGAACTTAAAGACCGATCAGTTCTGTCTATGTAACTCGATCCGCAGTCACACACGAGTTTCTTATGTGCAGTGTGAATTGGCTCCAATCGGTTGCGCTTCCATCGTCGGAGGAACAGGTAAATTAAGAGTTCGGTTAATGACCACAACTTCAGCAACATGGTAACTTCGCTGCGTAGCAGAAATTAAACGTTTAGTGTTATTCAGAGTGTAGGGAAGTCACACTTGAAAGGCAACGCGATATAGACTATTTT
>OX104067.1:116909766-117002212 GCA_944474145.2 Dicrocoelium dendriticum | reverse complement strand
GCAATATTTAAAAAACGTGTTGACGATGCATTGTCTCACTTACATTTCATTTTATGACTTGTTAGCCAGGGGCTACAAAACGCAATCAAACGATGTCTTGCCAAAAGCCTAACCAATGGATTTATAGATTTATTTGTTTAATACGCGAACATCTCCGCTATTCCGCATAAGTCTATAGTGAGTCCACCACAACGCTTTTCCCTTTATCATGCAATTGATTTTAACAATAATTTTCCATCCTACGGGACTTGTTAAGCAACGCTTTTTTTTACCAATAATAAACCATTGTTCCATTGTTCCATTGATTGCCAATCAAACCCGAAGTCGCTGGCCCCCCACAAGACAGAGAGAAGACGAATCGGACGAGCAGAGCAACAGGAATGAATTAGCAAATCACACCGTTCATTATAAAGATAAATTGGAAAGTTCGTGAATAGTATATTTAAAGCGACCGTGGGAAGCTCTGGAAAGGTTAACTTACAGCCAATAAAGGAACTTCAACCTAGCGTTCATTGGCCGCTTCTCCTGGTTGGCTCTCTGTTCGCCCCAATCAGGGCGGATGAGTTTGGATAGCCGGTCGAGGCGATGGGGTCCTGGCTTGTTCGACTCGTGTATTCCTTCCTAACACTTACCTTCCAGAACAAGTCAATTGGTTTCGTTTTGTGCGCATTTGACTTTGGTCTGACGTCAAAACTATTGTCTAGGAACGTTCGTTACAAGTAGATGAATCTACTTCACCTGACAACGACACTCTCCTCATGGCATATGTCCGATTCTTCAATGGTTATGAATTAATGGAAGATTGTGTTCTCCAGGAGCATTGCGACTCATACAAATGGCCAGGCTTTATTTGTGGTAGTCAAAAGCTATCTAACTGAAAACTGCATCACAATACAGAACATTGTTTCACACTTTGTTCGCGTTCCTAATTAATCTAGCATACATGGTGGCTACAGATCAATCTGTAGTCTGTGCTAGAAGGAGGATTCGTTACGTTAGCATGGTGCCAGGTGTTTATGCGATGATTGTAATCCGCGTGCAATCCTCGGAGGAACTAGCACTAATCTACGTTACGAATCGTATCCCCACCAAATCGGTTATCCCCTTGCCACTGTTCAGCCGTTGACACATTCTTTGCTCCTATGCATGTATCTGTACGGCTGAATACGTGAGCTCGACAGAACGACAACTGTGGGCGAGGGTCACGCAGCACATCCCGACGTGGGTTAGTAAACACGCTTCATGGATAACTGCGTCCGCCACACCGAATGCGCAAATGATGAAGCGAAAGCGAACTCCATACAAACAGCCAGCCTCATCAAAATCCCACCACCTGAAGACTGATAACCATTTTGTAAACCATGCACGTTCTTCCCGTATTACCGACATCTAAATGAACACCCGACGCTGTGACTTTGAACGTCAAACATCTTGGCGCAATTCTGGTGTTCAGCAAAACGCATTTGTGCTTCTGCCGTGGTGATATATATGATTGATTTGGCGGCGTCCGTATCCGGATTTGCCTGTCACTGTGATGTCCATGGGGACAGTCACAGGACGCCTGCGCCTACACCTGGGCATGATGATATCTTCACAACGGGATTTGAAATGGAACCATTTAGACATGGCTGAGAAAGCAATGAACCAGTAAGTCTCCATACCCATGGTGTGATTTGCAATGAAAACAGTGCGCGTTGCATAGTTCATCATATGAGGGTAGACAAATAATGGGTATCAAGAGCCTCGGCAAATGACGCAGATAAGGTGGTTAACTGGACGTATGATATTCCCATGCGAACTGGATTTCTCATCAGAATTTTACCACTTACAATTTACTAACAATCTGTCATCATACATCTTGGTTGCAGCTATTCTTCGCAACAAATCAATTGCTTCTGTGCGTTGATTTATTTTCCAATTAAATACTTATGTAAACACTACCGTACCATCACATTTGGACTAATGTAATTTTAGATCAATCTAGATGATTGGGCATTTCTAATTTAAATTGTAGCAGTAACGTTTGCTCTTCCGCACCTTATCTCCACAATAGCTGGCTTACCCTAACTTTTGTATAAGCGATATACAGCGGAAAATATAGCCACACTCATTCGCATGACTAATATATGAAATGGACCATGTAGCATCAACATCAGCAAGTTATTCGCTAGTCAGTGACTTGCCGGGATTAATCAGCTTACACGTACGAGCCAACGTGTGGACGCTTGCAACAAAAGTGGTTGGGTCTTGAACACCGAAGTTCTACACCGCATTCCAAAGCGAGGAATAGTTGTAGGGTACTTGAACTCCAGGGATAATTGTTCATCACTACACCCAATTGTTCAATCCGATGTACGAACGAGTGTGGAATATTGTAAGCAGCAACTGCTTGATACCCAGGAGTTAACGCGACCCATGTACGCTAGCGACGTCACCATTACCGCTGGCATTTAAGATGGGTATGCTTGAGGATGGGCGACCAATCGAAGGGATTTATGAGTGTTCCTTGGAATCCGTCACATACATAAGCACGCATTTGCACACATGCACACACACACACACACACACACACACACACACGTTTGTGGCCTTTCAACTGGGCATTTAGAGAAGGGTCTATGTTTGTGCGGACATTGCACATGAGCAACACTCACATGGACGCTTGGTGACTATTCGAGATCATTCCCAATACCACTAGGTCTGCGTGGATTGTGTGACCCTGGTGATTGAGATTGCAAAGCACTGTCGTTCGAGAAGAACCAACGGGTTCCCATGCATTTGAGCTCCAGTCAGTGTATGGGGATACTGACACCACCTAGGAAGGAAAACTCCTAGAGTGCATGGGAACATGTATTCATGCGTCTGGTTATTGAGGTTGTAGTCAGCGGACCCTTAACAACTGCGGAATGTTCGCGCCAATGCACTGGAATCAGGTGCGCTCACCAGTTGTGCATCATACATCACCATTCCAATGAGAGAACATTTATCCTCAAGAACTCTAATAAGGTGAATGTGTACCATTTCCATTTGTAGGTAAGAATAACAGCCAAACTTTCCGTGTTACGAGCATTTGCATGTCGAATGGTAAGTAATATATATACATTTATGCTAATCCCTCTTATTTCCACCTATTTGAGGTCCGAAATTATACAGTGGAAATCCCGCATTGGCCCAACTGTTCACCTCTTCGTTTGAGTGGGAGGGACTCAACTAACAAGGCCTTGTCTGCGACACTCTCATGGCCCTCGGGTTATACACCTAAACGCAAACACAAATATGAACATGGCATTGCTGCAGGTCAAACCGGGACTCAAATGCACTCACCACATCCCCGATCCAACTTCAGTGTGGATAGCTGTAAACTGAGACGTTCCATTCCAATCTCAAGTGAGACCAGACACTAGAAAATGACCGAGGATGTACAAACAATAGTTGTGTACGACTTACTTGAAGGCATCTCTGGCTGCACAATTTTGAACCAACATTTCTTAAACAAAATCTTCAATCCACGTTCACAACGATCAAGGAATCAAACCCACTCACACGACTCTACAGTAACATACATAAGTGGCTTGATAGTGGTCACATCTCCAGGAGCCAAACATTCCCGCACTCTGTCCACCGATCCTGACCATCTCAACCAGCTCCGGCGATAAGTAACATATTTTGATCTCAAACATCCTAACTGTACACGAGAAAAAGTTTCATAAAATTTGAATTACCGACTTCGACCTTAATATGTGTTTTGATCCGCCGTAATCCGTGTATCAAGCTGTTTCCATGTCAAACATATAGGTCACCTATCCTTGGGAATCTGGCAATAAACAGCCGGATAACAGTGAAATTCACTGGCTGTCTCTAGCATATCCTTTTGCTGTCCTACGAACTACGACTAATCGGAGGCGTGAATTTATCGTGAAATTCCCTTGATTACCCAAATCACCAAGTTTTGGTCTGTATTCCAACACCGCCACAACATCATCCTATGCTATGTCTCACTCGGACCCCGTTAGTCCGCACACAAATACTTGTTGCCTGTCATCGCAGATGTGCGGAATATTTGATTGGGATGTCATGTTGAAGTACATGTTGTGTGGATGGGTTGCGACACACAATCCCAAGGTGGACCGCAACTCCCATTGAAGTGAATATTGGTCATTCGATCACTTGGACCGTAGCTGAAACAGGTAGAAATTGGGTGTTGCCCTCTCGGAAACACTGCACTCCATGACGCGCTTCGATCTTATTTGGTGTCATCAGATAGATAGCAGACATCGAACGTGGGACGATCGCGATGTCAGTTGTGATCGCTACCGCTAATCCAGCGGATCTGGATGTGCAACGCTTGGCGCAACGGTTACTGACTGATTGAACGGTTCCGGATTCGTTGTCTTCTATCGCTATCTGATGAGGTTAAATAAGAGGGAAGTGCGTCCTGGTGTGCAGTGTTTCCGGGCGAGCAACACCCAATGTCTCTCTACGGAATATTTGTTTTGAAATACGGTTACTGCACAATGATTTCAAAATTCTTACTTATTATTGGGGCATGGTGTCTGACAATTCATGCTACGAAAATTTTGAGAACAAATTTATTTATTTATTTGTTTAGTTCGCTTATCTTTCTAATTCACATGCGCTCACTTTAATATGCTATGAATTCACACGATAGGGACACAACATCGTGCAAAGTTGCTCGAAATTAAATCATTAAGTATTCATGTGTTGGCTTTCTGCTAAAAGTTTCTTCGGGAACTAGTAGTTTGCATTATGCTGACAACATTTAAACTTATTGCCTATAAGTATGACTATCGTAATATCGATCTCGTGAGTAAAATGCGTTTATAATAACTTCGGATTCGATAAATCAATCAAACATGGTTACGAGGATGAACAAGTGAGCAAATGTGTCCTAGTCACAATCATGTACAGTGAAGTGTTACCATGACCATAAGGACGGATACTCCACAATGAAACAGGCTTTTCTCCACACAAATCCGCACAAGCTCTAGCCAGTGATTATAGCCAAGTAAAACTCAATCGCGTCACAGATTTTCAACGCTGTCCGAATTTCCAGTGAAGACTCAGCAAACAAGTATACTTGGTGAACTTATGCGTGACATTTGTCGAATCCATACACATCTTCGGTTACATTAAAAATTACACGATACTTATGTAGACACAAAATGCGTCAGCAATACACGGGCACATCGTACCGATGCTTTGCTCCCAAGCGACCACCACCAATTGTGCGTGGGCAAGGTATTTCGCGAGGTCGCCCTCGCTTACTCGGAATCGAACCGGTGAGCTTCGAAGTAGAACGTGAGCGTGTAATCAATGCGACTACTACCGGGCAGTGACACAAAATAGTTGACAGCTAGGCGACAGTTTCACTACCTGGAGATGTTAAAACTCCTCCATGATTGGCAGTAACATCCATCGTGTTGGTAGCTAAAACGCGCTTTGCCACTGCTAACAGACTGCCACTTAGACGGTCGTTGCCACAGTATTTGTAGTTGCTCTGGTCGTTGAGCAAATCTCACTGCAACTGCAGGACTGTCGAGAGGAGACGGGGCGTGGCTCGGCATGGAATTCCGATTTAATATTTATTTTACTGTGATTAGGCGTTTGGTCACACTTGTGTTCTGCTGTAAACTGTCACTGAATATGCAATAGGTATCAGAAGGCATTGCAGCGGTCGATGAATAACGAAGACCATTAGGTGCCCTGGTGCCACTGCCTGCAGACGAGCTGCAGATTTGGTACGCTCATAAAACTCATTGTACTGCACACAACTTGTCAAAGAGCAGCCCATTCGAGTTGCACAAGATTCAGCGACGAACTCAGGCCAACATTCGTCCGAATGTGTTTCGCATTCATCAGTTTATGGTTCAGACCCATCCTTCTGCACCAATGTTACCGGTCATTAGTCGGGCATGTTAAAACGAATGCTTACCTGGGATCCGTTTGAAATACTATGCACATCCGTACTGACGAATTCCCCTGTTCCACTAGGCCTAGTGGTTGCCTCAAATTTAGTTCCATAGGAATACAGCACCGCTGTAGAGATTATGCTGCGCAGATTTTCACGATAAATTTGAAGTGTGGTGTAGCGGACTATCTATCGTTTTGTCCAGAGTAACTCGAATTTGTTAGAACGGTTCTAAGCATGCTGTACAAGTAATTGGGCAGCACACCCCATGCTGTGTTCCTTCTCATGTTTGCAAAAGAGTACTGAATATTTTATGCATCTACAGTAATAAAATCCCAGTCAATCATCAATCAAGCGCAGCATTCGTTTGGCAGCTGCGATAGATAGAAGCTTGGGTCAGATAAAACTGCCACTTGGTAGGGAGAACCTAACCGATGCCTAGTGCCAACTGCATATTCTGACATCGGTGATGGTGGTGGTGGTGATGATGATGGTGGTGGTAGTGGTGGTATGTGAAACTCTCACGTGAGTAGCATTTTACGACTTCGAGTCTGTTTCAATGGACGTGCACAAATGGGATATAGCCTGTATCAGTAATTGATCCCTCTGGTCCGCAACCACTGGTAACAACGAGGGAACACGCTAGTGATTTTCTCCAGCGGCTACATATGTAAAATGCGCACATTAAAAGCGAACAAGTTGCTTTTGGACACGGGGTGTTCGGCACCAGTGAAGCAGAAAACTATTCTGAATAAAGGCTGAGAAAACCATGTTAGCATTCAGAGTACAGTGTCTAACGTGGCACGTGGGTTGGGACAGATGGTTTCGTTGATGTGGAGTTTCAGGTGACTGAATTCGAACTGTCCTCTGTTATTCCCATAGGCGAAATACGGAAGAACACGTGTATAGGTGGTTAAGTAGAAAATGTCATTCGGATGTTGATGGTGATTTGCTTTTAAAAGAAGAGTGCTTTCCATATCTTTTGCTTTTGACCTGCGGTTGTCAAAGCCACTCAAGTAAGTCCTGAAACACAAAAGTAATAGTTTGACGCACACATTATTTAAGAAATTCGAACATGGCCAGTTAAGAAAGTAAGCAACTGTATCGGGTGTTGGGATATAGAAAAATTAATTTCACTGCATTACACATTTCCTACAGCATCCATTATTCAACATAGAATGTTCGTGCTAACGACATTTCTGTAGTACAAGAAACTTGCAACCATTTTAATATAAGACAGCCCCAATAGTTTCCATCTCATTTTTTCATATCGATCTAGGGTTAACAGAGTCGTGGACGTATTTATCTATATTCATCCACGATATGCAACCTCAGGGAACTAGTTTTCTCGCTTCAATATAGCCGCATATATTTTCTCAGTGTGATAGTAGTATCAGATCAGGTAGTACCCGTGCACCGCGGTCATAGGGACTGTTATCAAAGACTAGAGCAACTGACGAGGACCACTACCTCATGCTACTGGAGAATCGCACCACCCCTTCAACGAATATCGGTTTGAGCCCAATGCAACGCCTATACAGCCAAAGGACTATAACTCTGATACCGGCACCTGCCATAATTTTACGCCCAGTTTCGCCACAGCACGAACGATTACAGAACAATCTGAGAAGACGAATGAGTAGTCAGAAACGGTACTATGACCGCGGTGCACAAGTACTACCTGAACTAAGAGCGGGGGAGGAGTTGTGGGTTCAAGCATTACCAGATAGTCAAGAGCGGTGGAAGAATGTTGTGGTGACTGCGAGGGTCTGTGCCAGGTCATACGAAATAAACGTTGGAGGGAAAACGTTCAGAAGCAATCGAGTTCATTTAAGACGACATCGGAGACAACAATTTGGATTGGTAGTGCAATGGCAGATGGCGTGGAGCAAGGAGACCACGGCCCCAGATGCAACTAGGACGACACTGAGTGTAAGGTGTACGGGGTGGATAGCAATATCGAGGCACAAGGACACGAAAGATGGAGGATGTGATGGTAGTATCAGATCAGAGTAAGCAGGTGGGCCAATCGAGCGAGCCGGACAACCAATGGGATGCGGGCGTGACAGATTCATTTACTGGACTCGAATTGTCTGATATTCGTGTGAGTGATTCACCGTTTGTTTAACTGAGGCAAAGGAATAAGCATATCGACTCAGAAGCATCGTTAGTTTTGGATTTGAAGTTGCAATTCATACCGAGGAGTTTGGCTTGTTAAACATGCTGTACTTTTCGCTGAGCTGTGTTTGTCGAATAAATGCTTGTCCTTGAAGCATTGAGTTCTGTAATATTTGGTGCAGTTTCAGAAGTGTATGGTTTGTATACTACATATGTGTGATTCCATTCCAAACACGGTGCTTGCTGCCAGTTTTGGTCGTACTGAAACGCAAAGGCAAATACTCCTTGCAACGCGAATGATTATTCTTGTTTACTTTGCCTGTAGTTTGATCTCATTACTGGGAATGCGCTGCGGATACTACTCCAACCATGTGCTTATCCTGATAGATTTTGGGCTTCGCCACGTCTATCGTTGTAAAGAGACTCCGACAAAAGTCGTGGCACGCTGCTGTCTAGGAATAACTCCGAATTGTCATGTGTTTAGGTGTGAAATTTGTCCCCAACTTGTCTGGAAAGATTTTTCACTGGCTAGTGAAGCACACAACACCCCCTGCCACTTGCTTTGTTCCGCCATATGGCTGAAAATGGCGAGCGGAATTAATGTGTAGCAGCAGTTAGAACATTCTCATGGGCACGTGTGCTTGCGTTACGCTTAGGTCTCACACATCAGTCAAATGAGACACTCACCAAATTTAGCAATAAAGGAAAGCCTCAGTACAAACAACATGTCAGTCGTTTCTACACACACATAAAGGAGTGCAGCGGAGTAGAATATCGTGCAGAAACAGGGGAGACAGCATTGAAATCCTCATTGGATTCGGAGTCCACAACTTCCCAGATTAATAAGTGGATAGGAATAATTTGTGCAGCATCTTGTGCTACTGAAGTGCCATGTCCGCTTGTAAATGCTGAATAATGTCGTACCGGAGGAGAGTTAGTGTCATATGACCATGTGTTTGAACCACTGAAACATAGATGGTCAACATTGAGCTGTGACTCGTCTGTTCGGCGATGGCTGCAAGACGGGCGGCGGCCAGCATTCGCAAATACTAGGAAGTAACGATACACAAATTTGCCATCCAAAAGAAGACAAAAGCCCAAAATATATTCGGTCAACTTAAACAAGGGAATAATAGTATAAATGTCTACTACGGTTAAAATATTGTAGCTTGACTGTCACTGCAGAACTATCTCGTTGTGCATCACACACTTGGGAATAAACGTTACCGCGAAAACATCCAATTACCTGTCTGCTCACAATGCTATTTACTTTAACAAAAATACTCTTCTACCTGCCTGTATGTTAGGCAATGTATGATGAGCACAATATTTGGGTTACGTCGTTTTCCTTTGAACACCGCTGATATGATTTGACGCAAACGGTCTAGTGCACGGTAGCTGTTTTCGAAATACCGTGAAAATTTACGTAAAAATATAAGAAGTTTGCAGAATGTTCCGCGGTTGACTAATCTGGAGGGACGGAATTTTCGCTTTCATTCAAATGGGCTGGCTTGTTGTGCTTACTTCATCCGGTGGGTCTTCATGTTGTTGCAGTAATCAACAGTTAAGAGGCGACGGTGGCGGTTACGGAGGTTCTCCTACTTAAGGTACATCAATCAGAGATACTTCAGATTCTGGCAACTAGACGTCCATAGGGCTTTTAGAATAAATTGGTATGGTAGCTGGAATAAACCTATGACATTCTTAATGATTCACCGTTTTGTGGTCCTGAATGCATCGAAAGCCTTGTTGGTGTATCCCACATGGGACCTCACGTGCATGCTCAGCATTTGTGGAAGGCTACAATTGTTAAGCCAACCGAGAGACCCACGCAAAAAATCAGCGTGTTGATTCCTGATCGTTGGCACTTTCGCAGATTGCTTCGTGTAGCAGAAGTCATCGCGAAATCGTTTACGGCTTGCGTCATAGAAAACTAGCTGCGGCCTTTGGAAGACAGGATAAAAGAGCCGAGTTTTCTTTGCACCTCCATTTCACCTCTGTTAGATCATTTCTCCTTCAGACTAGGATTTCGGTTTGACAGTGCCGTTTCCTCACTTAAGAGTGCAGATTAAAACAGTTTAAGTCGGAGAGAAACTGTGTTAATTTCCAGAATGCAGTAAAACGGCAAGTGGGTAAAATTGGGAGCTGCTGGATCAGAAAAAATGTATTCGAAACTATTCGGCTGATTCGTTCAGGTGCGTTCGGCGATGTGACCGTTGTTAGATGAAAAACTAATGGTGGTATCTATACACTTAATTCGCTACACGAATACGATATGTTGAAACGGTCCGACAGAGCGTGTTTTCTAAAAGGAAAGAATGTTATGTTGATGCATGGAGTGAAAGATTCACCATGGACAGTAAGGTTGCATCACACGTTTCAGGATGAAATGTTTCTGCGCTCTCTCATGGATTTCTACAGCGGCTGTGACATGCTGACTATGCTTAACAAATTCGACGAAAAGATTCCGAAGGGCATCGCCTACTTTTGTGTAGCTGCGGTAGTACTGGCGATAAACTCCCTGCACAACCTTGGATACGTGCACATATATATCAAATCAGATTATGTACTCCTTGAGATCGCGGGCAACATCGTACTCGCTGATTTTGGTTCCTATCTAAAGTTGGGTGATAATGGGCTAGTGAAGAACAGCACCGCAGTTGGAACACCGGATTATATTTCTCTAGAAAATCTCTGTACCACTGAGGGCAACCAGGGAATTTAGATAGAAGAGTGCGATTTTTGTCGTCAGGAGCTTTGATATGTGAAATAGTGTTGGGAAATATCACTTCTACAGTGAGAACCTTATAGAAAATTAAAGTGAGCAAAAACATTTGCGGAAAACTGTAAAATACCTGGAGAGTTCCCCGAGGTATCTGAAAACGCACGCGACGTACACAGACGACTCATTTGCGATCAAAGATGCAGGCTGGGTTGAGCTGCCGTTCATGAGTTCATTTAACATCCCTTTGTGACTAGTTTCGAATGGGACCACATCCAGGATCAAGCTGTACCATATGTCCAGAAGGTCAGAAGTGTTGCAGACATCCAATTTCCATTTTGAACTGTGTAAACGAAATTACTAGGGACAACCGCTTGGTCCCATGCTCTGGGGTTGTCAAGTCGTTTACCTCGGATTCCCGTTCACCATAGGGTCTCCTTTAAACGAACTCGGTCATGGCTTAGCTTCAAATATAGCGGCAATTCCAAGCATCAATAATGAACCTCTAACCTCTGGTTAAAGCGTTGGTTTGGAGCTCTGGCCTAGTGACCAAGACGTAAGCCGTCAACAACTGCGTTGGGCTCCCCTCTCAGCTCAAGCTGCCTCTACCTGACGAGTTCACATGAGGGTTAATCCGATCGGTCATGCAATGTAGTTTGGCGAGAAAACAACTCCGAATCTCTTCAGTTAGGTTGCCGTTCCAGTAATCGAAGTGGTGTTGGCTTGCTTCAAAGCAAACTGTATCCTGAACCGAGATTGCTTTTCGCGATCCATACACACAGCGGCTACTCCATGCCCCAATAAGGAACCGTCATCTTATTTTGCACTTCTGGTGATTGTGAGCATAGAAATACCTGATACCAATGTAGCATAGCGGTTCCTTAATGGAGATTGCGTTCCTGCACACGTACAAGTTACTTGCTCCTGGTTACCCTGTGGAGTTCAAGATTTGCTTCAGTATTTGCAGTAAGACAGATATTTAATTCATTCAAAATAAATGAGAATATCCGCAGCTTGGGGTGTGAATGCGGATTTTGAGCTGTTCTCCGAGCTGAGTGATTACTGTGCAGAAGTTTCGTTTTCTGACAAGGCAATATCATCAGTGCAGATTTAGGGGCCTGGTTCGCCGTGCCTCGTAAGCGACTTCCATGCTCAAGTGCTTATTGATCGAGTTCTGCTTTGAATGTCAGGCCTCAGTGAACTCACCTTCTTCCCAGCTTTTAGCCCTTCCGAGGATGCTGTCGGGCTGTAGGTCGAATTGATGCTTCTCGGCATCCATATGCACTGACATCAGGGAGTTCTGATCGTGACAAGGAATAGCTAACCTGTGTTCGTGTAGCCTTGTGCCAAACTTTCTTCCAGTCTGTCCCAAGAAGTATTTGTCGCAGTTCCGGCAGCAGATCTTATAAATGGCACCAGTTTCTTCCTCTTTGCTAAGTTTATTTTTCGCTTTAAAGAGTTTACTGCGAAGTGTTTCCACTGGCTTGTGTGCAAATTTGACTCCAAAAGGCAATAAAACCTGACTGCCATTTCAGAGTTTCCGTTGATTTAAGGCAGAGTTGTTCTGTTTTCAACTTTTGCATTTGTCGAGGTGTGTTGAGGAGCCTTTTTTGGTGCGAGGCAGCGTAGATTGAAGCATTTTGGGTACGAGTTCTGCTTGAGCAGGTAGAAGAGATGGTATTCCTCTGCCCGTCTCAGCTGTGGTATGCTACAATGGGTTTGTGCTCGTTTGCGAAGGGTTTGCACGCAGCAGCTTTTGAGGTTTGCCGGATAATTGCTGCCGTAGGTGAGGATCTGGTCCGTATGCGTAGATTTTCGGTGGACTGGAAGCAAGCTTGGCACAAGTTTACAGGAACACAGCCTAGCCATTCGTCGTGTGCATAAGTTGCTATAGAGTTCAGAAAATGGTACCAGCTATTTCTTCGATGCCGTTCATAAAACTGATTATGTACCACCTTTTGGGAGCGGATCTACGTCCTGTGAAGTTAATGCTCCAAGTCTACTGAGGAAATATATTGTCCTGGCGTTAATAATACAAACCTAGCAGCCACCCTTTAATACTCCGCGATTTACAAGGCATACTAAATGCGGAATACCCAGATTTGTTAGAATAGGAACTTAGTTGTCATACCGTTCATATGTTGCAAAGTCAACAGCTCTTGTATACTTGTTGAACACCTACCTATATTCAGCATGCTTATCCATAGTTCATGTCTCGCAGATATCACATGTTGACCAGGTGACAATATGTAGATTGGTCTGATGATGCTATCGGACATAGCTATACAAGTTAGTTTGTTATTCTGAATCTACTGGGTCACATACCGTTCGTGATATAGCACCATCGTTCAGTCTTGTAGTTCCAGCATTAACTAGTATAGATGTCCACTTCAACATCTGTTCCATTGCTTCGTTCCATTATTCTTGTTTGACCGTATATCGATTTTGTCGGACTATCTCTTTGTTCTCATCTCGCCCGTGTAAGCGATTCGTTCACGGAGGGAGCATAAACTCAAAATCTGGTCCCTATCCAGGTCTCTAAACTGATAGGTGAGGTTGTTACACGAATTGGCGGAGGACTGCTGCATCCATTAATGGACCCCTTGTAGTTCGTTAGTCGCGGATTAGGCAGCAGCAACTAACACTGTAAAGTTCAACTCACCTCGGAAGGCAAAACTTGGTCAATACAAATACAATTACTTGAAATTTAAGTAGCGGTAAGGTGACAGAGATAATGTCCATAAATGCTGATGCAGTACGCCGGGAGACCAATCCACAAAGAGAGCGTGTACCGGATCATGAGTCTTTCAACCAATTTTCCAGGTCATTCTGCTTCACCACCGGGTGGCAGTTCAGCTGTTTCGCCCTGTTAGACGCGGCGACGGCGGTCAACAGCTTTGGGCTGCAGAGTTAATGGGTACTGTGGCAGTGGAAAACACATACAACTAATGTAATCGTCAATCTAACGCACGGACAAGGGAAGAAAAACATGGAGGCAGACTACTCTAAATGTATCGGAATATGTAGTTGTACGACAGCATTTATGTACAGGTCCCGGTTCTCCAGTTAGTTAACCAGCAATTCCACAAAGAAGCTCAAACGAAAATTTTGAGGACTACTGCGCTATAAAACAAAATATCTGTGGGTGTTTGATGTAAACAGAAGTGAAGAAATAACTCCGATAAACACTGAACTTTTCTGTTGGCAGTTCGGTAAACCCATGAGACCAACATTTATCAAGTATGAAACAATTAGATCCCTTTAGTAATTTGAATAATGCCGTAAGAAGACGAACACTGGCAGATGTCAACATTTCGTATTGTCTCTTCAGTGCCAACACAATAACATGAAAATATATAAGACGACAGATAGGGTGAGACCGGAACAAGTTAGAACAGGGTAGAGGGGCAGGCGTGACACCCCTACGCCCAGGGCAGCCGTAGGCTTACGAACAGCTGTTTCTGCACACAGAGTGCGGGTTTGATACGGCTGATCGCGACTGCCTCTGCAAAACGTAGGAAACGGGTGTTAGTATGTCTTAACACGATTGTAAACATTGTGGCCGGATCAAACTGGTGACAGGTGGCCAGTAAATGCCTACCTATGGATGAAGCAGGTGGTTTACGTGAACAGATGGTATGAGCAACCGAGGACTGGGTGATTTGACGCTGCAACCATTTAGGTACATGTTCCCTTATTCTGGAATTCAACGATCGATTGGTACGGCCGATGTAGTGTATACCACAACTACAAGTAAATTGGTAAATGCAATGTGAGTTGGCGCCAATAGGTTGTCTTTCCTTCATTGGGGTAACAGGCATTCGATTCGTCCGGTTGATAAGGACAGTTTCGGCAGCATAATAAGTCCTCTGGACTGCGGAAATTATGCGCTTCGTTGTCCTCATATTAGCGAAATCTCCCTTTGTGCACTACGAGAGCTGAGAACAAAGGGGGTGATTGTACTTAAGCCAGACAAAGGCTCAGGAGCCGTCATTATGTGCAAGGAAGAATACACACGGAAAATGCAAGATTTACTGAGTGATGCTAGCAAATTTAAACTCCTTACGAAAACAGAGGATGTTAGTGAAGTGGAAAGACGCATCACGGAACACCTAAAGTTGCTCCTCTTACACCGTGTAATTGATGATGAGGTATATAACCACCTAAAACCGGGAGGGTCCAACATACCTCAGCTATACGGTTTGCCAAAGACCCATAAATGTGGTATACCGCTTAGACCAATCTTGTCAATGGCAAACTCGGCACAACATAAGTTGGCTCGTTGGCTGGTAGAAGTTCTTTCGCCGTTAAAGCAGCAGACCATCCCACACCGTCTGAAGGACTCTTTCGAACTTACAGAGGCTTTAGATGAGTTTAACCTATCCGATAAAGTCATGTCCACATTGGATGTACAATCGCTTTTCACCAATGTTCCGCTACATGAAACAGTTGATTACGTGTGTGAAATGGCAGAGTGCTCCGATTTTACTCTTCCAATGCCAGTCGAATTGTTAAAGGACAGCTTACTACTATGTACTGAGAACATCGGTTTCCAATTCCAAAACATTCCTTATCGCCAGATAGATGGGGTGGCAATGGGTAGTCCGTTGGGCCCAGTACTAGCAGATTTTTTCATGTCGATGGTTGAAAAGAAGTTGAGTGTGGAAATATCGCTGCTTTCCTACTATAAGCGATATGTGGATGATATTCTAGTGTTTAGCTCATCAGAGGAGCACATTGCGCGTCTAGTCGATCGCCTGAATAACGTGCATACGAATCTGAAAGTAACCAACGAAACAGAGAAAAGCAACTGCCTTCCATATCTGGACGTGTTGATTTGCCGAAGAGCAGATGGGTCCATCAAAAGAGAGGTTTACCGAAAACCGACTTGGTCAGGGCAGTACCTACACTTTACCAGCTTCTCCCCAATGCGGTACAAACGGACCTTAGTCAAGACGCTATTCAACCGTGCAAGGAAAATATGCACTACCGACAGTTTAGATGATGAGATAAACTCGCTCAAGGATACGCTGTTGAAAAATGGCTATCCAAGTAGGTTCATCGACAAACATAGTCAGGCGAGGGTGCCGGGACAGAAGGTATCGACAGTGTCTAAAAAGAAGATCTACATCGAGCTACCATTTAAGGGAGATTTCGCTAATATGAGGACAACGAAGCGCATAATTTCCGCAGTCCAGAGGACTTATTATGCTGCCGAAACTGTCCTTATCAACCGGACGAATCGAATGCCTGTTACCCCAATGACGGAAAGACAACCTATTGGCGCCAACTCACATTGCATTTACCAATTTACTTGTAGTTGTGGTATACACTACATCGGCCGTACCAATCGATCGTTGAATTCCAGAATAAGGGAACATGTACCTAAATGGTTGCAGCGTCAAATCACCCAGTCCTCGGTTGCTCATACCATCTGTTCACGTAAACCACCTGCTTCATCCATAGGTAGGCATTTACTGGCCACCTGTCACCAGTTTGATCCGGCCACAATGTTTACAATCGTGTTAAGACATACTAACACCCGTTTCCTACGTTTTGCAGAGGCAGTCGCGATCAGCCGTATCAAACCCGCACTCTGTGTGCAGAAACAGCTGTTCGTAAGCCTACGGCTGCCCTGGGCGTAGGGGTGTCACGCCTGCCCCTCTACCCTGTTCTAACTTGTTCCGGTCTCACCCTATCTGTCGTCTTATATATTTTCATGTTATTGTGTTGGCACTGAAGAGACAATACGAAATGTTGACATCTGCCAGTGTTCGTCTTCTTACGGCTTTGTCAATTATATTTAACTACGTACAAATTAGCAGTAGTATGCTTTGTTCCGCTGAATATACAACGTACGCGTGCCACATTATCAAGTGATTGTGGTTCGTGAACGTGGGATTGTACCGATGGTATCAGGTTCATTTGCTGTATTCATAAGAAACAAGTTTAGGTGAATTTCTCGGCATTGTAATACTATTAACACCTTCATTAGCTCACCATCAATGGCATACATTGCGAAGACGTGGACAGCCTTGTTGATTTAGAGAGCTGCATTTCTGCGGACGGCATTACTGGGGAGGTGTCCCTCGTATCGCGAAAGCCCGATCGCTTTTGAGAACTTGAGGCATTTGCGGCGCCGTTGCAATATTTTACTCTTGTTTAAGTGCGGAGTTTATAATGCCACTGTTTGCGCCGAAATATCGTATGGATGCTAATCCTGACTGCTACGCGTACAGGACATACGTACGCTGTCGGTCTTTGGCAATGGTTGTTTGCAGATAAGTATCTGAGTATTTTTGTACCCTCAAGTGCGTAATGCTGGTGTTAGACACCGCGACTTGCAAAAGATGGTCTTCTTCTCGTTGGACTGCTTGGTTGCGAAAATTGTGATGGGTTGGCCACGTCCTACGCATGCCTAAATAAAGTGTACCACGCCGCATCCACTTGGAAGAGAACGCGTAGATGCTAGTCAATCACCTGAAGACAGAGTACGAAATCATTGACATAATGTCTAGCCATTGCTGGCGCAGTACTTCTGGGAGTCGAGGACCCGAGTATGAAGAATGCCAATCGCTTACAAGACTCGAGGCAGTTGCTAAATCCGGATGATGTGGAAGCAATGCACACAAGTTTGCCTGAATTCGCAATTTCGGGCGCAATAAGTGCACAAAAGGAACAAAAAGTGCGAAAATGTTAACTATCTTGGAACAATGGAACAATGGCATATTACGGGCAAAAAACGGATGCTTAGCAATTTCCATAGGATGGGCAAAAAGTGAACCACAACATGACGTATAGAAAACAAAGAGATAAGATGAAATCGTTTTTGTGGATTCACCACAGCGTCAACACAGAGACAAACAGCAAGGGACAACCTCAGTTGTGTAGGTTAATTCTGGTTTCGAGGCTTTCTTCACATAATTTCGTCTATATATATATCTCTTATAGTGTAGATGGGTTAAGGCAGTGTCAAGGCGTTCTTTTAAACAGAAGTAATGTGGGGGCGGAAACAACGTAAGTTGGGAGGGCTTTCCATTGCTGGCACACAAGAAGAAAGTAAAAGTTCCGTTGACCTTCTGGCCGACTGCATTGAGTGGCTAACTAGAACTGTTGGCCCCTCAAATTCGTGTTGTGGCTCAGTTGTAATAGGTGACGGCAGACATGGTTGGGGTTCCTTAGAATCTGGTAGGCCAAAATAAGGTCGTCACGTAGGCACCTGCACCGGCCTCTGCATGATTTTAGGGTCCTCAGTCTAAGTTGATAAGAAGAATTGAACAATCCTTCGAATAGTTTCGTTGCTCGGCTCTGTGGAGTCACGAGCGCAGCAAAGTCTTGTTTCTGTCCGGGCTGCCAGGCCTGGATTGCGTATTCCACATGAAACCGCACGTAGGTGTTAAGCAACTACCAACGGACAGAAGTATCAAACCGCCCAAATGCCCTCCGCAGCAGGTCAACATTTGGGTCGCAATCTTTGACGCTTTCTCAGATTGCTCTGAGCAGCCCAGATTTGCCTGGACTAGTTCCCCAAAGTCGCGCTCCTTGGTGACTGTTCTCAGGACATGATCTCCAAGCCTGTATGTGATGTTCGACTGGTGGCGAATGTGAAGTAACTTAGAAGTGAACTGCGGCAGATGGGGGACTGACCAGCCATACGTTCTGTGCAGGTCGCACTGAAGTGCATGGTAATCTGCTGGGTCAGCGATCGTCCGCCACATATTAAGTTCATCAGCGAACAGAAAAAATTCTGAGGCAAGCAAACGCGCAAGCTCGTTACTGAACACGAGAAACAGACACGGCCTCAGAACTGATCCTTGTAGAACTCCACATTCGGTATAAATGGGATCAGCAGCGCACTTCGAACTCTGACCTGCAGTTGCCGATCCCGCAGGAAACTCCTGATCTACCTAAGGACCGGATTCCCAACGTCATAGCTTTCGAGCCTGTGAAACAAAATGCGGTGGTCCAGTCTGTCGAAGGCTCTGGAGAAATCGATGTAAATGACGTCTGTCCCTCTGCTTTCATCGGCCGCTTCCGTTCAACTACTGCGTGCAATCAGTAGGTTAGTGGTTCATGAACGGTGCTGGCGAAAACAGTGTTGCTCGGGTGTTATGACGTGTTGGCGTTCTAGATGGTCTACTAATGCCTCAGCGAAGATTGTCTCTATCACTTTTGAGAGTACAGGGAGGAGGGCCACTGGGTGATAGCTGGCGGGTTCTGAGCGATGACCGTTTTTGAAAATTGGTGTGATTAAGTCACGTTTCCACATGATAGGCACAATTTGCCTATCCAAGCACGTTTGGAAGAAATGCGATAATGAATCGGCCAGCGTTGTTGCTGCTATGTTGAACGCCCTTAGGTGACTATTCTCAATTTCGGGAGCGCTGTAGGTGCGTAGTGAGGGCAATTTGTTCAACAAAACTGTGGCAGCAACATCGCTTTTAGTGAGTGTTGAATCCGAGATTAGGGAGGTGGGTAGATAACACTGGCGGGCTTCTCTTTGGTAGGTCGGAGCATACTGCATTCGCAGGGCGTTGGCTGCTTCTTCGGCACTCTGCGGCACTCCCACTGGCGTCTTAAGAAGGGAGATACCTTGATATAATTTGTATCGCTTGACTACTAGTCATATTGTCTAAATGTTGAATGTACCTATATATATATATATATATATATATATGCATTTGCAACCGTCTAAGAATATAGAGCCGCCAGAAACCATGGGACTCCAACGACTTTACATAAATAGTAAAAGCAAACATGACACAACACATCGGAGTTTATGGTTTCGTCAGAGGGCGAGATACTACCCGGTTGCCCAAGCCGAAGTAGAGTGTTGACTTAGGGGACACCACCCCGAGCCTTTGGCTGAACAGCATGCCCGCAGGAGAGCGGAGAGAATTTAGGGAATCGCGCCCACTGGGAACCGGTGACTGATTGCTCATTTCATACGCGTTTCGTTTGTTCGTTTGTCAAACAGGGGCCAAATACTCCCCAGAATCACAGCATAAAGTTGCTGAGATTGGATGTACCTTTAGTTCCGTAGTTCATCCGTCATACGGAACTTTGGTGGGTTTAGGTAAATGCAGGTTAAAGGCGGAAGAGCAAAGGCGCCTGCTGGAAGTTGAATTAGAAATGGCGAATCATCTGGATTGACTTGGAAGTAGGTTAGTTCAACTGTGATGGTAAGGTAGTGTCTTATTTCATCGAAAAAGAAATCAGTACACGGAAAAGTTGATTTGGAGCGCAGTATGACTGCAAACGAGATGTATACTGCTGGATTGTTATTAAATAGTTTGTCGCCACAGTCGAGTATACAGCTACATCTGCCTACGGTTGACTAATTGGAGGATAGCCAAGCTATTTTATGGAAATTTGCTAAAACAGTTTGAACATGATTTTGAAAGCCGAATGTTGAACAGGGGCCAGCAGGATTTACTTAGTGTATTATTGCTGTGGTTCGTGTCAAAGAGGCCATCAGCGAATGTGTGATATTACGGTATTCCAACGCTTAAGTTAGAGTACGGAACGTCCCTCGGGAATCCGCACATACCTCGGATAGGTGACGATAGAATCGGCCCATTCTTAAGCTGCGAGGACACGCAGAGACTACAGCCAACACCACGTCCCATTTATACGCTGTACCACCACCGTCAGCTCTGTAAGCCCAGCTGCACCTATAGCAGACGGCATCTACAAAACACACTAGCGGTAAGTCATCACTGTTTTACTGTGCTACATGTTTGCGCATCATTCCACCTGGGAACCACATTGATGACAGCTGTTTCCCTATTCCTATATCTGTCTCTATCCATTGTTGATGCCCACACTTTTGACTAAATTTAAGACTTCCATTTAGTTTCCCGTCTATATATTAACTAGCGACCGACAGTCGTCTTGGTTGCTTATAGTTGCACGTTCGATTTTTCAAATGTATAGGAATATAACTGTTGTTCTTACATTCAATCCAAAAGCATGCACCTTCGTAATGTTATTGTCCCTGAACGTTACTGTTCCTCCATTCAGTTTGTGGTAGTCCATACACAAGTGTAAACAAATCCCCGCTCGCAACACTACAGTAGTATAGTTCAAACCACGGACCTTTTGTATGTCAACTGATATCTCTACTCTCAGCGGGCGGTGCTCGTCATCAAGTTGAATGACTAAGTGGAAGCCATTTAGAAACAGCTGTAAGCACCACATTTCAGCTTGACAGACTGACCGTATTTTCCCACGTGTGACACCATTATCTGCTTGCACGATGTCTAACTGGTGCTCGCCCAAATTCCAGTTCGCCCTAACATCTGTTCGTGCCTAGTTACGTTCTCACTTGACAGATGCATCTTAGTATATTTCATCTCGTGTGACACCTGGATTTACCTAGGGTTCTGCAATCATGTCAAAGTAGTCCATGTCAAATGCCTCTAGACGCCCCCTTGCCCTGCTTTCGCCTTCAGGCCAACGCAATGAGATTCAGATAAGTCATTAATTTTGATTCCGGGACAGCGGCAACACGATGTGACATCCAAATCGAAATGCTTGGACACAGGTAGCATTCTCGGCACTGATGAATTGGTCGAGATCTGCTGGAGGTCAGGACGGGGCGACCAAGGGCACAATAAATAGTAACACACGACTGACTGCCTGGTGGTTCCACATACCAGTTAATTCTAGGTTACCTCGGATCAGAGACGATCGGACTGGCTCTGGTGAACCTTCCGACACGGATAGCCTGCAGTTAATAATATAGGAGATGGCATTCACAACACACACCAACGATAAGTCATTATTGTCCCATTGTGCTTCTACTTTTCGTTAAAGTGAGCATAGCTATAAATCCCGTTCTTTCACCGCTCACTTTAATTTAGCTGAGCATATGAATAGCCGTGGAATTAATCGCACCATTTCCCTGCTAACCTGAAAAGTTGCTTACTCCATCTCCGTCATCTTCTTTGTGTCATCCTTATTCTATCGCTCATGTAAGTCGCACTTGGGTACAATTTTACCCCAGAATGATTAACTACTGACTTGCTGCAATGCGGTATCTTTATTGCACCTGTCTAAGACGGAAGAGCCACATCTAACCTACTTTTCATTGGGTTTAGTTAACTCGGTTGTAGTTCGCGATGAATTCACGTGTTGCCCACTACACTGTTGTACTCATCATGACTTGTATTATCCTCGCCACTTTCTCAAGTTGAGTTTAGTACTGTGACATACCGAGACGGTGAGCTACGGCATCTTCCTCTTCGTAGTATTATTCGGCCGCGATTCACATCACTATGTATACTCCATGGTTTTGCTCACCAGACCATGTGAGACTGCCACTGTCACTTTTGCCACCTACATTCTGCTCCTTGAAACCTATTTATAGATTACATGACCCTAGCTTGTCCAGTTGCACAATGTTAACTAGCACGACGCTTAGTGAGCCGGTGCATCGCAGGATAAAGATTCAGTCTATCCATGAGCTCATCCGTATTTGACGTGCGCGCGGAGTTTCCGAGCGAACTCTGTTGTTGATACCGATCAATGCTGGGGTGGCAAATTATTGAGTACGTTCCAAGTTAGCCGCTTCCAGCATACAAAAAGTACAAAATTTGAAATTTGTTACACTACGCTCAAGGATCTTCACTTATGTGAGCATGTTGGACCATGCATCCGGAGAAAAATCGCCCTGGAATATACGCTGAAAGTGAACAATTCTGATAAGTAACTGGCTAGCGTTTGTCATGATGTCAACAGTTTATGTTCCGCTCCACATGTTAGTGATGAGAGTGAGCATGGCTGTTACCCGTTGTTCATCAGCCATACTGAATGCACCTGCACTTATGAAAACCTAGGTACTATGCGGATTGAAGGCGAAAGCATAGTGCGTACTAGAATTGGAATTGTACGTGGCCTATCATCTGGGTAGACTAGGAAGTAGGTAATGTCAACGGTAATGATACGTCAGTGTCTTAGTAGGTTACATCGGAAAGGAATCGGCGTATAGCGACAATCGTTTATTTTAGGAGAACCGAATGGCTGCACCCGTGAATTACGATGCAGATCGTTATCAAATAGCTTATGACTACAACAGAGTACACAGCGGTATATACAAATGATTGAGTACTAGGATGACAGTCATGCTACGTCTTGGATATTTGCAAAGCAGAGGGAACAATGTTTTGAAATCCGAATGTTTAAGAGTGAACAGCGGGACTTAGTTGATGTAGTACTGCAGTAGTTGTCGTGCCAGTAAGGCCGTAAGCAACACATATGTGCTATTGCCAATTGTCAATGATTAAGAATACGCAGAAAATGTTTTTTGAGAATTCGCACGAACCTAGGGCAATAGATGATCGGACCGGTGCAATCTTAAGCGGCGGCCGGCGACACGGAGAGCCTGAAATGCATACCCCATCGTCTTCGTACGCTGGGCGATCTCCTCCATCAGGTCCGTACGCCCGATTTCATATATAGGAGGCAGTACCTCAATACAAACTATTTTACTGTACCGTACTGATGACATTTGATTCTCTTTTCTATATCTCTTTCGTTCAAAGATTGATGACTAAGATTTAAGGATGCTCATTGATGGTCACGTTTAAATGTTAATGAAAACACCAACAGTCCGTATTGTGTACTTACACACGTACATGCGATTTCCCATCATCTGGTGAAAATGGCTGGTAGCGTTATCTGCAAACCTAACCCATGCACGTTTGTAGTACTATTGTTCATGAGGTTTAATATGTCTCTGTCCAGTTTGTGGCAACTTACCTTAAGTTTGGACAAGCACATGTGCATATCTTGTATTCGAACTACCATTGGCCACGGATGACGTCAACCCATGAATATATGTATACCGAATGAATTCGACGGGGACACTCATACAGCTTTTGTAGGTCCAACTGGGGGCAGAAAAAAGCAGGCGGAAAAACCGAAACTAATTTTACAGACATCAACAAGGTGAGGTTAGCACAAACTATTGTTAATTTAAGATGTTGCAAATAGAAGGTGATTAAGCGGCGCGAATCACTTGAGCTTATCAACAAGGCGGTTGCACAGTCGCAGGAGGAAGCACCATTGCATGCGTAAAAGAAAAGCCAGGTACGGGTGCGACAGGCAACCATGGATTCTAAACCAACGACTTCAAGCGCATGGCACTGTAGCACGTTTGCTCGCGAGTGGCTGAGCCAAGCGTGATCGACAAACCAGACGGGTGGCCGCGTGTGACCAGCATAAAAAGTAGGACCAGTCAACTGCAAATGTAACCATCATCAGATCAGCGCTAGGTAAGTACGTTTCTTCCGATTCAACTTACTATCCCAGACCAAAAATGCGGTGGATCTGTTCCGTCCTCTACTTCGTCGATACAGTTGGTCTCTACGTGTGCATGCGTGTTGGCTTCTGTTAACGGCAACACATGTGGAACTAACGCTAGCCTGCGAACGCAACCATGGTTCTTAGCCGAAGGACGCAAAGACAACAGAATCCGTGTAGCTGGCAACGTGCAAATGTGTATGCTAGCCAGAACGCGTGCAGAGCATGGATCAAGTAATTGAAGCCAATCACTCGTGA
Source organism: Dicrocoelium dendriticum (assembly GCA_944474145.2). Lineage (NCBI taxonomy): Eukaryota > Metazoa > Platyhelminthes > Trematoda > Plagiorchiida > Dicrocoeliidae > Dicrocoelium > Dicrocoelium dendriticum. The sequence goes on along the minus strand of OX104067.1, from coordinate 116,977,880 downwards.
GTGGGTAATCGATAGACAGATAGACGCACACGGGCGATGTTGGTTAGAACACCGATTGGAGATGGTGACTCATACGCCATATTCCTCTTCCCTTTATTTGGCCCTCTCCCAGAGAGCCTGGTATCGATCAACTGGATGACGGACTCTACATTCGAACGGCGCATTGACTGAGCTTCTGGTCTGTGTGGCCTCTGCGACCCCTGGCTCGGTTGATGGGCTTGACAAGATTTCGTCTGGCCCGGTCGAAATGGAACTACGGCGGACGTGCTCCATATGACGGGCAACCACCCTACCGTCCGGTAGTGTAACCTCTGCTCGCTGTCCTACAATTTCGCGTAATTCTGCAGGTTGCCAAGTCGGTTCTTTGGGCCGTTTGACGTAAACTGGCTCGTCCTGACGAAGTTCTCTGTCTGTTCCTTTTCGATTGTACTTCACTTTTGATTGCTCTTGCCGCATCTCGACTTGTAATCGCTGGTCAGAAAAGCGTAGGTATACCGCAGTCTAAGCCTTCGACCGAACAGTACTTCGCCTGGACTCTTGCCTGTCATTTCACATGGGGTGGAGGGGTAAGCGAATGGAAATGTATCCAACTTCGTTCGGAGTGGAGCGGGTGCTTTCTCCTGCAATCCGTTTTTTACTGTCTGGACTGCTCTTTCCGCTAGTTCATTTGACGCTGGGTGGAAAGTGGCGGTATTCAAATGTCTGAAGCGGTTATATTGAATGAACTTTTGCAACTGCTGACAAGTGAATACAGAGCTGCTGTCTGTCACTAGTGTTTGCGGAATATCGAAGGTGCTAAAACATGTGTGTATGCAGGAAACAGTGGTCTCGTAATTGGCGTGTGTCAGCGGAAATACCTCAGTCCATTTGGAACAGGAATCGACTATGAGAAGAAACACCTTATCCTCAAGTGGACCAAACTAGTGTGAATGTATATGCCCCCATTGCTTGTCGGTCCATTTCCATGGACTTAGTGGCATCGGTGAGGAGTTTCTTTGTGTACTTCGACGTGATTCATAGTGGTTGATTAATCTTTCGATGTCACTATTAATGCCGGGCCAACGCCCACAAGACTGCGGGAGCCCTTTCATCCTGGTGAAACTTGAATGAGTTTCTGGCAGTTCTTCCATCATATAATGTGGTAACCGAGACGGTACGATAGCTCTAGATCCCCATAAGAAGTGGTCCTCCTCGAGACTTAGTTCTGTACGCCAAGTAAAGTAAGGCAACAATTCCGCGTCACATTTATCGGGCCATACTTGGAAGACCCGACGTTTAACTTTGCCGTGGAGTGCATCGCGCTCTGTCGCATGTCGGATCTCCGCGTTCAACACCGGCCCCATGGTCAAATGCTGCATTACATGGATTAATTCAGTTGATTCCGATACCCAGTCTGGCAGATGATTCAACGCAAGGCATTGACAATGCCGTTTGCTTTTCTAGGAACATAGGAGATAGTATAAATCTAAGCCGATAACAATAAGGCCCAACGTTGCGTACAGGGAAATGACATCTGACTGTGGCATTGCTGATGCCTTGAGTCGGTTGCCGTTGAATCATCTACCAGATTGTGTATTGGTATATATATATATATATATATATATATATATATATATATATATATATATATATATATATATATATATATATATATATATATTGAGCCATGAGCGAGGCCACTCGGGACCACTACAGAAGCGACGACGGGTCCTGCAGAGAAGTGTTCAGAACCGGCGCAGCGTTTGTAGGTACGTTGCATTCGGTTTACTAACCGCGTGCTAGCATGCTAAGTCTCTTTATTTCAGGTGGTGGGTTTTCAATTTTGCCTAAATGCTTTTCTTGCTCATATAAATGTCTACCTGTACTCTATTCCATTAACTTGCACACGTCGCTTAAGCCAATTGTATTCGATTTCCATAACATTTTTGTGTTCGTGGCATTTCCGTAAAGTATACTTTATGACCTCGTGAACTTATCTAGGATTCGTTTGTAAACAACTTATTTCATATGCTCATTAACTTAAGGTTTATGTCACCGTTTCCTTAGACATTAGTCGAGTTATTTTCTTTGTATCTCTCTCTCTCTCAAGTGATTGGCTGTTGCTTGAAATCCCAGGTGTGGCTGCGCTTGATGTGCATGCTGACAAGGTGCCTACCTGTCTATTACCCACTACCTCGTCCATACTGGCTCCAGGAGACAGTTGGTCGTTGCTGGAGGGGACGGGGTGCACGGTCCTTGTGGCCGTGCTAGGCTCAAAGAGCGGTTCCGTGCCCTCCGTGTGGAGCGGACTACGGTCCAGCCACCGCCTTGTGTGCGCTTGATTCCCAAATACAGCGTGCTTGTGTTTGCCTGTGAAGGAGTGTGGGCCGGCTCCATTGATGAAACGTGGTTCCCATCCACATGCCTCCCGGTCTTATTCCTTCGGGTTTACACTGGATATGGGGTGTGTGGTTTCGGATTTGTCTGGCACTGCGGCCAGCCGCAGGATGCCTGCGCCTACAGAGGGACCATGGGTGGCTTACGTTGCACTACCCACAGCTCCAACCACACATCCCATATCCAGGAATAATGACTGGCAATAAAATGAGGGGTGAGATACCGTTTCTCCTTGTGCACTTAATGGCGAATCAATTTAAACATACAACTGGAGTGATCGTCGATCAATCTCGCAGTCGTAGTCCACTTCTGTTAACGCTTCGTGAGATCTAAATGTTGGATCACTGTTCAAATGAGATGTTGGCGAGACACTGTGGTCGTCCATACAAGCTTGTTTCAGCGCCTGGGTATTCTCTGAGTTAGTAACTCGTTGCTGTCGCACTGTGTCCTCTGGACTTCTGCCGTTTCCAGCTGCTGATTCCATCGACTCACCGAAGTTAAGAGTGTCTAATTTTACAATGGCTTGTCGGTTGTATTGTAACTCTCCTCTTTCAAGCCGGGCCGAAGAATTGTGGTTTTCTGGCTAGGTGATTTCGAAAGCGTGCTTGTATTTGGGCGGCCATATTCTTTCTTCGTCCAACACGCCAGTCAAACGATGTGTAAACGACAAATGCGCGTAGTCCTCTGTTCCATCGTGAGTTGTACATTCCGACCACAGCGGTTTTGTGTTGGGCGTCTGGTCAAGATTTGTCTCGGCGAGGGTAACCGCGCACGTTGCCTGGTTGGAAAATACTCGTATGATATCCTACCTAGCTAGACAAGAATGCTGCTGCTGCTGTGCATGATGTATGGGTATGAGCCGGCTCTGTTGGTGAAACGGGGCACCTATCTACATGCCTCTCGGTCCTATTCCTTCGGGTTTACACTGGATATGGGGTGGGTATGTAGCTATGTTTGCTGAAGCGCAAACAACCCATCGTCGCTCTGTAGGCGCATGCGTCCTGTGGCTGTCCCCGTGGTGGCCACAGTGACAGGCATATCCGGAAGCAGATGTTTCCAACCATATATATATATATATATATATATATATATATATATATATATGTAAAAATCAACCTAAAGGATACCTAGTTACCCGTTACGCATGCATACGTAATGCGTACACTATGGTGAGTCCACCAAAACGTTTTCCTATTATCATCATATTTCTTTTCTCAATTCTTTCCATCCATCTGTACTTGTTATGCATTGCTGTTTCAACCCTAAAACATAATTGTCCCAGTATTCAAGAGAGTTTGTACCGTCTAAATACTGGACCGTGCCACCACGGCTACAGCGGTAGGTACAGAGCCAATCTAGTCAGTAGATGAAATCACATCCCAAGCCAACTACAGCTTCTCAATTGGCCAAGAATGCTTCTCCGTCCATGCAGCGCTGTTGCTCCTTGTGGCGTCTGAATCACAATCGCATCAGATTTTCACACACAGCATTGACTGTCCCAACAGGTGTGCGTGTATGTCTGCCTATCGACTACCCACTCACCCATGACCTGGCTTCAGCCTTTTAATCGATGCGCTGTACACGTACTTGCCAGAATACACTTTGCGTTTTGACAGCTCGATGTGTTCCGTTGTCATTGCGTCGTTCGGTTACGAGCCATTACTGCCATCACAGGCATGCACTAGTTCCGCACGTGTAGACTATAACAGTAGCGAGGGAAGTTTTACTTGGAGTAACTCGTTATGAGTTACACTCGACCTGACCCGTTTCGGAAAATAGCGGTTTCCATGCCATGCCAAGCAGTTTCAACTCGACGGAAGAGAATGTCTTGTGATTGTTTTGAACTCTTCAAAACTACAATTCCTCATATCATTATTACTGACCATCAGGCTGTTAAACCGTTGTGACAACACTTTGGTACAGTGGGTCAGAGGTATTTCGACGCGCAACGGTGGTGTGAAAACACTTCCCTGTCACACTGTCTGAAATCTCTGGATGATCTTGGGAGTTTACAACAAAATGTGTTTATTGGAGGACTAAAGTTGTTTCAACGACAGAAGGGAGAAGAAGAAAGTGTTAACGCCAGGCTTGAATCGATTGCTCCACTTGAGGCCTCATGTAGGCGACAAGCATTTGTGGCAAGATAGATGGCTCGAACTTCCGAAAGCCCTTCGTAAGAGTCCAAGGTGATGACGGGCTCTTCTCGATGCCATTTCAGCCTGTTCCGTGCAGCCAAGTCATCCTGTACGAATACCCCGAGGTCGCTTTTCTGGGAAGCACGTTGCAAATGCTGTCCGCCAACTCGATATTCATAAGTAACTGATGGCGTATGCTCATAACTTTACATCTCGGCACGTTGAACTGGAGCTAATTTTCGGATAAGTATAGACACTATCGAGATCACTCTGCAGCGCTTCGTGATCACCCACTGTCTGGAGGTCATACCAAACCTTATCATCCTCTGCAAATAGTGATAAGTGCGATGGGATCATACTGGCACGCTCATGGATGATGGTTAGGATCAAACGTGGACCCAGTACTATCATTTGGGGCACAGCACATTGGAGTTCAATTGGGTCGGAAATAGAACTGCGGACTCTCACATACAACTGAGGTTGAGTGTGGAAGTTGCTTATCCAACCAAGTACAGGATCGCCGATTCCACAGCATCGAAACTTGGAGGGAGAATGCGGTGGTCCAGGTCGAACGCTTTACAGTAGGCCAGGTAGACGACGTTGACCCCCGTTCCGGCATCGACTGATTCCGTCCATCTTGCTCGGGCTAGCAGCACGTTTGTAGCGCAGAACCGTTTGCGGCGGAAGTCGCGCTGCTGTGGCATTATGACGTTGTTGCTCTCAAGGTATCCTATGAGTGCACCTGCGATTATACCTTCCATTAGTTTGGATAACACTGGGAGGAGTGATTGGACCATAATACGAGTGTTCCGCGCGCTTCTGACTCTGCTAAATAAGAGTGAATATAGCTGTCTTGCATGATTGGAAAATTCATCTGAAACGTGCTCTCGGTGAACACTTGGACTGTACTTTTCCGTTCATTCGAATGATCTCGCATCGAGGTTGCGAGGACCGCCCGTGTACCGAAGTAAGTCTACAACAAATCCGGATGATATGATCACTCCCATACCTCCTCCCATTTACTTATCTTAGTAACTGTTCACTCCTCCGTAAGCTCACACCCTAGTTTAGTGTCTCACACCTGATTTACACCGTCATTTGACCTCAGTTAATATTGTTTCCTCAGTAACAGATACATCATGCACTAGGTATGATGTCGCTATCGTCATGACGGTGCAACGTAATCAACACTTTCTCTGAGTGATGCGCAAGCCATCAAAATTGACACTAAGTTTTCCTGTATGTGTACCTTCTGTTCACCCCTCACCCTTTCCTCACTCTGCGTTGGGACCGTCAATGATGGGCCAGCGCGTTTGCTAATACATTTACAAATCTATCATGTGTTCAATTGTCCTCGGGAAGTCTCGTTTAAACGGTACTGTCCTCCCTGTTGCGCAATTGTAAACTGTTGTTTCCCGGCGCTACACCGGGATCTGGCACCTTTGAGGCATACTTAATTTACAAAACTGCATATATTTTAATATTACCGTAGTTTTTGCTATCAGACCTTGCTCGGCTTCTATGACAGTTGGCAACGCGCTATTCAAGGTTCGAGTGGTGATCGTTAGATTGAATATTCATTGTTACTATATAACATCAAAGCACGTTAGGGAGAACCGAGCTAAAATTTGATAATATTCATAGTGACTATTTTATTGCCCTCAGTTTTTTAAGTCCAAAGTAAGAGCTGTGCACTCGCAAGCACACTAGTAATTTCATCACATTTGCTGCTGTAAACGAAATGTGATATTACCTTGGGGGCAGTGGGCGTGTCGGTGAGATAAATTTGTCAAGTCGAGTCCGATCTCTCACCTCCATTATGCCTCCACACCTTATCATGGACAGCCCATTGCCCTTTGCATGTGCCATAACTCCGGCTGCCTGTCTCACCCACCCCTTTGAACATTGCTAAACCATTCGATTTTGCTCATCTAGCCCACCCTCTATGGTCACTCAAACCCGCCTCACTCATTTTGGTTTTCTACCCTTCATCGTTTGATGTGCTAACTACCGATAACCCATCACAGACGTCGCAGTGGACCTCACCATAGGCTAAACATGACAGCCACTCCGCCAATCAGCTGTTCCAAACCTGTCTATATGTTCACATTCAATCGATCTTCCAAGCTATGCTATTGGTGTATTTTGCCCTATCAATCATTGTCGCATCAGACGAGTTTGACTGCTCGGCATATGTCTATACGTTTAAACAGTCAATTGGTGTATTGACTTGCTTCCAAGGGTGCTGCTCGGTTACGGCTTCGCCCACTTGTTTGCATTTTGTGCTTGTCTTTGTGCGGCTTTTGGATCGGTCTTCTGCTGTGTCCACCGAAGATTTTATTGCGTTTGTGTGTGAGAAAACCGTTTGAGATTTGTCAATTTTTGCATTTATTGTTATTATTCGATAGCATTACAGTTACACCGGCGTTGAGTTTTTGATTCATCCATTGGATTGCGGATCCGTTCCGGTCATGAATTTGGACAACCGGTGGCTGCGCGTATCGCTCAAGATTTCTATGCGTGTTAATGTTTACAATGGTAGCTGTGTCGAAAGCATGTTAGATGATGACACATGGTGAAAATTGTGGGTGGCATTTGTCGATTTTTGTCCGCCTCTTCTATACTTTTCCGAAGATCATCTGCTTTACTCTGGACCTTGTTGACGTACCTGCATATCGTTTAGTATTTATTCTGAATTTCATCAGTCCTTTTGGTGCTGGGTTCCGTCTTCACGGACCAAATTGACGCAGTGTTTTCGCGGCTTTATTTAGGCACTTCAAGCCGGCACACTTGGACAAGCATTATGTTTCTTTCAGGATGAATTCCTTATGAGCATGCATTTTCGGGTCCGGCTCCTCAGGAAGTACTTCAATTGTTTTTTGGTGAAGTAATTTGACTTCCGACTTTTGCCATTAGCCTGGTGAACTGGGTAAATAATTCCTCCTAGGCGACGTCGGGAGACTGCTCAGATAAGAAGGACCAGTTGGTTTCATGTACTATGTTGGACAGGATGTCCTAATGGGTGACCAGTTGGGTTTCCTCGTTGTTTTAACGCGTGTATTCCGCGTCGAATATGTAGCGGAAATGCTGAGTCTCATGATCGCTACCGCCAAGCGGCGCATCTGTATTTACGGTGTCGATAAGTAATTCCTTGTTGGGGAGCACAAGGCATAAAATAGATGGTTCCTTATCAATACTGAATCGCGTGAGGGAGGTGACATAATTGTATAGCGGTACACCGGAGATTATTTGAGCAATTCAGCTTTGAATCTTGCGCTTGGAGAAGCGGGGACTGCGATTGCGTGCAGGTTGGAGTCCCCCACCAGAAGGACATGACTGTACGACCGTACTAAGACTCGCTTCACGGCAGAAGCTAGGCGGTGATCCATCTCCAGAGTGGGCATTGAAGAGCGGTAAACTATTACTAGTAAACGCACACCATCACGTTTTAGGTACAGACTGCACCAAAAAGAATCGGCAGTTTGCGTTTCTATATCGTCGGTAAGCTACTTATTCAGGTCAGATCGATAATACAAGATAACACCGCCTCGTCTGCTGTGTCAACCGAATCGTAGGGGAACCATGCCTGGTAGTTATCCCAGCATCTGTGATCTCAGTGCACAGCTATGTTTTGATTAGTATGACCATGTCCCAAAGAGTGAAACTAACTAATCCGAAGCTGGGTCAAATTACTGAATAGAAGTTGTGTGTTGGGATGCAGACAGCATAGATTTAGTGTTTAGAAGAGTTTTCCTGCGCACGAGTCTCAGGTGGGTGGTTATCCAGACCATCGCTGGGTCGGTGTCATCGGGACCCAACATCCCCATAAAACCGGAAGTTTGAAGCTATGTTAGACGCTGTGGACGAGTGCACATGTTCGATCTGCTTTTGTGACCGTTTCCAGCCAACCACCATGATACGAAACATCGTTTTTGAACCTAAGAAAACATTCCTGTTCCCAGCCAACTTTCCTCTGCATGAACAGATCCATATATTTTTAACAAAAAAGTTTATTTTTTCATCAGCCACCGCATGTACAGACGTGTACTTTTTTACGTGTTTCGTTGACAATTTACATATTGCCAGTTCGCTTGCTTTGCTATCGGGGTTTGCTTGCTCACACCCTTTTACAATCACGGTATATAAGCAAAACTGGACTGCGTTGTAATCGCCTTGGCCTGGCTAGTAAATTGCCTGGGGCGAAATGTCTGCCCTTGTTCTTACTATTTGCTGGCTTGGGTAGTCGCGTATGAATTCTGCGTTAGGTTAGGAACCTGTTCAATATGCGTGTAGAATCGTGTTGCGTCTAAGTCTCAGGGTGTGCGAATTCTAATCCTGTCGGCTACCTTAGCCTTGCAGTGTACGATTCTGCCCGAGTCCGTTCATTCAACTAGGGGTCACTTCAATCCGTTATATGTGTGGTGCACCATTCTGTTTCAAGTCCGTTCCTTCAACTAGGAGTCGTATTAGTCCGGTATACTTGTGGCCCGTTTAAGTAGCAGTCATAACTGTTGGCTGCTGTCGCTCTTCTTTTAACTGATGACACAAGCCAGTTTCATTGTTGTTTGATGTGTAGACTGCCCGTTGTCAACAAGTGATAACGTGATATTCTTTCCTTTGTCTGGACGTTTTGACAGTGCCCCGCTTCTGAGCTGCATGTGGACGGGTTTTCACATTTGAGCTACTTGTTTAGTGCTAGTTTGTTTATTTATTGTGGGGTGTACATCGCCTTTGCACGGCTTTTGGATGTCAGCATTTTGCGCATTTGATGCAACATTTCAATCACGTTTACTGACATTAATTTGCATTTCAACATTGGGTGATAACGGTAGACTTCATAACAAATTAGCGATCATATTACTGAGTGTGAGTACTTCACGGATGTACGAACATTTATCTAAATCATGCGCTTTGGTCTCTTGCTCGCCTGATATCTGAAGCTCGAGGATACCGTGGACAATGTTCGAGTTAATGTTTTTATTTTTACTGAAATCATCAAGATTTTGTTTACGTTGCTGATGTTCGCTTCAAGGAACATATAGTAAATTCGAACAAGGCATATGATGGTACAGAGGAGTGGCTGACAAAAGAATTTCCCCTGTGTCAGTTCCAAACTGAAGAGTTAATTGCATGAACCGCGATTCACCGTAGTTTACGGAGTGTGGGTGACGAATGAGGTGCATTAGCTGACCGGCTTAGCTAGAATCCCTATTAATTAGCACGGAGATTTACGTTGATTCCGGCGTTCTAACAGCTTGCCTTGGATTCAAGCACACTGAAGCATGTACCAGCCAGAGAACTATGATAATATCTAATGTTCGCCTTTTTGGAGGGATGTGTGGCTGCTTTCTTTGGTTGGATAACTGCTGATGTCTTGAGTCCCTTGGTGCAATGGCAGTACTAGCTGCAACGATTTTGGCTGCAGGAGGGGCTACCCTGCACGATGCCCATGTCAAGTGGGTGGCAACAACGGACGCGTATGCCGTCGGTCCTCCAACTGCGTTCGATGTGGCGTGTAGCTCTAATGAAGCATGCGCTGCGAATGCATCTATAGGAGCAGCATCTAGTAATGAGATGGATTATTCCGAATCGTTGCTCCTACGTTCAGCTTGATTACACTTTTCCAACTTGGTTTGATCCTGAGCATCGAGTTTGAGGCACAGATTCGTCTGGTTCCTGGGAGATAGCTCTCACGGCGACTGCTAGCTCTACAATATGTGCCAGTCTACTAGAGTTCTGCGCCAACATAACTATACAACTGACCGGTGGGATAGTCGTACAGTCCATGCAGAACCATACTGAATCGGTTGTATTATCACTTTATTTACTTTGCTGAGACTAAGGCGAGCACATTTAGGATGGAACTTTATCTAACCTTTGTGCATTCTATTCCAAATCGCACGAGTTTGACAGAGTTATATGGGCCACAACAAAGGTTTAATTCTGAAGCCTTAGGCTTAGCTTTTCCTAAGTAAGCAGTGTATGCCATTGCGCTCGTCAAGGCTGTGACTATCGCACGTCGTACGGTCTACAGAAGTAGGCTGAATCCAAACACTGTGGTTAAATTAGCGGTGCATTTGACACACGTTAGGTTATTGTGCTGGGTGGTTATGGAGGGCGTAACCAGGTCGAGTCACGTCTGCTAGTGGATGGCAAGGATCCAGGATGAGGATTAGGCAACATTCCTAGTCGACGGAGTGCTGCTGTATTTGTGTTGCAGTCCCAGCGTGGTGTGGTTAAAGGACCTAGGTGGCTTCACCTATTGATCGCAAGGCGGACTCGCCTAGATACTTGGTTGGGATTTGGTGCGGGTAAAACTCAAAATACACTGTAGCTGCTCAAAGAGTGTCAGACTAAAACGAGGAAGAATTTGTTCGAAAGCTGCTGTAACGCTCTATCGAGTGAGACAAAAACTAGGGTTCGATTTTTGCAATTGCGCAACGTTATGCGTGTGTATATGGGCAAAACACCGCTTAGAGTTTACAGTACAGGGTACATTTAGGATGTACTAGTAATGGTGTCGAAAAATGGTATCATGAGGTGGAGCTTGTTAAATCAAAACGAACAAGCATAGATCCAGTGGTGTGCGACATGATGCGGCCGAGTAACAACGAAAAGTTCAGGAGTGCACGACTGCGTGGCCAGCCAGCTACAGAGAACCACTAGATGCCTGATTTGTCACTAGATACCCGCTTTGTCTCACTTGAATTCTCACTTGAATGCACAGTGTGAAAACGCACAACCGGGCAAACAAAGGATAACCCCACTGTGACGTCAACTACTTGGATGCCGCAACCATTCCGACGCATCTGCTTTGGGAAAATTTGCATGTCACTAAGCAGGAGGCACTAGCGATACACCGTCACTTCTTACTGATTCCTCTCAGCCATAAGAACGCAGGCAGTTGCACGCGGGTTAGAACACGGAAAACCCACCCAGACCCATGCATGAACAATGGAACAATGGTATATGACGGGTAAAAAGCATACACTTAACGAGTCCCGCAGGTTGGCAATAGAAATACTAACAAATTGGCAAACCACATAAGTGGTTGAAGTAAGGAGCGTCAGTGAGATAAAAGGTAGAAGTATAACAGTTTTAGGGGGATAAAGTGGTACGACGCAAAACTGGCTAAGAAATTGTTATCGTTGGTGATGGTAGCAAATAAAAATGGAGTACTCACCGGTTCGCACAGATTTACGACCGTGAAGTTGGGGTATAAATCCAAAGAGGCTGGTCAGCCTAAATATATACAAGCGTTTTCGTTCATAAAACAAAGCGCAGGGCGCTCAGTGCGACGTCCAATCGTTTTTTAAACGTATCTAATGTGGGGGCACAAACAACTGAGTTTGGAAGGGCGTTCCAGGGCCCGCAGACCAGGAGGGAGAAATAGGTTCTCCGACAGTCTAGACGACTGTACTGTTGGCTCAGCTTTAAACTGTTACCGCGAAGGTTAATGTTCGGGCTGAGCTTCAAGAGGTGGCGGCATACGTGACTGGGATCGCTCAATATCTGGTACACTAGTATGAGGTCTCCACGAAGTCGCCGGTACCGTCCGCTGAACACTCCGAGTATCTCCAGTCGTTCCTGGTAAGGAGTGTGGCGCAAGCCCTTGACGATTTTCGTTGCTCGACGCTGTGGGGTCTCAAGCGCTGCAAGGTCACGTTTTAGCCAGGGTTGCCAGGCCTGGATTGCATATTCGACGTGAGGACGCACGTAGGCATTCAGCATCAAAGAGAAGATGGATGGATCCAAAATTCCGAATGCTCTTCGCAGGAGTCCAACGTGCTGGTTGCCCCTTTTAGAAGCGGAATCTGACTTTTTGGAACACCCGAGGTCTTCCTGTACCAGCACACCCAAGTCGCGTTCCTGAGTGGTGGTCTTCAGATCGTGTGCCCCAAGCTTGTAGACGTGGACTTGTCGATGGCGGATATGAACAACGCGACATTTGTTCACATTAAACGGCAGGGCGTTTCTCACCGACCAATTCCAGGCCTCATTCAAGTCACGCTGTAGGACTTCATGGTCGTCCGATCGTTTTATCGCCCGCCAAACCTTGAGGTCGTCCGCGAAGAGTAAGAATTTCGACGTAATAACTCTTACTAGATCGTTAATGAAAAGCAGGAACAAACGAGGCCCAAGTACCGAACCCTGCGGTACGCCGCATCCCACTCGAATCGGATCGGAAAAGGATGATCGAACTCTAACTTCTAACTGCCGTTCAGAGAGAAAGTTACCGATCCATCCTAACAACGGGTCTCCGATACCGTACTGTTGGAGTTTAATGAGCAGGATTCGATGATCCAGGCGATCGAAGGCTTTCGAAAAGTCCAAGAATGCAACATCGACTCCTGTTCCCTCATCGACAGTCTCGGTCCAGTTGTCACGAGCTATCAGCAGATTCGTCGTACATGAACGATGTTGACGAAACCCATGCTGTTCTGGCGCAATTATGCTGTAGTTTTCCAAGTATCCCATTAACGCATCTGCTATCACCGCTTCCATGACTTTGGCGATCACAGGCAGAAGCGTTACGGGGCGGTAATTGGCAGGATCCGATCGACTTCCTGCTTTGTATATGGGCGTTATTACACCTTGTTTCCACCTCGAAGGTACGATGTTCTCTTCGAAACAGCGCTGAAAAAATGCAGCTAGTGGTTCGGCCAAGTGCATGGCAGCTACCTGTAATGTTTTCGGGTGAATGTTATCGGCCCCGGGAGAGCTGTGTGGACGCAAGGATAGCAGCTTTTGCAGCACCATTTCTGCAGTGAACGTGACGTTGGATAAAACGGACGGTGGGGTAACTAGTGGCGGAATATACGTCGAGGCTTGTACACCTTGGAAGATTGGGGAGTACTGGGCCCGTAATGCGTTGGCCGCCTCCTTCGCAGTATGTGTATACCCATTGGTCGTATTAAGTGGTGGGATTCCCCGTTGCACCTTGCGAAGTCCATTCACATGTTTGTAAAGAAGCTTTTTGTTCGAACAGAATCGTTTGGCTAGCTCCTGCTGATGCGTTCTCTTGTCTTCGCGAACCAAAAGCACACAGTAGTTGCGATGCGAAACGTATTCCGTCCAGTTTTCTGCGCTGGGGTTGCTTTTATACATGCGCCATGCCCGATCCCTTAGAGTCATGCATTTTCGCGTCCGGCTTCGCAAGAATGATTTCGCTGTGCGGGGATGTTGGGAAACTTTTGGTGTTGAGGCTTCTATGACTAGTGACGTGACGGTGTTCGCAAATGTCTCCCAGGCTAGTTCTGGGGTGCAGTTAGCTAGGAACGTCCAACTGGTATTCTCAACTAGAGCAGACAGAACGTGGTAATGGGTAACAGATTGCCTCGTTTCGAGCTCCGCAGCTGGATATTCGGCGTAGCAGATGTACTCGAACTGCAAAGTCACGTGATCGCTACGGCCCAAAGGACTGCACACCTTTAGTCCATCGACCATGAGCTCTTCGTTAGTGAGCACTAGATCTAGTATCGATGGGTTGTTTCCTGTTCTGAACCTGGTTGGAACGGTGACGTGGTTATACAAGAAGGTGCTAGAGAGTAGCTCTTGCAAATATGCCTTGAACACTTCTGTCTCGGATGCTGGATTTTCCAAGTCATGGGTGTTGAAATCTCCTGCAACGAGGATGTGGCTGTACTTCTGATTAAGCACGGAGCGAAAAGCGGAGATAAGTCTGTTGTCCCTTTCCGGAGTGGATTTCGGTGGTCGGTAAACCACAGAGAGAAGGCATACGTCGTTGCGTTCCAACCACAGTTTGCACCAAAGGACGTCGGTGACACAAGTCTGGGGATCGTCTATGAGCTCACAACGAAGGTTCGTTCGGAAATAAATGAGCACGCCACCGCCCTTGCCCGTTCTGTCGTTCCGGAGAAGTGACATACCCGGTATGGCAATCTCAGCGTCTGTGATTTCGCCGCTCAGCCAGGTTTCGGCGATCATTATGATGTCTCGAGGCTCCGAAGCCAAAGGGTGACGGAGTTCTACCAACTTACTTAGGAGGCCATATGCATTAGTATACATGCAGGATAGTGCTTTTGTAACCAAGAGTGAGCTAGCACAGGTTGTGGGTTCACGCAAGTCACACATCCAAACAATTGCCTCACTGATCCCTAGCTGTCCTGTGACACATACGTGATCAGAAGTGAAATGGATCAACCTAAGCCACGACAGTCTAGAGGGATCAGGAATACTGACGGCGTGTGGGGACTCAGCTGCGCAGCTAACAGCTGGACTCGCTTCATCGACACCGCTGTTGCCTTTATGGGACCGCACAATATACAGCACAAGCCATCACTGCTACTTGTATTCCCAAGCCCTTCAGACTTAAACAGAGCTCGGCTCAGGACAACTCGGATCCCGTAATTAGATTCAATTTCCCATAGTTTAGAACACTAAGATATAAAAACCAGATATAGAAGGCAGGTTCGCTTTGGTGAAGTCCTTAAACGGACTCCTGCCATCGGCCGAGCTTTCTCACTGTAGCTCGGTGCAGTGGTGCAGTATTACACGTTGTGTCCCACCTGGATTGTACATGTCTGGCAGCTACTATCTTAGGCCGTGTAGATCCGAATTCAGTAATTTACACTGCACCTGGGGTACCTTCAAGCAAAAGCGTTCTTAACCTTCAAATTCTAGGCCAATTCTCACCTTGCCTCAATAGACACTTGTCTTATAGTTTCAACTCATACACAATCGCAGGGCGTCGCTCCGATCCCTTTGACAAGTCCAATGCCAGTCAAACGGACAACGTCTGCTCATGTGTTTCTGTTTGAATCCCTTTGTGTTCCAGAGACTGACATGCCGCAAGGTGTGCACTTTGTAGTAGGTTAACCAACAGGCAGCACTTGCCAGATGGACACCTACTGCTTATCGAAAACCCGCTTGCAAGATTCGGATACTATGCTCACTCTGCGATCCCACACATGCAACACTGGCGACAATTTCTCATTTCGCCTGCTTGGAGATGACACAGCTTCAAATGCTGAACAAGCCGGTATGGGTGTTACTCTGAGGCTCAAGGCTAAAGCTTCCCTGCTCGACTGGAGCCCAGTCAACAGCCGGATGTGCACTGTTAGACTGGCTTGCTCGTTCTAAGCTTCGAAGTCGTGCGGGGACAAACGGTGCTTGTCTGTCATTGCGGCATATGCCTCCACAAACGGTAGCACTGACTCGGTGCAAGATGTTCATTGCTACCAACTTAACGAGCTCATTCGTTACAGAAAAGTACGTTTGCACTGGCACTGGCTGGTGATCTGAAGGCCCAAAAATTGTCCGCTGGTGAGCTGCATCTGGGCGGTCATCAACTTGTAGGTTCCAGTAATGATAACGGTGAGCGGTTGTTACACCTGTGTGAAGATGCTCGACACTTTTCTTAAGCACTACTTTCCGACACAGTACCTACTGGAGAGTGACATGGTGCCCACAAGCTTCGGAGCAGTCGTGGACGAAAATCGATCAGATCGCGAGCAGGTACCGCTGGAGAGGCTGTTCACGACTGCCGCTCAAGCTGAAGATTGAGCGTGAACTCCGACTAAGAAACTGTGTACAACGATCGTCTTGCGCGTCTCAGTAGACGTCCACAACGATGCTGTGAGCGCATAGATATTTGCCAACTGGCAAAACTAAATGTTCTAAATCCATCGCAAAGTACTCTGACATCGCACCTGCGAAAGCGCTGAGTGAGCACAAGTAAAGATCACTGATAGCATACCGATAGACACCATTAACATAGGCATCTCTTCGTGTGGCAAAGCAAAATGTCAACTTGAACATTGGGTCCATACGCGTTTTCTGCAACCTCTAGATACTCGCTGATGCGTTTCGAATGAAAGCGAACACAACAAGGCTCGTAAAGACCTCAGGACTAAACTGTGTGCTAGCCTGAAGAGCGACCGCAAAGCATAGTAGTCTCATTGTGCATCGGAGGGGAAACAGCCGCTTCCCTTGGTGACCGTCGAAGTTACTCCGCGAAATGCGCAGCAGAAAATATAGTATTAGCGAAACTATATGCTGTGAAATTGGGGAGCCAATCCACAGTCTGTCAAGACCTTTGGAGCACAGGGCCGAACATTTTGCAAAGCAGTTTACTCAACCTGAGACGCCATCCTCCTTATCGGCCATTA
Organism: Dicrocoelium dendriticum; assembly: GCA_944474145.2. Classification (NCBI taxonomy): domain Eukaryota; kingdom Metazoa; phylum Platyhelminthes; class Trematoda; order Plagiorchiida; family Dicrocoeliidae; genus Dicrocoelium; species Dicrocoelium dendriticum. The sequence goes on along the minus strand of OX104067.1, from coordinate 116,961,238 downwards.
CTCGCTCTTCTCCCTAGGACGTCTCCTTGGATCCTCCTTCACGTACGGAAGTAACACATTAGATCAGACTTGAAACTGAATAAACTCATAGCAGCAAATAGACTTCTTCCAGCCCTCTTAAAATCCGGCCGATCTGGATGATTAACATAACCCGTTAGCGAAAGTGTGGGCACAGAAGACTATCCAAACAGACGGGAGCCGCTCCGTTGTAATGCCACTTTCCAAGTGGCAACCACAGAGGAATTAGTCTGATCCACGTTGCCACTGTTACTCGTCTTTGACTTCCTCCAAAGACTGAATGATACCTATGAAAGCCAGATTCGCGGGGAGCAAGCTGGGTTTCGTCAAAATAAAAACTGTCTTGGTCACATCTTTACGCTACATCAGTTGCTGGAGCACCACCCACCCCCGTGATTGTGTCCTTCGACATCAAAGGGGCCTTCGATTCGGTTGATCGATGTGCACTTTGGCACTGCCTGTTCAGGAAAGGTGTGCTTGACAAATATGTAAGCGTCAAGAGAGCGCTGTACGTTTGTACTTCGAACATAGTGAGCGAGAGCGAGCTATCGCCGCCCTTCATTATTGCCAGTGATGCGAGATAAGGCTGCTTGCCCACACCCTTCCTTTATAATGTCGCCATCAACAAAATATTGAAAATGGCATCCACTGGACACGACTAGCAAGGTGTAGAGCTGATCCCAGGTGACCGCTTTCTTGGCATGGAGTATACCGACAACATTGCCCTGCCCCATAACAGCTCGTACACGTGCCAAGCAGTACTGGATAAATTAGCAACAGCAGTCAATAGCCACAGGTTAGGGTTTGTACCCTAGAAATGCAAAGTCCATCTCCAAGCTTGGTAGGGACAAAAGCATGCACTGATTAGTGGGGATCAGTTGGAAGTCATCCAAAAATTCAAACACCTTGGAAGTAACACTGGCGCCTGAGACAGACGATAAGCTCACGAACCTTATAGCCAATTTACGTCATCTGTGGCACCGACGCGACATCACTCTTACCCTGTAGGGTAGAGATTACAATAGAGCCGTCCGCTCAACCTTCCTGTATGGTTGCGAAACCTGACCAATCAAGTCGAGGCTACTTACGTTTGATCAGTGCTATCTTCGCAGCATTAGCCCATGTCGTGAGGGAACAACGCGTGAGCATTGAGTGTGTTTGCGTGGCGTATTTGGTGCAAGAAGAGCGAGTGAACTGCCCAGCACCGTTATATTACGCATCAGACCCCGATGGCTGAGTCACGTGTGTGTATGCCAGCACACCGGCCCCCGTGACATGCGTTGTTTGCGAGACCGGAGTGTAGATGTAAGAAGGGGAGGGGGGGGGTCAAGCGATGACTTGGTCAAAAAGAATGAAGTCCCTCAATTCGAAATAGATACAATGAAATACAAGGGGTTGCTCTGAATCTCATCCAGCGCGGACAGCAACAGACAGTCGATCGAAAAACTGGCAGATAACTGTGGTACAAATCCAACCATGACATGTTGAACCACAAGAAATGGTTTGTCACCTTACCTGAAACATTTTCTATACTAATATAGGCTCTTTCAGATTGGTTCCGTGTTTCTCACTTTGGACGAACTTGTTAGTAGTTCCAGTATGAATAGCAACTGAGGATGAAATATTTAACCAACATGCAAACCATAGCAGCAAAGAGTAACTGTTCGCTTAGGCATGGAATAAGTTTACTGTTACATACACGATGACCATCACGATCGCATCCCGGGAAGTTCGCGCGCAGGCCAGTAGCAACCTACGAACCCTGGAGGAGTGCACGCAGACGATGAGTCTAGATGGCGTAATTGCAGGACTGCTACAGCTGGATCAATGCACCTGTGAACAGTCTCCGTGAAATTCTCCAAATTCTTACAACAGCTCTTTAGAATTGAAGCTGAGTCACATGGCTAAACCTCTGTTGGCAGCGTAAAAGGTGTCCGCAGCTTTTCTCGCCTTTCCCGCCGCACCAAGTAAAAGCGTAAGCTTCCAGATTTTGAATGCGGATAAATAAATAAAATAGTTAAAACGTACAGTATTGACTAAATTATTAGAAATCTTTTTCAACTAGCAAATTTCTCCATATTTCATCACATATCTCGTAAGAATAAAATGAGGTAACTGGAAAATGGTTATATTTACCAATAATAACATATATCGAATAGAAAATTATCAAGCTTAGTATTTCGTAAATGATCCTTTGGCAATTTTCAAGGAGTTAACACGCAAAGGCATGGAGTGAATGAGTTTTTTTCCAAAGTTCAGTCATGCTTTCACTGCGAGCCCAGGTCGCTACAATTTGTTCAGTGAGCAGTTGCTTGTTTGTAATAATTATTTCCTTCATCACTGATTTTAGAATTGTCCATAAATTCTCTATTGGGTTCATGTCAGGGCTATTACCAGGCCATGGTAACACTTCTATACCACAACCCTCAAGAAAACGGGTGACTTCACGCCCCTTGTGACATGGAGCACTGTCATGCATGAAAATGAAGTCTCCTGTCCCTGTAAATCCTTTTTACTTTGACCATTCACACAGCTGAGGGATCAGTTGGTGCTCCAGTAGTAGTTTGTACTGCCGCTGGTTCATGTTACCCTGGGCAATGGACAGCTGAGCAGTTCAGTAGATGCTCATAGAGCTCCATATCATGACGCGAGTGGGATGTTTGACTCGTGGAATGATGCAGTCTTCCCTCGTCTGTTCGCCAGGTAATCGGCGGACATATAGAGATTGCTGATCAGAGCACCGACTGATGCACCCATCGCTGGAAACCACCTAAAATGAAAAAGAAATCGCAGGAAACACAGCAAAAGTAAGGTAGACCCAATAATTCTGGAAAATCCTTATGAAAATAAAACTTCCGCTTCTTACCCGCTCCCAGTCTTCTTTGGACCATTTTTGAGGCTGTTTGGCCCATTCCTGTCGTTTGTCTTTTATTGGTTTGGTCAACTTTTGCTTCTTCAGAGGCCTGCAAGCTCGAAGTCCAGAATCCAAAAGTCGTCTTCTTACAGTTCTCGAACTAACTGCAACACCATACTGTTCCAACATCCCTTGTAGCTGTCTGTTTGATGCTTTGCGATTCTTTAGGCATTCTCTTAGTAGAAGTGAGTCGCCTAGAGCTGTTGTTTCTCTTCTGCGAGCATATTCACCGGAACGTTTAACGGATAGGGGTAAATGCTTTTGCAATTTCTTTCGAAGTCGACATACAGTCGCTAGGCTGACACCAATCTTGGTTGCAATTTCTGCTCCTTTAACATCTTCTTTCAACAAAATTTCAATTTGTACACGCTTTCGAGGGGTTAGGTCACGTAATTTACCCATTAATATGCCAACACCATCTAAAAACGGGCGATCAATACGGTTGTGTCGTTACTTGAGAAGACACCTTGAAAAATAACAATAAAAGTGATTAAACATACCTATAAATTGATTCAAAACCAGACTAATGTAATCCTGAAATGTAGACTACTGCTGTAAATAAAGAAGTATGATAAAAATGTTACCGTCCGTTTACACAACTACTGTACACGTCACATCAGACAATTTGTCATCATTTACAAAATATCTCACATACTATGCTTTTGCGTGTTAACTCCTTGAAAATGGCCAAAGTATCATTTATGAAATACAAACCTTGATGATTTTCTATTCGATATATGTTATTCTTCGTAAATATAACCATTCTACAGTTACATCATTTGATTCTTACAAGATATGTGATGCAAGAGGAAAAAGTTGCTGATTGAAAAGTATTCTAATAATTTGGCCAATACTGTATATTCTCGATGTTACACGAGACACAACAAGGAGGACATGATCAGTTGTACACAATCGGATGCGCAAAAGTTGCTGTTTGATTAAATAGGAATCTTGGCAAGTGTAAGTGTTGAAGTTCTTGAGATTCAGGACATGGGATGTGGTTGTGATAACTGTTGACATGTTGAAATAGCAAACTGTTTTGCGAATGCGAGTGAGTCGATGGACGCGAATGATGCCATAGGTATTTATCACAAGTAAATATTGATTTAGTGACTCAACTTGTGTTTCGGGCATTTGGATTGATTTGACCTCGAACCGATTGCTTGCGGCGCTATCTACAGTCACCTGTCGACCATTTTTCGTCCGCTCGTAAAATCTGGTGTCAGATTTTCTTGGGCCGTGTTGAATTCTTGTCCGTTGAGGGGAACCGTGAGCTTCCAGGGTGTGGGGATCGTAATAGCTGATGAATGACCAACCGCCGTCAGTGCAAGGTTCCACAGGTGCTAGCAAACATGCCTGAAACACTTGGAAAGAGAAGGGCAATGGACAACAGGCAGCTGAACAGACAGACACAGAAATCCGATGGAGGCGTACAAGAGAACGTGAACAACATGCAACAAGGATTAACCGTTGAACCATTAAATACTGCGTATCTACGCTGCCATAAATGTTATGTATAAATGAGTTCTTACGAAAAGTTAAGCAGTGGGGAATGCGAGTAGATGCGATTTTGGGCTGAATGCCCGATAAGAGCGAGGAGTAGATGGTGTTGCAGGTTGTAAAGGTACATGAGCGTCTATATAGGAGGCTATATCGCTGTGTGTGTGGAATGCATAGCCGGAGTGGGCGACCTGTGGCACCACATCCGCGATCAGATGACAGCTGCTGCAGAGGATACCATCGAGCGCTCAAGCTCTAAGCGACCCGATTGATTTATGGGGACAAAGCGACGATTGACACATTGGTGGCTGAGAAGAATGCAGCCTTCGCTGCACATGTAGCAGCCCCCAGTGAGTTGGGGAAGAAGAATCAGTTTCGAAAACTTGGACGGCTACTTACTCGAGAGTTACCTCGCATTAAAAATGCATCGTGGACGGATAAGGCGAAGCAAATAGAATGCTACGCCAAACGCCGCAAACACAAAGAATTCTTTGACTTCTTGAAGGCGGTGTATGGACCGAGTATGCAGCCACTGAGAATGCTAATCGATGGTAATTCAAGCGCTGCTCGCACACAGACTGCAAACATAATACAGGTTTGGTTCAGAGATTAACTGGCTTATATTCAATGGTCTCAAGCAGCACGATGTGAACGCGAGTCTGGCGGACACGCCGACACTAAATGAGACGCAGTGAGCACTTGCTCAGCTGCGAAACAGCAAGTGGGCCAGTGCTGACGGGATCCCGTCTGAAGTATTGAAACACGGCGGACCTGCGTTGGAGACTGTGCCTCACCACTTGGTGCAACGCGTGCAGATTGAGGAGGAGGTGCTTCCTGATCTAGAGGATGCCTTTGTGCCACCACTGTACAAGGGCAAAAGAAGCAAGTAATGTGGCACGAATTATCGTGGCATCAAATCGCTCAATTGTGTGGGCAAGGTGATTGCCTGAGTCCTGCTCAACCGCCTCTTCAGTCAGCTTGTGGAGCCGAAAGTGGCGGAAGAGTAATGTGGATTCCGTTCGGGTCGCAGCACTGTAGATATGATATTTGCGGCTTGTCAGTTGCAGAAGTGCAGAGAAGGCACCAGCCGTTGTACTCGCTTTTAGTTGTTCACCAAAGCATTTGATCCGCTGAGGCGCAAGGCATTGTGGCTGGTGTTCGGTAAGCTTGGTTGTGCGAGTAAGTATGTAAGTTTAATTGAATGTCTGAACAGTGGTATGCGGGCGAGTGCACAGACCTCGGATGACTTTGCAGTTGTCACTGATGTGAAGCAAGGCTGTCTTAGCTCCTGCCCTATTTAACTTCTACCTTTATGTCATGATGTCTTGTCCTTTTGATGCCTCTTGTGCTTATAGTGTTCGCGTGGAGCACCGTGTTGATGGTGGGTTGCTGAACATCCGTCGTTCCAGTGCGAGAACCCTAGTCTGTGAGACAACTATCCGTATGTAGCTGTTTGCTGACTACTGTGTGTTGTTTGCACAAAGTGCAAATGAGTTGCAACACACGACTAATGCTCCGGCTTCGACAGCGGCCAAATTCAGTCTCACCATCAACACAAGCAAAACTGTCTGTCTCTTCCAGCCTTCACCGGAGGTGCAATCTTCAATATTGCCGCGAAGCAACATTGGTGCTGAAGTATTGGAAACCACCCCCCGCTTCAGTTACCTTGGGAGTGTGATGTCGACCGACCAACAGCTACACAGTGAGCTGCGTATCCGCGTCTCGAAGGCAGCGGCGGCATTTGGGAAGCTGGAATAACGAGTGTGGAACAAACATCAGTTTGCCGTTGGCACAAAGCTCATGGTGTACAAATCCATGGTGCTGTCCGTTCTTCTATAGGACAGCGAAGCGCGGATGATGTACCGGCGGAGGTGAGATATCTCGAGCGGTTCCATCAGCAGTTTGCGACGGATTTCGCGCATCGTTTGGGGTGACAGATTTGCGGACACGGGTGTTACGCTGAAGTGGAATGATGCAGTGAACTGTATACTTTTGCTGAGACACCTGAGGTAGCTCGGTCATGCGTGGCGTATGGAGTCGACGCGGATACCTAAACAACTATTATATGGTCAGCTGAGGAATGGGGAGCGGCATGTGAGGAGACCAAAGTTACTTTACTAGGATGTGATCAAAGTGAGCCTCCCTCGTTCCAATCTTGATTGCAGTTCATGGGAATCGAAGGCGATTGATCGGCGTGCATGGCGCGACTTGACCACGAAGGCGGTTGCCGAAGTGTGGGAGAAAGATCTCATACATGTATAGAAGTGGCGGTAAGTGCGGAAGCGGCAAGCGCCGTTGGGTTGTACTCCATCGAGGTCGATCGCATGGTACTGTAGCACATGCGGCCGCCATTGCCTGAGTCAGGAAGGTCTTGCGAGCTATGAGCGAGGCCACTCGTGACCAACACCGAAGCGACGACGGGTCCTACAAAGGACGTAGGCAGAAGCGTCGCAGTGTTTTCAGGTACGCTGGTTTCGATTTGCTAACCGTGTGCTTGCATGCTGAGTCTCTTTATTTCAAGCGGTGGCTTTGCTTCTGTGTTCTGATTTTTTATTATCTCATATTAATGTCTACATGAGCTATTTTCCATTAACTTGCACAGGTGTCTTATGCTAAGTGTAGTTAACTTCGATAGCATTTTCTCGTCTGTGGCAAATTTTAAAATGCATTTTTTGACGTATTGAACCTATCGCGGATTTGTTGACAACCAACTTATATGTTCGTTTAGTGAATTATTATGTCACAATATTGCATGAATTATCCGATTTATGTTTATCTGATATCATCGTTTCAACCGATAGGCTGTTGCTTGATATCCCTGGTGTGCCTGCGCTTGATGTGCATGTTGACGAGGTGCCTACCTGTCTATTATCCGCTACCTCGTCCATACTGGCTCTAGGAGACAGTTGGTCGTTGCTGGAGGGGACGGGGTGCACGGTTCTTGTGGTCGTGAAGGCTCGAAGAGTGTTTCCATGCACTCAGTGTGGAGCGGACCACGGTCCAGCCACCGCCTTGTGTGCGCTTGATTCCCCAAATACATCGTGCTTGTGTTTGCCTGTGAAGAATTGTTGCCGGCTCCATTGATGAAACGTGCTTCCCATCAGCATACCTCCTGAACTTATTCCTTCGGGTTTACTCTGGATATGGGGTGTGTGATTGGATATATGGGTGGTGCAGCGCAAGCCACTCATGGTCCCTCTGCAAGCGCAGGCGTCCTGTGACTGGCCGCAGTGACAGGCAAATCCGAATTCGGATGCAGCCAACCATGTCGCTGTGCATTGTAGGGTAAATCAAACGCTCTATTTCGCTAATAGACGAGAGCTAACCTAAATATAGTATTGGAAAACAGGTGTTGTCGGTGAACGTCAGTTTACAATGAAGGATCACTTGGGTTGTGACAGGTAAGTGGATACATGAGCAAGAACACTTACGAAGCTAAAGGCGCTGCGTCGCGCCGTATACTTCAGTATTCTTTCCTTGTTAGGAGATGCGAGGAATTGAAGGCTGAGTAAGAAATGCAAGATGTGGGGCTGGATGCCAGTTTACAGCCAGGGGCCAAAGCGGTTGGAAATGATATGTGGTGCGTCGCGCTGGGTGTACAGCTATCTAGCTTGTTAAGAGAAAAGGCCTAATACGTTATAAGGGTGGGATGCAGGTGTTGTGTCCAGACGCATATTTACACCGTAAAACCAAAAATGTTGTAGCTTGTAAATGATACAAGTATCTAAGTACCTACGACGCTAAGGCGCTGCGTCGCGCGGGATGATTAATTTGTTCCGGGATATCCATGGGAAGAATGCTCATACATTTAAAGTAATGGCATGCAATTGGTGGGGACGGATGCATGGATTTGGGCTGCCGAAGATGACGACGGGTTACTCGGTTAGCTACATTACCAGATTTTAAGGTTAAAATCGTTCTGGACCTCGTTCCCATATTTTATCTTCAGACTGGTCTAGGCCAAGAAATTCTGCAATAGGGATGTAGTCAAGAAAACGGCGTAAATTAGTGTGGAATGCTGCAGCCGTTGGTATCGATCTGATGTTCATCAGCAGCCTGTTCCATGCGAACTTATATCTATCTTGTTGTTCGGAAAGTAGTTTCGTTTTTTCCAAACATTTGATTGTAGTTTGTTCACCGCCAACTTCGCACTTAAGCCCTTTTTTATATTTTGACAGCTGATATATACAAAGTTTGCTTGTGAACATCGAGTGAATCCACGCAGTTTTTGTTTGGCGACCTTTGAAATATGGCGAGTGGACAGCATAATTTTCGGCCCATTTTTATTTTTTTTACTATCGAAAGGGTAAAATGCTGTTCAAGCAATAAAAGGATTATCCGATGTATACAAATAAATTATTGTTTTATTCCCGACAATGCGGAACACGCCTAAAAAGGCATGATCATAGTAATACGGAGCGGATAATTAGTAACTGTCACAAGTTTTACCATGTAAGCAGTACATTCTGGAGTTATGTGTTGTGTATATATATATATATATATAAGTGCATGGGTTTATATCATGTTGAGGGAATTTATTACCGTTGTGTTGAATTTGTAGTTGTGTTCGGTAAATTTGCCAACATAGGCAGGGATCAAACGATATCTTCGAATTGTCTGACGTTCGTGAGTGGGGTAACATGCTCCGGAAGGATAGGAAGCAGTGACTTTATTTAGTGGCGAGTCATATTCGCCACATCCCATTGTTAAACAGACATTTGTGACTTTTTATAGGGAGAACGCTTGCCAGGCGAAAACCCATCACCTCCTGGAACACTGCCGCCGAATCATTCGCTGGAACAGGATTAATTTGGATCACCCAGCTGGCACCAACTGAAGAAGAGGTATTGACAGAACGCCAGTGACAAAACTGGTTTGAAACATTTCGTTCCGGCCTTAAATAATTAATTAATTCCCTTACTTAATGGATTAATTAATTGCATCAACTACTCGTGAGATCACTGATGGTGGTCGCGCGGCAGCAAAGCGCCGATACGGCGTAAAACTGACACATTATTATTATTATTATTATTTTATTATTATTAATCTGACCGTTCGTGATCATTTGAAACGCCTAGGTTTCATCTCAAATCTCGACATATGGGTTCCTCATGTTCTTACAGAAAGAAATTTGTGCCGTCACATTAGGTCTGTGAGTTACTTCTCAAGCGTCCAAAAATGACCCATTTTTAAGGCGCATCGTCACTAGAGACGAGAAATGCGTTGTCTTCAACAATGTTAAACGCAAGAGATCATAGAGTAAAAAGATGAACTGGCTCAAAGCACTTCGAAAGCCGATCTTCATCAAAAAGTGTTGCTGTCTGTTTGGTAGGATTACAAAGGAATCGTTTCCTTAGAGCTTCTACCAAACAACATAACGATCAGTTCTGAATTGTACTATCGAAAGCTGGGCAAATTGGACGATTCACTTAAACCGAAAAGGCCAGAATTAATCAATAGCAAAGGTGTAGTGTTCCATCGAGATACTGCGAGACCTCATGCAAATTTGGTAATTCGCCAAAAGCTTTTATGGCTTGGACGGGCTACACTGCCACACCCACCATATTCTCCAAATCTGGCACTTTCTGATTATTATTTGTTCCCGCCTCTACACAATTTTTTACACTGTAATAACTTTAGCTCAAATGAGGGGGTCAAAATCACCTGCACCTGTCTTTTGCCAGAAAAGCGAAACCATTTTATGAGCGTGGAATCATGCTACTGCCAGAAAGATGGCGAAAGCTACTGGATCAGAATGGAGAATATATAATTTAATAGAATATTCATTCACTATAAGAGAATCGTTTTTCCTTTTCATCGAAAAATCGAGATGACTTTCCGAACTAGCAGATATAAAGAAAGAAACTAGAACGTATTCTCATACGAGCTTTCTGTAAGATGATTGAATAGGGTCTAGTCCGCGCTTGGTAGCGCTCATCCGCATTCTGTCGAACGAAAAACTCGGAATTAGGCTTTGAGTTGTGTAGTGTTTAATATTAGCAATTACCTCCATTTACACAGTACAGGGCCGATATCGGCAACATACTCGAAAATCCTTTCATCCCACACTCATCCTGTTTTATCGCCGATGGCATTTGGTATGCTTATTCCACAGTCATCTGTAACTCGTTTAATGTTGTTCGGCTTTCCAACAAATCAATCGGTCCACTATCTGCGTGCTTTCTGTAAAGCCACGGCTCTAGGGGCTAACCATGTCCTCTTTTAACTTAGTAACTTGCATGGTAGTGGTGGATGTATTCCGCTGCATTGCATTTAGCTCGTATATCTTGACGACCTGCAGCCGTCACCCACGGCCTAGAGGGATAATCCTCTGCATCATGGTTTCCATTATGGTAGATTCCGTTAATGCGCGCTATTGATGGTTTCCAAATGTATGTAACGGCCGTTCAGTGCTGTGTGACTTTGATCTGCTACGACGAATGTTCACAATTTTCTACTTGTGAACGAAACCACATACGTCTTGTAATATTTATTATGGAATCCTCACTACCAGCCGAAACTGAATCATCCATCGTCTTCTGCCACTTCCTGCAAACTTTGCCTCACTTATCAACCAATATGACTGGGTTTAGCTTGTGCACAATTATGTAGCTGCCTGTACTAGTCACGTCCATTGTCCTCATCTTCTACTCTCCTTCGCAACTTGATCGGACACAGGTACACTTGCTGTTGCGTTGCATCACAATCTTCCTAAAGGATGGGTACCTCAATCTTAGAGGAGAGAAACATATGTACTGGTAGAATACCTTTTTGTATGGTTTGCCAAATTACCTCCATGCGTTGTCAGCTGCGTGGTTCGGTCGCAGTGTTCTAGCATGTGATGGGTTTTCACCTGGCAAGCGTACTCCCCATGAAAAGTTACATATGTCCGTTTAACAAAACGGTTACGTGGTGGATAAGGTTCTCCACCAGATAAATGGTGACTTACCGGAGAACCTTAATGCTCTAAGTAGACAACAACATACCGTCACAAACAGCTGGCTATCGTGCAAATATAAGGCAGCTTCAACGACACAACTCCCTTGCGTCTATCAATGTCCTGTGGCATAATCAGCCATTTCTCCGCAGATAGCATCATGCAAGCTTTAGACGGGCAATGCGACCAGGAGACAGCAGCATACGCACCACTGGTGTGGACTGCTAGCCATGTTCTGAAACCTCTCGAGCTAAACACTAGGCGCATTATGTGGACTCCGGACTGGAATGCGAAGCGGACCGACGGCACCAAGTTTGGTTGTCAGTGACTTCATTTCACTCTGCAAAGTCATCTGCTGTCCACTTCGTGCCTAGCGCCACCCTACATCTGGCAAACAAAACGAGGTCATATAGGTAAACTTTGATTGGACATACGTAGCACGTGCTTAAGCCAACGCAGCTTATTCAGTGCTATTTGTTGTTCTAAGGAACTAGCTTATGTATCATTGCCTAACACTCGCCTACGCACATCATCGTCGAGTACACGCTGGTGCCATCCGACACGAACAATGATTCGCAGACAACGATTGTTAAAGACTTGAGGGCGCTGTATATCCTCAAACCGAAGGGGTCAAGTCTCACTCCCAGAATGGAACGACCTTCACTGTGGCCTTGTAAACACGGCCTTTTAGACCGAGAGGAACTACTTTCTGACGCCACAAAAGTCGCAGATTTAAGAAGCACAGCTCTGCATTTTAGAATATGTGAGCTGACTTCAGGGCTAATGCAACCACCATTGCTGATGCTGCTACCGAAATAAATGAATCGATCAACTATCTCGAATTCCTCGCTGTCGAGGGTTAACGGATTATCAAGTGGCTCGTGGTCCTCTACTAACATTTTGCACTTTGTATGTGCGAAGCACATGCCAAATGACGTTGCCAGTCCAAGGAGGTTATTCAGGGTTTATTGGGCCTCCCTAAAATAGTTAAACAGCAACACAATATCGTCCGCATAATTAAGATCAATTACCCTTTCCCCGAGCAACACCTTAACGCCTGCATCGTGAGGTTCTTAAAGGGAACACTCCCTGATGGAATCCATAAAAAAGTTGAATGCAAATGGGGAAATTAAACAACCTTGATGAACGCCCCGTTGTTACCAAGAAGATATCCGATAAGTCACGATAGACCCTGACGCGCCCTCTCGTGTTCGAGTATAGAGCACGAAAAATATTCACCCAAGTATTTGGAACATAATGGACCGATTTACTGAGTCGGACGTACTCTTGAAGTCAAAGAACGCAGCTATTGTCGGTCTGTGGTATGCGTGGCGCTGCTCCAGTACCTGTCATATGAATATCTGATCTACCCAGCCACGTCCTGGGATTCCCGTTCCACTGTGAGACGACGAACGAGAATCAATGCCAGTAATTTTTCACCACTGGCGGTAGTCTGATACTTCTGTGCTTAGCACGGACTGTATTTTGCCACTATAATCGATTTCCTCCAGTTAGCTGGGATGGTTTCTTCCATCCAGATCTGTTCGAACAGGGTGGTCAGTGCTTTGCAGTGGATTTCATTACCATCGTTAGACAATTCTGGTGGGAGGGAATCCGGGTCAGCAGCGCGAAAACGACTGTGGGCTGTGATCCCCTCTTACTTCCAAAGCAGGTATTCGCCTCTACTTTGTCTCTCAATCCTTCACTATATCGACCATTCAGCACTGCCTTTGTTTCGTTACATCCACTTAGCGACCGGGTGCGTTTCTTTTGTTTCGATAGCTATTCTTTCTCTCACATTACTCGCTCCCCTGGACGTCTCAGTGACTTACATTTTTCGCTATACATTTTAACCTGTTGAGTGTAAATTTTTACTTCAGGCTCGTTCTGTCCTGTTCTCACATTTGGAGCAAGATGTTGATGACGTCGAAATGAATCACATGAGTGCGGAAGACATGGATTTGAAATTGTACCATGTCACTAGTTTTGAAATGACGGGGCCTGTCTGTCAGATTTTCCTCCACTTGATAAGTGCAATGCTTTTCTCTCCTGCTTGGCACAAGATTAACGAACAATGTCTGGATCTTCTGTCCAAACAAAATTTCCGCAAGCACTCTTCCAGCTGGGGTGTTTGGGTTTGACGCATTCCGGTAGATGCACAGGAAAACTGGATCGCGTCATATGGGACCTTGTTTTGTCTCGCTTTATGAAGAGCACGTTAGAAGGTATCTCCGAACCGCTCCGCCTGTTCGTTTGATTGCGGATGGTAGAGGGGGTGAGAACATCTGCTTAATCCCTTTCGCCTTGCCCCACTCGCCAAAGGAAGTTGAAAAGAGTTGTGTACCGCTGTTTGGCACTATCATCCTTAGCAGGCTGAAATACTCGAACAGCTTGTCCAGCTCGTCGGACTTCGCATCGGGCCACTTGGTGAGGGAGTCAACCGAAACGAGACAGAAGTGACCGGCGATTGATCTTGCATAGTATAAGCGGATTCGCTGCCATGGCTTCTCTGCTTTAGGCCAAAGTTCCCAGGGGGCACTTTGGAAGGGCCTTCGTCACCAGTTGAAAGGATTCACATTTTTGGCAGGATTTTCTCTGTACTAGTTTGTCAGAATTGTTTAATTTCTGAATCCATTCACGGACAATGAACGAAACTGAGTGTCATACGGTTGGTACCTGGATGTCCGGTATGAAGCTGCTGTAAGTCTCGCCTGTTCAATTTCTTTGGCGCCACCACTCGGTCCCCGAACATCAAACAATTGTCCACAACGGACAGTGACCCACCTCGGTTGAAGAAAGGCCGCAAGTCCGCAGGGATACAACCTTTTGGCCAACCTATTTGCACAGAATACATCATTTGCTTTAGGGTTCTGTTTCGGGAAGTCTCTGCACAAATAGTGTCAGCTGTCACTGGTGATCTTCTGATCATATCGGTCAGGATTCGCTGCACTTCTGATTCTAACTTGATATATGTCATCACACAATTATCATCCTCCTTTGCGTGCGAATTGATGAGACGAGACAGGGCATCCGCTTGGCCGATTTGTTGCGCAGGTCGATACTGTATACTGAAATCGTACGCCAACAGTATAGTCGCCCATCTTTGTAATCGATATGCGGAAAAAACGGGAATTCTTTTCTTTGAGCCGAATATCGACAGCAATGGCTTATGATCAGTAAGGAGCGTAAAGTGCCTGTCATAGAGCATCTCGTGAAACTGCTATGGCGAAAACAATTGTGAAGTCCTCCTTTTCAATTTGACTACAGTTCTTCTCAGCCGAAGTTAGGGACCGTTCCGCGTGCGCAATAGACTTCGCTCCTCCATTCAGATGTTAATCTAAAGTTAACCCTTCACTGTTCCTCCAAGTTACCGGTAACTCACCAATTAAGCACGCCCAAATGCCTTTTGCTTACCGTGCGTTTCGTATCGGCATAACTGTGTTTATGGCATTAGCACAGCGCAAACTCGCGAATTTTTGCATACGTTTGGCAGCAAATAGGCCTGTAAAACCGCGGTGTAGCACTTCACGTTATTCGGCTACTAATCCAAGCCTTTACTAAGTGACAGATCAATTCACTAACGTTGGTAGTCACGTTACCTCCCGCAGTCACATCACAGATGAAGGTACCTCGCGTAACAACAAGCCTCGTGAGACATTTCAGAGGCTCACGAATTTATGGAGACGGCGTAACTTCAGCAAGTCAGTTGGTGCGGGAAGGCCGGTACCACTGCGTCTTGCACGGGTTGGTCTACATCAGTGGTTACATATCTTTCTGACATGGTGCACTCAGTGGCTGCCCTTGTATTCAACTGTTAATTTTCCTTCCCGACTAGTTTTGTGCACTTCGTTTGGTTTCAGCTTCTTTGTATTCTGTTCGCGTCCTACCGCATCTTACTACCGTTTTGATTCCGCTATTCTGAAAACAAGAGTCGTGGCAACCGAATCCACCGCACTTCGCTGCTCGGAACATAGTAATTCATATGAACTGAATTTCCTGCCTAGACCGTAGGTTAATTTGTTGATTCAACTAGCGCTCCGTACAGGTGTCACTAGGGTAATTGGAATTTCGTGTCAGCTCAAATTTGCTCGCATGCCAAACCCCCTTCTGCTCGACACCGATACCACCTGGTATGGGGTCTAAAGCCCTCATGATGTCTGGGTCCGATTGGTTTCCGTCAGCTCTGATTAAATACAGAGGCCCAGATATCCCCCATTCTGCTGCTTAAAACATTTGCACTTTCTCGCAAATCGGGACAATATCCTAGTCAGTGGAAGATTGCGATACTATTGCCCCGGTACAAAGGTTGGACTTCATATACCATTCATTCATTATACACGTTAGCTAGAGGTGGGAAACACCACAGCTACTGTGCCGCAATACATAAAAGAAAAGAACGAAAAATCTGAAACAGTTGCAAGCCAGCTGAGCCACCGGTAACGGATAGACATCGTTCCGGTAAGCTACCAGCCAGGTAAGATGCAGCAAAAAAATTACGGTGGAAAGTTATAAAAGCCTAAGTAGTGATATCGTGGTTGGAGGGGGAGGCTAAAAGGGATGGGACGGACAAAGAAACTCACAGCACGAACGCCAGTGAAGTCGGCTCCTAGCCATGTCAGCGAGTGTATCTAGCCAAACGTATTCATTGTCTTTCGGACCCAAACCAGGGAGCCGAGAGGCTCCAATCGAGGCCAGCTTGAAGCGAGGGCCTTCATTCCTCTCGACCAAGTCATCGGTTGGCCACCCCTCCTCTTCTTCCATCCACACCCCCGGCGCGCAAACAACGCACGTCGCGGCAGTCGGTGGGCTGGCATGCGTAACACGTGGCCGAACCATCGGAGCCTGGTGCGTGAAATAACGGTGCTGAGCGGTTCAGTTCCTTTTCCTGTGCCATAAACAAGGCGTCGAACACGCTCGTTGCTCACGCGGTGTTCCCACCAGATGTGAGCTAAATTACGAAGACACCGGTGGTCGAACGTAACCAGCCTCTTTATGTCCACTGATCTAAAGGGCCGTTTCACAACCGTACAGTAAGATCGAGTATACCGCTGCATTGTACACTCTACCCTTCAGGGCGAGAGCGATGTCGCGCCGGCACCATAAGTGGTGAAGGTTACCAAAAGCGCCTCGAGATTTTGCTATACGGTTCGTTATCTCATCTCATCATCCCACGGGCGCTGATACAAATTCCCAGATAGTTGAATTTTTGAACGACTTCTAGCTGATCCCCACCAAGAGTCCGCGTAGGAGACGGTCCAGACCAATCTTGGAGTAACACTTTGCAATTCAAGGGTGCGAAGCAAAGCCCAAAGTGACGGACATCCAAAGTTAATCTGTCCAGTGCAGTTTGGCACGTTTGTGAGCTGTCACAGATTAGGGCAATATCGTCACCATACTCCAAGTCAAGAAGTCGTTTTCATGGGGGCAGACCCACACCTTCTAAATTGTGTCCTGTAAACGCGATTTCCAGGACTTCGTCAAAAGCGGGGAGCATGACAAAAGTGGGCCGCCAATATATGTGACGGTGCTCCAACAACTGACGCAAAGTGAAGATGTGGTCAATGCAGCTACGACCTCGACGAAACCCGGCTTGCTCTTCACGGATATGGCTTTCACAAGTGCCAGTTAGTCTGAGAAGGATGACAGAGGCAAGCAATTTGGAGGCGATGGAAATCAGACTGATTCCTCTGTGCTTGCGGCATTCCGATCGTGAGTCTCCCTTGAAAATTGGGACTATGACGGAGCGGCTCCAGACGTTTGGGACAGTTTTCTGCTCCCACAGTTTCACTAGTAACTCGTGTAAATCATCCACAAGAGCAGGTCCCCCTGAATTTGAAGAGGGCTGGAGGAAGATCATTTGGTCCCGAGGCTTTATTTAACTTCAATAGTACGATGTCACATTCGACTTCTGAGCGACAGGGCGGATCCAAAGCGAGAGCACAGGGAGAAGGGCGATCACTGGCCGGAGAGGAATCTGACAATTCCGACCGATTAAATTGCCTTTCAAAGTGCTCAGCCCGACGCTCCAAGCGTCTTGATAAGTTGTGGATAGACTGTCCACTCTCACCACAAATTGTTTCACTAACACCAGGTCTCATGCTGCCCGTTTCCAGTATCAGACGGAATAACTTACCGATGTACAGCAAGAGTAGCGGCTACTTCCATCTCTGACGCACGAAGACACCATCAGGATTCGCGGTCACTCTTCAGATTAGCACGGAGTTTTGCTCGAAGTCTTCTGTGTGTCTCATTGTGTTCGCTTCCAGCCGGAATGTGCCGGTGAGAATTACTAAGTTCCAAGGACTGCGAAGAGACCCAATGTCGACGTTAGCGATTAGACTTACGACATGAGGATTTGCTTGCTGCTAGTAAGGTCTGGTGAACATGAGATCAGCGACCTTCAATTGCATCCTGTGAGCACTTACTCAACTCGCATGACAGCGTACTTTGATAGGCATTCAGAACAGCTTGTTTCGTCAGTTGGCTGGTGTCAATGTGCTCACAGCGTCGTCGTGGGCGTCCGCCAAAACGCATCCTTAAGTCAGCACATACAAGCGCATGGTCGGCATCCACACATGTGCTCCATATCGAGCGGCAATTCTGGATGCAGCCTCTCCAGTGGTAAATTATCGCAATGTGATTGATTTGCGTCCATAGCTGGTTCGAGGCTGGTGGGCGCCAAGTCACTCTCCAGCGGGTGCTGTGTCGGAAATTAGTGCTTGCATGAAATAAGCGGGTATCTTCACACAAATGAAGTAACCGCTCACCGTTATCATTACGGGAGCCTACACCATGTTGGCCGCCTTGATGCAGATCTTCAGTGGATAATTTTCCAACTTGAGCGTTCAGATCCGCAGCCAGCACTACAGTGTCCGAGCTTCTTCTGTGGCGAAGGAGCTCGTTCAGCTGGCGGTAGAAGTCGTCTTTTACCGAGCCATCGCTAGAGTTTGGCGGTGCATAGGCAGCGATAACGGATAAACACCTGTTAGTCACACGCGACTTCGAAGCTTTGAACGAGCCAGCCAATCGGACCGCACACATCCGGCTACTGATTGGAATCCAGTCAACCAGAGCAGCTTCAACCCAGGGACTCAGGGTAATACCAAGACCGGCTTGGTCGGTGCTCGAAGCTGCATCGTCATCGGATAAGCGCAACGAGAAACTGCTGCTATTGTCACCTGAAGGAGATCACAAAGTGAGCACAGAGCTCGAGTCTTGCAGGCGGGTTTCCGATAAGCAGCAGATATCAATTGAGAGAGTCTCTAATGTTCGGGCAAGTGCTACCTGTTGACCGATCTGTAGCAACGTGCGTATACTGAGGCATGCCAATCTGTAGGAGGATCGAGGGCTCCAAATGGAAGCCGAGGAACTGGGCTTGACCGGTTGCTTGGACATGGGCTTGTTGACAGGAGAGGAGTGACCTTCCGCGTCCACATGCGAGCTGAAACTAGAAGATAAACGCCTATCAAAATATATTGGGGGAGGGCCAAAAATCGGGGGTTGAAAACAGGAGGGACAAAAGTGAAGCTGGAACGGGTCGACAAGGGTGAAAAAGAGTAAGAGGGGAAATAAGGTTTGAGCAATATCATCAAAACCCCTATCCACCCGGCTCGATGTAGCAGATAGGGCACTGTTGATTATCCTCCGCGGTGGCCAGTGCATCAAGAAATTGTTTGGGGAAAGATTCATAGTATTGCGTGGGTAGGATACTGTCAGGTTGCCCAGGCCTAGACAGAAGAGCGATTAGGGTTCTCAACCAAAGTCTTTGGTTCAAAAATCTGACCGCAATGCAGCGGGTTGGGCGTTGGGCTACAAGGAGTCCGTTTTAAGGAATAAGGAGCCACCCTCATTCCAACCCCAAATTGGAGGACCAGGAGGCTGAGTTTGTCTGGCCACTAACCATTGACCAATCTGGTATGAAGGTTCTAAAAAGCACCACCCATCATAGTTCAATGGATCAATGAGGCACACAAACCATCGCACCACGGTAAGATCAAGCCTCATTGCGATGGAGTTCATACACCATTGAAAACCATCGCTTATCACACGCCTATTGCCTCTAGGATAAAGGGGAGGGTGGGTGGTGAGAGATCAGATAGCTATGCACCTCATGTCGGAAAACCTGATTAGTAGGTTGCAGCATGGGTTTATAAAGACAAGATGTGTCAAACAGATTTCCTAAATAGTCTGGTGAAAGCAAGTGACTGCAGGAAAGCAATTATTTAACTTTTCCTGGATTTGAGTAGGGCTTTTGACCAGGTGCTGTATGCACAATAATTGGCCAAATCCGATCCGCTGAGATCAGAAATCGTTTGTCAGCATAGTTAAACTCATACTTATATGATGGAAAATAGATGGTAGTCATCAATATTAACTCAAAAATCCCACGGCAGTCACCAGTGGGCTAATCCAAGGTAGCGTACTGAGTCTCATCCTTCTTCTTGTGTATTGCAATGGCTTTTTCGAAAAGAATGCTATGGAACCATTTTTATATGCTGATGACATGAAAATCAATCACTTTTCAGCAAAACTGACTCATAGAAGGCACTTTAATACATTCAGAATGATCCTCAGTCCCCATAATAATAGTGTCAGCTGTGTGAAATAGATTTGGCTTCAGAGTAATGTAGAATCCCATTTTATGTATCGCACGTTTCATCTGAACGTCTCAGATTCCATGGGGAACAACTCACGCAATGAAATACCATCCGGGACCTTGGTGAGCGATATTCGGTAACGTTTAACTTCTCTTAACAATGCAGGTATCAGATAGCAAAAGGTAAAGCAACAATCAGCTTCATTTGCAAATTGCTCGCACTCTGTGAACTTACACTTAAGCTAAATGTCGCATATGGGCTACCTACACTGGAATACTGCCCATTTGTTTGCAATAATATGCGAAAGGGTGATAAGATAGCTCTTGAGATGGTGCAGAGACACGAAGCGTTTAATAGGGTACTCCATTACTAAGACTTACCATGAACTCCGTCAAGAACTAGGTTGCGGAGCCTGATAAGCAACCTCTGTTTGCTATAACTAGTCATCAACCATTCTAAGCTGGATTTCCAACTTTCTACTTCGACGACAATTAGTGATCAGAGTTCGGAGCTCTTTATCGGACCCCATACAACTAGAGTGTGGTGTTCCGCAAGGCTTAGTACTAAGTCCAGTCTGTTCCTGATGTTTATTAATGACGTCGCACAAAGAATCGCTTCAAACTTCCTAATGTTTACTTGTGGATTATTGAATAGTTGTACGCTATCGACGGATTACCGGTCCGCTGCTCTGCCACTGATCGACCAAAGGCTGACGATCGCGTGCGCAATTTAATACATGACTTCTGCTTGGTGCGCGACGTATTGCCAATGATCTCACAGTATCTGTCCTGGTGTTGCAGATTGGCTCACTCACTCGTAACTTCCCAATGGACTGAAGTATCTGTCCTTCTGATGTCCAAAGGGCGATGGTAGATTACTTGTGGATTTTTGTGAGCAGTGTAATATTCGTAGAAAGTAGAAGTCACGATTAAAATTCACATAATAATCTGCCTCGACGGGGAATCGAACCCCGGTCCCACGAATTACCGGTCCGTTGCTCTACCAATGAGCTACCGAGCGCTGACGATCAGGTGCGCACTTTAATGCAGAACTACTGCTTGGTGCGCTACGTAGTGCCAATGATCTCACACCATCTGTCATGGTGTTGCAGATTGGCTCACTCACTCGTCACTTTCTAATCTTTACCGACAATATCAAGATTTGGTGCAGGATTCAGGTGAACGCCGATCAGCATCTGCTTCAGAGTGACCTAGACACGGTATATCAATGGTCAACCCAAAACTTACTGCATTTCAACGTAAATGCAAGGTACTTCCCATCCGACATCAGAGCAACTATTCATACAGGCTCGGAACGAATGTACTGCAACAATCAACTGTCGTACGTGACCTGGGTGTGCTGGTTCAAGATGACCTGTGTTGCTCCAGGCAATCGAAAAAGGCCTCGAAAACTGGAAACCAACACGCCGGACTGTTGCGACAGACGTTTGGACAAATAAACAGCTCCATAATTCGACAAATGCTCAATGCGTATGTTCATTCTCATGGCAGCCATGGCTGAAACATGACTTTAATGTACTGGAGCAGCCTCAACGTCGGGCATCTAAGAACTTAATTGGAATGCGCAATCTTTCATACGAGAGGCTGAAACGATTGGGCATATTTAGTGAAAGGTATCACAGACTACGAGGCGACCTGGTTAGAGCATACTTGATTCTGTACGACTTACATCATGTGTGCCGATACTTACTGCGACAGCAGCAATATAAACCTGAGGGGCCACTCATTGAAACGCGCAGAACAGTATAGCCGTCTGGAGTGCCGCAGAAATTTCTTTTCCATTCGTGGCTGTCGCCCGTGGAATGCTCTCCAAGAATCGGTCGTCTCTGCACCGACACTAACAATATTCAAAAGACGGTTGGGTGGCGCACTCATCCACTTAGAATTTGTCACTTAGCACGTCTCCATCCTACTCCAGGAGTGTACCATGGATGTATTTGATGTTAACTGCGGGTGCTGTGAAGCTACGTGGATTGCAGAACTACAGAGGAGCAAACGATAAGTCCTTATTTTCATATTTAAAGTACTACTTGTTTGACATCCCCACCAACTATCCAATGGGACTAGTGGAGTAACGCTTCTTAACCCGTATAAATTCATTCTTCATTGTTCATAGTGCGTACGATGATATCAGTGAATGAAACCACTTCAAAAAACTATGAAACGAAGCTTCGTTTGCAGAGGTGTCGCAAACGGACAAGGGAGAAATTCCTCCTGATATTGTATTTCAAGATATGAAACAAACTGACAGAAAACACTCGGCAGAACAAACTCTTTGTGTTCAAGAGAGAAATACATGGGTACCTTATACTGAACACTGTAACAGACATGCTGAGCGCAACGGGAAGAGTTAATGGAGTATCTGAAAGCGGTGCGGGTAACATATAATAAACGTAAAGAAGATACAAACACGACTTTTAGCTTAATTTGCTTCATTTACTCGGCCATGTCTTCTTTGCGGCCTCCGTGGGACTTGAAACGGACCGAGCAATCATTTCTATTGTTTGATCCCTTTCTCGCCACATTATCAGCAGACAACTCAAATGAAGCTTTCGCATCGATCGGGAATTATGGTGGTCCCAACACGCCGTGAAGATAGAGGCCGCCGCCCTCAATGGAAACACTTGTAAGCAGTTTCAGCTCATACGGATCACTGGGCATAGGTCTGGTAGCAGCCTGGTCATCTGTGAGGCGCACGAGTCACAAATCACTAATTTGCAGAGATACATGGACAGATGGGATGAGCACTTCCAGTCTCGGTTCAGTTGTACCTCGTCATCCACCTTTACACTCAGTCGCATGCCATGGTCAGTGCCATTCGAACCACCAACCGAAGCGGTTTGCCATTGGATTCGTCACTTGAAGCGCTTAAAGTCGGCCGGCTCAGATGAAATTCCCCCAGTTGTTCAAATACGGCGGTACAGCAGTCGTCAAGATCTGAACGGAACAAAGGGTCCCCTCTTCCTGGAGGGAGTCAATCATTGTTCCAAGATTCAAAAAAAGTCCTCACACTTGGTGTGCCAAGTACAGGGACATTAGTCTGATATCTGTTGCCTCCAAACCACTAGCATCCACCATACTCCGCAGGTTAGCCCCCACTCGTGAGTTATACTACCGGGAGGAACAGGCTGGTTTCCGCCCCGGTCGAGGTGTGGATCCAATCTTCACTCTTCGCCAACTCCTGGAGCATCGTCAGCTCTACCGCAGACCCACCATTGTCACTTTCCTGGATATTTGGGATGCGTTCGACTCGGTAGATCGACCTGCTTTATGGAGCTGCCTGCTGAAGAATGGAGTTCCGGAAAAGTACGTCGCCATACTTCGCACGCTATACCTCCACACTTCAGGCCGAGTGAGAGCCAATAGCACGCTTTCCTTACTCTTCCGTCTCCAGTGGCGTGCGACATAAATGAACAATGTCATTGCTTCAATGCAACTTTGAGATCGACGATGTCCTTTTGGGAGATTTAGAGGGTCTGCAGAAATTTAGCGAGCTTTTTTCAGGTAATCGCGCGACCGACTTAGACTACGCTGCTGATATCGCCTTGCTCGGTGACGACCCCCATGGGATGCAATCGTTCATTGACCGATTGGTGATTGAAGCGTCTAAGTCTGGTATGTACTTTGCCCCGTTCAAGTGCAAGTTCATCTACATGAGTATTAAGCTCCTCTTCCCAAATTCACCGTCGAAGGCGCACAGCTCGAACACTTAGTTTTACCTACCTAGGGAGTTGCGTCTCTACCGACGGCACAATTGGAGCAGAGGTAACCCTTTGAATCGCTAAAGCCCGGTCAGCGTTTGCCAACTTAAGACATCTGTGGCGCCGTCGCGACATTTCACTCTCGCTAAAAGGCGGGGAGTACAAATCATGGGTACACGCGATATTGCTGTACAGATAAGAACCCTGGCCGATTGGTGTGGAAGACATGCGTCATCTTTAGTCTTCGGAAGCAGTTATTTACGGAAAATTGCCCGCGTGCCTTGGCAATACCGAGTGTGTAACGATGACGTTAGACACCGCGCCTAGGGTAAGGCGATCGTTCCCGCTTGGTGACGTCGTCCGGCTGCGTGAATTGAGATGATCTGGCCACGTCCTGCGCATGCCTAACGAGCGTTTACCATGCCGCGAGGTTCGCGCACGCAGATTTAATTGGGAAAAGGCCGCGTGGAGTTCAACCCTGCACCGGGCGACAATGCATGAAATCGATGACATCTTGCCTGGACATCCCTGGCCCCGTTCGACTCCCCGGCTGGGGACTCAAAGATGAAAAATGCCAATGGCTGACAACGCTGAAAGTAATGGCGAAAAACCAGTCGCCGTGGAAGAAATGTTTGTGATTTTACACACGACATTTTGTAATTGTTTGCTGTTTTTAAGAGTTAACGTTTTTGTAAACGTGAAATCAAGCAGACTTGCGCGCAGACCGCCGCTTACGAAGTGAGTTGGTAATGATGTACTTAATTCTGCACGATCCACATCAAGTGTGCCACCCTTTACTGCAACACAGCGGTAATATCAACTTGAGAGGTCACTCACTAAAATTGGTAGAACAGTACAGCCACCTGGATTGCCGCAGGGACTTCTTTTCCGTCCGCGTTTGTCACCCGTGGAATGCTCTTGCAGAATCGGTTATTTCTGCACAATAACTATCCACATTTAAAAGAGGTTTGGATGACACAGTTACTCACCTACCCTTTGTTACCTAGTAATACGTCACCATCCAACTCTTGGAAGATAGTTTGGATTTATTAGCTATTACATGTTTGTGCTGTAAAACTACCCGAAGCACAGGACTACAGCTAAACAAACGAAGTCCCTCTTTTAAAGGTTAATAACCCACTGCTTTTTTATTTTTCGACAACCGTGCAAAATCACCCAACCGGACATGTAAAGCATTGCTTCTTAACCTGTAGAAATTCATTGTTCATCACGAAAAATTCAATGATACACATGTACTCTCATTATTTTGATACCTCATAACCTTTGAACGTGGACATGCTTATTTAACATAAAGCAAGAGCATGAAACCCCTGTAATGGAGCTGACTTTGATTGGGATCAACTTCTCGTAGTCCAGGAATACACCGTTTATTTATTTTTATTTATTGATCAGACCACATAGTTGGACTGCGCCTCGAATCCCCGAGGAATATACCGTTTATTTATTTATCTACTTATCCCTTTTGTTCCTGTTTCGCTCATGTCCGAATTCTGGTTCATTCCCGCCAGCAACATCCCGCTGTCTGGACTGTGCCCGCCCAGCTCTCTGTGCTTCACACCCAGCTCAGTCATGTCTTACTTCATTCCTGTGTTATGCTTTGTCCCTACAGACAGTTGTGATTTTGGATCATTTGTTGTGGAATATTGCGCCAGCGAACCATACGGTCAGTGTGGTGGCTATTTCGGCCCTGCTAGTGTGAGTCTCATTGACTGACGACCCCGGACTGCTATTGGCCATATTTTGCACAACTTATATGCTTTACACCACAGTCTCTTGCATGAGGCAATTTCACCATGTTTGCTTCACAGATCGATCTACTGATTTGACTCGGCGATTATTTTTGCATTGGAGGACCCATGGTGTAGTTGAGCTTGGGAGTAATTAAGGCAATGCCCGTTTTTACATGTTTAGTTTGTTCAATAGTAGCTCCGTTCTGGCTTTGTTCTTGAATGTTCGGCGGGATGCGCGTCGAATGAATTTCCAAGCGTTTTTAGCGCTACTAATAGTACGCGGTAAGATCAAATGTTAGGTGGTCACAGATCCGAGTAAAAAAGCGCATCTTGCGAGCTGAAACTCCCAACCATGCACTACGTCTGAATAATCCTATCAGTCGAAAGGAATCTTTGTCGAGATGCCACAATAGCGGCAGCTGATCAATTCAATCATCTGTTGATTTGTTACGGTAGGCAGGATTAAACCAATTTGCAAGAGGTTATAGAAAGATGCCTCGCGTTTCACCAGATGAAATCGTACTGAAACTTACAGGTCAGACATGAAACGACGCTTCAAATTCCTACCCATAGCTGATTTTCGGGATCGACATGGCTCATTTGTATAATAGCGCAATGGATAGTAGAATTCGGCACATAAAGGTTGGCAGATATCGCCAGGATCAATAGCCCATTGAGCCCCATGAGCAGCGCTTGACCCATTGATTAAAGTTGATTGCCACGTTTTGGAGCAACCGTCGTGTCTTGGACTGCGACAAGCAATCTCAATCTTGGCCTCGGTGAATTAGAAGTCAGCCACTGTCATTCCGATCACTGAAACCGTATACCGATACGGTTTTGGATTGTGACACGCAATCCAAGACACAAAGCGGGTGCTACAGAACCGGACAACCATTCGGCAGATAGTTTAGTTGCTTCCAAACTTCTCTGAACTCATGAGTTCTCGCTCGGAACCAAGATTTTGTAATCGGAATTCGCATTCGAGCCGGTGAGTACAGATAATGCAAAAGTCGGGTTGTGGCGTGGTCCAGACTGCGCTTATATGATCGACCAGACATGCGGGACACTTACACAACGTTAGTAAAATCAGTCTCATTTGCACCTAAATGACGATTAAAACCGCGGAGTGCTGTGATTCAACAACCCATTTAAGCAGGGGAAATGAGGAGGAGATTGCATTTCTGGAGTCCAAAGAATAATAAAACGCGAAATGTAAATTATGTACATGTGTGGGCGAGACTGGAAAGCCCATTGACTAGAAAGAATTTACAAACAGCACTTTAGATAATGGTGTCACGCGTAGTCAGGTTTCCTCATCGGAATCAGCCACGAGAACGGTTCGACCGGGAGTGTTTGCAGCGGGACGATGGCCTATGGTCGAAAGGCACAAACGGGAATCCGGGTCGTTGTCGTCGTAGTGCGTAGTCATCCGCTGCAATTCCAAATCCATGTCTTCCGCACTCATGTGGTTCATTTCGACGTCATCATCATCTTGCTCCAAATGTGAGAACAGGACAGAACGAGCCTGAAGTAAAAATGTATACTCAACAAGTTAAAATGTATGGCGAAAATTTTAAGTCACTAAGACATCCAAGAAAGCGCGTAATGTGAGAGAAAGAATAGCTATCGAAACAAAAGAAACGCACCCGGTCGCTAAGTGGATGTAACGAAACAAAGGCAGTGCTGAATGGTCGATATAGGGAAGGATTGAGAGACCAAGTCGAGGCGAATACCTGTATTGGAAGTAAGAGGGGATCACAGCCCTCCATCGTTTTCGCGCTGCCTACCCGGATTCCGTCTCACCTGAACTGTCTAACGATGGTGATGAAATCCACTGCAAAGCACTGACCGTCCCGTTCGAACAGATCTGGATGGAAGAAACCATCCCAGCTAACTGGAGGAAATCAATTATAGTGGCAAAATACAGTAAGTGCTAAGCACAGAAGTATCAGACTACCGCCAGTGGTGACAAAATTACTGGCGTTGATTCTCGTTCGTCGTCTCACTGTTGAACGGGAATCCCGGATTAGGGAAAAGCAAGCAGGCTTCCGCCAAGGACGTGACTGGGTAGATCGCATATTCCTATGGCAGGTACTGCAGCAGCGCCACACATACCACAGACCGACAATAGCTGCGTTCTTTGACTTCAAGAGCACGTTCAACTCAGTAGATCGGTCCATTCTATTCCAAATATTTGGGTGGATATTTTACGTGCTCTATACTCGAACACAAGAGGGCGCGTCAGGGTCTATGGTGAGTTATCAGATATCTTCTTGGTAACAAGGGGCGTTCATCAAGGTTGTCTAATTTCCCCATTTGCGTTCAACTTTGTTATGGACTCCATCAGGGAGCGTTCCCTTTAGGAACTTAACGATGCAGGCGTAAAAGTGCTGCTCGGGGAAAGGGTAGTTGATCTTGATTATGCGGACGATATTGTGTTGCTGTTTAACGATGTTGGGGAGGCCCAATAAACCCTGAATAACCTCCTTGGACTTGCAGCGTCGTTTGGCATGTGCTTCGCACATACAAAGTGCAAAATGTTAGTAGAGGACCACGAGCCACTTGATAATCCGTTAACCCTCGGCAGCGAGGAATTCGAGGTAGTTGATTTATTCACTTATTTCGGTAGCAGCATCAGCAATGATGGGCGCAATAGCACTGAAATCAGCTCACGTATTCTAAAAGGCAGAGCTGTGCTTCTTAAATCTGCGACTTCTGTGGCGGCAGAAAGTAGTTCCTCTCGGTCTAAAAAACCGTGTTTACAAGGCCACAGTGAAGTTCGTTCCACTCTGGGAGTGAGACTTGGACCCGTCGACTTGAGGACATACAGCGCCTTCAAGTCTTTAATCATCGTTGTCTGCGAAGTATTGTTCGTGTCGGATGGCACCAGCGTGTACTCGACGATGATGTGCGTAGGCGAGTGTTAGGCAATGATACTTTGGAACGACAAATAGCACTGAATAAGCTGCGTTGGCTCAGGCACGTGCTACGTATGTACAATCAATGTTTACCCATATGACCTAGTTTTGTTTGCCAGATGTAGGGTGGCGCAAGACTCGAGGTGGACAAAAAATAACTTGACAGCGTGAAGTGAAGTCACTGACGACCAAACTTGGTGCCGTCGGTCCGTTTCGCATTCCAGTCTGGAGTCCACATAATGCGCCTAGTGTTTAGCTCGAGAGGTTACAGGACATGGCTAGCAGTCACCATGCTACGCGTCGCTTCTAAAATTGCACTAAGCTGCTCGGGTCAAGAAAGAATGTCGGAACTGATGAGAGTGTGGTGGAGGAGGATGATTCAAAATGGCTCCAGAAACAAAGCGACGACAGTTAGGTGATAGAATGGTTCCGATTGAGAGGAAAGCTAGTAACGAAGCTAAACAAGCGCAAAGAGGTTAAAGGATAAGTATTAACACGGGTAATCACTTACAGACTGACGCAGACGAGGGACACTGTAGGGTCTTGGAACATGGTTCTGTGGCAGAGGTGAAGAGGTTGGCGGAAGCAGCTGAGTGTGGGTGAGATCGAACGGATTAGGGTTAGCCAAGGAGTTTTGCATTTCATCTAGGTTGCGGTGTCCAACCATGGGAGCAGTAGACAGAGTTGCCAACAGAGTGACCTCATCTTTCGGAGGGTCGCCGGAGAACTTGGTGCGGGTGGTATCAGAAACGGTGGAAATGCTGCAAAAGCGTGCAAAACACCATCAGAGGTATATAAAAAGACAAGGAAAACTGAGTGAACTAAAACAAGGCATCCTGAGGTAGCTTTAAAGGTTAAGCTAAAATGCGATAGTTTAAAAGAATCGATTTCGAGGAACGTGTTCGCTGCGGTTTAAAGAAACAACTCTGACTTAGGTGCCGAAGTAAGGTAGATCCAGTTGGTAATACCAGCATCGCCATGATACCAACAACTGACAAAGGTGGGAAAAAAGCAAATTAGTACGCAAACAAAAGAGGATCAGTAAAAGAAGCAAGCAAAATCAACTGGATTGAAAAGTAAACAGTTCCTAATAAAACGGCGAAGGTAGCAGAGTTACCAACTACCGCTGCGCCATGTCCAATAGGGCTTGAGACCCGTGATGGGGTCCATCAATCTCGGAGCCCAAATCTACGAAAACACACGTATCTGCCTGAGTAAGTGTCTCAGTCAATTTCTTTATGCTATTGTGCTATGTTACTGATTGGTTGTGGAGGAGGGAGGAGAATGTGCATAGAAATGGCGTCAGCAATACGTCGGTACTGCGTACCGACGCTCCGCTGGCGCGTAACCACCAACAGTTACACGTAGGTTAAGGATATTACAAGGGTCGGTTGGTCCCCAAAGCAGGCTAGAACCTGCGACCCTACAGGGCAGGCTTGTGAACATCAAGGCCACGGGTACATCTCGGCGAAACCAAATAGTTATCACCTCCCCGCTTCCTTGCGGATAGGCTCTTGAGCCAAAGGCTTTGGTTGAGGACCCTAATCGTTCTCCTGTCTAGGTCTGGGCGCCCTGACAGTATCTCAGCCCACATACAACCATGACTTTTCATCAATCTAAAACCGCATCCTGCATCGGCCGTCGCGCAGCTCATCAAGTGTCGTCTTGCCGGCTGTATACAGCAGGGCGAATAAGCGGAAATATGCTACTGCTGGCGCCTCTCTTCTTTCTTTTCCACCTGTTTCTCTTACTTCCATCCCAATCCTTATTACTAGTATTTTTTTCTAAAATTCCCAGTTTAATCGACAGCAGCCGCAATGCCACTGAAGTCATGCCATCTGCAGCTACCTTTCCGACCCATCCATTGGACGCCAATGAACAACAGCTCCTTATAAGGCCGCATTGTGCCGTTTACCTAGCGGCGTTCAACGTTCCTACTCTAAAACAAACAGGTCAACAGGCTTCACGCGCACGCATATTGGACACATTGGGTACTGAAGTGTGTTGTGTGTTCGAAGCTAGAATCAATGACCCTCAGCGGTCGATGAACTAACTGCGCCCGGCTTGTCCTCTCGCTATTGGTTACACGCATAAGGAGACGCTGGTGCGGCAGCCTTTGGTCAAGCTGGAGTAGGCATTGTGCTCAGCTCCAAGACAATGTCATTGTTGAGTGACCGGACTTCTGTGAACAGCCGTTTGTTTGCAGCCCATTTGACGACATCAACTAAGGTTGATTTACGAAGCAGTAGTAGACGTTGTTTGTTGGTGGTTTTCGCTTATACCACCATCTAATGAAGTCATGGTGCTGTCAATGACGCTTTCTACCATGAGCTGAACCCTGTGATTCGCCGTGGTACCAGTTCAGATACGGTTGTTGTTGCAAGGGATATGAATGCGCAAGTAGGTTAACGGAGACGTAAGCGGAGCTGAATTTGGGAAGCGTCGGCCTCAGTGCGGTCGAGCAGGCGATCGATCGTGTAGGCCAGTGAGTTTGTAAAAACACAGGTGGTTATAATTTTCCTCATCCTTGTAAATAGAAAGCTTGGGTGCAGAGCTAGTGTGAGATTTTTTCTTTGACGCGGCTGGGAGTGGCAGTGAGCAGAGGTAAAGAAGAAGCGTTACGACAGGGCGACAGGAGTCAGAAGAACCCAAAGATATCAGACAGTTTTGAACAATTGCAGGCCCCTTTTGCGGCAGCAGCAGCAGCAGCCGCAGTTCGAAAAGTCACAGAGGCATTTGATCGAACTGCTATCACACAAATTAAACATTCAAGTAGAATGGGAACCGGAACTGAAGCTGACATCGCAAGAAATTGTTTCAGAATGCCAGAGGTTGCTCAACTTGAATCCTGGTACAAATGTGATCGCATGTTCGGCAGCCACGGAAAAGCAACACTTCTGCCACACTGCCACGTTAAAATCAGATGTACCCATCAGACCTGGGGATACGACGGTAGAAATCAATGGCAGTCAGATTACGCAGATGAATAGACGCCACGAAGAAATACGCCAACCTGGTCCAGAATGTTGCAGAATCACCAGAGTTGCGCTGAACCTCAAGTCAGTCACGTAACCAGTATCCCGAGCAAACCACCTTGTGCCAAGCAGGAAAGAAAAGCATTGCAGTTATCATGCAGGGGAAAAGCGGACAGACAGCGTGCGTCATTTCAAAATTGGGAACATGGTGTACGCACGAGACTTCCGAGGACCGAGGAGGTGGTCGACAGGAAGAGTGATCCACAGAAACGGTTGGGTCATCTACGAGCTAATGGTAGGAAAGGAGAAATGGGTCAGGCACACCAATCAGCTGAGGCCGAATCACGGCAAGACTCAAAGTCCCCCAGAACCGCCATCCCTACCATGGGACATCCTGCTAGACACGTTTTGTTTGGAAGACGAAGCTGAGCGGTTACGTGGATCACAACATAAGATGCAAGCAGCAGATGACGCACAATGCAGGCCGACCCGAAAGCGGAGACGACCACCATGACTACAGGATGATCCCAAAGCGAAAATCTATGAACCAAACCGAGTCGAACGGTAACCTGGCATACTCAATTGGAAAGGAGAGGTAAGACGTAAGCGGAGCTGAATTTGGGAAGCGTCTGCCTCATTGCGGTCAAGCAGGCGATCGATCGAGTAGGCCAGTGAGTTTATAAAAACACAGGTAGTTGTACTTTTCCTCATACTTGTAAATAGAAGGCTTGTGTGCAGAGTCTATGTGTTTTTTCCTTTGACACGGCTGGGAGGGGCAGAGAGCAGAAGTAAAGAAGAAGCGTTACAATATAGGCCATCTGAGATATGTTGTAACTGTGTGCGGAGCACCGGCTATTTCTCAGTGGCAAAACTTTTAGACATAGTGAGCGCCGAAGTACCGCTTGGTGTCTATCTAGGGCTGGCCAGCGATGGATCCAAACTGATTACCCTGCCATAAGTTGCAGTTGGAGTGATTCCATCCAGGATTATCACTGGTTTTGAAATATCTACGTCGTCTATGATCATGCCTTGGTACGCTATCGAAGCTCCGTGAACCTTACCGGGTGTACCAAACGATTGCCAACTGATAATATATCTCAGCTCTCGGTTAGGGAAGCATACCAGGATACACTGCGTACCGGGCATTCGCTTTCGTTCTACTGACACTGTGCTTCAGTGAAATAGGATCTCGGCCGCCAAGCACGATGCGGGAGCCCCTCATTGTGGTATTATCAGTCGTCACCGCAACAACCATTGGATATCCGAGAGGCCGGTAAATTTGTTGGGATCCAGAAAAAAAACTACCGACTGGCTCTGAGCACAATGTTACCAGACGAAATACGAGGTAAGAACTAAAGCAGAGCCCGTATTCTGTAAGGTAGCCTACAGGATCAGTTGGAAACAAAAAACGGAGGAGGCGGGAGCAGTAGACAATTATCACAGGCTCCTACGGCTGATCCGCACTAATGGTCCCAGAAAACAATGCATCAGCGAGACAATCAGAAGCAGCGCAAGTGCCCTAATTCACAATAAGTAGCGCCGCCTGGCTCGGTGGGCAAAGCAGATTCGAGAGCAGTTCAGTTGGCCCCTACTTCTGGACCTCCTCCTACTCAGCTGGTGCAGAGTGAGCCATAGCCGATGAGTTTAGAGATTTTCGTCACAGACTGAAATCTGAAAAACGATCGCAGCCCCTAACCGTTTTCGTGCTGCTGGTCCGGATTCCTTCGCATCCGCACTACTTAGGGATGGAAGCGAGGTATTCTGCAAAGCACTAACCTCCCTACTCGAACTTGACTGGAAGAGACCATCCCAGTTAGCTGGAGTGAATCCATTATAGTGACAATATACAAGAAGGACAGCCGCACCGATTGTTCTAACCATGGGGGTATGGGACTAACGCGTGTAGTGACAAAAGTACTGGCCTCAATTCGTGTTCACCGAACTATTGCGGAACGGGAATCCCTGAATAGGGAACAGAAACAAGATTTCGACTAGGACGTGGATGTATAAATCACATATTCACTCTGGTGGCAGTTCCCAGGATGGTCAGCTCGTTCCTCATTAAATACCACAAGAGCTCGTAAGACGCTGTGTCAAATTCAATGTGACCGGCTATGCCGTCACTGACCACTCACTTCTGGTCATGAAAGTGAGTACTTAACAGAGGGCGGATGAACAACCTCGATGGCCACCGGCTTCTATGAAGGCGTATGAGCCATTCGGCTGTCAATGACCTTCGTGCTTCGCGGTAAGTTCGGTAGTTCATGGAATCCTGACCTTGCTGCTTCACTCGGGCTCTTTGGGCGCCTTGAGTAGTTTGCGTCTACTCGAAAGTCGTTTTATCTTCAACTAGATAACCGGCTCCCAATGGTTCGCGGTATAGATCAATCACTCCGCTGCCTTGCGGGTTAGGTCTTTCATGACCCAAGGCTCTGGTAAGGGTCCCTAAATCCTCAGCCTGGGCAACCGGGAAGCACCATGCCCACAAAACTTATGGACTGTCTCAGCAATGCTTCGGTCGCTCTCGTTCTATCTGGTGGCTGGCGACTGAACCTGCCAAACCTCGTTTTACCGCACCACCGGTTAGTCACTTTATTCCACGTTTGTTCAACCCCCACCCCCATTCTTGGTCTTCCTCCTCCGTTTTCGAGTTCACAACATCATTCCGTCTTGGGCGAACGTTCCCGCCACACGGATCAGGAGCCTAGGTCCGAGGATGCGCCGTTGTTTGACAGGCCAGTTCTAGCGCCCCGTTCCCATATCAAGCTGGCAACGTTCAATGTTCGGACGCTGATACAGATTGGATCACAGGCAGCCCTTGCATGCACTCTAGAAACTACGGCCATTGATGTCTGCTGTCTCATTGAGACAAGTTTACAGGACTCTAGCACAACGTTATGAATAGTTTCACTGTCTGCGAGTTCCACTGGCATTTTCACTTTGCGCCTATCTGGAGACTCAACCACCGAAACCGCTAGTTATGCTGGTGTGGGGATTGCGATGAGCGCACGTGCTGTCGGCCGGTGGCCGAGTGGTCTGCGCGTTTGGTTTGCAACCATAAGGTCACCGGTTCGAATCCGCGTAGGGGTGGGCGTCCTCGCGGTATACTCAGCCCGCGCGCGACTGGTGGTGGTCGCGCGGCAGCGAAGCGCTGTTACGGCGTACAGCTGACACATTATTATTATTATTATTATTATTACACGTGCTGAGGCTGCGTTACAGGACTGAATCCCTGTTAACAGTCGACTATACATGATCCGACATTTTGCAAGCCAAGTCAAGTCAGTATAAGCTTTATGTACCCAAATGAGTGCATTTTCATTAGTTTACATGATCAACTGTAAATTCACTAAACGGGCACCATCAAAAATGCCAAAGTTTATAAATGAGTGGAAAAATGAGAAGGGCGCACTGTCATAACACTACGGAGCAACGATCCCATAATTCTGAACTATCCTCGGGATTTGTATACATTCAAAACGGAAAAGGTTTGATGAATATCGTTCTACGTAGTTCGTTTCAGTTGACGCATAAATTTGTGTGCATCGTGCGCGATATCTCGCGTTTGTATTCAAAAGGTTGATAGAGTAAGCTGGTTACAGTGACCATGGAAGTTGATTGAACGAAATACATGTAAGTTTAATATTCAAAACCGATATATATATATATATATATATATATATAGTATATAATGTAAAACATGATGTCCGACAACAAAGACAACGCCGGAATTAAAGGCCCTACCAGAGTGCGAATGTCCAGGCGCGAAGCCAGCAGACGCTGTCTATTCATTGTCGCAGCTTACGCTCGCACAGGTTGCAGCCCGGAGTCAGTTAAGGACGAGTTCTATGGTCAACTGGCCGACTTTCTCCGTATCAAGCGCAGTACCGACATTGTGGTGCGCGCCGAGGACTTGAACGCGCAGGTCGGTAGACTTGAAGTCGTCAAACGTGAACTCGGCGGTCAACACGGCTATGGCACTCGCAGAAATGACAACGGTGATCGACTACTTCAGCTTTGTGCAGATCGCGGCCTCTTTCTGTCAAGCATTAGCTTTCGGGGATCCTGGCGTCAACGCGCCACCTAGAAACCCCATCACTTGGCCAGCCATGGACACAAATTGACCACATCGCCATCAGTTTTCGCTGGCGTGGTAGCATACAGGAGCACGCGCTGGTGTGTGCCAAAGTCCCTCTATCTTTTAGTGGCTCCCAACAGCGTCGCCAGAAACGGATTGACCTAGCTAAGCTTACTGCCCCGAACGTTATCCGCGCATTTCAGGATTCCTTGGCCTCACGACTGAAGATTGCCTCATGCATAGACATTGAAACACACTGGACGCACATCGGTTGCGCCACGTACAACTCCGCAACCCTGATCTGTGGCTTCACCAGTAGTCCTGTCAACCATTCGATCTCTGCACGATCAATCCAACTTCTCGAAGCCCGTCGAGCAATACTTGCTAGCGTTAAATATCATTCACTACGCAACACTACTAACGCTGAGCTCAAACAACTTCGCCAAAAAGATCGCGAGGCCTGGTGGAAGCAGCTGGTCATTGAGATGGAGCAAGCGGCCAGCTCGGAGAAATTCCGTAAAATTTTCCTTTTGATCTGCTCTACTGGCGGCAAAAGGCCGACTGTAAGTGAGCCAATCCACTGTCAAAAACGCTGACTCGAGCGTTGAGCCGAGCAATTCGAGCAGCAGTTTAGTTGGCCAGCGGCACAAATGAGTTCCTATTCTGGAGCCCAGAGCGCTCCTTGGTATGTCGACGCTTCACCACAATCTGAGGCTGTCTAGGAGTTTCGCTTCTTAAAGCGCTACAAAATCCCTGACCCAGACGCACTCCCTCCGACTCTTTTCGAATATGGCGGCCCATTACTTGTTCAGGAATTAACTTCTCTCCTCCAAGAGACCTGGATCACTGAAGTTATCCCATCTGCTTGGAGCCTAGCGGATATCGTGCCCGTCTTCAAAAAGGGTACCCTAACTGACTGTGCCAACCACAGAGAGGTTAATCTCATTTGTGTTGCCTCCAAGGTGCTTGCAGCTCTGCTTATAAGGAGGTTCAGTATGGTACGCAAACAGAGTATACGTGAAGAGCAAGCTGGATTTCGCTCAGATCGGAGTTGCATCGATCACATGAAGACACTGTGCCAAATATTCGAGCGTCATCAAACATTTTGTCAGCTAACGATTGTTGTCTTCTTAGACACACGAGCCGCGTTTGACTCAGTCGACAGAGCCGCTCTCTGGAGTTGTCTACCGAGAAGGGGAGCGCCCGAGAAGTAGGTCCACCTTACTTCAAGCAATCTACTCTCAAACCTCGGTCCGAGTGCTGGTGTACGGCGGACTTTCACCCCCCCCCTTGGCATCACCAGTGGCGCGAGACGAGGTTGTCCAGTAACCCCTTCTTGTTCAATTTCGATATGGACAATATCCGGGAGACTGCTCTGGAGAACTGCGAACCCAGCGGCGTCGAGCTGCTTCCGGGGGATCGACTTCGGGATTTGGAGTATGCAGACGACATCGCCGTAATCTGCGCTTCCTCACAGGCCGCCCAAAGTGTCTTGTGTACGTTGGAGGTATCTGTCACCCAATTTGGAAAAACCTACGCACCATCGTAGTGCAAGCTCTTCCTGCAGGATTGGTTACGCGCTGCTCCTATCCTTACCCTTTCAGGTCATGCATTGGAAGTGGTAGACAAGTTCGTTTACCTCGGAAGTTGCCTCAGCACTAAGGGTTTAACGAATGAGGTCACTTTGCGTGTCTCCAAGGCTAGGGCTATTTTTATTAATCCCCGCCATCTCTGGCGTCGAGGTGATCTCAGCCTAGCTCTGAAGGGCCCATTTTACAATGCCACATTGAGAGCGGTTCTCCTCAATAGCTGCGAGACAGCCTGTTCGCGCAAAGGATGTTGAGAGGCTGTCCGTTTTTGGTCACCGCTGCCTTCGGAGCATTGCTGGTGTACGATGGCAACACCACACTAGGAATGAAGATATTCGACGAAGGATCTTCAGATCAGGCAGACTTTACCGGCCACTGAGCAGTATAATTGCTCTGCGCAGACTTCAGTGGCTTGGGCAAACTTTCCGCATGTCTACTCATCGATTACCTCGCCGTGCCCCATTCGCACTCGCAGAAGTCGGCTGGAAGCGAAAGCAAGGTGGCCAACGTATGACTAGGTCCAGGAGCATGAAGGAGCTAACGTCAAAATGAGACGTGGTCGGACGCTCTCGGCTCCCAGGCTGGGGTGTAAAAGATCAGGAACAGGCATGACTTTCGGATATGGCAAGAAATCGTGCGCAATGGCGGACCTGTTATGACTATCTATTCCCATAAACACTATTTTTCCCTCTCCCTTCGTTGTTTATTGAATTTTCCAGACGTTGTGGCACTATACCAATTGTACTTTTGGACATGTTGAATAAATGTATATGTATGTGGCAGGTGTTAGAGCCGCACCACACGTACCGCAGGCAGACAACGGTTTTGTTCTTCGAGTTTAAGCGTGGGCTCGATTCAGTCGATTGATCAATTCTGTTTGAAATACTTGCGTAAAAAGGTGTTCCCATGAAATATATGAACATTTTACGTGCTTTGTACTCTAACACCACAGGCTTCGTCAGGGTCTACGGTGACTTATCAGATAAACCAGTTACTGTTCGGAGAAGACGTTAAGGCAATTCTGGCTAGCCGTTCGTCTGCTCTGATTATGACACCATAACACATGGGTCCCAAGGACTCGGTTAGCTTGGCTGAAACACACATGACTCCGTTAGATGACCGATTAGAGTTTACGCAATCCTCTGAAGTGAAGTTTGATTAACGACCTCAGAATTTACCGTGGAGTTGTGGGTATATGACAGACCGATGAATCGAAGTGCGCAACTGCTGGTAAGAATGGATGGCCGCTGTTCCGACCCAATGAAGCACGTGTTTAAGAAAGACCGAGTAGAGTTGAGCGATATCTGATAAAGTGGACGATTGATCTATTTCCAACTTTACCTGCGCGAATACTGGATGTAGCATTTAAGGAGCATTTCAACCTGTTTGTTGTGTCATCACCATATGTTGAGATCTCGTCTTTCGCATTCGAGGGGGTCGGCGGAGAGTTCAGGTCGTGATAAAAATGAGGAAATCTTAAGCCCTACGAACTCCGTCGTACTTACTGGATCATGGGGACCACTAATTGGCTTAGGGTCTCTATTCATCATAGGGATCATCAACAACAGTACATCGACTATTTGGAAAATTGCCTCGCTACCGTACAACCATAACGACCTAAAACAGAAAAAGTAGTGAGAAAGAGGGGGTCAAGAGTAAAGCACAACTGCCATAACCAGACATTCAGGACTGGGGAGCCTAAACCTTATCAACTATATACGGTCTCAAACGGCTGATCATCGTGGAAATATAAGGCGGCATTGGCGAAACAGCTTCCTTGCGTCTTTCACTGCCCAAGGTCATAATCAGTTAATGCTTCACAGATGCCTGCCCATTGCCTTAAAGATCACGAGCCTGTCTTGTAATCTGAGGGCGCGAGTTCCAGCCTGCGTACGGACCGGGCGACCCCACAGTATCAATAGCACACGTGTGACTGGTGGTGGTTGAGCGGCAACGGAAGAGTCGGCGCGGCGTACTGACGTATTGCTGATGCCATTTTTCTCCTTTCACCCCAATGATAATATAGCATCAAACAAACTTAAAAACACAGCAGACATGGCACTGGTACCGACTGCATACCATGTCCTTAACATCTCTAGTCAAGCACAAGAGGGGTCACGTGGACTTCAGTCAAGAGGGCGACACAGACCAACAGTACCCAGTTTTGTAGTCAGTAACTTCATTTCCCGCTGCTAGGTTAACTTTTGATACCCTCGAGTTTTGTGCCATCGTGCATCCGGCAAATTAAACAAGGCCCTCCTCGGTAAACGGTGACCGCGCAACTTATTCAGTACTATCTGCTGTTGTAAGGAACTAGCACGATTATCACTGCCTAGTACTCGTGTAGGCATATCATCGTCGCGAAGACGCTGGTGCCACCCGACACCAGCAATGCTCCACAGACAACGATGATCAAAGACTTGAATGCGCCGCAAATTTTCGGATCGAAGGGGCGACGTCTCTCTCCCATAGAATAGGATGGCCCTCACTGTGGTATTGTAGACACGAACTTTCAGACTGAGAGGAACCCCTTTCTGACATCACAGATGTCGCACATTCAAGAAGGCAATTCTAGCATTTGCAATACGTGAACTAACTACGGTGGTTATGCGCTCGTTGTTGGTGATGCAGCTGCATATGCAAGTTAATCGATGAACTACCTCTACTTCCTCGTTGGTTGGTGTTTCCCGACCGCCAGTCTGAGGTCCAAAGGAAGACGAACATGTCTGGTTGACTACACTAGCTGACATAACAAGGAGCCGACCCCAGTAGCGGTTGTATTGTGAGTCTCTTTGTCCTCACCTCTTCTTTTGCTTCCCCCTCCAACAACCTCAAATCCTTTGCATAATGTGATAGTTAGAATTATGTTACTTTTTTAGTCTATATTATTTAATCTCATTTTTTTGTATAGCAGTACATTAGCTGAGGTGTGTTTCTTGCCCCCGACTAACGCATATTGATGATGATAATGATAAGTTTCTCGTTATCAAGAGGTCATCAGGTGGCCGGTGGTCGTGCAGCAACGTTTTACACTTTGGTGCAAAGCACATACCAAATGATGGTACTCTAAAGAGCATATGGTGCGCTGAGGATGGCGGTGGCTAGATTCTGACAGATGGTCTACCCACTGCTGCTACTGTTGTGCCATGAAATCGTGTCCTGGAAGACTTCTCGTGGAGACCGCTGGGTGAGAGTTGGGTTAGGCTCTTCTTGCTAAGATCCAGGACACCATTCCGCATGAGTCAGTGAATTGACTATGTGCGAGACCCGCTGCCTTTCGGGTGTACATCTAATCGAAGGCTTTGGCCGAGGACCCGAGTCTTTCTCCTGTCAGGTGTGGGCGTCCTTCCAGTATCCTAGTCAATCCTCTTCAGAGGTTAGGAAGTGGTCGATGGCCCTCTTCCCGTAAAACCTAGTCATGAGAGACAACAGGTCTACGGGTTATAAGCTCACAGCTCGATTAACGTACAGCACGATCGCCCTGTATTATCTCTGACGGTGGGAGGGCACCTCCGGGTGTTTAATGGTTTGTTATTGCCCGCTGCAAGCCAGGCAGCCCCTGGTCAAATTGGTGCAAACCCGCCAAAACCCACCTGCGTCTGGCCGTGGTCGCAGGTGCGTACCCTACTACGCTCGCAAAACATATATGAATCGTTCCAGTACCTCAAAGACTGCGTGTGACGGACCTCAAGCAGATCCCAATCTGTCTCTGCAATCATATTCCCGAGCCAAAGCTCCGAGTGGAGTCCCCCAAGCAAACCGAAGCACAACGACCACCTCGCGTGCGATTGTCCACCAATGCAATCGTATGCCTGCGCGCAAATCAATCAGCATCAGGTGCTGGAACGTGCGCACACTACTGGACCGGAACTCGAGTGAGTGCCCCGAGCAACGCACTGCATCCGTCGCGATGGAAGTGGCGCCATACCATATCGATATCGCGGCACTCAATGCAACCCGGTTCGCTGAGCAAGGTAAGTTGCATGAAGCAGGTGCTGGCTACACATTCTACTGGGTGGACAACGCCACATCAACACCACATGAACATTGGGTCGGATTTGCAATATCCGATCGTCTAAATGGCCAGCGGGTGGATGGACCAACAGGCATCAGCGCGTGACTGATGACTGTTCGCCTACGACTCGGAAGAGGCAAGTTAGCCACTTTTATAAGCACATACGGTCCGACCATGTGTTATCCTGATGACATGCGGAATCAATTCTACAATCAGCTACCGTCCGTGATACGGTCTGGGTCGAGGAGCGACCGACTATTTCTACTGGGTGATTTCAACGCGGGCGTTGGGCGTGATGCATCGGTGTGGACAGTTGTTATCGGTCCGCATGGCATTGGTTCAGCGAATGCGAACGGTGACAGGCTGCTCTCACTGTGTGCCACTCACGGCCTGACGATCACGAACACTCGGTTTGCACTGACTGCAAGTGATATAGCAACTTGGACGCACCCACGGAGTGGTCACGCTCACCTCCTCGACTATGTCATCGTACGCCAGCGTGATATGCGTGAAGTGCGCATGACACGTGTACTGCGTGGATCTGAGTGTGGCACTGATCACAAATTGGTGCGGATCAAACTGTACATATATTTTCGTAAATCTATGTATTGCACTCCCGCTGTGAATCGATGTAAATTTAACATTCGCTCCCTCGGTACTGCGGAGAAACGTATTGAGCTGTAGAAAGCAATGGCTGCACGACTGTGTGATGTGGAATGCATAGCCACAGTGGGCGACCTGTGGCATCACATCCGCGACCAGGTGACAGCTGCTGCCAAGGAGACCATCGGGCACGCAAACTCTAAACAGGCTGATTGGTTTGATGAGAACAATGCGACGATTGGCGCATGGGTTGTGTGAGAAGTATGTAGTATTTATTGCACATGTGGAAGACCACAGTGACTTGGGGAAGAATAGTCAGTTTCGCAAACTTCGACGGCAACTGACTCGAGAGCTACGTCGCATTAAAAACGCATCGTGGACGGAGAAGGCGAAGCAGATGGAATGCTACGCCGAACGCCGCCAACACAAGGAATTCTTTGACTCCTTGAAAGTGGTGTATGGACCGAGAATGCAGCCACTGGGGACGCTAATCGATGGTAATTCGGAGGCTACCTGCAAACAGATTGCAAACGTAATGCAGATCTGGTGAAAACACTGACTGTCTCTTGAACAACCGTTCCGAGATTGACTGACCTACATTGAACGGCCTGAAGCAGCACGAGGTGAAGATGAGTCTGGCAGACACGCCGACACTGGATGAGACGCAGAAAGCATTTGCTCAGATGCGAAACGGCAAGTGTGCCGGTGCTGACGGGATCCCACCTGAAGTATTGAAACACAGCGGACAGGCGTTAGTGACTGCGCTGCACCACTTAGTGCAACGCGTGCGGATTGAAGAGGATGTGCCTCTTGAGCTAAAGCTTGCGCTTGTGCTATCACTATACCAGGGCAAAAGAAGCGAGCGATGTGCCAAGAATTATCGTGGTATCCACTTGATGAGTTGTGTGGGCTAGGTGTTTGCCCGAGTCCTGCTCAAACGCCTCGTCAGTCAGGTTGTGGAACCGAACGTGGCGGAAAAGCAGTGTGGATTCCGTTCGGGTCGCAGCACTATAGATATGGTGTTTGCAGCTCGTCAGTTGCAGAAGAAGTGCAGAGAACGACACCAGCCGTTGCAGTCGCTTTTCTGTTGATTTCACCAAGGCAATTGATACGGTGAACCGCGAGGCATTGTGGCTAGTGTTCGGTAAGTTTGGTTGTCCGAGTAAGTTTTTAAGTTTAATTGTATGTCTACACAGTGGTATGCGCGCGAGGGTGCAGCTGAGTGGAGAGACCTCGGATGACTTTGCAGTTGTCTCTGGTGTGAAGCAAAGCTGTGTCTTAGCTCCTGCCCTATTTAATACTTATATTCGTGCAACGATATCTTGTGCTTTTGATGCGGCTTGTGCTTACGGTGTTCGTGCGTAGCACCGTATTGATAGCGGGTTGCTGAACATCCGTCGTTTCGGTGCGAGACAACTACGCGTGTGTTGCTATTTGCTGACGACTGTGCATTGTTTGCACACAGCGCGGATGAGTTGCAGCACATGACTAGTGCTCTGGCTTCGACAGTGGCCAAATTCGGGCTCACCATCAACATAAGCAAAACTGTCAGCATCTTTCAGCCTTTACCGGAAGTACAATCTGCAATATTGTCGCAAATATACACTGGTGATGAAGTATTAGAAATCAACTCCCGCTTCTCCTACCTTGGTAGTGTGGTGTCGACTAACTAGCAGCTTCATAGTGAGCCTCGTATCCGCGTCTCGAACGCAGCGGCGGCATTCGGGAAACTTGAGTACCGAGTGTGGTACAAATATCATTTTACCGATGGGACGAAGCTGACGGTGTACAAATCCATGGTGCTGTCCGATCTTCTAAAGGGCAGCGAAACGTGAACGAGATACCAGTGGGATGTGCGATATCTCGAGCGGTTAAATCAACAGTGTTTGCGACGGATTGCGCGCATCGCTTGGTGCGACAGAGTTGCGGACACGGAGGTGTTGCGTCGAAGTGGAATGTATGCAGTGGACTGCATAC
Source organism: Dicrocoelium dendriticum (assembly GCA_944474145.2). Lineage (NCBI taxonomy): Eukaryota > Metazoa > Platyhelminthes > Trematoda > Plagiorchiida > Dicrocoeliidae > Dicrocoelium > Dicrocoelium dendriticum. The sequence continues at coordinate 116,917,645 of OX104067.1, read as the reverse complement.
TTTTGCTGAGACACCTGAGGTGGCTCGGTCATGTGAGCTGTATGGATTCGACGCGGATACCGAAACAACTATTATATGGTCAGCTGAGTATTGGGAAGCGGCACGTGAGGAAACCAAAGTTACGTTACCAGGACATGATCAAAGTGAGCCACTCACGTTCTAATCTTGAATGCAGGTCATGGGAATAGAAGGCGGTTGATCGGCGTGCATGGCGTGATCTGATCACGAAGACGGTTGCCGAGGTGCAAGAGAAAGCCCTTGTGCATGCAGAGAAAAAGCGACATCGAGCGCATGATGCTGTAGCACATGCGGTTGCGAGTGCCTGAGTCAGGCAGGCCTAGTGAGCCATGAGCGAGGCCACTCGGGTTCAACGGGGAAACGGCGACGTGTCCTGCGGAGAACGGGAGCAGAACCGGCGCAGCATTTTAAGTACGCTGCATTCGATTTACTAACCGCGTGCTTGTACGTTGAGTCTCTTTATTTCAGGTGGTGGGTTTGCTATATTGTCCTAATGCTTTTTTTATCTCATATTAATGTCTACCTGAACTATCTTCTATTAACTTGTGCACGTAATTGTAGTTAACTTGATAACATTTTCGCAGCTGTGGCATTTTCTTAGGATATATTTTCTGACGTATTGAACCCTTCGCAGATTGTTTGCGACCAATTTATTTCATGCACTCATTCAGTGAAGAGTAATCTCAGCGTATGTGTATGCGTTATTCGATTTATTTAACATGATATAGTGGTTTCGAGTGATTGGCTGTTGCTCTATACCCCCGTATGGCTGTACTTGATGTGGACGTTGACTAGGTGCCTACCTGTCTATTAATCACTACGTCGTCCATACTGGCTAAAGGAGACAGTTGGTCGTTGCTGGAGGGGACGGGGTGTACGGTCCTTGTGATCGTGCTAGGCTCGAAGAGTGGTTCCATGCACTCAGTGTGGAACGGCCTACGGTCCAGCCACCGCCTTGTGTGCGCTTGATTCCCCAAATCCGGCGTGCTTGTGTTTGCCTGTGAAGGAGTGTGAGCCGGATCCGTTGATGAAACGTGGCTCCCATCCACATGCCTCCCGGTCTTATTCCTTCGGGTTTACACTGGAGATGGGGTGTGTGGTTGGAGCTGTGGGTGGTGCAGCGCAAGTCACCCATGGTCCCCCTGTTGGTGCAGGCGTCCAGTGGCTGGCCATAGTGACAGGCAAATCCGAAACCGGATGCCGCAAACCACAGAGGTTATTTAGGGTTTGTTGGGCTGCTTTAACTTTGTTTAGATGTAAGATAATATCGCCCGCATAATCGAGATCAACTAGGTTTTCATCAGGTAGTACCTCAACGTCCGCGTCATGAGGCTCCGCAAGAGAACACTCCATGAGGATGAAGTTGGACAGAACTGGGGGAAATGGACAACCCTGACTGCCAGCTGCTGTTGGAAAGATATCAGATAAGTAACCATAGACCCTGACGCAGCCTACGATGTTAGAGTACAGGGCATTTAAAATTTCCACATATGTTATGGGAACACCTTCTTTACGCAAGTATTTCGAACAGAATTGAATTGAATCCGCGTAGATGACGTCCCGGTATACCCAACCCGAACACGAGTGACGGTGGTCACATGGTAGCGAAGCGTCGGTACGGTATGCCGACTTAATGCTGATAACCGTTTGCTTATAAATATGATTGCAGAACCAAAATCTAATCAGTACAAGCTGTTCCGCCCATAACATTGTTTAGAGCGTGCGATTAGCTCCGGATATTGGCCCTCCACCCATGTTTCTTCTGCATGCATCGAATTCGAAATAACTTCCAAGACACCGTGCACTTTTCGAAAGCAGCAAAAATGAGCAGTTATGCTACTTAGAAACGAGTACAATACCCGTACTCATGACTGTAAGAGCGGGAGTTTATACTATAAGACGTTGCCGAGGAAAGGTGCACCGGATCACAAACAGACCTCATATGGGACAGTTTATGAGCGTGTAGCAACGTAGCACCATTACAAAATGTCGATGTATCGCTGTGGATAGTGAAAACGATGACGTCAAAAGAATGAAAAGTTAGCGTGAATTAGGATGGGAGCTATCAACCAGGACAGGGATACTATGCAGAACTATATGCATCCAGCTGTTAAATAGGATCCATCTGAGTAGTTTACAGTCAGTGTTTTTCATCAGAGCAACACTGATGCTGTAAATGACTCAAATCAGCGGAAAAACATGAAAGCGCCTGCAAAGAATTAGTATGTATCTTCTCTTTTTGATGGATGCATCCAATTAACATCCGCTTAGTGTTGTTCGTGCGGGTCGAGCAGATTATGCAATTCGGACTGATTACGCGATATCGTTTGCGTGAAACCAAGTCGCCGTATCGACGATGGCCGAAACTTTGCCAATAGAATGACGCATGTTATTCGAGATGAACGTGACCATACGACAGCGCCCAGGACCAGAGAGAGAGAAGAAAAGATAGCTTTCGCACGAGTGGTTGTAGCAACTCCAGATGCAGGTGACATAAGTCCAGACAACCTGTGGGTCATAACGCAAATGACTCACTACGCCGGATGTGCGTTTAGTCGAAATGAGGTTGTTCGCGAAACCATGCTGCGTCGTGGGTTGGAAGTCACATGGTCACTCTACGAGTGCCATGCGGCGCAGCCCTTTGATTGCGCGCGCGAGTATTGGAGTCCGTGCCACGAGTGCGGAATCACTTGACGTTCCCACAATGAGAAGATAGACAGTATCAATCGATTCCGAGATAGAGAGTCCATTAACGCAGTGTGATCTTGTGTGTGCTTCGGAGATGCAGTACAAAGAAACTACAACGAGGAGTACGGGCCATGGAAAAGCAGAAACCAGTCCAGATTGGAAGGAGCATTCAGGAACGCTGCAAGCGCATGTTGCTAGCAAGGACTGGCTTCCTATCCTTTACAAGTATAGGATGATACACAGAACGCTAATGAAGCAGGGAAAAAAGCATGGGTAAAGATGGTTACTCATGAATGAGAAAGTAATTTGGTCCTAGAGTACCGACCCCCGATCTTGGATACTGATACCACAAGGAAGTCTGCGGGACAAACCTCTGCATAGAAGACTCTCCTCAAAGTCTTTGACTCACCAGTCTGATACACAGTGGGGAGGAGGTTCCGGGTAGGGAGTGCAACAGGACCCCCAACGGGACCTGTTTAAGACCGGTCACACATAGCCCTGGAAAACCCATATCAATTAATGTGCGTTCCTCTGACATGTCATGTGCTACACTTGTCGTCACTGTCGGATGCAGGTCACCGGCTAGCTGGGTTGTGGTAAACGGTGGCAACTAAACAGGCAACAGTTGTAAACCGATGAACGAAAAAATTACAAGCGTGGCATGTAATCCGAAGGTCACCGGTTCGAATTCGCGTAGGTGCGAGCGATGTCGTGGAATACTCCTTGCCCACACTCGACCGGTGGTGATAGCGTGGCAGCGAAGCGTTGGTATGATATGTCGGCGTACTGCTGATATTTCCACCACTAGGTGACAATTATGTTCTCCGACCATCAAAGACAGCCCATAGACAAACGCCTACTGTTGTTTGCTATGGCTAGAATCTTTAAAGAGGGGGATATCGAGAATGAGTTTGATTAACATCTAAACAGTGACTTGTTAGATATGAGTGGTTTTGAAAGTCGCAGATACAAAAAGAGATGGGGAAACTAATAACGAAGTAGATGTGAGGGATGACAGTTATATTCAAATGACCGAATAAGAGAACATCAGTGACTCTTCGACACGGTCATGCCTAATAATGTACCCAACCACTAATGTGTTCGATCCGATTGCTGCAATCCCATATGACGGCAAATACAAAGTCTTTCTGCCAACGTCTCCATATGTTCAGCTAAGTTACCGATATCCTCACCCCAATCATGTGTAGTATTGGTAAACAACACTGGCCGATGTAATCCGTCGGAAGACGTGCACAGTAGAAGTGTTAGTTCAAAAGAGGGGCAACGGCGGTGCTCGTTTTAATAACAGTATCCAAACAATATGGATTGCAAATGTTAGAAGGAAATCCTAGTATATATGCTTCACGATTATCCGAAACCCGGTTGAATAACAGTCATGGGTAAATGGTCTCAACATGCAACTAGCTGACAGTTAAACAGCAACACAGTGATGGTGTGTTAGACAACGCAGCAGTGACTCCATGCAAGACGAGCTGTGAGAAGGTTCATATACTTCGAGTGAGGAAAATGTGACTCAGACAGAGGATACAGTGCAAAAGTGCTAGAGGATAACCGGATACACGGAACAGCATAAAATTTTAGTAATTATCGGCTTACTTGAATGTGTTTGATTGGTCAGCCAATTGCCGAGTCATCTGGACCGTGGGTTTGCTCGCCAATGCACGAGGTCGCGTCTGTTGGGAGGATTGGGAGTTCGACACAGAATATGCATCGGGTGGTAGAGTTGCTAACACAAACCGTGCGCTCAGGCGAGTTTCGTGAGTGCAAGCAAAAACCACCGGCCTCCCAGGTCGATCGCAATAGATTCGCAATGCCGGACTGATGAGATCACAGAATCCGAGAAGGGCCTTAGAAAGAGAAGACAGATAGGTTACAGAGTTCACCAGAGGAATAAATAAACAGACTAAGAAGCGGAGTGAGTTTACTGGGAAAACGCGTAGAAACTCGACTAGGATGTCTGATTTCGATGAGAGTTATAAACGGTTGCAGAAGATATAAATGCATGCAATTGCGCGCAAGTAAAACGAGGTAAACAAGCCGGAGATGGCATAAAGATATGTTTTCAATAGTAAAGCCATCAAACATGCGACCACTCCTTTGGGTACTCAAATTGTTGTTTGCAGTAACACTCGGGTTGGTAGTTGTGCTGGTTGGCTCGCAGAGTTGAGCAATTAGGTTGCAGACGCTTCCCTACCTATCGAAGTAGTATCGCCAATGCGTAGTGGAAAATAGCTGGTAAAAGTAACAGCACCGGATTTAACTGAAGCTGGGTTACTGCGGCAAGCTATTTATCACTAGGCATTAGCGATACCACTTCGGTAAGTGGCGAAGCCTCTGCAACCATAATGCGCAACCCGACGAGCAAAACAACAATTAAGCTCGTTGTTTTATGCAACATGTGTCCCGTAGTAGTGTATATCAATTGAGTTGTGAGAAAAATCGTCATCATCAGCAACACCAAGAAGAAATCTAAATTTTAAACCGATGCCTCATAGCCACCCAAAATTGGGGAACTTACAAAACGTACATAATAAAAAGGAGGAATAGAGACCGAAGGTAAAAATTGGATGTTTTAAACAATCAAAATTAGAGCGCCCAAATTTTAGCAACCATAAACAGTAAGTCGCCGTGCGAATAAAAAGGTGGCGTCAGTGATACAGCCTTCCTGCGGTTTTCATTGCCCCGAGGACCAATCAGCCATTACTCCACAGGTAAACAAGCATCGGACATGCTTTAAAAGGTAATTCGATTGAGGGCTGGCATGCCGAAGTACCTCTTCGTGGTGCCAGCTCGGTGATTCGGGTGTACCCCGTTCTAGTAAAGTGTTCGGCGACAGTGTTCCACCTCGGTGGGGCATTGTATTCCAGCAATGGTGCTGATTTCATGGGGAGCATTAGGCCCCTGTTGGGTGATCTACCAAACGAAAGATGGATGAACTGAACATCCAGTCAGCGATTCCCAATGGGCGCGACTCCCTGAATTCGCCCCGCTGCCTTGCGGGTAGGTTATTTAGCCAAAGGCTCGGGGTGGGGTCCCTTGAGTCCACTCCCTACTTTGGCTTGAGCAACCGTTAGTAGTACGCCCTCTCACAAAACCATGGACTGTACTACAACGTGCTCATCAGCTACCGTTTCGGCTTCTCATATGCACGCGACTTAATCACACGCCAATTGTTTGTTTGTTAACAATCCTTACTTGCCGTCAACCGATTCATGTGTTCAAAAATCCGGCTGCGATTCCGGTTGCGCCGCAAACCACGGAGTTCAACCTATGGCTCTCCTTCGTCCCCGATCCTCATTCCGTCTGGCGTGCTCCAACGTTCGGACACTCATTTAGATAGAACAGCAAGCCGGTCTAGCGCGCACCATAGTCCCTCGATATTGATGTCTGCTGCCTTTCAGAAACCCGATTGCAAGATCCCAGCACTGTGCTTCCACTGACACCCCCCACTGACGAGGAAGCCAGACATCACCTACGTCTTTCTAAAGATCCAGAAGCAGCCTCAGCGGGTTTAGCTGGTGTAGGTATATCACTAAGTGGCAAGGCCGAGGCGGCACTACTGGACTGGTTCCCGAGTAACCGCCGACTATGTGCAGTTCGGCTTCGCGGTTCAGGTAGAATCAACAAGCGCCGCGAGGAGAGACGCAACTTGTTTGTGATCTTTGTGTATGCTCCAAATGATTGCAGTGACGGCTCGGTCAAGGATGAATTCTATCGAGAACTACATCAGCTCTTGACTAATGCTAAAAGGTCGGGTGTAGTTGTCCTTGCTGGGGATTTTAATGCACGGGTTGGCTGCCTGTTACCATACGAACGCCACCTTGGTGGTCACCACGCGTTCGATGAGAACCACTCTGATAACGAAGAGAGGCTTCTCACATTGTGCGGAGACCACCATCTGTTTCTCTCGAGCACTAACTTCAGGCGTACGAAGAAGTGTTCCGCTAACACAACCGTGGTCTCAAATTGGTCACATTGCAATTAGCTTCAGATAGCGTGGCAGCGTACTGGACTGCAGGTCCTTTTGGTTCACCTTCGTTGACTCAGATCATGCACTGGTCTGCGCGAAAATCTATGTGTTTTGGGGTCCCGAAACACGAAGCACTGCAAGATTGATGTAAACAGATTAACTTATTCATCTTTCCAGGAGAGCTATTAGTCTTCACTGGCATACGTACTTAGTTGCAATCCACCGCAAGACGTGGAGCAACAATGGACTTGTATACAGAAAGCGATAACCATTTCCGGATAGTCAAGCTGCGGCCTAACTCGACGCACCTTAAAGGCTTGGATCTCTGCTCGTTCTCTGGAGCTGTTCGAACGCCGCAAAGATATCCCGACGGAATCAGATTGCAACGAGCGGCGCCATTCTGCCAACCGGTTGCTCAAGCAAAGCCTGCGCAAGGATCGCAAGACATGGTGGTCTAAGCGTGCTTTAGAGATGGAGACCGCTGCCCTCTCCGGCAACACTCGTAAGCTTGTCTAACTCATTCGGTCCACTGGCCTCCGGAAGCCTGGTGTCAGTGAGGGCATTTGCGAGGTGATGTCTCCGATCACAAACCTACAGAGGCGTATGGACCGCTGGGCTGAGCACTTTCCCTTGCAGTTCAACTGGTCTTCACCGTCCATCAGTACATGCAGTACACCTTGATGTCCACCCTGGCTCGTCCCAATAAAGACACCCAGCGAAGCGGAAGTCTGTCGCGAGATTCGACGCTTGAAGCGCTTCAAGGCTGCCGGCTCAGAAGGACTTCCTCCGGAACTGTTCAAGTACGGCGGTATGGCGGTCAGTAACCAGCTGACCGCGCTGTTCGCAAAAACCGCATGAAGAGAAAGTGTTTTTCACTTGGGGCGAATCAGTTGTTGTTCCGATTTTCAAGAAAGGCGCTCGCACTTCATCTGCAAATCATCGCGAGATCAGTCTTATTTCGGTTGCCTCCAAGCTATTGGCATCCATTCTGTTTCGCAAACGACTCCCAGTACGTGGATTGTCTTATCGTGAAGAACAAGCTGGTTTCCGTCCCGGCCGCGGATGCGTGGATCAAATTTTCACGCTCCGCCAGCTCCTCGAACATCGCCACATTTGTCACAGGCCCACTATCATTGCATTTCTGACATAGGTGCCGCATTGACTCTGCTGATCGACCTGCTT
>OX104067.1:116817745-116909422 GCA_944474145.2 Dicrocoelium dendriticum | reverse complement strand
GTTGAGCTTGATGTGTATGTTGACAAGGTGCCTACCTGTCTATTACCCACTACATCGTTCATACTGGCTCCAGGAGACAGTTGGTCGTTGCTGGAGGGGACGGGGTGCACGGTTCTTGTGGCCGTGCTAGGCTCAAAGAGCGGTTCCATGCACTCAGTGTGGAGCGGACTACGGTCCAGCCACCGCCTTGTGTGCGGTTGATTCCCCAAATACAGCGTGCTTGTGTTTGCCTGTGAAGGAGTGTGGGCCGGCTCCGTTGATAAAACGTGGTTCAAATCCGCATGCCTCCCGGTCTTATTCCTTCGGGTTTACACTGGAGATGGGGTATGTGGTTGGAGCTGTGGGTGGTGCAGCGCAAGCCATCCATGGTCTCTCTGTAGGCGCAGGCGTCCTGTGGCTTGCCACAGTGACAGGCAAATCCGAAACCGGATGCCGCCAACCATATGTGTATATATATGTATATGTATATATGTATATGTATGTATGTATGTATATATATATACATGATGTTGCATTCTTGATGCTTCTTCACCGCAGTTGGGCTAAACCAACTTACACTTAAACTAGGTCTCTTTAAGCTGCATAAATTTCATTCCAGTTTATTTGGTTAGTTTTCCCTATCTGAATAGTCTTCTATTAGCTGGCCACATCGCTTACGCTAATTGCGCTTATCCTCGGTAATGTTATTGCGTTTGTAGCATTTTTGAGTAACTTGTGGACATTTTTTCCTTATCACGGATTCATTGCTAACCAACTTACTTCATATGCTAACTTAGCGAAGAGTTATGCCACCCACCGTATCTGTATGCATTATTGGATTTATGTTATTTCATTTTGTCGTTTCAAGTGATTGGCTGTTGCGTGCTATCCCCGGTGTGGCTGCGCTTGATGTGCATGTTGACAAGGTGCCTACCTGTCTATTACCCACTACCTCGTCCATACTGGCTCCAGGAGACAGTTGGTCGTTGCTGGGGGGGACGGGGTGCACGGTCCTTGTGGCCGTGCTAGGCTCGAAGAGTGGTTCCATGCACTCAGTGTGGAACGGACTACGGTCCAGCCACCGCCTTGTGTGCGCTTGATTCCCCAAATACAGTGTGCTTGTGTTTGCCTGTGAAGGAGTGTGGGCCGGCTCCGTTGATGAAACGTGGTTCCCATCCACATGCCTCCCGGTCTTATTCCTTCGGGTTTACACTGGATATGGGGTGTGTGGTTGGAGCTGTGGGTGGTGCAGCGCAAGCCACCCATGGTCCCTCTGTAGGCGCAGGCGTCCTGTGGCTTGCCACAGTGACAGGCAAATCCGAAACCGGATGCCGCCAACCATGTATGTATGTGTGCCCCATGCTGAGGCTGATGTTGCATTCTTGATGCTTCTTCACCGCAGTTGGGCTAAACCAACTTACACTTAAACTAGGTCTCTTTAAGCTGCATAAATTTCATTCCAGTTTATTTGGTTAGTTTTCCCTATCTGAATAGTCTTCTATTAGCTGGCCACATCGCTTACGCTAATTGCGCTTATCCTCGGTAATGTTATTGCGTTTGTAGCATTTTTGAGTAACTTGTGGACATTTTTTGCTTATCACGGATTCATTGCTAACCAACTTACTTCATATGCTAACTTAGCGAAGAGTTATGCCACCCACCGTATCTGTATGCATTATTGGATTTATGTTATTTCATTTTGTCGTTTCAAGTGATTGGCTGTTGCGTGCTATCCCCGGTGTGGCTGCGCTTGATGTGCATGTTGACAAGGTGCCTACCTGTCTATTACCCACTACCTCGTCCATACTGGCTCCAGGAGACAGTTGGTCGTTGCTGGGGGGGACGGGGTGCACGGTCCTTGTGGCCGTGCTAGGCTCGAAGAGTGGTTCCATGCACTCAGTGTGGAACGGACTACGGTCCAGCCACCGCCTTGTGTGCGCTTGATTCCCCAAATACAGTGTGCTTGTGTTTGCCTGTGAAGGAGTGTGGGCCGGCTCCGTTGATGAAACGTGGTTCCCATCCACATGCCTCCCGGTCTTATTCCTTCGGGTTTACACTGGATATGGGGTGTGTGGTTGGAGCTGTGGGTGGTGCAGCGCAAGCCATCCATGGTCCCTCTGTAGGCGCAGGCGTCCTGTGGCTTGCCACAGTGACAGGCAAATCCGAAACCGGATGCCGCCAACCATATATATATATATATATATATATATATATATATATATATATATATATATATATATATATATATATATATATATATATATATATATATATATATATATATATACAGAGGAACCATGGATGGCGTGCGCTGAATCACCCACAGCCCTAGAAACACACTTCATATCCAGTGTAAACCAGAGAGAATAAAACCGGGAGGCATGTGGATGGGAGCCACGTTTCATCAACGGAACCGGCCCACACTCCTTCACAGGCAAACATAAGTACGCTGAATTTGGGAATCAAGGGCACACAAGGCTGTGGCTGCACCGTAGGCCACTCCACACTGAAGGTATGGAACCATTCTTCGAGCCTAACACGAACACAAGGACCGTGCACCCCGCCCCCTCCAGCAACGACCAACTGTTTCCTGGAGCCAGTATGGACGAGGTAGTGGGTAATAGACAGGTAGGCGCCTTGTCTACATGCAAATCAAGCGCAGCCACACCGAGGATGTCAAACAACAGTCAATCAATTGGAATAGCATAACCAAATAAAGTATGTCTGTTAAAGTATACGCCTATGCCGACGTAACTCGTCGCTACATCAGCATGTGAAGTGAGTTCATCATCATCAACAGCAGTGCACCAGCTATTTGAACTGATGCTTCGCTGCCATACAACCATGAGGACCTATGAAATAAACAATAAGAGGGAGAGAAGGGGGACTTACCTGAAAACCTTAATGCCCTAAGCAAACATTCAGGGTCAAGGCGCCTACACCTTGAATATATAACAAGCCGTCACAAACAGCTGGCTATCGTGCAAAGATAAGGCGGTATCGGTGAAACAGCTTCCTTGCGGCTTTCACTGCCACAAGTCATAATCAGCAATTACCACGCAGATAACTCAGCACCAAACACACTTTAAACAAGCAATCCAATTAGGAGACGGCAGCAGACGCGCCACTGACGTCTACTGCGAGCCATGTCCTTAAAACTCTCGAGCCAAGCACAAGCCGAGTCACGTGGACTCCAGTCCAGAAGGTGAGACGAAGCAACGGCACCCAGTTTGGTCGCCAGTGACTTCATTTCCCGCTGCCAAGTCAACTTCTGTCCACCTAGAGCCTTGCGCCACCCTACACCTGGCAGATTAAACAAGGCCCTCCTAGGTAAGCGGTGAACAGGCATACGTAGCACGTGCCCGAGCCAATGCAACTTATTCAGTGATATCTGTTGTTCTAGGGAGCTAGCATGATTATTACTACCTAGTACTCGCTTACGCACATCATCCTTTCAGACACGCTGGTGCCATCCGACACCAGCAATGCTTCGCAAACAACGATGGTCAAAGACTTGAAGGCGCCTCAGATCTTCAGACCGAAGGGGCCCTCACTGTGATCTTGTATGCACGGCCTTTCAGACGGAGAGGAACTCCCTTCTGTCGCCAAAGATGCCGCAGGTTCAAGAAGGTAGCTCTGGCTTTTGCAATGCGTGAGCTCACGTCAGTTTCTATGCGCCTATCATTACTGATGCAGCTGCCAAGATAAATGAAATTATCAACCACCTCGAGTTCCTCGTTAGCCAGCGTCAAGTGGTCATCAAGTGGCTGGTGGTCCTGCAGCAACACTTTGCACTTTGAAGGTGCGAAGTGCATACCAAATAATGGGACCACTCTGGACAGGCTATTCAGGGTTGATTGTGTCGCCCCAACATTAGCGAAAAGCAAGACGATATCGTCCGCATAATCAAGATCAACTAACCTTTCACCAGGCAGCAGTTCAACACCTACATCGTGAGATTCCGCAAGGGAACACTCCATGATAGAATCCACGACGAAAGTGAAGAAAAACGGGGAAATCGGACAACCCTGACGAACGCCAATTGTGGTCGGAAAGCTATCCGATAGGACATCTTAGACCCTGACGCGGCCTCTAGTGTTCGAGTATGGAGCACGAAGAATGTTCACATATTTCGTGGGAACACCTTTCTGCGCAAGTATTTCGAACAGAATCGATCGATCGACTGAATCAACCGCACTCTTGAAATCGAGGAACATAGCTATTGTCGGTCTGCGGTATGCGTGGCGCTGCTCTAACACCTGCCGCAAAGTGAATATATGGTCTATACAGCCACGCCCTGGGCGAAAATCGGCCTGCTCTTCCCTAATCCGAGATTCCCGTTCTGCAGTGAGGCGACGAACGAGAATCGAGACCAATAATTTTGTCACAACTAGCGTTGGGCTAATACACCTGTAGTTAGAACAGTCTGTGCGACTGCCCTTCTTGTATATTGCCACTATAATCGATTCGCTCCAATTAGCCGGCACACTCCCTTCCTTCCAGATACATTCGAATAAGGAAGTCAGTGCTTTGCAGAGGACCTCACCTCCATCCTTAAATAGTGCAGATGGGAGGGAATCCGGGCCAGCGGCACGAAAACGATTGAGGGTTGTGATCGCGTTTCGGACCTCGGCCTCCGACGGAGGCTCTAAACAAACCGTCCATGGCTCGTCCTGTATCACCTGAGTAGGAAGAGGTCCGGGAGCAGGGGGCCAGCTGAACTGATCTTGAAAGTGTTCCGCCCAACGAGCCATACGGCGCTCCTTATTGTGTATCAGCGCATCCGCGCTGTCTCTGGTTATCTCACTGACGCCTGGTTTCCTGGAACCAGTGGTGCGGATTAGCTGGAAGAGCTTGCGGTAATTGCCTACTGCTCCTGTCTCCTCCATTTCTTGAGTCCTACTGGTCCACCAAGCTTCTTTGTCAGCAAGCAGGCTCTGCTTTAGTTCACGCCTAGTAGCTCGTCTGGTCACATTGTGTTCAGAGCCAGCCGGGAGGTGTCTTCTAGATTCCAACAGGTTCACGGACCTCTCCGATATCCAGTGACTGGTGCGGTGACGACTGATAGTGCCACAAACAGATGCTCCTGCATCGTGCATGGTGGCCGAGATCCTATTCCACTGAAGCTCAGTGTCAGTAGGACAAGACAGCGGAAGTTCGGTATGCAGTGCTTCTTGATAGGCTTGCCTGACGGAGGACGGAGACAATTTCTCAGTTGGCAATAGTAGGGGACGCTTGGTGCGCCCCCCGGTAAAGTTCATGGATAAATGGCAGCCTACTATGACATGATCAGAGTCGACGCAGGCATTTCAGTACGAGCGGCAATCCAGGATGGAACCACGCCACATGTAACTTATGGCGATGTGGTCAATTTGGGTCCATCGTTGGCCAGCTACAGGAGGACGCCAAGTGGCACTTCGGCGCCCATTGTATCTAAAAGCAGTGCTACTAAGAAACAACCGGTGCTCCGCACATAGTTGCAGCAGACGCTCGCCGTTGTCAGTCCGTTCGGAGTTAAGCCCACAATTACCACCCAACTGAGCTTCTGAAGAGCTCAGACGCCCTATTTGTGCGTTCATATCCCCTGCAAGTACTATAATATCTGAACTAGTAGCACTGCGTAGTAACGCGTTCAGTTCGTGATAGAATGTGTCTTTGACAGTATTAGAACTGCAGTCGGTGGGAGCATAAGCAGAAATCACAAACAAACAGCGTTTTGTACTACTTCGCGAATTCACCTTAGCTGATGTCGTCAAACGGGCAGCACATAAGCGGCTGTTCACCGGAATCCAATCAAGCAACGATGGTACAGCGTTGGAGCTTAGAATGATACCTACACCAGCTTGACCCGTGAGTGCCGCATCGGCGTCTCCGGATGCGTGCAACCAATAACGAGAGGATAAGCCGGGTGCAGTTAATTCAATAACCCCGTTAGTGTCATTGATCCTAGTTTCTGACACACAACACACATCAATTCCCAGTGTGTCCAAGTGTAGACTGTGGATCTGTCTGTCTTAGAGTGCGAACGTTGAATGTCGCCATGGAAACGGGGTAGCGTGGCCTTATAAGGGACTTTTGCCGATAGGCATCCGATAGGTGCGGTGGGATGGTGGCTGCAGATGGTTTTATTCCAGTGGCACTTCGGTTGTTGTCAATTAAGCTGGGAATTATAGAAGGAAGGTTAGTAATGAGGGTCGGGATGGAGTAAGAGAAAAAGGTAGAAAAGAAAGAAGAGAGGCGCCAGCAGTAGCATGTTTTCGCTTATACGCCCTACTGTATGCAGCAGATAAGGCGACCTTTGATAATCTGCGCGACGGCCGATGCAGGATGAAGTTTATGTTTGAAGAAAATGTCATGGTTGTATGTGGGCTGAGATACTGCCCAGACCTAGACAGGAGGACGATTAGGGTCCTCATCCAAAGCCTTTGGCTCAAAAGCATGTCCGCAAGGCAGCGGGGAGGTGGCAATGATTTCGTTTTACAGAAATGGACGCCATCTCATTTCAAACCCCTAACCTGGAGGACCAGGAGATTGAGTTTGTCTGACCTCTCACTATTGACCACCCTGGTAGGAGTAGCTCCCAAGGTGCCCGGAGGCACCACCCAGTACAGCTCCATGGGTTAATGAGGTAGGCAAACCGTCGCACCACGTTAAGGTCCAGTCTCGTTACGACGGTATGAAGTGAGTTGGTTAGCAACGAATCGGCGATAAGTACAAAATGTCCACAATTTATTCGAAAAGTGCTACAAACGCAATCAAGTTAAAGAAGATAATCACAATTAGCGTAATCAACGTGTCCAGGTAACAAAAGATTATTCAGGTAGGTAGAACAAACCAAATAAGCTGGAATAATATTTAGCTAGCTCAAGAGGACTTAATTTAAGTGCAAGTTGGTTTAGCCCAACTGCGGTGAAGAAGCACCATGAATGTAACATCAGCCTCGATTAAGGCAATAGCATACGCTCCCCCGGTGCCGAACAAGAGCCATGTCATGTGACGTCTTGAGTGCCCCGGCCGCAGAAGCGAGACCGACTAACGGCCTTCAGGCCAACCATTAGCTACTTTATTTCCCGCCGACCTTCGTGAGACTCGTGCATATCTACGTCCGGCAAACAAAACAACGCCCTTCCTCCCAACGGTGAGCGGGCATAAGTAGCAAATATCCAAGCAAAGGAAATTCAACTTTATTCGTTTCACTAAGAAACTAACTTGCCTAACATCGCACAGTTCTCTCATGCGAATAATATCGTTACTGATACGCTGACGCTATCCGACATCGGTAATTCTCCCTAGGTAACGGTCATCAAAGAACCGAAGGTGCCACAGATCATCAGGCCGAAGAGACCAAGTCTCAATCCTGTCAAACAGTGACCCATATTATGGTCAGTATAAATCGCCGTTGAGACCACAAATGTTTCAATCTCAAGTAAGTTGAGTTTAATGTAGCAGTTGCGCGTCCGTTGCTGTTAATGCGGTTCCACATCGTCAAGACTCCGCTTATCATATGGTTGGTAGTCCTGCAACTGTCCTTCGCATGCTAAAGATGCGAAGTTTACGTCAAACGATAATAGTCTAGGGAGTTTATACACCAAGACTATACTTCCCGTACAATGGAGATGGAGCAATTTTCCCCAATGGCAGTACCATAGTGACTACATTGTGAGACTTCATAAGGGAACACTCCATGATGAAATTTATGGCAAAATTTAACAAGATGGGGAAATGGGAGAACCCTGGTGAACATAACCTGTCGTCGGGAAAAAGCTTGATAATTTGTATCGGATCCCAAAAAGACTTGTGACGTTCGACTGGAGCGTAAGTAAACCTTTCAAAAAATTGCAGAGAACGAAGCAATCAGAGTCGAACGAGCTGAAAGTGGAACTGTAAAGCATCAAACAATAGCTTAGCTCAACGGAAGTATGCGTCGATTGGCTACAAAGTGCCAAGAGAACGCTAAAATATAAGCTATGTTCCATCTGAAAAGGAAGCCATGTGAAACACCCCAATCAACAGCAGCTGAAGAGCTCTTTAGAAATGAAACGCAGTTAGCGCATGTGGAAAAGGCTGAAACAGTACACAGTAAACTCAGGGACATCAGTGCTGCTGAGTGGCTAACGATGATAAGTGGGAGGCTCCCACATCTCCAGGGGCCACCCGTGGTATCGAGATTGGCCGTGAGCAGTGAATAATTGACGTGACCAAGAGTAGCTAGCTGGTATACAGCAAAGGGCAGAAACTACGGATATTTATGTTACAGAAATAAGGCAATTAAATGGGTTAAAAGGGTCGTGAATAAATAATAGTAACAGTGCAATACAATTTATAAGAATACATACTAACATAGCACTCACTCGTAGCTCCTTTTGACAAAAGGTAAGATCACATGGGAAGGTGACAAGGTAAGAGTCAAACTCTGTCGCGCTGAGTGGAAGTTGTGTCGAGATACCAGTAGGATCTTTTGGTGCAACAAGGAAATATTTAAAGAAATTAATGTTACCTCCATGGAGAACATAGTTTTGAAAATTACATTCCCCGTCTCTGAGGACGACGGTTATCTCTTCGGAAGATTGGCGGAAGTTTTGCAGTACCTCACAGAGGACTCTAAAAGTAACGCAACGAGTTAGCCGGATACACGGGATAACTCACTTAGTGGAGAGGACCAAGTGGTTGGCCGACTGCTCTGGTGAACACACGGCCTCCAAATGTTCACATTCAATGATCGACATGTTGAAAGTTTTAACAATACCGTATTTACAAAAAAACTGCACGACCAAAACGGTTGCATTCGATGTCAACAAAATGCGACACTTCTGAACTGTCCGTTCCAGTGTGCTGGATAGTTTAAATACATTCGAGCAAGACTGGTATCAGGTGACCATCAGGACCGCTAGCGAGTGGACCACTTACTCGACTTGGAATCTTGAAACGCAGTGAACTACTCGACTCGATATCTGTGACTTTTACAAAAAAGTTGTGCTTGAAAGTAACAGCAGCATAAGCGGACCTAGAGGAGTTGACAGTCTTTAAAACAAGCTATATGGATGAAGAGTGGAGAATAAGGTGATCAACTTACGCCGTCTGAAGTCCAATCAAAATAGATTTCTTGACCAAGTTTACCCAGTGAATTTATGCATCTTATAAATACTGACGGTGTTAGTGAATATGGACAGTGCCAACATCTGACAATACCTTTCAGCTCTGTTTGGTGAAAGGAAAGTTTCATTTCATGATACCAACAAAGATCAAGTCCAGGTGCAAATCGAGGGTTGAGCGTTATGAGGCCATTCGGAATGGAAGTATTGAACAAAGAGTAGATGCTAGAATGAAAAGAGAGGTAATCTTACGGTGATATTAGCCAGTGACCAAGGGACAAGCAGCATACATACTGTAGTATCACGAGCGGATCCAGTAGATATCAGCATACATGTCCCCTATTGCACTGAGACTTGAAGTGTGTGATATCGAGAAATACAGAAGAAATTGAAAAGCCATGTTTACTGAACTCTTCAGGCATCTGCAACTATTCCAGTTCGGAAAGCACGTAGCAAAGCTGTTGTGGTTGTCGTTGAATATACAGCTAATCTGCTGCTACCGAGCAGTATAGAGGAAGATGCGTTAAAAAAACATTTTTTCCGCAGTGACATTGCGGCGTGACCATATAGAACAGTGTTTGTCGAGCTCAAGGAAGAACAACCGAACAAGGATTTTAAAACCACGACCAGTAGCTCGCGACAGTTAGATGGACCAAACAAACTCAGCAACATGCAGCGGTTCATCGTTATCATCATCGACATATTGACTGACGCCTAGCTGTTGTACCACAAAAACGACCTACGAAACGAAGGATAATAACAAGGATAGAAGTGAGACCCAGAGTAAAACCTTAATGTCCCATACAAGCATTCAGAATAAGGCGCCTACGCCTTGTGTCAACAACACCGTCACAACCAGATATCTATCGTGCAAAGATAAGACAGCGTCGGCGAGACAATTTCTTTGTGGCTTTCACTGCCCCGCGTCATAATCAGCCATTACCTCCAAGTAAGTCAGCAATCCGACTACGAGAGGGCAGTAGATACGACGCAAGTGCCGACTGCGAGCCGTTCTGTAAAATCTCGAGCCAAGTACAAGGTGGGTCACGTGGGCTCCAGCCTGGAAGGCGAGACGGACCGACGGCGACCAGTTTGGCCGTCTATGACTTTAATTCCCGTTGCCAAGTCAACTTTTGGCCCCGTCGGGCCCTGCGCCACCAGGTGTCTGGCAAACAAAACTAGGCCCTCCTCGATAAACGGTGACCGCGCATACTTAGTAGGTGCCCAAACCGACGTAGCTTATTCAGTGCTATCTTGTTCTAAAGAACTAGCATGATAATCCGACTTGCACTCGCCTACGCACATCGTCGTCGAGGACACGTTGTGCGACCCAACACCAGCAATGCTTCAGACAACGATGATCAAAGGCTTGAATGCGCCACAGGTCCTCAGATCGAAGGAGCTACGTCTCTCTCCCATAGAATAGGAGGGCTCTCGCTGTGGCCTTGTAAACACGGCCTTTCGGATCAAGGGTAACCCCTTTCTGACACCATAAATGTCGAAGATGCAAAAAGGCAGGTCTGTCTTTTGTAATACATGAACTGACTTTAGTTAGTATGCCCCATCGTTGATGATGCATTTGTTAGATAAGTGAATTGATCAACTACCTCAAGTTCCTCGCTATCAGGTGTCATTAGATGATCAAGTGACTGGTGGTCCTGAACAACATATTGCATTTTGAGAGTGCGAAGCGCAAGCCAAATGATGGGACCACTCAAGAGAGGTTATCCAAGGTTGATGGTGCCTCCCCAACATCGTTAAATAGCAAGACGATATCGTTCGCATAATCAAGATGAACTAGCCTTTCACCAGGTAGCACACCAACGCCTACAAGGTGAAATTTCCTGAGGGAACACTCCATGATAGAGCCCATAACGAGGTTGAACGAAAATGGGGAAAGTTGACAACCTTGACGAACGCCACTTGTTACCAAGACTATATCCGATAAGACATCATAGACCCTGATGCACCATGTCGTGTTCAAGTATAGAGCCATGGAAGTATTCACATATTTCATACGGGATGCGTGGCTCTGCTCTTGTCCCTGCCACAGAGTGAATATATAATCTAAACAGACAAGTGCTAGGCGGAAGTCTGCTTTTCCCTAAACCAACATTCACGTTACGCAGTGAGGAGACGAACGAGAATCGACGTCAGTAATTTTGTTACAACTGGCGTTAGTCTTATACCGCTGTGGTTAGCAAAATCCGTGCGACTGCCCTTCTTGTGTGTTGTCACTATAATCGAGTCATTCAAGTTAGGCGGGACACTCTCTTCCTTCGAGATAGGTTCGAATAGGGAGGTCAGTGCTTTGTAGAGGACCTCACCTCCATCCTTAAATAGTGCAGGTGCGATGGAATGCGGGCTAGCAGCAAAAAAAATGATTAAGGGCTGCAACTGCGTTTCGAACCTCATCCTCCGATGAAGACTCTAAACTAGTCGACCATGGTTCATCATGCATCACATGAGTAGGAAGAGATCGGGAAGCAGGAGGCTAACTGAACCGACATTGAAAGTACTCCGCCCAACTATCCATACGGTGTTCCTTATCGTGAATCATGGCACCCGAGTTGTCTCTGATTGTCTCGCTGACGCCTGGTTTCCTGGGACCAGTGCTGAAGATCAGCTGGAAAAAGTTACGATAATTGCCTACAGCTACGGCTTCCTTAATTTCCTCAGGTCTACTAGTCCACCAGGCTTCCTTGTCAGCACGCAGGCCCCAAGTTAGTTCGCGCCCGATATTCCGTCTGGTAACAGTTTGCCCAGAGCCAGCTTGGAGTTTTCTTCTGGATTCCAACAGGTTCACCGGGAGTATAAAGCTTATCTTGAGCTGACTTGACTTGAATTCACGGATATCGAATGACCGATGCGGTCACGATTGATAGTGCCACAAGCAGAGGCTTTCGCACCGTGTATGGTAGCTGAGATCTTATTCCACTGAAGCTCAGTGTCATTAGGACGAGAGAGCGAAAGTTCGGTACGCGGTGCATGCTGTTAGCCTTCCCTGGCCGGGAAAGAGAGAGGCGCTTGGTACGCCTCCCAGTAAAGTTCATGGAAAAATGGCAGCGTACCAATGCATGCGCAGAGTCGACGCAGGTATTACAGAACCGGTGACAGTCTTGGATGGAATCACGCCACCTGTAACTTATGGTAATGTGACCTCTCCAACGCATGAGACTAGACTTCACCGTGGTGCGATGGTTTGCGTGCCTCAAAGATCCATTGAGCTGTGCTAGGTGGTGCTTTTCGCATCTTCAGCATCAATCACACCAGACTGATCAAGGATTAGAGGCCTGACAGATTCAGCCTCATGGCCCTACAGTTTTCGGGTTGGAGTGAGGGTGGTCCCTTATTCCTTAAAACGGACGCTTCGTAGCCCACTGCCAAACCCGCTTCCGTAATGATGACGGTGAGCGATTATTTCATTTATGTGCAGATGCCCGCTTATTGCTTGCGAGCGCTAATTTCCTACACGGCGCCCATTAACCTTAGACCAGCCTTGGACGCAAATCCATCACGTTGCGATCACACACACACTATACACGTTAGCTAGAGGTGGGAAACATCTCAGCTACTGTGCCGCAATACCAAAAGATAAAAGGGAATAAAATGCAAGAGATGCAAGCCAGCTGAGCTACCGGTAACGGATAGGCATCGTGCCAGTAAGCTATCTGCCGGCTACTATGCAGCAAAAAAATAATAGTTTACTATGCAGTTATAAAACGCTAAATAATGAAATCGTGGATGGAGGGGGAGACTAAGAGGAATGCAGTGGGACAAAGAAACTCACAGCATGAACGCCATTGAGGTCGGCTCCTAGACATATCAACAAGTGTATCCAGCCAAACGTGTTCATCGTCCTTCAGACCCCAAAACAGGGAGCCGAGACGCTCCAACCGAGGCCAGCTCCGAAGTGACGGCCTTCATTCCTCTCGACCAAGTCATCGCTTGGCCACCTCTTCTCTTCTCCTATCCACAATCCCGGCGCGCAAACAACGCACGTCGCGGGAGTCGGCTGGCTGGCATGCGTAACATGTGGTAAAACCACCGGAGCCTGGCGCGTGAAATAACGGTGCTAAGCGGTTCTTTTTTTTCCTGTGCCGTAAACAAGTCGTCGAACATGCTCGTTACTCACGCGGTGTTCCCACCAGATGTGAGCTAAATTGCGAAGGCACCGGTGGTCGAACGTAACTAGCCTTCTTATGCCCGTTTTTCTAAAGGGCCAGGTTTCACGACCTTACAGTAGGGACGAAGGTACCGTTGCATTGTACACTCTACCCTTCAGGGCGAGGGCGATGTCGCGCCGGCACCATAAGTGGCGAAGGTTATCAAAAGCGCCTCGAGATTTTGCTATACGGTTCGTTAGCTCATCTCATCATCCCACGGGCGCTGATACAGATTCCCAGGTAGTTGAATGTTTGAACGACTTCTAGCTGATCCCCACCAAGAGTCCGCGTAGGAGACGGTCCAGACCAATCTTGGAGTAACACTTTGCAATTCAAGGATGTGAAGCAAAGCCCGAAGTGACGGACATCCAAAGTTAATCTGTCCAGTGCAGCTTGGCACGTTTGTGAGCTGTCACAGATTAGCGCAATATCGTCACCATACTCCAAGTCAAGAAGTAGTTCTCATGGGAGCAGATCCACATCTTCTAAGTCGTGTCCTGTGAACGCGATTTCCATGACTTCGTCAAAAGCGGGGAACACGACAAAAGTGGGTCGCCAATATATGTGACGGTGCTCCAACAACTGACGCAAAGTGAAGATGTGGTCAATGCAGCCACGACCTCGACGAAACCCGGCTTGCTCTTCACGAATATGGCTTTCACGAATGCCAGCCAATCTGAGAAAGATGACAGAGGCAAGTAATTTGGAGGCTTTGGAAATCGGACTGATTCCTCTATGCTTGCGGCATTCGGATCGAGAGCCTACCTTGAAAATTGGGACTATGACGGAGCGGCTCCAGACGTTTGGGACAGTTTTCTGCTCCCACAGTTTCACTAGTAATTCGTATAAATCATCCACAAGAGCAGGTCCCCCTGAATTTGAAGAGGGTTGGAGGAAGATCATTTGGTCCCGTGGCTTTATTTAACTTCAACAGTCCGATCTCACATTTGACTTCTGAGCGACAGGGCGGATTCAAAGCGACAGAACAGGGAAAAGGGCGATCACTGGCCAGAGAGGAATCTGACAATTCCGACCGATTAAATTGCCTTTCAAAGTGCTCAGCCCGATGCTCCAAGCGTCTTGATAAGTTGTGGATAGACTGTCCACTCTCACCACAAATTGTTTCACTAACACCAGGTCTCATGCTGCCCGTTTCCCGTATCAGACGGAATAACTTACCGATGTACAGCAAGAGTAGCGGCTACTTCCATCTCTGACGCACGAAGACACCATCAGGATTCGCGGTCACTCTTCAGGATAGCACGGAGTTTTTCTCGAAGTCTTCTGCGTGTCTCATTGTGTTCGCCTCCAGCCGGAATGTGCCGGTGAGAATTACTAAGTTCCAAGGACGGCGAAGAGACCCAATGTCGACGTTAGCGATTAGACTTACCACATGAGGATTTGCTTGCTGCTAGTAAGGTCTGGTGAACATGAGATCAGTGACATTCAATTGCATCCTGTGAACACTTGCTCAACCCGCATGACAGCGTACTTTGATAGGCATTCAGAACAGCTTGTTTCGTCAGTTGGCTGGTGTCAATGTGCTCACAGCGTCGTCGTGGGCGTCCGCCAAAACGAATCCGCATGTCAGCACATACAAGCGCATGGTCGGCGTCCACACATGTGCTCCAAATCGAGCGGCAATTCTGGATGCAGCCTCTCCAGTGGTAACTTATTGCAATGTGATCGATTTGCGTCCATAGCTGGTTCGAGGCTGGTGGGCGCCAAGTCACTCTCCAGCGGGTGCTGTGTCGGAAATTAGTGCTCGCATGAAATAAGCGGGTATCTTCACACAAATGAAGTAACCGCTCACCGTTATCATTACGGGAGCCTACACCATGTTGGCCGCCTTGATGCAGATCTTCAGTGGATAATTTTCCAACTTGAGCCTTCAGATCCGCAGCCAGCACTACAGTGTACGAGCTTCTTCTGTGGCGAAGGAGCTCGTTCAGTTGACGGTAGAAGTTGTCTTTTACCGAGTCATCGCTAGAGTTTTTGGGGTCATAGGCAGCGATAACAAATAGACACCTATTAGTCACACGCGACTTCGAAGCTTTGAACGAGCCAGCCAATCGGACCGCACACATCCGGCTACTGATTGGAATCCAATCAACCAGAGCAGCTTCAACCCAGGGACTCAGGGTAATACCAACACCGGCTTGGTCGGTGCTCGAAGCTGCATCGTCATCGGATAAGCGTAACGAGAAACTGCTGCTAGTGTCGCCTGAAGGAGATAGCAAAGTGAGCACAGAGCTCAAGTATTGCAGGCGGGTTTCCGATATGCAGCAGATATCAATCGATAGGGCCTCTAATGTTCGGGCAAGTGCTGCCTGTTGACCGATCTGTAGCAACGTGCGTACACTGAGGCATGCCAATCTGAAGGATGATCGAGGGCTCCAAATGGAAGCCGAGGAAATGGGCTTGGCCGCTTGCTTGGGCATGGGCTTGTTGACAGGAGAGGAGTGACCCTCCGTGTTCACATGCGAGTTGAAACTAGAAGATAAACGCCTATCAAAGTATATTGTGGGAGGGCCAAGGATCGGGGGGTTGAAAACAGGAGGGATAAAAGTGAAGCTGGAATGGGTCGATAAGGGTGAAAAAGAGTAAGAGGGGAAATAAGAAGATAGGAAGGTTTGAGCAATAGCATTAAATCCCCTATCCACCCAGAGCGATGCAGCAGATAGGGCACCGTTGATTATCCTCTCCGGTGGCCAGTGCATCAAGAAATTGTTTGGGGAAGGATTCATAGTATTGCGTGGGTAGATACTGTCAGGTTGCCCAAGCCTAGAGAGGAGAACGATTAGGGTTCTCAACCAAAGTCTTTGGTTCGAAAACCTGACTGCAAGGCAGCGAGTTTGGCGTTGGGCTACACAGAGTCCGTTTTAAGGAATAAGGAGCTACCCTCATTCCAACCCCAAATTGGAGGACCAGGAGGCTGTGTTTGTCTGGCCTGTAACCATTGACGAATCTGGTGTGAGTGGTTCTGAAGATGCAAAGAAAAATACCACCCAGCATAGCTCAATGGATCACTGAGGCACACAAACCATCACATCACGGTAAGGTCCAGCCTCATTGTGATCAGTTACCGCTGGAGAGGTTGCGTGCAAAACTGTGGTTCGATTTAGAAAGCATGTGTAGCCACTGACCATGCACTTGTATGTGCTGAGGTGTTGGTGCGTTTTGGCGGACGTCCTCGACGACGTTGTGAGCGCATGGACACTAGCCAACTGGTGAAGCCAGGTCTGAGTGCGTATCGAAGTACGCTGGCATTCGGGGTGATTAATCGCTCACTGAATACGGTTGAAGGTCACTGGTCGCATGTTCATCAGACTTGACCAGCATCAGGTAAATCCTCAAGTGATAAATGCAATAGCCAGCATGGACATTGGGTCTCTTCGCAGTCTCTGCCATTTAACGATGCTCGCCGGCACGTTCCATCTGGAAGCCACCATGAAACTCGCAAAGAGCTCAGGGCGAAATTCCGTGCTAGGCTTAAGAGACACCAGGAATCCTGGTGGTCTCATCGTGCGTCAGAAATGAAAGTGGCCACCGCTCTTGGAAGTTAATCTGTCTGATAGGAGAAAGGGGGAGAAAGAGACCTAGTGTTAGTGAAACTATTTATGACGAGAGTGGACAGCCTATCCACAACTTGTCAAAACGCATAGAGTGTTGGGCTAGGCCCTTTGAAAGGTAAGTTCATCAGTCGGAATCGGTAGATTTTACGCCGGCCGCAGATCCTCATGCTCTCTGGAATATTCCATTGGATCCGTCCTCTCGCTCAAAAGTCGAAGATGAGATCGCAATGCCAAAGTTGAATAAGGTCGCGGAACCATATGTTCTTTATCCAACTATCTTCAAATTCGGGAGGGCGGCTCTTGTTGATGATTTACACGAGTTACTATACCTTTTCTCAATTCGTTGCATCGTACCCCCAAATGTTTGCACCCGTGACGCTTGAAGCTGCACCGCGTGCGTCATGTGACACGTTGCACGTGTGCACTCGTGTGTGCTATACTCATGGACTGTGTTCGCGACGTGAGATCGATCACGTGATCGCCTTGCCACCAACCTTTTTATCCAACTACGACAGCTAATCAGGTTCAGGTTCAGTATGTGTGCAACATGCTTCCAATCGCGTCCATCTCCATAAGTCTTGAGTATTATATTCTTCACTTCCGCCGAGTGCCGCGTACGAGTGCCCTTTGTGATATTCGGAGCAGAGCAAGCTGTTGCACTAACTGCACGGTTCCACTCAACTTGGCGTGCCTATGGAGTTAACTTCACTGCTACGTTAGTCACCGTACCAGTGCAGTCGGTGGCAAGGCGAGCACGTGATCTCACGTCGCGAACACAGTCCATGGGTATGACTTATACGAGTGCACATGTGCAACGTGTCACATGACGCACATGATGCAGCTTCAAGCGTCACCGATGCAAAAACATTTGGGGTAACGATGCGACGAAATGAGAAAAGGTATAATGAAACCGTTAGAGCAGGAAACTGTTCTAACCGACCGCAGCCGCTCCGTTAAAGTCCTAATTTTCAAGGGACGCACACGTTCGAAATGCTGCAATCAGAGGAATCAATCTGATCCCATCACCACCGAATTTCTTGCCGCTGTCATCCTCCACAGAATAAATAACACACGTAAAAGACAGAATCATGAGGAGAAAGCCGAGCTTCGTCGAGGTCGGGGATGCAGCGAACACATCTTCAGTTTGCGTCAATTGTTAGAGCATCGTCACATATATTGGCGGTCCATTGTTGTCTTGATCTTCGCCATTGATATCGGTGTCTTCGATTCGGTTGCCCGATGTGCCCTTTGGGGCTGTCTACTCCGGGAAGGCGTGCCCGAGATATATGTAAACATTATCCGAGCGCTTTACGCATGTAGTTCCGGCAGAGGGAGTTTACGACAACCTATCGCCGCCCTTCAATATCTCCAGCGGTGTAAGACAAGGATGCCCCCTGTCATCTTTCCTCTGCAACTTCGTTAGTGACGAAGGCATGAGGATCGCGTCTACAGAATACGACTTAGAAAGTGTGGAGATGTTCCCAGTCAAAGGAATTCTTGACTTGAAGTAGGCTGACAGTAGGAGGACACCTTTGGGTACTCAATGGTTTGCTATCGTCCGCCTCAAGCCAAACAGCTCCTGTTCAAATTGGTGCAAACCCGTCAACTCCTATCTGCGGCTGACCGTGTTTGCAGGTGCGTAACGCAATACGGTCGCAAAACGCATGCGAATTGTTATAACTCTTCAGAAGCTGTATGTGAAGGCCTGGAGCGGGTCACAATGGGTCTATGCAATCACACTCGCGAGCTGAACTTGCTCTCCACTGCCTTGTGGGTCAGGTTATTGGGCCAAAGGCTCCAGGTAGAGGTCCTCAAGTAACCTTCAATGTATTGCGGACCGGCGTACTGATGATGCCTTTCTTTCTCGTGGATTGGTTGAGTCAAAGGCTAGAGGTAGGGCACATCAAACAAAACTCATTCACCGGAATAGGCAGCCGGAGAGTATCAGCACACTCCTCGACTATGTCGATAAAACTGCCACTCCTTCCCCTTATCTTTCTTTCCCCTCTAAACTTTTTCTTCCCCGTATATTTAGCGAAAATCTGCCGCTGACCTCGCTGCTGCTGCCATCAATACTCATAACTCGTCCATCGAACCACAAGTCCCGTTTCACATTGGTTCTTATAACGTCCGCACTTTGTGTCAGATCGATCAACAGGCGGCACTGAAGCCAACTCTTCACTCTCTTGGTATTGAGGTGCGCTGTCTCCGAAACACGCATAAAAATAACCGTCGTGACAAATCTTCGACTCCCTGGTTCTGAATCTGACGATAATGATTACAATCTGCGTGTCTCTGGTGACAGCGAGTCAATGGCTCAAGGTATTTACGGTGTTAGAATTGTCCTCAGCAAACATGTTTAAGACAATCTACTCGACTGGATATCAGTGAACAGCCGTATTTGTGTTGCTGGGTTTCGACCATCGCGATGAGACTGGACCTTAACGTGGTGCGATGGTTTGCGTGCTATGCTTTGCCCTATCGAAATGCAAACTCCAAGATTGACAGGGACCCACCCCTGCGCTGACCCTTGGCGGTGATCAGCTAGAAGTCGTTCAGGAATTCAAGTACATGAGCAGCCATATTAGCGCCTGTGGGATCGAAGGAGGTTACGAACCGTATAGCAAAAGCTCGAGGTGCTTTAGCCAATCTCCGCCACCTGTGGCACAGACGCGACATCACTCTCTCCCTGAAGGGTAGAGGGTATAATGTAGCCTTCCGTTCAACCCTCATATACGGTTGTGAAACCTGAGATATCTGGTCGACAGACATAAAGTGGCTAGCCATGTTCGATCATCGCTGCCTTCGCAGCTTAGCTCATGTCTGGTGGGAGCACCGCGTGAGCAATGAGCGTATTCGGCGTCGCGTATTTGATGCAGGAAGAGCTAGCGAACAGCTCAGCACCATTATATCACGCACCAGACTCCGATGGCTGGGCCACGTGTTGCGAAAGCCAGCACACCGACTCCCGTGACGTGCATTGTTTGCGCACCAGGCGTTGGAAGAGGGGAGGCCAAGTGATGACTTGGTCGAGAGAAATGAGAACCCTCACTTCGAAGTTGGCGTCAGTTGGTGCATCCCGACTGCCTAGCTGGGGTCCTAGGAACGATGAACACGTTTAGTTGGACACACTTGCTGATCTGGCTAGGAGCCGTTAGGCGCAATATAGCATATTTTGCGGCACGACAGCCGGCTGTTAGCTCTCCGGAACGATGTCCATCCGTTGCTGGGGACTCAGCCGGTGTGCCTCTTAGTTTGCTTCTTGTTTTTTGTACTGCGGCACAATAGCTGAGGTGTTTTCCACCTGCAGCTAACGTGTATAGTGATGCTGGACTTAGAACCTCCACTGGCGTTAATAAGCACCGTATAATGACAAGGTACTTATTCAATACCACCGTTTGTGCTCCTACTGACTAAGGAAACGCGAACGAACATGTCAGCTGTATGCCGAACGGCAATACGCCACCGCGCGACCACCACCAGTCGCGCGCCGGCTGAGAATAATGTGACAACGCCCACCCTTACTGACTGCACTTCGGAGGGTACCAAAGATTATTTCTACTATTATCTTTCATCTCTTCTCCGCATGATGAAGAATATTGACATCATGATTGTTGCTGGTGACTTGAATGCCCAATTAGATCATCTTTCAGATTCCAAACAAAACCTGGGAGGGTGATTCAGAGTAGACGCAGACCGAACAGACAATGGTTATCGATACCTGCAACTGTGCGCCGACCACAATCTTAATATTAGTAGCAGCTTTCCGGCGAAAACGCTCACAGCGCGTCATCTGACGCCTACTGAATCACTATATGACGTGGACCAAAACGGACCATATTACCATCAACTAGAGCTGGCGCACATCAGTCCAAGACTGTTCGTAAATTTGGAGCACGTACCTGGATTTCAACCAGGCTCTAGTGCGCACACGCTTGGCGCTCACTCTTCCCACTTCAAAGAAGTGCTTATCTCCTAACCTCCTTACCTGCAACTTGAACTCGCAGTCCGCTGTTCAACAGTATCATGACGAAGTGGCCCATCAATTGTCAGTGATGTATGAGGTTGGTGAACAGAACGCTGACTAGGAGCGTCTCAAATGTACCACGAAGAATGATTTTGACGCATACTATGCACCCGACTTGAACCGTCACAACTGTGAATGAATCGCTGAAGCATCGATCAGCTCGATCGAAGTGCGTAAACAGGTTCCGATGGGCACTGAGTTTCAGCGTATCCGTAACTCCCTGGAACGACGTCAAACAAGGAGTCTTCCAATCGACCGAAAACATTGGTGGATCGTATATATATATATATATATATATATATATATATATACATATATATATATATATATATATATGACGGGTCTTGCAGAGAACGTAGGCAGAATAGGCGCGGCGTTTGTAGGTACGCTGCATTCGATTTACTAACCGCGTGCTTGCATGCTGAGTCTCTTTACTTCAGGTGGTTTTTGGAATTTTGTCCTAATGCTTTTCTTCCTCATATTAATGTCTACCTGTACTATCTCCAAATTTGCACACGTCGCTGAAACTAATTGTAGCCAATTTCCATAAAATTTTCGCGCTTGCGGCATTTTCTTAAAATATATTTTCTGACCTATTGAAATTATCGCGGATTCATTCGCAACCAATTCATTTTGTACGCCACTTTAGTGAAGAGTTATGGCGCCATATCTGTACGCAGTATTCGATTTACTTTATTTCGTCTTGTCGTTTAAAGTGATTGCCTGTTGCTTGATATCCCCGATGTGGCTGCGCTTAATGTGCATGCTGACAAGGCGCCTACCTGTCTATTACCCAGTACCTCGTCCATATTGGCTCTAGGAGACAGTTGGTCGTTGCTGGAGGGGACGGAGTGCACGGTCCTTGTGGCCGTGTAAGGATCAAAAAGTGGTTCCATGTACTCAGTGTGGAACGGCCTACGGTCCAGACACCGCATGTTGTGCGCTTCATTCCCAAATACAGTGTGCTTGTGTTTGTCTGTGAAGGAGTGTGGGTCGGCTCCGTTGATGAAACGTGGCTCCCATTCACATGCCTCGCGGTCTAATTCCTTCAGGTTTACACTGGATATGGGGTGTGTTGATGGAGCTTTGGGTAGTGCATCGCAAGCCATCCATGGTCTCTCTGTAGGCGCAGGCATCTTGTGACTGGCCACAGTGACAGGCAAATCTGAAACCGGATGCCGCCAACCATATATTTAAACACTATACCAATTACAATAGAATTGGCTGAGTGCCACAGGATTGCAAACGCCCGTGAGATGGAGAAAGCCAGCGCTATTGGAAACAGCCCATTGCTACTCCAGCTCACCCGGAACAAGAGTACGAGTTAGTCATCCGTTAGCGAGACAACAGCTGAGAAAGATGGGCAGCTGATCCGTTCTCGGTGGCGTCGAGTAGCCGTTTGGCGGACCGTTTTGAAGAGCAGTTTAGCAAGCCTGCTGTGTCACTGGCGTTTGACGAATCACTTGAACTGACGTGGGAAGTAGATGTCACACCACGCATTTTGGAAGAGATTCGACATGGGCTTTCCACGCTGACACGAAAAAAGGCTCCAGAACGGGACGACCTTTCTCCATCTTCGCTGAAAGATTGCAGTGACAATTTGTTGACTGGGCAATGAAGAGGTGACCTCAGACCAGCGATTATCAACTGTCGTGCCCATCTTAAATAAGGGTCAGGGTACTTAGTGCGAAAATCATCAAGGCATTAGCCTTAGTTCCACTGCCCCCAAGCCTATCATGGGCATCATTCCCCAAAGAATTACTGGTCACTTGAGAACCGGACCACCGGGAGCCAGGTTGGTTTCCGCCCTCGTCGTGGTTGCATCGACATAGTTACTCTTTGCCAAGTGTTAGAGCAGAAACATACAGAAGGCTAAGTATGATATTTTTTCCTTAACTTGAAAGCTCCGTGGTGCCAGCTGGGTGATTCGGTTGAGTCCCGTTCAGTGAATGCTTAGGGCGACGGTGTTGCAGGAAGTGGTGGGCTAACGCTTGACAAGTGTTATCCCTAAGAAAAAGCCACATAAGCCTGTTTAACAACAATGCGAGGTGGCGGGTGTGACCCACTACTAATAGTCACTGCCCATCGCTTACCCTGATCACCTTCCCCACTCCATAGAAGTCAGTCCATCAAGCAGAAGAAATTCTTTGAACAATTCTCATACCACTGAATTGAAAGGACACAACGCCAAACGCAGCACCAAATTAACACATTCAGGCAACACAGATACGTAAAGTCATACCTACATACATTCATATACACATACACATAGATCTAGTACATTATTGGTAAGCTTACATTGTTACACGAGTATCTGTCAATCTTGTTTGTAGTACTATGATGATGCCCATACAAGCGTGCCTCGCACTGTCGAGAATAAAAAATATAGTTATTTAAGCCTGCCTTGTAATCCGACGGCGCGGGTTGGTACTGCGTACCAACGTACTGCTGACGACTGTACTCTTAGACTCTACCGGCTTGGAAGTTCGGCTAAATGACTGACTGACAAACTTTGAGTATACAGACAACATAGCTCTCCTTGGGTTACTGTAGTGGCTATGCTGTTAGATAAAATGATGCGTAGCGCTGTACGCTTCGGCAATACCTCCAAAGTGCAAAGTTGTGCTGCAAGACTGGAAAGACACACCAGTTCTAGCAATCACTGGACGTTCATTGAAGGTGGCGGGTCGGTTTACTTACCTTGGTAGCTGCGTCACCTGGTGTTCACGTCACCGAGGAAGTTAATTCGCGTATCAGCAAGGGCCGTGTGATTTTTCAGACTCAACCACAGAGAGAGACGGCGAGATATCAGTCTGTTAGTGAGAGATGTGGGGCAGAACGACCCGACAAGGCCAGTGTTACTGTATGGATCGGAGACGGCCAGTTTGCGGTGGAGGCATTAAACGATTGGCCGTGTCTGACCACAGGTGCTTGGGGTCATTCATTTATTATACAACTTACCTAGAGGTGGAAAACACCTCAGTTACTATGCCACAATACTTGAAAAAAGCAACAAAAGATACAACTAGTGCACGCCAGCCGAACTACCAGTAACGGATGGGTATCTTTCCGGAAAGCTACCAGATGGCTACTATGAAGCAAAAAAATTTATTCAGCAAAATATGTATTATGTTAAGCAATGAAATAGTGATTGGAGGGGGAAGCTAAGAGGGATGGAAAGCGACAAAGAAACTCACAACACGAATACCACTGAGGTCGACTCCCAGCCATGTCAGCAAGCGTAACCAGCCAAAGGTGTTCATCGACTTTCGGACACCAACCAGGGAACCGAGAGGTTCCAACCGAGGCCAGGGTTGAAGTAAGGGCTTTTAGTGCTCTCGATCAAATCTTCCCTTGGCTACCCTCCTCTTCTTCCAACCACACTGCCGGTGAGCAAACAATGCAGGTCGCAGGAGTCGGTGGGCTGGCATGCGTAACACGTGGTCAAGCCATCGGAGCCTGGTGTGTGAAGTAACGGTGCGGAGCGGTTCATTTCCTTTTCCTGTGCCGTAAACAAGGCTAGTTGATCACGCGGTGTTCCCACCAGATGTGGGCCAAACTGGAAAGGCACCGGTGGTCCAACGTAACTAGCCTCTTTATGTCGGCTGACGAAATGGGCCAGAATTCCCGGCCGTAAAGGAGAGTGGAACGGACGGTTGCATTGTACACTCTACCCTTCAGGGTGGGAGTGATGTCGTGCCGGCGCCACAGGTGGCGAAGGATAGCAAAAGTGCCTAGAGCTTTTGATATGCGGCTCGTGACCTCATCTTCAATCCCATGAGCGCTGACACAACTTCCCAGATAGTTGAATTTTTGTATGGCTTCCAGCTGATCTCCACCAAAGGTCAGCACAAGAAGCGGTCCCTGCAAATTTTGGAGTAAAGCTTTGCACTTCGAGAGTGCAAAGCATAGACCAAAACGGCTGACAGCCAGTGCTAATCTGTCCAGTGCCGCTTGGCAGGTTTGTGAGCTGTCACACATGAGAGCAATATCGTCAACATACTCCAAGTCAAGAATTCGTTCACCTAGGAGCAGCTCCACAATTTCAAAGTCGTGTCCTGTGAAGCCGATCTCCATGGCTTCATCATCAACAGCAGTACATCAGCCATTTGAACTGATGCTTCGCTGCCATACAACCATGAGGACCTATGAAATAAACAATAAGAAGAGGGAGAGAAGGAGGACTTACCTGAAAACCTTAATGCCCTAAGCAAACATTCAGGGTCAGAGCGCCTACACCTTGTGTAGACAACATACCGTCACAAACAGCTGGCTATCGTGCAAAGACAAGGCGGCATCGGTGAAACAGCTACCTTGCGGCTTTCACTGTCACACGTCATAATCAGCCATTACCACGCAGATAACTCAGCACCAAACACACTTTAAACAAGCAATCCAATTAGGAGACAGCAGCAGACGCGCCACTGACGTCTACTGCGAGCCATGTCCTTAAAACTCTCGAGCCAAGCACAAGCCGAGTCACGTGGACTCCAGTCCAGAAGGTGAGACGAAGCAACGGCACCCAGTTTAGTTGTCAGTGACTTCATTTCCCGCTGCCAAGTCAACTTCTGTCCACCTCGAGCCATGCGCCACCTTACAGATGGCAGACTAAACAAGGCCCTCCTAGGTAAGCGGTGACCAGGCATACGTAGCATGTGCCCGAGCCAACGCAACTTATTCAGTGATATCTGTTGTTCTAGGGAGCTAGCATGATTATCACCACTTAGTAATCGCCTACGCACATCATCGTTGCGGACACGCTGGTGCCATCCGACTCCAGCAATGCTTCGCAGACAACGATGACCAAAGACTTGAAGGCGCCTCAGATCTTCAGACCGAAGGGGCCAAGTCTCACTACCATACAGCAGAACGGCCCTCACTGTGGTCTTGTATACCCAACCTTTCAGACGGAGGGGAACTCCCTTCTGTCGCCAAAGATGCCGCAGGTTCAAGAAGGTAGCTCTGGCTTTTGCAATGCGTGAGCTCACGTCAGTTTCTATGCGCCCATCATTGCTAATGTAGCAGCCAAGATAAATGAGTGGATCAACCACCTCGAGTTCCTCGTTAGCAAGCGCCAAGAGGTCATCAAATGGCTGGTGGTCCTGCAGCAACACTTTGCACTTTGAAGGTGCGAAGTGCATACCAAATAATGGGACCACTCTGGACAGGCTATTCAGGGTTGATTGTGCCGCCCCAAACACTGTCGAAAGGCAAGACGATATCGTCCGCATAATCAAGATCAACTAACCTTTCACCAGGCAGCAGTTCAACGCCTACATCGTGAAATTCCGCAAGGGAACAATCCATGATAGAATCAAAGACGAAATTGAACAGAAATGGGGAAAACGGACAACCCTGACGAACGCCACTTGTGGTCGGAAAACTATCCGGAAAGCTATTCATGACTTCGTCAATGGCGAAGTTAGAGTGGAAGGATGACAACGGAGATCCTTGTCTCACACCACCGGAGATATCGAAGGTCGGAAATCGCTTGCTGTAAGCCGTAAGGAAGAGGTTCATCGACCTCTTCTTATCATCCGAAGAGAACTGAGTTAGTCTGACACCTAACCATTGACCTGTCTGAAATGAGTGACTTTGGAGGCATTTGGAAATTGCCAGCAATCGTAGTTCAATGAGTCACGGAGTTACGCAAAACATCGCACCACGTTTAGGTCCAGTTTCATTGCTATGGGAGCAAGACAATGACTCAAAAACGGGAGCAGCATCGTTATAGTCCTATTCCTCAAAACATGCTCACGTGCGGAATACGGCAGTCATAGAGGGATCAGTCTGATCACAGCCGCCTTGCTAATGCTAGCGTCTGTAGTTCTGCATACACTGACTGGCAGCCTTGAAAGCCGTATGCGCGAGAAGCAAGCTGGGTTTCAACGAAATCGAGGCTGTATTGACCACACATGAATATTACGTCAGTTGTTGGAACAGCTCTATATTTATCAGCGACCGTAGTCCACTTCCTTGATACCAACAGTGTCTTCGATTTATTGGATCGATGTGCACCTTGAGACCGTTTGCCTGATAAACATGCAAATGTACGCCCGTATTTCTGGCATGCTGTCTAAACTCTTCAGTAGCTCCAGCCGTGTGAGACAAGGTTGCCCATTAGCCTAAAGGTAACAAGCTTGTCTTATGATCTGGCGGCGCGGGTTCGATCCTGCGTAGAGGCAGGGCGACCCTAACAGTACCCTTAGCCCACGTGAAACCAGTGGTGATTGCGCGGCAGCGAAGCGCCGTTACTGCGTGCCGGCGACATGACTGAGCTGTCGCACCTCGTTGAATGTGGCCATACAGTCTCAGATAATGATTTCAAAGTCATCTACTCACTACTGAACACTTCTCCCAAGGATTCCGAAAACAGCTCTTATCCATCGCCGAGACTATCTACATTCACCATCTGAAGCCGGAATTATGTGTACAAAAACGATTCATGCAGTCGATACTACTGTCTTGGACCACGGTTGTTACGTTAGCTACCTAATTACTTCGGACTACTAAGTATTATATGCATGTTTGTTTAGTGCACTTGACATACCATCTATATCCCTGTCTCAAGTTATCGATTTTGATCGTTCAAACAGTCCAGAAGTCAACCCAGCCCGAGTTGACGCTTTCCCCAAAATCAGTGCTATGTAAACGTTTGGATCTGATGAGAGTTTACCGAAAAGAATTATTTACTCCGAACTGATTGCTGATATTGATTCATATTAATGAAATGGGAAGTTGCTTTGCTGAAGATCAGCATTGCCCGTGATTCAGTCAATGAATCACTTAAATTCCGACACCAATTTCGCCGCGACTGTTGTCTCAGGCAACTTGTTCCAATATTTCACCACTCGACGCTCGAAGCATATAGGGTGAGCGATACGCTTCAAATCCGGCACCACTAGATTTGACCGATGTCCGCGTGTGCTGCGTTTGGCGTGAACGTGCAGCAGTGATCGAAACATAGGGAATTCGCCCAGGTGTAGTATCCGATGCGTCATTATGAGATCAATCCGAAACCGACGATATGACAGGGTATAAAACCCTAGTCTCCTACATCGATCCTCGTACATACCCCGTAAACTAGGAATGAGCCGGGTAACTACATGCTGGGCCCGCTCTAGTCTCTGCACCTCACTTATTATGAACGGACAATAGGCGGGTGAGCCGTACTCAAGTCCAGGTCTTATTATGGAAAAGAACAGACGGGTGGCAATCTCTACAGACCAAGTGCAGAAACCGCGTCGAAGTGCCCGAAGCAGGCGTAGTCCGATTGCGTACAGTCTGTTGGATTTCGGCAAAGACTAACTGATTTACTATGAATTGCTCTATAGCACTATAGTAGGTCACTTCACCTTACACATATGCGTGACGCTGTCGTGTTAAACCCGAACGTAATGCAATGTGCGTCCGGTCCGGGGTTCCGATGGCTTCTGGTTCCTGGGCGTACGTGGGTTGTAACAGACCGAGGGAGCTGAGAGGCAAGAGGTACTTCGTAGGCGGCTGGACAACCACTAGTAAGAGTCGGAGCTGGATGGAAGGTGTGCTTGTGTTACACATCGTGGTGGGCTGGACGGCATTGTCACAACTGCTGATGGAAGACCGGGCGTGAGGCGACAGGATTGATGGCATAGAATAACGCACGAGAGATGGCTTCTCTAACGATACTGAAAACGATATGGTAAGGCAAAGAGAAGAGGAAATGAAAAACACAGGCTAGGCTACGCTCGACAACATGTTAGCTTGCAACAAGGACACTGTGATGCGTTACATTTCCCCTCTTATGAGGCGCTGTCCTCCGCGCCTACAGAAGCTCTGATTTGTGTCGACCTGCTGACGCAAAAGCCTGGTGAGCGCTGTGACACGCTCGGACAATGCAGTGTGAAAATATTAGTGGTCGCTACAACGGCCGAAGTGTTGCCTCATGGACTGGGCTGCGGAGCTGGCAGGGCTACTATATATGTAGTATGCGGCTCTGTCAAATGCGCGGGTGTAAGAAGCTAGTTTCATAGTATTGTAGAGAGCAGAAGGGAAAAGACCCGTGTCAGCTCCTTCACCTCCCATTCACTGGCTGGATGACGCGTGTCCTTGCTAACCTGTGTTCACCAAGGGATCAGCACAGCTGTAGCAAAAAGTTCAAGTCCAAGTGGAACCGGAACAGTAGGATAAATCCCCGTGTCCGGGAGAAAGTAAGAATTGTCTAGGAAATCCATTATTTTAGCGGTTCGTCGGTTATTAACGATTACCGCAGCGATTTCGAACGTTCCTGAATGTTCTAGTTGCTGCACGTGACTAAAAACCACCTGACACCCCGGCAAAATAATGGGGAACCACTAACCTTGGTAGCTGACCTTCCAATTCTAGAAGTCGAAGGTCAGTAAGAGACATATAAATACAGCCAAGGTCCGCAATATCATTGTATGGTAGAGAGCAGAAGGAGAGTCCTTTATCAGCTCTGTCGCTTCCCAGTCATTGTGGACATTGCTGGGGTCATAGTGAAAATAGGGTTCCACAATGAACCTTAAAGCTATGTTGTGAAGCAATATCCGGGCACAGTTATCAAGTGGAAATCCAACATTTTCTTGAAACTTTCCTCGGACTGCGCATCAACCATGAGCTCCGGAAGGCGATTCGTCATTAACCACGCGCATGGATAGAGCTAGATCTGACCGCACATGGAGTATCCTCACAGTTTCCATCTGTGACCACGTGTCGAACTTTCAATGTTCAGATGAAAGAACTGCTGTAACTCGATTCCTCGCTCTCCTCTTAGGATACGTCGAGTGATCAAATCGTCGCGACGACGACGGTTATCCAGAGAGAAAAGGTTTAATCGCTGGAGACGGAGAGGATAAAATAGGCACCGCAACTCTGGCACACATTTAGATCAACGGCGTTGGACCTTCTCAATCATATCGCATTCGGTCTTCGTGAGGAGCTGGGCAGCTGGCAAGCCGTACTAAAGAATCCAGCGCACATGTGAGGCAAACAGGAGTCTGAAGAGTTCTGGAGTAAGAGGGGAGAATGCTCTTCGTAAGGCATGAAACATACTGTAAGCAGCGGCGACCCATTTCCGGGTATCCTCAGTTGTTTTGACGTAAGAAGACACAATTGCTCCGACGTCCCTTTCCTAAGCGACATTTCTAAGCAGGAAACCTCGAATATGGTACATCCCGAATGGTTCACCAATCGGGAGTACGGAAAATTTATTCTGGTTGATAGGTAACTGTCATTTTACCGACCAGTCGTGGAGCCTGTTGAGTGTTTCTTGGAGCCCATCTACATCCCCGAGACTGGATACCTCAATTCAAATTTTCGAGTCATCGGTATAAATCAAACATTCCGTCTGCAGCTCGGACGGAAGGTCGTTAATAAAGATATTGAAGAGGACAGGGCCAAGGACGGAACCCTGAGAGACACCACTGGTCATAGGAAAAGGATCAGAAAGCGTGTTATTCATCCTCACCTGCGTAGAGCGACTGTACAGAAAGTCCGAGATCCAGGAGGGAAAACTTTCAGCAACGCCAATCCGCGGACCTTGAAAAGAAGCCGCTCATGCGGAACCTTGTCAAAGGCCTTGCTAAAATCAACAAACACAACATCCAATCGTTGGCCAACATCTAGTGATCTCACCCATTTCTCCCTTGCCACAAGCAAGTTTGTGATGCAGGAGCGAGCGCTTCGAAATCCATGCTGGGCAGAAGAGATGAAATCTAACTTCTCGAGGTAGAGACACAGCACCCGTTTTAGTGTCCGTTCCATAATTTTGCAGACTACAGATGTCAAATAAATAGGACGATAATTCGTTGGATCCTGTCGGTTTCCTCCTTTATAAATGGGCTTGATGATGCTCGATTTCCAAGCAGCCGGAAGATGTCCAGTATCAAAAGACAAACGGAATATCTGAAAGATACGTGCGGTGATGTGCTCGCCATTGATGAAGCCATGGAGTTTGCATTTACAGGACATAACTTGGAAGGTGTGCAGCTACTCCCAGGAGAACGACTTCTTAACTTAGAGTATGCAGATGACATTGCCCTCATCTGTGACAGCTCCCAGACGTGCCAAGCCGCGCTGGACAGATTAGCACTGGCTGTCAGCCGCTTCGGGCTTTGCTTTGCACCATCGAAGTGCAAAGCGTTCCTCCAAGATTGGCAGGGATCGCCTCCTGCGTTGACCCTTGGTGGAGATCAACTAGAAGTCGTTCAGAAATTTAATTACCTGGGAAGTTGTACCAGCGCCCTTGGGATCGAAGACGAGATCACGAACCGTATAGCGAAAGCTCGAAGTGCTTTTGCTAACCTTCGCCACCTATGGCGGCGGCCTGACATCACTCTCGCCCTGAAGGGTAGAGTGTACAATGCAGCTGTACGTTCGACCCTACTGTACGGTTGCGAAACCTGGCCCCTAAGATCGGCGGACATGAAGAGGCCAGTTACGTTCGACCATCGGTGCCTTCGCAGTTTGGCTCACATCTGGTGGGAACACCGCGTGAGTAACGAGCATGTTCGACGACTTGTTTACGGCCCGGGAAAAGGATCTGAACCGCTCAACACCGTTATTTCCCGCACCAGGCTCCGATGGCTCGGCCACGTGTTACGCATGCCAGCCCATCGACTCCCTACACGTGCGTTGTTTGCTCACCGGGGATGTGGGTGGAAGAAGAGGAAAGGTGGCCAAGCGATGACTTGGTCGAGAGGAATGAAGTCCCTCACTTCTGAGCTGGCCTCGGTTGGAGCGTCACGGCTCCCTGGTTGGGGTCCAAAAGACGGTGAACACGTTTGGCTGGATACACTTGCTGACATGGCAAGGAGCCGAACTCAGGGGCGCTCCTGCTGTGAGTTTCTTTGTCTCTCCCCATCTTTTTTAGCCTCCCCTCCATCTACGATCTCATTTCGTAGGGTAAAACACAATAATTTTTCTTTTTGCCTAGTAGCTGGCTGGTAGCTTACCGGAACGATGCCTATCCGTTGCTGGTAGCTCAGCTGGCATGCAACTGTTGTATCTATTTTCCTTTGTGTGTTGTATTATATGTATGCATTTCCGTCATGTATTGCGGCACAAGAGCGGAGGTGTTTTCCCACCTCTAGCTGACGTGTATAATGATGAATGATGATGGTGATATGCTCGGCTACAGTTTTAAGGAACAATGGATGTAGTCCATCAAAGCCAGGCGAAGAATATGGGTTTAAATTTAGAAACAGTTTCAGTACAAAATCAGCGTTAATATCCGAGTGATCTAGCAAAGAAGGAAGAAATGACAAGAAGCTGTCAGGGGAGGACGTTTCTGCTGAATACACAGAGAAATATTGCTTAACTGAAAAGTTGGCTTTTTGTGCCTTCGTGAATTAAAGCAGCATGCTCACGGGAACACAAGGCAGTAATGCCACTGCCGGCTCTAGTACTACGCTCGATGCACGAGAAAAGCGCTTTGGATGTGGTCCTGGAAGGAGTAGCTAAAGACAGTTCGTATAGTTGACGTTTCTCCCGTTTCTGAAAAGTACAAACATTCCTGATTGTTTTATAGCGAGAACAATCGAGGTCTGATCGTGTTCATCATCATCATCATCAACAGCAGTACATCAGCCATTTGAACTGATGCCTCGCTGCCATACAACCATGAGGAACTATGAAATAAACAATAAGAAGAGGGAGAGAACCTTAATGCCCTAAGCAAACATTCAGGGTCAGGGCGCCTACACCTTGTGTAGACAACATTCCACAGTTTACGTCTTTTGTTCATAAGGGATCTTAATTGGCGATCTATCCAAGGTGGGCCTTTAGAAAACGGCCTTCTCTTGGAGACAGGGACGATCTGTTCGCTTGGAGTACAAAAGATTCCACGCATCATCAACACTGAGATGCCCAGGGAGACTTCAATCCACAACGCTTGCAGCCGTTTTAAAACGAAGTGCATCTACACGCCAGAAATTCCGACGGTCGGCACATTGGCTGTGGACAGTGAAGCGACGAGTCCACTGAAAAGGAACGGCACAGTGATCACTCCTGCCAGTGGGCTCGATAACAGCTAAGTTTGTGAAGTCTGATTGCGCTGAAGAAGGCACAAGGTCTAGGATGCGCGGTGCCAGATCTGGAAAAATCCGAGTTGGCGTCATATGTTGAAAAGGTTGCAATCCAAGACGGTTTCGAGTAAGGAGGCATCAAAGTGGTCGGATGGGCGATCACAAAGAAGGAAATTCCAATCGATATCTAGTGCATCGAAATTCCCCACGATAAGACAGTCCTTGCCTCCGCCGTGCGTGCTGATCAAGTCCAACAAACTAGCCCCGGAGCCTGATGGCGCCCTGTAGAGACATTAATCAAGGGAGATCTATATCCATCATCACACGGCACCAGAGAACTTCAAAATTGTCATCATGGTCACTAATAGCTTCAACCACATGCGTTTTGAGCTTCGCCTTCCAATAGAGCATTGCGCCACCAGCAGACCTTCCGCCGGGGCGATCGGACTGGGTGAGGTGATATCCAGGAATAGACACTTCTGAGTCTGTGATTTCTGGGAATAACCACGTTTCAGTGAAGGCCAACAGGTCTGAATGAATCTCTGAGGCAAGCAAATGAATCTCGTCCAGCATATTCCTTAGACTTCGCACATTAGCGGATAACACGCGTAGTCCGTTCTTATAGTTTACTGTCCAGCGGTGAGAAGAATGTGCCTCCAACAGGCTTTCGGAGTCCTCCGAACTACTCGAAAATCCACAATATGAAGGTCTGTTCCACCACTTCAACGTCTAGCACGTAGTTCTACAGCTTTTTTATTTTGATTCCATCCTCCGGGAAGAGGCCACGAAGTACGTAGAATGGCTCACCTTTGAGACGCGAGGTCCTTCGCAGGATGTGTCGGAATTCCTCCTCATCCCGGCAAACGATTTTAAGGGGGCGAGTCTTCGAGGTACCTACTTGTTTTCACCAAAGCTGAAGGCAGATACAATACTGATCCCCTGTTCGTCTTCATCAAATAGCAACGAGATCAACCGCTCAGTGTTGGGTCATCTAGTATTCTTGCTTTTTCCAATTCCGCTGCGTTCATGATAATGAGACAACGGTCGCGAGATGGCTGGGTGCGCTCAGAAACCTGTGGCTTGCTAAAGGACGGATTTTCCTTGACCACTTTCTCCAGCTCGGATTGTCCGTCGAGAAGTAGCTTCATTTGAGATTGAGATGATAGCTTAGGTTTGGATTTCTGGATGGGCTTAGGCCTAGCCTTGGCGCCACTTGTAGTTGGGCTTTTGCAAATAGGAACGGAGACCGCGCTTTCCCTCACAACCGCCGCATAAGATCTTGTTGTGGGCTCAATGAGAAGGACCTGTGTAGATGGATCAGAATGAGTAGTGGACGTGGTTCGGCTTCGATTACCCATGGGGGTGATCCAACCGGAGGTAGATGATGAGCACGGTGGAACAGATGAATCGCGGATAGCATCAGGCTTCGTCGGAGAAGAATCAAGGCTCAACGCAGATAGTCCGGAGAGAAGACGCCTGCTATTCAGTGACGCACGGTGAACACGTTTGGCTGGATACACTTGCTGACATGGCAAGGAGCCGACCTCAGTGGCGTTCATGCTGTGAGTTTCTTTGTCCCTCCCCATCCCTTTTAGCCTCCCCATCCATCTACGATCTTATTTCCTAGGGTAAAACATAATATTTTTTTCTTTTTGCCTAGTAGCTAGCTGGAAGCTTACCGGAACGATGCCTATCCGTTGCTGGTAGCTCAGCTGGCATGCAACTGTTGTATCTACTTCTCCTTTGTGTATTGTATTGTACGTATGTACGTATGTATTTCCTTCATGTATTGCGGCACAATAGCGGAGGTGTTTTTCCCACCTCTAGCTAATGTGTATAATGATGATGATGATGACGCACGGCAGTTGTCGCAAAAGAAGTCAATGGCTGGCGAGGTAAATCGCTGCAAGAGCACATACTGATCAGGAGAGATGCCGCAGCAGGCAATGTGCATCCATCCATCACATCCGGAGCACTACAAGTGCGCCCTCCAGCTACACTGTGCGAATCTTAACCTCATCTCACCTGCTCAACATGGCTTCCGGAGAGCAAGCTCA
Source organism: Dicrocoelium dendriticum (assembly GCA_944474145.2). Lineage (NCBI taxonomy): Eukaryota > Metazoa > Platyhelminthes > Trematoda > Plagiorchiida > Dicrocoeliidae > Dicrocoelium > Dicrocoelium dendriticum. The sequence goes on along the minus strand of OX104067.1, from coordinate 116,874,503 downwards.
TGCATCTCTAACTTACTCATCGCCAGGGAAACATGGGTAGAAGCCATAGATGCCCGAAAACAGGTTGACATAACATTCATTGACTTCAGAAAAGCCTTTGATAAGGTTTCATACGTACGCCTGCTACATAAACTACAGGGAATTGGCATTACAGGAAATCTTCTCTCCTGGATTGCAGATTTCTTAAGAGGTAGGACAATGCGTGCACAAGTGAACCAAACCCTCTCTGCTCCAGTGCCTATGACTGAATACTGTATTTTGAAGCAAGAAGAAAATAATTCTGTACAACTCCATCCGGTGATAATCAAAAACATTCAAAAAAAATAAATAAACACGTCCGGTGGTTATCCTGAGATGGTTCAGCAACTCCTTTTGCAGCACACAAAATGCTTGTTCACACAGTGAGTCACAAGTGGGTGATACCGTTATCAAGTGGCAACCCAATTGGCATTCCCCAAAGATCAGTGCTTGGACCGGAGCTCTTCAAACTGTACATTAACGATCTGCCTACTGCACTTCAAACTGACTGCTTGAACTACGCCGATGACCTCAAGCTATGGTCAACAGTATCCAGCATTGAGGATGCGGACAGATTACAAGGGGCTCTAGACGAGCAACACGCATGGTCCGTCAAGTGGTAACTGCCAGTAAACCGAGATAAATGCGCTGTTCTCCCAATGGGTAGCACTGAACCGTACGGTGCATCCCACATTGGTGGGTTCCTCCTCAGTAATACCACCCACGAGAGAGATCTCGGGGTTATCGTGATTTCTGACTTTAGAACGACGCAGGACACGTTGAAGAAGGTGGCCACTGGAAGGAGACTGGCGGGTGCCTTAAGAAGATCCTTTGCTCGAATGACCCCTGAGATTTTTCGACCTTTGTTCACTTCGTAAGTCCGTCCAGTCTTAGACTATGGCCTACCAGCTATCAATCCGCTTTCAAAGTTTGAGTGCGCAATGCTGGGATAGGTTCAGAGACGTGCATCGAAAGCTGTTATGGGGCTTCGTGTTCTCCCATACCCCATTCGACTCCAGCAGCTAAATCTGTTCTCCCTCGAGCTCCGCCGTCGCCGGGGTGATCGCATCTATACCTTTTTCTATTAAAGTTGGACATTCGGGCAAAACATTTAGGCCTGGGGGTCAACAGGGTTGCTCCTCCGGGGCAATCATTTTGAGTCTTCGGTATGCGGAAATGAACCACTCTCTGGCTTTGTAGGGGCTGTTTCATTGGCCAAGCGCCTTCAGCAAATAGGACCTCAGACGCATATCGGTGGCATGGACCCCATTGAGACGCCGCAACCAAAACATGAGCTCACACACCTCTGTGCACAGTGGACGGGGGTGACACCATGTGCGACTGTGTTCCTCTACCCACAGAAGGGCATGTAACCAATCAGCGCACCCCAAAGGCACAGACGATTGGAGGGTAGGGAAATAGGGAAACGTAAGGCGCATAATAATTTGACCGCTGTTAAATCTTTTAGTTATCGGTGCTGCAACTGCAAGTCCCGATCTTCTGTGGTTCTGAAAGGCAGGTATTATGAGTGACCGCGCCTGCTTGAAGCATTCGCACGTTCCAGTTGGAGAAAACCTTGACTTTATCCTGCTAATCGGCGGCTAAATGCGTTACAAGAAGCGGCGGTATTAAAGTTGATGACGTCTTTTCGTCAGACACGTGAAATCAGGAATTTCGTGTTAACGGAATACGTCATCCATATTACCAGACCTGATTTATATCATCTGAGGCGTCAGAGTCAGTTGGAGTAAGTTAGTTAGGTGGAACATGTAATCTCCATGCTGGAACGCGAAGGATCCTGTACGGTTGTGAGGTAGCGGTTGGAGGTGCGATTCCTATTCATCATACCCGCGTGCATCCGGAGGTTGGTTTCACGATACGGCGTAATTATACTGGCTGATTAGAAGCATCAGGTTAATTACGGGGCTACATTCTATGGCATTGCATGTTCCTTGACGTCACGGGGGTGGGGATGTCCATTTTTATGCATTGTCACCAAGTGAGACGATGGAGAGTTATTCGGAGGAGTAACAGGTTTGCGTGCAATCGCTCCTAGCACGGCCTCCGTGCGGACTATTGTGGTAGACAAATGCGCGCAACACATGAACGCTTTCATGGAGGTGTATCCGGAGGGGTGCATGGTTTTGTGCCGTGTCCATATGTTACAGGACATAAACAGACGTGCTGTCAGCTCTCAGTTGCGGACCCAGCGGAAGAGGCTTTTCTGATCCGACTGCTGAAAATCCTGATATTAAAGCCTGAGGGGACGCGTTATCACGGAATTCTAAAACCATCCGGCAGAGAAAGACGAAAGGCTTTCATTTATTTCCATAGAACGTTGATGTCACGGTGGAGATGTTGGGCGCAGCATCAATTGCGGCAGGTCATAATGCTCTGCTGCAATTCTACTAATCGAGTGGAGAATGAAAATATGCCTCTTTAACGGACTTTGAGTGGGCGTTCCTCCTTTCGAGCGCTTTTCGAGGTGCTCGTGCGAAAGGTATGGCTGAGCGTCATGGCACCCAGTTACCGACGGCGTGCATGAGAAGTAATGCAGCTGGCGGTGACGTATTTGTGGTATCAGAACTTTTAAGCAGACTGACGGCATATGCTCGCGAAAGGGTGATGAGGCATTTTCAGCGCACGACTATTATCAGTGTCCTGCCAGATGGACCGTTCCGGGTGGTATCAGAATCCGGGTCTGCTCTCTACCGAGTTTGCATACACCAAGGCAGTAACTGTGACTGTTCTTTCAATCGTCATTGGCGTATGCCTTGCGGTCACATATTGCACGTTACGGCGGAGTAGAATCGGAATGCCCACGATGTCCTTCAAGGATGTCGATAGTTGTTTGATCCAGCAGTGCAAGCTGAAACGGCAGAGAACTTGGATTGCGGTCAATGTGAAACGGTCGCCGCAGCTGGACAGGCACACAGTTTGGTTGACAGCAGCATACAGAATCGGGCCTGCAAGAGTTGCTTGGGGAAATCGAAGTGAACGTCCAAAGTCTCGGCTCAGAGGGAAATCTGATTGCTTTGGATATTTTGCCTGCTTTCGGGAATGTTATCTCCGCTAAGTTGTATTACGACATTCGCTGCGACACATCAAAGTGTTCAGAAAGTATACCGCTGTGCATGGCAAACGTACCACGTTTATTGGGAGGTCAGTGTGAAAATGAGGTGCAAGTTATTGCCGCGGGCGAAATCGGCAAAATTGGAGGACCGCGTTTTGATGGATGGCAGTCAGGAGACCATCCCAGGCCCGTCAACTCCAGCTACGGTGGTCTCTGTGGGGATGCCAGGGCATCGGAAACGTGCGCGCAATGATCCATTGATCCATCGTGTTGTAAATCCGGCTCCCGGTACCAGTGCAACATGCGCTACGCAATTCCTTCGGCTGCAGACGACTACCACCGCTAGATGCAGGACGCAGAGCAAATGTCGTGAACAAGGGAGTGCAAGTGGCCCGGTTCCAACAACTGCTTGTGAATTAAATAAAAAAAGTAAATATTTATTCTCGACTATGCGAGGCACGCCAATTGAGGCATAATCAGGTATGTACAGCTGTACAGACATTTTATGTGAACTGTAGTGGCCGTGGAAAATTGTTCATATGTCCATGCTTGGAACTGTGCGATGGTGAACATGCGAAAGAACGATTTGGTTGTAGTGGGATCGGGATCCATTTGTTTGGACATGATCGCTCTGCCATATATCGCAGTCATACCTCGAGTAATAATAGCTAAATCCTGAGTGATCCATTGGAAGATAATTGAAGAGCAAGCTATCAAGCATGATGATTCTAACTGAGCTGCCAGTTTTAAGCTATGGGGGGAAGAGGACTTTGGAACGCATGGTAGCGACGTCCCCTGGGTGATGTGTGACAGATGCTCAAGGTTGTTCCATCCAAGTTGCGCATCATACCATGGTGAGGATACTTATGCATGGTTTCTCTGCGGAATGTAAGTTACCGGTATTCCATGTAATAATGAAACGCATTGCAGGTGACCAGGAGAGAACAACACGGGCATTTGCAATTAAGAGCCATTTACAGAAGTAAACGCGTTACATTGTATTGTCGATTGTCCATCAAACTGTCGGTAAGTTTCTTGTTTTTATGAAAGCAAGCACTTCATGTTCCTCTGGTTTATGTTGACTCGCCCTTGCGTACGTGTATTAAGGCGGCGGTAGCAGCGGCATGTGCAATTATCTCAACAAAACGGCATGCTGTGCGCATTTTAGCTTCCTGACGCCTTACATTCTGTACAAGTGAAAGCGTGGTCATCCTCCTTAAACATGTTAGCTAGAGGTGGAAACCAACGTAACAGTGACGCAAAAAGTTGGATAAATTAGGAGAGAAGAATTCAACAGGTGCAAGCCAGCTGAGCTAACGTTAAGGAAAGGGCATAGTTCCAGTCAGCTAGCAACCGGGCACTATTCCGCAAAAACTCAAGCTCAAGTTCAGATGGGATTGGAACGATTGGAGAATCCCGTGAGTGTTCCATCTTGAGTGGATCGTTGAGCCAGGAATTGATGAAGAGTTCAGTTATCGATGGATCTAAAACGGAACACCCGTAGCGCACCCTGGCCAACCAGTTAATGCCCACGTTTCCTGCCCTAGCAGTTCTTGCTGTGGCAGTCACGTGAAGTAAGCAAAGGATAGGAAGAGAAATCGAAGATACAGAATAAGGAAGTGCACTTTAATAAGAAAATAATACCAATGCGTGAGGAAAAGTAGAGGAAAGAAAATCGAAGTACGAAGATGCGAGTTACTCAGGAAAATGGAAAGGTTTCATGTTGCCACCCAAGTGCGTCAAGTTGCCGCTCAAACCCCGTAACCGTAGATTCCATGATAACACTTTCCGAAAGCATGTTCCAGCGGTCGGTAACTCGGCGTGACAGCCGGATTTCCGCCCTAATCCGATCGCACTGCGGTTTGTCCAGCTTCAAGGAATGACCGCGTAGTACAGACAATCTAGCGGGAGTGAATAGCTCAGATAAATCTGGACCAACCTTCCCAATTAAGATACGGTAGGATGGGATTAGGTCCCCTCTAGGCCTTCGGTATCGCATTGAATGCATCCCCAAACTAACTAGACGCTCGGGGTATGTCCATCCCCGTAATCCCTCGACTAACCTAGTACCCACTCGTAAAACCCTCCCTAGCTCCAATTTGTCCCGGACGAGGCAGGGCGGACAAGCTTGGACGCAGTATTCCAGATGAGGCCGAACGGAAGCCGAGAACAGCCTCGTAAAGATGTCGCTCGTCAAGACCCCGAAAAACGTCGAATTAACCACAACATGCGGAAATCTCTGCTTGCGGCCTTCTTCCAGTTGTCGCCGGAGTGTAAAGCCGAAGGGTGTACGACGCCTAGATCAACTTTCCTAGATACACGGGAGCGTTCGACCCCACCGGTCAAGTACTTCGTATTAGAACAACCTCCTCCAATTAGAAGAACGGAGCATTTTGTTTGATTTATGGGCAGTAACCATAAAGTAGACCAGTCCCAAAGCTTATCCAATGCTCGCTGAATAGTTTCGGAACCCCAGGAACATCGACAATGTTCCACAGCTTCAGGTCATCAGCAAATAGCAGCGATGGTATCTCAAGCTCCGCAGGTAAGTCATTCACATAGATAGAGAACAGCAGCGGTCCAAGGACCGAGCCCTGCGGCACGCCACTGAGGACAAACTGCCTAAACGATAGGCCACGGCTTACTCGTACACACTGTTCTCTACCCTGCAAGAAGGCAGTCACCCAATGAAGGGCGCGGCCAGATACCCTGTAGGAGGACAGCTTTTGCGCGAGCCTCAAATGTGGTACCTTGTCAAATGCCTTCGAAAAGTAAACGAAAAGCTCGTCCAGCGCGTGGCCGTTATCCACTGCATCCGCCCAACTTTCGCGAGCCACCAGTAGATTCTTCAGACACGAAAATCCCTTCCGGAATCCGCGTTGTACATTGCTAAGTAGATTAAATCTACTCGGATGACTCTCCAATTAATGTCTCACCAGTTTCTCGAGGAGTTTGACTACTACACTCGTCAGACTAACTGACCTGTGATTTGCAGGCCGACCCCTGTCCCCACTTTTGAAGATGGGACAGATGACAGCTTTCTCCCATTTGGAAGGCAATGCACAGCTGTCAAGCGATTTCTGAAACACCATAGCGAGCGGTCCACTTAGTTCCGCAGCCAACTCATGTAACAGTTTCGGGTGAATTAACTCAGGCCCAGAGGCGTTAGAAGGGTTCAGCTCTTTTAACAGCCTACGAACTTCCGTCTCCGCTGCAATAATTACAGATAGTTGTGAACCCTCCCGGGTCCTACAAACCAGCTCCACGCCTGTCAAAGAGGATTCCCTTACAAACGCTGTCGCATATTGCCCACTGAGTACACAGGCACTGTCATAGTCCGTATGCGCATGAGTACCGTCATCACGCATCAATACTGGAATTGACATGTTCGAACCGCAGCGCCTATTGACATAAGCGAAAAATCTTCTTGGATTCTCTGAAGCTTCATCCGCTAACCCATTCTCGAAATTGAGCCGAGCATTCCTTAGATGTTGCTTACACTTATTTCTAGCCTTACGGTACTTTTCACCGCGTTGGGTGGGCGGAGCATCACGGTAATTCCGCCACCATCTAGACCTCTTTGTGAGCAGATGCCTGCCAGTGGGATCTATTCATCTCGGCCGTGCTCGCGCCTTCTTTTCCCTTGTGACTGGGATAATTTTAGCATAGACCTCTGTGAGGTAGGACTTAATTTTGTCGCAGGCATCCTCGACAGTAGCGTCGTCTGTGATTTCAGAATGCATACTCGATGCCTTGGCTATCATAGTTTGATACGGTTCTCTACCTTGTATAGTAGAGCATGAGACCTTCGCCAATACAAGAAGGTTTATCTACCGGGGCTGGTCGACCCACCCTCAATAGCCAGCGGGTTTACATGCTTGATCTTTTCTCCAGGAGATGAAGAACCCACACATTGTTCTAAATGGAACTCTTTCCTCCATTCTGGAGAAGTTACTACCACGAGGTCCAAACAAATGCGTTTAGCTAGCCTCGTACTCACCGTAGAACAATCTACTTACCTGGAAAAATATATGTACATGGATCCCCTGTTCCACAACCGAAGACAGACGATTCTGGCGTGATTACCTTAAGCTGCCTCAATCATTCCGATACTGCAGTCACCTGGAGCTTTTTTGATGTCATTTCACGGACAGCATTGCGCGTTTATAAGAGACTTTTCCGATGATGTTCCATGGAGTTTTCACTTGGCCATGCAGACAATTACACTTACATTTGAAATAATTCCTAGCCCACTTTGCGGAGAATAGCAATTTTTTCCTGTTATGTACATATTTAGACACAAGAAACAACTGCTCACACCGTCCCCATGACAAGTCCAGCATGGATAGCTGGACACGGGTTCATCATCATCATCATCATCATCGTCATCATCATCATCATCATCATACACGTCAGCTAGAGGTAGGGAACACCTCAGCCACTGTGCCGCAATACAAAAAAGGGAGAGAAAAAACAATCACCGGACACGGGTTGCGAACCGGACAATATAAAAGAAAAAGCCGGCCTCTATTAACAATAAGTTTTCTCACCTTCATCATTATCATTCGACACAGCGACTTTTTTCCATCATTACCGGCTTCAACGGCTACTGCCGGACCATTACTAAGCCATTTGGCCAACCAAGGATGAATTTTGACTGTCGACCGACTGCGAATAATAGGGTACAACATCGGTCTATACGATGCAGAGCCGACTAGTACTACAGTTCAAAGGAAGCTACGACAGTGTTCCAGGACGTGGTGGGTTTTCGCCTGGCAAGCCTTCTCCAAATAAAAAGCCACAAATGTCCGCTTAACAATACTGCAACGTGGCGGGAATGACTCGCCACAAATTAAAGTCACAGCCAGACATTTCATACTGAAGCAGTCCCCAGCCTTCTACATCCAACCTGTGCAACTGATTTTACTATAAATGATACTTTTATGGAGCATAGATCATCCTGGCTTCGTAATGGTAATTGACTGCACCAAAACCGTGTTTGGGCTCCTCTGCTCACGGATCACTACATGGCAATTTTACCCCCAACTTTCATCTTGACGCGACCGTTTTTGCGCGCCACAGCACCATCATGATCCTTGATTTTTCTAATACCTGACAATATGCTCGCCCATATGGACTAGATTTTTTCGTTTATTCCTTCCATTAAAAAGGAAATGTTTTAATATTCCAAAGGAGCTATTCTTGTATGCATATTTCATCACGCATTTACAGGTGTGTCTCGTTGAACAGCGAATCTACCATTTAATTGTTTATTTATTTATAAGTTTAGGCGAGACTCAACAGTACTCTGATAGCGTATAGACAGAGTAAACTGAAGAGCAAACAAATGTGATCTCGGGAACCCAGTGGAGGTCCGTAAGTATTGTCACCAAGAAAATCACGTGAGTTAGCAAATACAAGATCTAAGACAGACGGTACTTAAGCGTCCATGTACTGGTGGGCAGGTCAGTGAACCGATGAAAAGATAATTGCTACTGGGAGCGAATGTAGTCAAGTACCTCGTTGGATACGCTCCCAGGGCTTCTACACACTATTACAACTGTACCCTGGGCCGAGGATATGTTAATAACAGCCGACAGATATACAACAGTTTTGTCTGCCGATTGAAATAAGCAACTCTTCAAAGCGTCAAGTTTACAGCTCACATAAAGAGCGAGGCCCCCTCCATGCCGGCCAGCGGAGCCATCGCATCGAAATAGTGCGCAGCCAGGTAGATGTACTTCACCATCCGTGATGTCCTGAGACAGCCACGTTTCAGTGAATGCCAGTATATCGGGATGGGACCTATCTACAAGCAGACCTAACTCGTACACCTTATTCCTTAGGCTGCGCACATTACTTAACACTATCTGAAGGTATTCGTTAGATCCAGACCTTGGTCGTGCGCTACCAGAATGGGCAGTGGTAGGGCGGAAAGGACCGCCGGCTGACCACCCGAAAACCCACTAACCGGAGAATCTGTTCCCCTGCCGCTCGCCTAGTTTTGATGTCCTTGATGGCCTCCCTTAGCTTCAGCCTATCGGCCAGCGGAAGCTCCGGCTGAACGCCAATATTTGCACCTTTCAGCTTAAACGCAAACCGCATGAGAGCGCTGCGTTCCTCCGGGGTAGAGAGTACCACACGAAGTAGCTGCGGTCGGGGGGCTGGTACATTAACTAGGACGTTACCCAGTCTAATCAGCTTCCTGAGAGTAACGCCTGGAAAATCATGCGGAAGAAGCTTCGTTACGCACATTTTAAACCAATGAAGATCGTTCAATATGCGATCAGCAGTACGGACAGCAGTAGATTCAGCCACGTTACGGAATATAACGCTACTATCCGTTAAAGGATCGCCACGACGAAGTGTATTAACCCCACGGGTCTTTGATTCAATACTTGGAGCAGGTGGCTTCACTACTGGTGATGGGACTGTCTTTAGCCCCTCCGATGATGTAGCAACGGCAGTATGTTTTTCGCTCCATTGTCGATGCTATCCTTTTGTTAGGGTCGTCGATTTCACCGAAAGGCTTTATGGCAAATTTGGTCTGCTTTTTCTTCTTACTAACGGGAACAGGGTCCCGTGAGGACTTTTCGCCTTGAGCAAAAGCAGGCAAACTTTCAGAACATGCCTTCTCGGTGAGAACGGAGATTGCCGGCAACTTCGGCTGACAAGTAGTGCGTGTTGGAATCTTCGCCTTCGCACAACCGTCAAACGGTTTGCCAAGTAACGACACTTGGCTTGTTTCCGGTGCCGAGACAACAACTTCTTGTTTAGCAGAGATTACGGGGTTTCCTCTCTTCCGCTTTACTCAAAGGGACCCTTGAACTAGCGATTCGGCGTCGATCAGGGTAGCTTTAGATACGACGTCCGAAGCTGCTTCCTTTTGGTGGTCGGTAGCCATCTGGACCGGTGACATAATGATTGGTGCCACAAGTTGATCATCAGTGTAAGCGATCAAATCTGCGGTGTTGGAGACCGGAAGCGTCTTCATGCGCAGAGCAATCTTAAAGCGAAAATCTGAGAGAATCGAGAACGAACGGTCTACATTTCTCAGCCGGGTATCAAGAGATTCGTCTCTCGTACGAAAGACCGCGCAGCCTTGCCGGCGGCTGCAGCAATTGGCACAACTAAAAAGCAACTTCTCGCTGCGTACTGCTCGGTATTCAGGTCCGCACAAAGCTGATGGTACCATCGGTTGCAGACATCGCACTGCATACCGCCGGAATGGTCAGTTATTGGTATATTGCAGCTTGGACTGCCACAAAACGCGATAACCTCAGCATCCAAGCCACCAGGAACAACAGACTCGGTGCATTGCGAGACCGACATAGTGGAAAACAGAGTGGAATTATAACGCGTACACAAAAGTTAAACGACCGCAATAAAAACACAAAAAACTGGGTGCAAAACGGGATCAAAACTGGAAAAAACCGGAAAAATTAACAGTAAGCGCCAAAGACGCTTTGACCAGAACCGCTTTAATCGATCCAAGTTAGCTTGGGTCAGAGGAAATTTGACAATCATCAAATTCCGTTGCAAGTGTTTATTCAAACATTACTTTCCACAATACTGTAGCTAAAAATCTTGATAAGCAACGCACGCCAAAAATCGTCTTACCGCGTAGAACTCACAGTACGTGTTGCCCGTGACGGATGCCTGGTACAGTCAGGGTAAACATGCTCATGCATTTTAGATGTTGTGTGGTCAGGTAAATGGTAAGGACTAGTTAAGGGTAATTTCTATATACCTATGGCTAAGGAATGTCAGTGTAAGTGGTATGTTTATATGAGTTATTTAACTTGTACATTGGCGCGTTTCGTGTCGCCTGCCATGCAGGGTGATACCGCAGATTTTCGTTGTATGATGACTGGTGGTTACAAGGCAATTGAGGAGTTCCAACGTGATTTGATGCGGTTCCAAAGAGAAACTGCAAGTTCGTTTTATAGATGCACGGTGAGTACTGCGGCGGGTCATAAGCGAAGGACCGGAAAAAATCTCCCTGATGGTTATCATTATTGGTTCATTCAATATCAATGGGTGCATAGCAAGCGTAAGAATATGAAAGGGAAGCGGTAAGGTGCATAATAATTTGACCGCTGTTAAATCATTTAGTTATAGGTGCTACAACTGCAAGTCCCGATCTTCTGTGGTTCTGAAAGGCAGGTATTATGAGTGACCGCGCCTGCTTGAAGCATTCGCACGTGTTCCAGTTGGAGAAACCTTGACTTTATCCTGCTAATCGGCGGCTTAATGCGTTACAAGAAGCGGCGGTATTAAAGTTGATGACGGCTTTTCGTCAGACACGTGAAATCAGGAATTTCGTGTTAACGGAATACGTCATCCATATTACCAGACCTGATTTATATCACCTGAGGCGTCAGAGTCAGTTGGAGTAAGTTAGTGAGGTGGAACATGCAATCTCCATGCTGGAACGCGAAGGTTCATGTACGGTTGTGAGGTAGCGGTTGGAGGTGCGATTCCTATTCATCATACCCGCGTGCATCCGGAGGTTGGTTGCACGATACGGCGAAATTATACTGGCTGGTTCGACGCATCAGGTTAATTACGGGGCTACATTCTATGGCGTTGCATGTTCCTTGACGTCACGCGGGTGGGGATGTCCATTTTTACGCATTGTTACCAAGTGAGACGATGGAGAGTTATTCGGAGGGGTAATAGCTTTGCGTGCAATCGCTCCTAGCATGGCATCCTTGCGGACTATGGTGGTAGACAAATGCGCGCAATACATGAACGCTTTCAGGGAGGTGTATCCGGAGGCGTGCATGGTTTTGCGCCGTGTCCTACGCGCCGACTAATCTAGTCTCGCTAGATCAGCCACTTGTTTCCACTTTTACTTAGAGTTATTCCACATTACAAACCTTGTTTCCGCTGACTCGACGTCTTGCTTACATCACCTGGAATGGTTCGTGGGCTCCCCCACTCCTAATCAGTAAACCTTTCTCATACCGACCATAACCTTTTCTTATCTCGCTTTCTCTTTTCATTCCCCTTTAGTAAACGGACGACCAGCCTTACTGCCCTGCCGTGATCCTGTCTCACTGGACTAGTCTATCTCTGACTGCTCCCATGGTACCGAACCTTAAACGATATTGGCTCCGCAGCTTTAACTCTATTACCCCACATTATTGTTATAAATAAATAAATAAATAGTATATTCTCGAATTTCCGAGACACACCTGACCAGTCATGCTCAACGTTTGCAAGCAATTATGCTTCGCAACAAACACGTTGCCATGTATGTAATCGGCAGTAAGCCGAAGGTTGTCCAAGCTTTGGAAATTGTAAAATTAATCTTGAGGTATAAATTCGTCAAAACATGACGACAAGTTGGGTGCTAATGGGCGCAGTGTAAACAGGCTGTGCATTCAGTTTGTAGAGAAAGCTTTTCAGGAAAATATTACATTAGGATTCTGGTCGGCTTGCCAGTATGTAGTTGTGGGCAGTGACTTTATTCAGTGGCGAGTCACATCCGCCACGTCGCAGTGTTGTTAAGCGGACATTTGTGGCTTTTTATAGGGAAAACGCTTGCCAGGCGAAAACCCACCACGTCCTGAAACACTGTCGGAAATACGTTTGTACACTAATGTAAAACTGGCAGAGCAGCTCGTCGACTGATATAACCCTCGGTTAACCGCCGTCAATTGCCTTCTAATTTCCTCTGTTAGCTGAACAGGTTATTTTTAGCCGGGGCGGCCATAATGGCTGAGGCCTATGGAGGGTTAGGCCTTCGTCATCTTCGTGTCCAGGTGAGCAAAACTTCCGATTCTTGCTTCTAGAATTTCCAGGATTATGTATACTTCGCAGGAGTATGAAGGCGTCATATCCAGCTACCATTACTGGACGACGGTCATGGTAGTGAGTGCATTTTTATCCACTTGTTGTACAGCCGTGTTCTATGTAGGTCCTTGGGGGTTTCTATGTCCTGTCCCAGGCAAAAGCTCTTTCACGATCCGATCCCAGATCCCCAAGAAGTTCCAGACCTCGGAGAAAGGGAAGGTGAGAGACAAACAAAGCCGCAAAGAACAGACGTGGAAACAAGCATTATTTATATCCTATGGTCTAACATTTAGAGGAAACATATGATGTACAACGTGTAACAATGATTATGCTAAAAATGTCTTTTGAATATTCATCGGAAGCAAAGCCCTATAGGTTGGTTGCTACCGTATACCTTGGATGCAGAGCGTTGCGCCGTTATGCAAATAAAACACAGGATCAGTTTGCTATGATGCAACTGTTGCGTGGGAAGATTCGCTGGGGAGCGTAGAATATGCTGACCCAGGGAAAGCCAGTGAGTCTTTTGGACTCATACATGGGTAAGTTTGGCAAAAATAGCAGCGAATAATTGAGGAATGAACACCTGTAAATGAGAAGCTAAGGGCGTCTCTGTACTGACCAGGTGAGAGAGTGCCGAATTAAAAAGCTAAGAAGGGCTAATTGACGGAAGGACCGCGAATAGCCAGAATATATGCGTACATTCAGGTTGCTGTGGACATCAGAACCTGAGACCTAAGCGCAGCAGCCAGAGTGCTAGGGTAATAGTGCCAAGCTGGATAGCGGCATGGACTGCTAGCCCGAGACTTGGAGTATTGCAGGTAAAAAAACGCCTAAGATAATACAGCAAGTAGTGGGTAGATAAAGGTCTAGAAATATGTGGCCGAAGAGCGGCTTATGCTGAATACCTGGATATGTTTGCACGACAGAAGAAAGCTAAGAGAGGTTTCGTGATAGACTGGCAGCAGACAAGTAAAGCGCAAGCACACAAAGAGGTTGTTAGATAGTTAGAGCATAATAGACTACGACGCATCGACGTGCAGCTAATCAAATCATGCGGTGGTGCTAATGGAGTATAATTAAGAAGGCCTGAGCCGGGAGAAGCCAGTGAGAGAGCTGTACTACGGCCAATTATGTGTCGCGGATGAGCAATGGCATTTAGGTGTGGCCTTATAATTGCTAGTGGACACCTGATTAGGGCAACAGACAGCAAGTGTATGTGATGCATGCAGTCCCAGGGATTAAAGCTTGGAGGGATAAAGTGTGGAACTTGGAAGCTCAGTATATGCGCAAAGATGATAGTAGCTTATGAAGAAGGACTGCTGCTAAACACGGGAGCCAGAGGTAAGACGAGGAACAGTTAGGGTCGCTGTAAGTGTGAGTATCAGTGATCAGCAATGGAATTTGCATGAAGCCTTTTAGTTGCTAACGTATGCCTACAATTACCCATAATAAATCAGCAAAAAGCGGATGTATGTGACGCAGACAGCCACAAAGTATGTTCGAGATAGAAGAGAGCAGCTCTTAGCAAGCTCCAGAAATGCGTGGAGCCTACGATTACTAGTTGCTGCTAAGCAGAAGTGCTTAGGTTTAAGAGGATGGACAGAACATGGCGCTGCGAGAAAATTTCGGTGGCCTGATGTAGCCAGTCCATTAGGCTATTTGGTTACAAGTGGATTGCTACAGTGTCACAGAACACATCAACAAGCCAGCGAAGGTAAGTGATACAGACAATCTGGGTGATTACAGGATGGAGAAACGAGGAATGTCTCCTAGTAGCTCCAGATAGGCTCAACGATATGTGGAGCCTACAATAATTCTCTGCAGTAAACGTAATGAAGATAAGAAGAACGAAGGGTAATTGTGCTAAGGGAGAGAACCGGCGGACAGCATCTGAATTCCATTGAACCTTCTAGTTATTTATTAGATACAGTGACAGAAGAAGTCAGCAAACCAGTGATGGTACGTGATGCTAACAATTCAAGAGAGTAAGTGGGAGAGATACAGAGTGGCTACTAACGTAGATATGTATGCTAACTACTATGACTGGCTGCAGCTGAAAAGTGGTGACATTAGTAATACGAAGAACTGATAATGATACAAGATGAGATAGCGAGTATCCGCAACTAGCGGTGGCATTTGGGTGTAGGCTTCTAGCGGCTAGTGGATACCTTAAGTGTCCCAGAATACGTCAACGGTCAGCAAATGAATGTGACGCAGACAGCCATAAAGAATGAATGTTGGGGATGCAAGAGGGTTACATTTGGCAGGCTCCGGATATGTGCAGAGATGCATAGAGCCTACGACCACTACTTGCTACTAAGTAGAATTGCTGAGGTGAAGAGGATCGACAGAAACTGGTACTACGAGAAATATTCGGTGGCAAGAAGTAGCCATTCTATTAGACACTTTGGTCACAAGTGGGTTCCTACAGTCATAGAACACATCAACAAGCCAGCGAAGGTAAGTGATACAGACATTCTGAGAGATTACAGGATGAAGAAACGAGGAATGTCTCCTAGTATCTCCAGATAAGCTCAAAGATATATGGAGCCTACAATGAGTCACTGCAGAAAACGTAATGAAGATAAGAAGAACAAAGGATACTTGTGCTAATGGAGAGAACCAGTGGGCGGCAACGGAATTCCATTAAACCATTTAGTTTTTTATTAGATACTTATAGTGACAGAAGAAGTCAACAAACCAGTGAAGGTATGTTATGCTAACCATTCAAGAGAGTAAGTTGGAGAGATGCAGAGTGGCTTCTTGCGTAGATATGTAGGCTACCTGCAATGACTAGCTGCAGCTGGAAATTGGTGACGTAGGTAACGCGAAGAACTGATAATGATACAAGGTGAGATAGAGAGTATCCGCAACTAGCAATGGCATTGGGGTGTAGGCTTCTAGTGGCTAGTGGATACCTGAAGTGTCCCGGATAAGTCAACGGACTGCAAATGAATGTGAGCAGACAGTCAAGAAGAATGAAAGTTGGGGATGAAAGAGGGTGGAACGTAGCAAGCTCCAGGTATGCAGAAAGATACGCGGAGCACTCGACCACTAGTTGCTACTAAGTAGAAGTGCTGAGGTGAAGAGGATCGACAGAAAATGGCGCTACGAGAAACTTTCATTGGCCTGATGTAGCCATTTCATTAGACACTTTGGTCACAAGTGGATTCCTACAGTGTCACAGAGCACATCCACACGCCAGTGAGGGTAAGTGATACATACAATCTGAGAGATTACAGGATGTGGAAACAAGGAATGTCTCCTAGTAGCTCCAGATAAGCTCAAAGATATATGGAGCGTACAATGAGTCTCTGCAGTAAAGGTAATGAAGATAAGAACGAAAGATACTTGTGCTAGTGAAGAGAACCAGTGAACAGCAACGGCATTCTATTAAGGGTTCTAGCTTTTCCATTGGATACTTACAGTGACAGTAGAAGCCAACAAACCAGTGAAGGTGTGTGATGCTAACAATTCAAGAGAGTAAGTTGGAGAGATACGGAGTGGCTCCTATCGCAAAGATGTATACTACCTACAATGACTAGCTGCAGCTGGAAAGTGGTGACGTAGGTAACGCGAAGAACTGATACTGATGCAAGGCGAGATAGAGCGTATCCACGACTTATAATTGCATTGGGGCGAAGCCTTCTTTTGGCTAGTGGATACCTTAGGTGTCCCAGAATAATTCAGCGGACAGCAATGGATGTGACGCAAGCAGTCACGAAGCATGAATGCTGGGAATAAAAGAGGGTGGCACGTAGCAATCTCCGGATATGCGTAGAGATGCACAGAACCCTCGACCACCAGTTGCTACTAAGTAGAAGTGCTGAGGTGAAGAGGATCGACAGAAAATGGCGCTACGAGAAACTTTCATTGGCCTGATGTAGCCATTCCATTAGACACTTTGGTCACGGGCGGATTCCTACACTGTTTGTGAATACATCAACCAACCAGCGAAGGTAAGTGATACAGACACTCTAAGAGATTACAGGAGGAGGAAACGAGGAATGTCTCCTAGTAGCTCCGAGGTACAGAGGGTCGACGGAAAATTGCGCTACGGAAACTTTCGGTGGTCATATGTAACCTTTCCATTAGGCAGTTTGGTCACTAGTATTTTGGTCTCCCAGTAGCTTCTTGGGTTAAAGGAATCGGTTGATTAGATATGTAGTGCCTGGATCAGTTAGTTCTCCGTAGTATGCATGCAGACAGAAAGCAAGCGACTGGTCAGATGAGATTAGATTAATGTAAGGGACAGACCAATCTGTCTAGTTAAAGAAATGCAATCCGATGGAATACGGAATGAAGACAGCGAAGTAAGGGAAGAACGGGGTCAGTGGGGAAATATTTACTGATTAGGCGTAGCGAAGCCTCTTTCTTATCTGCATTGTACGACCTAGTCACATAGCGCCGATTACCCTATCCCGCTTAGTCCCTCCCATATTCAATGAATACATATGGACTGCTGAGACGTCACTTCTGTTGGTTCGGCTGACCTATTGGTCCTGTAAACACTACGCGGAGAGACTTGTGGGCCTTTCCACGCGTTACCAATGATCCATTCTCATCTAGACCCTAACCTTTTCTATCGCTTTCTGTTTTCTTTTTATTAACTCGGACGTCCGGCTTTACTGTCCTGCCGTTATCCTCTCTCACCTGACCCGTCTGTCACTTTCTGCCTGCTTTTATTTCCTATTATCCATGGCCTTTTCTCTTATTACGCACCAATTTTTATTCCCACAGCTTACACTCATTGCGCCTATCCAAGTTATCCTCGTGCGCATGATCTCATTCGCTCTGAGCTCGCTCCTGAGTATTGGCGGCACTCGGACCATTGCTAAGTGTTGCTTGACTAGTACTTCCATTAGTATGCTCAACTTACCACTCTTCCTATTCCTATGCTCTTTACCTTATGCTCGCACTGGTATACTATTGAGACCGTACGTGTCATAACGACTCCCAACGCACAGCAGTTTTGGCCCCCTGTGACCATTTTTCTAGATTCTGACGGCTTTTGGACTGTAGAATCATGAACGCTTTAGCGTAATTACTCTTACGAACTACTCCTCGTATTGCCGCCTGCATTCGTTCGCTCCTAGCCGATTCCTTGAAATTCCTTTTCCTCTTGGAACGTTGCTCTACCTATCTTGCTCCCGCATTCGGTCTCTACCTAGTTGTCCTCAGTTTCACCTAAGATGCCTCTCGCATTCTGGCTTTTGCCATCATCATCGGTTTACCTGTTTCTCTAAAACCATCGCATCATTCGCTTAACTTTTGTTAAAACGCTTTGTTATATCGGTCTTTTGACCCTGCGCGTGCAGAACCCTCTTCCCACCTAGTCTAAGTCGCACCAGCGACGTAATGTATAGAATGCGCGTGCAAATTGTGTATACTAAACAAAATTACATAAGTTTGCATGTATCATAGGCACCGGTGAGCGCCACCAGTCTGTGTTAGTGCTTCTTGATTCATTGCTGTCTCTGTTTGGCCACCTCTTGTCCGTTGCCCGTTTTTCCCGAGATTCCCACAGGTACATCCGCCAAAACAAGAAGGTTTATCCACTGGGACTGGCCGACCCATCCTCAATACGTTTGGTCCTTTCTCCAGGAATTGAAAAACCCACACACTGGTCCAAATGGAGCTCATTCCGCCATTCCGGAGGCGCTACCTTCATGGGGTCTAAACAAATGGGTTTAGCTTGCCTCGTACTCAGAGAACAATTTACTCACCTGGAATAATATATGTACATGGATCCCCCGTTCCACAACCGAAGACAATCAACTCTGGCGTGATTACCTTCACTGCCTTAATCATTCCTATTCGCCAGTCACCTGGAGCTATTCTGATGTCATTTCACGGACAGCGTTGCGCACGTATACGTGGCTATTCCGATGGTCTTCCATGGAATTTTCACATGGCTATGGAAACAGTTACACTTACTTACATTTGCAGGACTCCCAAATCCAATTTGCAGAGAATGGCGTTTTTACCTATTAAGGACATATTCAGCCACAAGAAACAACTTCACTCACCGACCCCATGACTAGTCCAGCGTGGATAGCTGGACACGGTTTGCGAGCCGAGCAAGAATATAATAGAAGAGCCGGCCTCTATTAACAATGTGTTTACTCACTTGCATCATTATCATTCGACCCTGCGACTCTTTTACATCATTGACCGGCTTCAACGACTACTGCCGGATCATTACTAAGCCATTCGGCCAACCAACGAAGAATTTTGGCTGTCAACCGACTGCGAGTAATAGAACACAAAATCGGTACATACGATGCATAACCGACTTGCCCTGCTGTTCAACGAAAGCTACGGCAGTGTTCCAGGACGTGGTGGGTTTTCGCCTGGCAAGCCTTCTCCCTATAAAAGCAACAAATGTCCGCTTAACAATACTGCAACGTGGCGGATGTGACTGGACACAAAATAAAGTCACAGCTAAGCATTTCACACTGACGCAGTCCTCAGCCTTCTACCTCGAACCTGTGCAACTAATTCTGCTATGAAGAATGCTTTGAGACTGAGACTGAGACTGAGAGACTGAGACTGTATTTAAGAGCAAGTAGAAAGGTTTCTGTACAACTCTATCGAATTACGAAAAATCAAAATTTACTTGTGAATTATCAGCAGTTGTGTCTGGTCCGTTAATCGTTTATCCGTGTTCGGTTGGAAATTTGTACTAGCGTTATTATTTCCGGACATACCATGTCTTCTGTTGGCACTGTATGTGCATCGTTTCACAAAAGCACAGGTTTCCAAAATAATCGTCGATACGGGTTTTAAAACACTTCACAGAATCGGCCTCTATTAATCCTTCTGGTAGTGTATTCCATAAGTTTACGATTCTTCGTTCGATACAAAGCTGATGTGATACTTTGTTCATGCTGGGGACCCTGAGTTTGTAACGATGTCCTCGGGTGTTACAGGGTTCTCGCAGGTGAAATATTAGCCGCAGGATGGGGAAGTGATTCAAGTGTAGTATTCGATGGGTCATAATTAGATCAATTCTTACTCGGCGATAGGATAGTGTGTAGAGTCCGAGCTTTTCACAACGTTTTTCATTTGGAAGCTTTCGTAGACTTGGTATCATTCTAGTTGCGATATGCTGTATTTTCTCCAGTTTTTCAGTTTCCCATTGGGTTATCGGATGGTAAGCTGGGGCACCGTATTCAAGGATTGGTCTAATGAGCGAGGTGAATAGACGAGGGACGGTTTCTTCGGACCATGTGGAGAAACTGCGTCGTAATGCCCAGAGCATACGAAGTCCCGCACGGTACAATTTCTCCGTATTTTCTAGTGATCTTAAATCATGTCGTGAGAGAACTCCTAAGTCTCTGACAGATGTTTTGGGATGAAGCAACTGGCCGTCCAAGGTGTATGATCGAGTGGCTGGACGTCTGGTGATACTGATGAACTCCGACTTGCTTGCGTTAAGAGGGAGTTGCATTTCAGTGGACCACGTTGACAGTCGCTCTAAGTCATGCTGGAGGCGAGCGCAGTCGTCCTGGTTTTCAATGATCCTCCAGATTTTCAAATCATCTGCAAACAGGACACATGGTGACTGGAGCTGCTGCGGAAGATCGTTGATATGAATAAGAAATAATGCTGGCCCAAGTACAGTTCCTTGAGGCACGCCACTGGTCGATGGGAACCATTCTGTCAGATAGTCATTAACCTGTACTCTAAACCTTCGTCCCACAATAAACTCTTGTATCCACTGAAGTAACGTGCCACCGATTCCCTATGTCCTCAGTTTACGAAGGAGTACCTCGTGGTTCACTCTGTCAAACGCCTTACTAAAGTCGATGTACACCACGTCAACATCCTTCTGTTCATTGAGAGCTCGAACCCACTGGTGGTTTGCGTACATCAAGTTGGTGATGCAAGATCGCCCTTTGTTGGAGCACAGATCATCCCTATCTCGTAATGGTTATTGGTCGCAACAAAACCTTGTTTAGGCTCCTGTGCTCACGGATCACTACCTGGCGAAATAACCCCAACTTGTGTCTTGACGGATTTTTGCGCGCCACAGCGCCAAAATGTCCCTTGGTCTGACTATTACCTGACAATATGCTCACTCATACGGACAACATTTTTTCTTCTATACCTTTCATTAAAACGAAATGTTTTAACATTCCACAGAAGCTATGCTTGTATGCATATTTGATCGCGCCCATACAGGTGTGTCTCGTTTTACCGAGAATACACTATTTATTTATTTACTTAAACAGACGATGCTGTCAGCTATCAGTTGTGGACCCAGCGGAAGAGGCTTTTCTGATCCGATTGCGGAAAATCCTGATATTAAAGCCTGAGGGGACGCGTTATCACGGAATTCTAAAAACCATCCGGCAGAGAAAGACGAAAGGCTTTCATTTATTTCCATAGAACGTTGATGTCACGGTGGAGAGGTTGGGCGCAGCATCAATTGCGGCAGGTCATAATGCTCTGCTGCAATCCTACTAATCGAGTGCATATATATATATTCAACAATATACCAATTACAATATAATTGGCTGAGTGCCACAACACATAAGAGGAAAAAATAGCGTGAAAGGGAAAACAGTTGCTAGGGTAGATGTGTCTCACAGCAAGTGTGCCATTGCGCACGGTCCTTGGCCATATCATCCAGTGTTTGCAACCAGATGTGCTCGGGGTCCTTTGGTCCCCAACCCTGGAGTCGGGAACTCCCGACAACAGCCAGCTTCAACGTTTGCGCCTTAACGCATCAAATCCAAATTTTACATTGCCTTCCTTTTCGTCGCTTCCAAGCCACGCCTGTGCTCGCAAATTGGACTCTTAGTGGTAGCAGTTGGGTAGGCATGCGGAGCACATGCCAAAGCCAGCGAGCGTCCGCAGTGACGTGATGCTATGAATCGGTCGGCGGAGTTTCTTAGATCTGAAGACTCGACGACGGACTTCCCCATTATTGATGTGATGCTGCCATCGAACATCAGCAATGCTTCTCAGGCAGCGGTGATCGAAGACAGATAGCCGTTGAACATCGCTTTTGCGAACGGGTCAAGTCTCACAGCCGTACAGCAGAATCGCTCGTACCGTAGCATTATAGACTCGTCCCTTGAGAGCGAGGCTGAGGTCACGACGAAGCCACAGGTGACGAAGGTTAGCGAAAGCTACTCTAGCCTTGGAGACACGCAGGGAGATCTCATCTGTCAAACCGCCAATATTAAGACAACTCCCAAGATAAATGAATTTGTCGACCACTTCCAGCGGATGTCCGGAAAGGATGAGAGAAGGACATGCGCTTGGTCAGTACCGTATTAGGATTTTACATTTGGAAGGGACAAAGGCTAACTTAAATTGAGACGCGGACCTCTCCTGTCTGAGCAGCACATGCTGGGCAGCTTGGGAGGACTTGCAAATCACAGCGATGTCATCGGCATACTCTAAGTCCCGAAGGTGGTCACCAGGGAGCAGTTCAACACCGCAGGACTCATGGTTGTCCAGCGCAGTATCCAGGATCTCGTCCATGGCGAAGTTGAACAAGAATGGAGAGACTGTGTATCTGATTTGTTTCTGTGTTTCGTCGTCTAGTCCGTTGGACTGCAAAGCACTTCCAAATCGTGCCAGAAAATCCATAGTTGTCGCGTCTTTGTAGTTATAATTTAGGCCTTTGATGAGAATTTCTTGTTCCGTACCACTGAGTGGCCGTTTTGACAGTTTCCTGATCCAACCATTGTTGATGTATTCGTCTGTGCTGGTTGTCAGTTTAGTCAACTTCTGGTGAAGTGCAGTCTGCTTTTGTGTTTTTAGCTCTGCGCTCTATTGCGAGTTGCACTTGTTCAGTCAGTTGTTGCCCAATTGTTTGTAAACAATTGGTTCGATGTTCGTTTAGACAACGTTCATATTTTCGGATACGGTTGTGGGCGTCTGTGATCATCATTCGTACCATACGCTTTCCGAATTGCCGCACAATTGTCCATGCCTGTGGATGGTTCATCGATTCATCCATTATTGGGTTTGCTTTCTGCCAGCTACTGCTCCTTAACTGCTATCAATCCCGCACTGAAGATGCCACCTGGAATGGTGGCGAAACGTTTGCAGCCAAGTTGCCCAGCTCGGAGAACTCCACAACAATTGAAGAATGGAGAGGCTGGGCAACCCTGTCTAACACCGCTAGTGACACTGAAAGGAGGAGAAATGTCTCCGTATGCTGGCACGTGGCCCGAAGTTCAATGGTAAATAGCGCGGAGAATGCTGATGTACTTCTCACGTTCTTTCCTCTTCAGTAAGCAGTCCCAAAGAGCCACTCTGTCAACAGAGTCAAAAACGGCTCTGATGTCTAAGAATATGACTATAATTGGTCAACTGAACGTATGGTGATGTTCAAGTATCTGGCGGTTAATGAAGATGTGAGCGACGCAACTGCGACCCGGGCGAAATCCAGCTTGTTATTCACGCAAGTGATGTTCCCGTACGCAACTGATCCTCCGCAAGAGTATGGCAGCGAGCAGTTTGGATGCGACACAAATGAGACTGATGCCACGATGGTCGGAGCAAATGGTCCGGTCTGCTTTTTGTAAACAGGTCCAACATCCGCTAAATTCCAGTCGGATGGAATGGTTTCAGTAGTCCCACTCTGATGGAGTAGAGATGTCGGTTCGGGAGTGAGAGCAGGACTTCCATATTTGAAGAGGACATGAGGAAGTTCATCTAGGCCACGTGACCTATGGCGCTTCAGTAGTCGAAGCTCGTTGGAAACCTCAGCCTCTGTCGGTGGAGAAACATCCCCGCACCAGCGAGCACTGTGAGCCCCGGAAGATGGACTCAGTTGCGCTGGTGGTCAGTTGAACTGATCTTCAAAGTGCTCTGCCCATCGTACTAGATGACGGTGATGACTGTGCATTAGTTCGCCGGCATTTTCACGCAAAACCTCCCTCACTGTTGGTTTTCTGCCTCCCGTGGAGCGGATAAGCTGGAAAAGTTTGCGGGAGTTTCCTGATGAGTCTGCCCGCTCCATCTCAACGACGTGCTGTGTCCACCAAACCTCACGATCCTTCCTGAGGAGCTGTCTGAACTCAGCACTGGTTCTGCGTAGTGCGTTGTACTTAACTCCGGCGGGAATTGTTCGACAACTTTCCATTAATTGGAGAGACTATGCGGAGATCCAATGACTAACAGCTCGTCTAGTGAAGCCACAGACCAGGGTAGCGAACTTTCGTAAGGCGCTCTGGGTATGTGCCCAGTGTGTCTCAACATCGGAGGATAGTGAATGCACGTTGGAGGCTAATGAGTTATAAAATGCGCCAAGAACATTTGGGGCGGCGAGCTTGTCTGTGTCAAGCCGTTTCCGGCGACGCTGTTGGGTGCCTCCAAAGCGCAGAACGAACTTAGCACCCACGAGCGCATGATCCGAAGTCAGCTAAGTGTTCCAAATGGACTTGCAGTCCGTTATGCTGCCTCGCCAACGGTAACTAACAGTGATGTGGTCAATTTGCGTCCAAGATTGACCAGGTGCCGGAGGTCACCAGGTGGCTCGTTGGCACCAGGAACGTCGGAAGTTGGTACTGGAGAGGAACAAGCCTTGGTCGTCGCACAGTTGAAAGAGTCGATCGCCGTTGTCCCTTCTGAGAGTACCGTGACTGTGTTGACCCCAAAGTTCGCGCTCATGAACCTCTAGTCTACCGACCTGCGCATTTAGGTCACCGGCGAGTATCACGATGTCCGTGCGACTTTCCTTGCGGAAGAGGTCGGTGAGTTGGCGGTAGAACTCGTCTTTAGCTTCGTCCACGCTGCAGTCCGTAGGAGCGTACGCCGCCACAATGGATTAACAGCGCCTACTGATCCCGTGGCTGGAAGATCGCACTGAGCTTTACAAGCGGACTGCACAAAGACGGCTGTTGACCGAGAACCAGTCAATGAGCGCTGCCTCAGCACGCGCACCTAACGCAACTCCTATGCCGGCGCAACCAGAGGCTGCCGCTATCACATCTCCCGATAAGCGCAAGGTGATTATGCAATTGGAACTTGGGGATGGTGAGAGCAATCGCAGCGTTGTGCTGGAGTCTTGTAAATGGGTTTCGGTTAGGCAGTAAACGTCGTTTGAGAAGGTTTCCAAGGTGCGCGCAAGAGCAGCTTGTGAACCAATGTGCATGAGCGTTGGAACATTAAACGTCATTAGCTTGAAGAGCTAGTGGGGTGCAATAAAAGCCTTGCTGTTGGTATTGGAATGTGTTCGATCAGTTTTGAGTGGTTCATTGAGGAGACCAAAGGTATCGTTTTTATTTGCAATGCACTTTTGGAGAGTCGAAATTGGTGGAGGTTTCCGAGAAAACTAGGGTTGCATAAACGTGAAATGAAGAACGTGGTTTACGGTGCGGTAGAGTAAGGGTTGGCATACCCGGCAGCCAGCACCCCGGCCAAAGAGAAAGTTCAGAGAGCGAGAAACGTGAGCAGCCAGTTGTAAACCCATCATTTCATGTGTTGTGTGGGCATACAGTCTCCCAGTTGCCCAGTCCGAGGAAGGGGGTTGACTTAGGGGCCCCACCCGGAGCCTTTGTTCATAGGGACCTGACCTGCAAGGCAGCGGGGCGAATTCGGGGAATCGCGCCCATTGCGAGTCGGTGACCGATTATTCGGTTCATACGCCTTTCATTTGGTTGGTTGCCAAACAGGGGCCCAATACTCCCAGTAATTCAGCGTCAAGCTGAAGGATTACAATGCTCCAGCGAGGTGAAGCAAGGTACCGTGACTTTATTTAGTGGCGAGTCACATCTACCACGTCGCGGTCTTGTTAAACGGACATATGTGGCTTTTTATAGGGAGAACGCTTGCGAGGCGAAAACCCACCTCGAAAACCGACGCCGAATCTTTCACTGGAGCGGGATACTTCCGAACCACCCAGCTGGCACCACGGGGAGGCAGTTCGGCAAGCCAGCTTCTCGATAGTGTGTACTCTGAGATCTGATCTCCATAAAAGATAGCGCCGTACCCAGTCGTAGTTCCATAGTGATCGGCCAAAGAAAACTGATATTCTGGGATATGAACTTTGCCATCATCAGCATCCGGGGTTAGTCAGGACTCAGTACAATCGAGAGGGTCTATGTGAAGCTCCAAAATGCGCGTGACAACCTCCCCCATTTGTTCCTCATGCTGCAAAAACTTGCTGACATCACTCGCAGCCACTGTACTAGCCTTGATCTTGCGATCCCAACAGGACAGGGATAGGCCTCCATTGCGTTCGCGGAGTTCTCTGCACAACACGAATATAAACGATGTAGTGGTGTATTCCACCGTTTCTCATCGAGTTCTAAGCTCAAGGACTACCGCTATCATGTTAACACGACCTTCGATGCAGAGATCTCAGAAAATAAAATGTTTTCCTCCTGAGCCGCAAAGTCAGCTTAAGGATGCGGTGGCGATCTGCATCCTTTTGCCAGACTATTTTAAGGGGACAAACATTAAAAGAATCGCCTTCCGCCGACGCGAAAGGCGAAAACGATTTTTATCCCAGTATCTCCATCATAAAACAGTAGCATAAACGTGCGCCGTAGACACGCCTGGTCGTCCATTATCCTCTCTGGTGTTTGTTTGTTACATTCATGCACACTGACAATAATCATACAGCTTGTAAGGAGATCTGTTTCCCTCGGAAATGATCGGCTTTGGGGGCTGAGGAAGCCGCAGTGCCACAAAAGGTAACTATTGTCTTTAAAGTACAATTTTAACGTAGATCAATTGTTCATTGCTTTTGTTTGTTTTAATTCCCTTACACCACGGCCATATTGACCTATATCCGGCTCCAGACTCGTCTACACTGTGACTTACTATGCTGACGCTTTCTCCTGTCTCACCTCAGGAAAAACGAATAGCCCGCATACTAGCGACCAACGCATCCATCAATAACAACACAGTTCGTCTGTTTTACGCTAAAGGTCGAAGTCCTTCCATCACTGTCTCATCGACACCGTAGCGGAAGTGTGCATCATTCTGGCGAACGCGAACTACATACACTCAAAGCCCAAGTACAACCTGCGTACGGCCAACCGTACTCCGATAGCTTCATTCGGTTATCACATGGTTCACCTGGACCTCCACCTCCGCCGAGATTTTCAGTGGGTTTTCACGGTTTCGTTTCCACCCTTCGCATTTATCGGTATCGACTTTCTCGGCCATTTTAGATTGATTGTTGATTCTGGTTTCCACAGACTTTTAAACAACCGTTCCATGTGTCATCATGGTTGTACGACAGCGAAACATCAGTCCGAATGGCTGATGTGCTGCTGTTTTTGATGATGATGGCGTCATCACCAACCAAAAATCACCGACTTATGCGCTTGGCTCGACTACCGGCTGACACTTTCCTAGGGAATCGCGCTACCGAGACTAAATCGCTCAGTTTACCATCCATATACGAAATATCTCAGGTGCGCACAACCTCTTCGCCGACACACTTTCTCGAATCCAAGCGATCGCCGCTACAGCCGGCACTGCTATCGACTTAGCATACATGGCTGCAGCACAACTCAGTTATCCTGTGGTTGAACCACTATGCAGTTCCCTCTCACTGGACATACGACTCGTTCCGCTGACATCTTCAGACAGATCCATACGGCATATCTCCGAGTACGCCGCGCCCAGTCGTATCACGCGAATTTCGATAGGCTGTGTTCAACACGCTGCATAGTTCATCTCACTTACATAAACAGACCAATGGAATGATACCAGGTAACTTCAGAAACATGCAAAAAGTAATTTCTTTAGAACAGTGAAATGTTATAAGTACTTTTGTGGATTAAGGAGTTACTGGTTGAGCGCCTGCTGCTAAAGTGTGCGTATGGACTCAAATATCGCTTTTGCTTCACCATCATCATCAAGGGACATGTTCAGTTGTACATAAGCGAGCGTCTTGACATCTATTTCAGTGCACTTTGCAACACAAAACCCACGGTCTCATGGGATCTCGCATTCCATGCAAAACGACACTGCACGCGTATCCGAAGTCCAGACGCATTGCATTCGTGGATAGTAGTGCCTCTTCTGACACGTTGTATTGTATGTTCTTCACAGGATTAAGATAGAAAAAGAAGCCTGTATCTTCATCGAAACGCATCGCATCGTAGAAGCAATAATCGGGATAGTCCATCTTGATATAAGTCCATGTGGATGGGAAGCAAAGTGTAAGCAAGACAAGCACTCCATTGATAAGCCGAAACCACATGGTGCAGTTACACGTTCATGGTTACCTGCATCAAGTAAACAGAAAGTTATAATGAGGGAAAATAGGTTGATTCATCACTTATGTTAATATGACTTTTCTTCACAGATAAAGTGTACCGAATGGATGCTGTAATCTTGGCCGAATTCTTTCAAAACGCTGATTGTATGTTGTTGGTCGATAGCCTACTGATAAGTTTGGCACGGTTTGCTATCGACATCATCCCAGATTCTATCAGCATTCACTACATGACCGTGATCATTACGGTTAGACACTTTATAGGGGTGCTTACCAGTGATGTAACTTGTCTGCATCATGCTTCATCGCTTTATTTTCTCTAAACTGACTCAACTACGATCCCCGTTTCACTAGTTCAGTTGTATATGATGGGATAACGAAGCAAGTTTTACAAGGCCTATAGGACGGTAAGTGCAAAAGAAATTCACCAAGAAATGTTGCGGCTTGGAACGTAAAATATTACGATTCATAGTTAGTGTGGGATTCTGTGCCGCCTATCTATCGTCGAAAGTTCGCTGGTTTCTCTAGTTCCATTATCAATTCTACAGTTTTATAGGTCGTTGAGTTTCGCTTTGATTTTTTGGAGCCCACAGACTATTTATGAGGTCGGTATTCAATCACGTGATATGCCCGGCGATCCACTTCATAAATCGAAAGGTTCAGGTCTAAAGAAATTAACGCTATCTGATCATTGACTTGTACCCAGTCATCGCATCTGGTCGGAATCATCCATCGTCTCTCGAGCCACGCGTTGTATCGGCTACTGGAAATGACTGGGAATAGATGATGGAGTAATACAGTTCCTGGTAACCGTCTAACAATTAAGGGACCCGCCCTTTTTATATAGTACACACATGTGAACTGAGTCTATTGCTTAACTGTTCAATTTTAGGTTGAATTTTAGTATACACATGTAAGAAGTATGTCCATTTACTGCGTTCATCCGCTTCATCACTTGACTGTTCCAATACTAAGACACCATACATCTAATTTAACTTGTGGGAGTGGATGCGCTGTGTTAATTATTCCCGTTCCTTGCTTTCACTATTTGTGTGTGTGTGTGTGTGGTGGGATTGGGGTCCACGAGCTGTTATACCTTATTGCTTCAGTGGAGTTTGATTGAGATGACTGACTTGTGCTTGGCTTTTATAGCCGAGAGAAATACCCTATTGATTGTCCAGGAGACTATCGATCATTGCAGAGAACGATCTTGGTGTAAATATGAGGTTCACAAAGTGGCTGAAGCATGGAACGGGCTGCACAACAGGCAGTAGCTTGTCTACGTCCAGTAGGCAATTGTTTCGTTATGTTACCTAAAAGCTGTGTGTTGATAAGCATCTCATCCAACTCTGGACAAATCGCGGTGACCATCAGTATGCATTCAATCCTCATAAGTTTGTGTTCACCGTGTATAAGCGAAGATTGAGTAACATTGTTGGTAATACATCACAGCTTGTATACTGTGACTGTACATACACAGGCCTCCTATTGCTATTGACAGTAAGTTAACGAATAACTCTGGAATCCGACGCCTTCAGTGATCGAGTAATTAAACCATAGGCTGAAGCCATTGAGATGCTGCGTCACTGAAGCGGGTTATATAAGTTCCAGTAGAAGGGAACTATGACATAAGTGAAGAACATCCAGTTGGACTGCGCCTCGAACTGTCGACGAATAAAACGTTTCACCCTAGAATCTGAACGCAATGGCACGATGTCCTTCCTAGACGTCCAGATTAGTTGCAGACCGGGTAGATCGATCCAACGGAGCTCGCATAGAAAAGCAACGTGGAATGGTCAGTATATACACTTTACCAGCTCTGCCCCAATAAATCAGAAACGCAACTTGCTTAGATGTCTAACCGCAAGGGCCAGAAGGTTTTGTACTGATGATACGCTTGCGGACGAGCTCGGTATCCTAAGTGGTCTTTTCGTGAGAAATGGCTATCCAGAAACGTTTTCGGAAAAATATGGAGTGCCTTGAACTGAGAGCTAAGCCAGCTTCGGTAGAAAAGAAACCGGTTTATTTGTCGTTACCGTTCAAAGGGGATAGAATGATGCAGACAACGTCTAGGTTATCCGAAGCTATGTACCATACCTACTACTTGTCGTGTAGCCCTCCGGGAACAATAAACAATGACTTATCACGGGTAAAACAGCATGTACTTGACGAGTCCCGTAGGATGGTTGGAGTAAAAATTAAAATTTAAAGGATCACAGAATAAGCAAATCGTTATATACCATTTTCACTTTAAACTAGACATTTTTCAAACCAAACTGGACATTTTGCAAACCAAAGTGGACATTTTGCAAACCAAACTGGACATTTTGCAAACCAAACTGGACATTTTGCAAACCAAACTGGACATTTTGCAAACCACATTGGACATTTTGCAAACCACATTGGACGTTTTGCAAACCAAACTGGACATTTTGCAAACCAAAGTGGACATTTTGCAAAACAAATTGGACACGTTGCAATCAAAGTAGCAACTCGCCAATTTGTTGGTAAGAAACGAGCAGTAAGACTGCTGAATGATGTTCAGCATATACATTGTGATGACGCTAATACACCGGCATTGTGTAAGCAGCGGGCTACACTGTAAAACATTTGCTTGATCGTGAGCAGCGACCGAAGTTCTGAACTACGCTCCCCTCTCCCCATTGACATTCGCCTAGTTGGTGTGCAGTGCCCATACGCATCAACCTGTGTTGGTGTGTGACAATTGGAAAATCGGACTTCCGAATCGTAATTGTGTATCAATCATTTTGTGAGTGGATTGCGATGCGCAATCTCAATGTGCACCGTTATTCTCATTAGAGAGAACCTTGTCCGATTCGGTCAATGGGACCATGTCGGATGAAGCAGGTAGGCGGTGTCCCAGCTTCGCCCGTCTCTATATTAGCTTTCGCACCTGCCACGTTATTGTATCAGCGTAGGCTGTAATGACCCCCAGCAAAACCAGTCTAGAGCTATAGCCTATTGTTGCAACATATTAACTACTGAGGAGTGGGCCGATTACATGATGTTCAGGCCACATTGTGGTCACGATAATGTAACCGAACTGCGTACGTAGCGGGTGATTGTGTAAGCCCTTCTCTTGACATGAGTGCCGTTCGCCTCGGTCAAAATCGGTGACATAATTTCTTCTCCCCCCCCCCCCCCATAGGAATTCGTGTGTTTTGTCTGGGTGTGTGGACCGACCTATGCAGCGGTACCACTATTGGAGCCGAGCATACGATAACGGTTCCACTCAACCCAACTTAGCTTTATTATCTCCGTGCCGCACGAAACGACCAAAATGAGTGACGAACAACAGGAGAGCTGGTGTCCGACGCGACGGCACTGCAGGCGAACATCATTTGCGCAAAGAGAAATTCTCACAAAACTTGTGCTGGTCGACGGCAAAACTACTCGGGAAGCCGCTGAAGTCGCCGGTGTTAACGCGAGTACGGCAAGGAACATCATTAATGCCTACAAGCGAGAAGGCTCAAATACACAGCGCACCTGCGGTGGAAACAATAGGGAGAAGCTGACTCCCAATGTATTGCAGCGTGTCGAAGAAGCGGTTGAACGGCACTCTGAGGACACGTTGGTGCAGCTGCAGATGCGCCTGAGAGAGGATGGGATAAACCTATCAGTATCCTCTGTCTTCAACGCCCTCAGAAGACTAAAGATAACTCTCAAAAAGTGTCATTACGAGCTCGACCGAGTCAACAGTGCCACGACAATCGCAAGCCGACAGGCGTACGCTCTCGAATTCTCGGTGACCGTCCTGCTCTTACACGCTAAGCCAACTGTTAATATTGAAAACGCACATTTTGAAATTGAAATGGTGTATTAACAAAAAATAAGGCAGTAACCATAGCAAAGATCATTTGACGAAGGGTTGTCCGGCTGTCGCTTTCGTCAGGTTCATCATTGTATTGAGAACGCAGTTCATGCAGTCCTGCTGCGTTACCATCCCAACGCTGTCCTGAATGACCGTGCTCAGCGTCTGCTCAGGTGTGGGGTTAATAAGCAGGCGTCTCGCCGACGCTTTCACCTTTGAAAAGACGTGTTCTACCGGGTTTAGCATGTACGAGTAGGGCGGCAAGAACTGCAGGTGATAAGACGAACCAAGGATCCTCCTTAGCTCATCAGGCATATGGATCCTGGCATTGTCCATGATCAGCCACGCGCCGTTCATCTCCACTATGCAGCTTATACGCGCCACCAGTTCCTCGACGAAAGCTGAGAACTTCGCACCATTGCAAGTGCCGTCGTTAATGATCTTTGAATGGATGACGCCTTGGTTATTCATTGCAACAATCAGGGTTACCATGCGACCTCTGACTGTGGGTAACACGACGTTCGCGCGCGTCCCTCTTCTTGAGCGAGCCTGAGTTCGCCTCAGATGAAGGTTGAAACCACTCTCATCTATGAAGATGCATTTCTCCTTGTTAGAAGGTGCATGTGCCGAGAACTCGAGAGCGTACGCCTGTCGGCTTGCGATTGTCGTGGCACTGTTGACTCGGTCGAGCTCGCAATGACACTTTTTGAGAGTTATCTTTAGTCTTCTGAGGGCGTTGAAGACAGAGGATACTGATAGGTTTATCCCATCCTCTCTCAGGCGCATCTGCAGCTGCACCAACGTGTCCTCAGAGTGCCGTTCAACCGCTTCTTCGACACGCTGCAACACATTGGGAGTCAGCTTCTCCCTATTGTTTCCACCGCAGGTGCGCTGTGTATTTGAGCCTTCTCGCTTGTAGGCATTAATGATGTTCCTTGCCGTACTCGCGTTAACACCGGCGACTTCAGCGGCTTCCCGAGTAGTTTTGCCGTCGACCAGCACAAGTTTTGTGAGAATTTCTCTTTGCGCAAATGATGTTCGCCTGCAGTGCCGTCGCGTCGGACACCAGCTCTCCTGTTGTTCGTCACTCATTTTGGTCGTTTCGTGCGGCACGGAGCTAATAAAGCTAAGTTGGGTTGAGTGGAACCGTTATCGTATGCTCGGCTCCAATAGTGGTACCGCTGCATAGGTCGGTCCACACACCCAGACAAAACACACGAATTCCTATGGGGGGGGGAAAAGAAGAAATTATGTCACCGATTTTGACCGAGGCGAACGGCACTCATGTCAAGAGAAGGGCTTACACAATCACCCGCTACGTACGCAGTTCGGTTACATTATCGTGACCACAATGTGGCCTGAACATCATGTAATCGGCCCACTCCTCAGTAGTTAATATGTTGCAACAATAGGCTATAGCTCTAGACTGGTTTTGCTGGGGGTCATTACAGCCTACGCTGATACAATAACGTGGCAGGTGCGAAAGCTAATATAGAGACGGGCGAAGCTGGGACACCGCCTACCTGCTTCATCCGACATGGTCCCATTGACCGAATCGGACAAGGTTCTCTCTAATGAGAATAACGGTGCACAATGAGATTGCGCATCGCAATCCACTCACAAAATGATTGATACACAATTACGATTCGGAAGTCCGATTTTCCAATTGTCACACACCAACACAGGTTGATGCGTATGGGCACTGCACACCAACTAGGCGAATGTCAATGGGGAGAGGGGAGCGTAGTTCAGAACTTCGGTCGCTGCTCACGATCAAGCAAATGTTTTACAGTGTAGCCCGCTGCTTACACAATGCCGGTGTATTAGCGTCATCACAATGTATGTGCTGAACATCATTCAGCAGTCTTACTGCTCGTTTCTTACCAACAAATTGGCGAGTTGCTACTTTGATTGCAACGTGTCCAATTTGTTTTGCAAAATGTCCACTTTGGTTTGCAAAATGTCCAGTTTGGTTTGCAAAACGTCCAATGTGGTTTGCAAAATGTCCAATGTGGTTTGCAAAATGTCCAGTTTGGTTTGCAAAATGTCCAGTTTGGTTTGCAAAATGTCCACTTTGGTTTGCAAAATGTCCAGTTTGGTTTGAAAAATGTCCAGTTTAAAGTGAAAATGGTATATTAAACGTCTACCGATTTAAATGCACTACTGCACAACGATAGTTTGAAGTAGGAATGGGATGTGCACACACAAAATGGTAAAAAGTGCCGTTATAGTTTAGTAAATGCGTGAGAAAGAAAAATGAAATGACAATGCTCACTTGTGTGTTGCTTCATTTGACAGATGTGGCATGGTAATCCAGTTAAGATACATCCAGGCTACTCACATGAACACCTGCATGTATCCTCATCCCCGCGTGGCGGACGGGGCGGTCAAGCACATGGTTAGGTGTGCGTTATTTCCTCCTCCAAGTGGAACTGACTATATCAAGTATTGCAAGTTGAAAAGCGTTTCATCAAAGCGGACAACTTCGCACCGTCATGGATGAAGTATCAGCTTGCGCGATTTCGCAAGAGGTATGCAGTAACAGCCATCTAAACATTCGGCGACTCGCACAACATTGCTAATCCACACGTATGTTGTGCATTGGATATTGAAATGAAAAAATTCCGGCCGTACAGTGCACTGCAGGTGCAAATGTTGAACGCATGCGGTTTACAGAAGCGCCTTGAATTCGCCCCTTTGTTTTTAAACAGTCTGGACGTGCATTCCATTTTGTTCACCGATGACGCGGTGTTCCCTCTGCATGGCGAAGATACAAATGGTTGGACAACCACCAACTCACGACAGTGTAGCGCTTCACGTGTGCAACCTAACGCGCAGCTCATGGTCTGGGCTGGGTTGACTGGTCGAAAAATCATTGGGCCCTGTTTCTTTTCCAGTAGTGTGTCCAGTTGTTTTTTATGTAACAGTGTAGTGGTTGTGATTGAACTATATTTTATCTGTTTTTATCATTTTCGTTACCGACCATTTTGTACCATTTATTTAAATTCAAAACGTTTGAATAAAACAATTTCTACGCGCTCGCGTCGTGCTGCTTTCCCTTGCTGCTGCTTCTGCTTGTGCTGCTGCCACGTATTTCCAATAGTCGGATTTATATCTTCGGATCGCTAGTCGGCATCGAAATAACATTGACTGAAGGAAGAACCATAACGCAAATGTGCTCAATTGTTTTTCTATTGCTTTTGCTTAAGATTGCCTTTAGCCTCCGCACTCGAACTTCTTAGGTAACGGTCCTCTACTTCAACAGTACCAATGTCTGACATTTCTTAGCATACTCGTACATGGACATCTTGCAGACCAGCATCATTCCGCAGCTACAGTCGAAAGGGTTGATGAATAACGTTTGGTGGCAGTAGGATGGCGCACCTGCACATTGGGCACAATCGGTTTGTGACTACCTAAACGAGACATACGGTGGACGTTGGATCAGTCGCAGAGGAACGATGGAATGGCCTGTACGATCACCGGATCGGAATCCCATAGATATTTTCCTATGGGGATACTTAAAGCGAAGAGTTAATAGAACTAAACCCATAAACCTGGATGAACTGAAAGAGAACATTGTGAAGTAATGTAGGCAGATTTTGTTGGAGACATTGCAGAATGTGCTCGCCAACAGCATTCAGCGAATGTGTTAGACGGGTTTGCGCTTCACAGTCACTCACAGCTAGATCGTTTGACATTCGTGACTGTCTCGCCACGTAATTGTGTTGGACACCCGCACGACAGTTGTTCAGAGCCAGACCACTTACCATTCATGACTATGTCCTTACATGTGGATGGTCTATTGATCTTTTACATCCAGGTTACTCAACTTTGTTAGCTTTTCAATACAGCTCGTTCCGCACACTGGTGTTCTTGCTTTTCGTTCGGAGTGGGTTCAGTTAAAGTCAGATGTTATAGTAGACTGGCAACGGGGAACCATGACGGTCCCTTTGGAATCTCTTCAAGAAATTCTCTCCAGACATCAAGCACAGTTTGAGGCGTCACATCAGCGCTTAAGTGAAACATTGACAACATGAATGTCGTTACAGTCATCATCTACTGATTCAACGACTTCCACTGCAGACAAACTGGCGCACAATATGACAGAATTTCATTACCAACCGGACGATGACCTCACTTTCGAAGCATGGTTTCGCCGCTATGAAGACTTGTTAAAAATGGATGGGCGTGAGCTAGGCGATGCAGCTCAGGTACGTCTTCTTTTGAGGAAATTGGATCCACTGGAGTGTGAAAAGTACTCTAATTACATTCTAGCCAAAAACCCACGCGCATCTCATTGGACGACACTGTGAAACATTTGTCCAGAATTTTCGGCCCTAAACCTTTACTTTCCAACACACGTTTCCGATTTTTTCAAGTTGTTAAACTCCAAGAGGATGATTTTTGTCTTATGCAGCTATTGTTAACAGGGAATGTGAACATTTTCAGCTTAGCACACTCAGAAGTGATCAGTTTAAAACGCTCATTTTGTTTGTGGATTACCTACTCCAAAAACTGCGGAGATTCGAACCAGTTTGTTATCTCGGTTGGAGTCTAATCCAGAAGTCTCACTACGGGAGCTGGTACAGGAATGTGAATGTATGTTGACACTGAAGCGTGACACAGAAATGATCCAACGGCACAACGAGTCTTGTGGGGTGGATGTTCATGCTATTCCTGCACGCCCCAGGCCATCGCATAATGCAGTACGTCTCTCCGACTTCGCACGCCGCGACTGTCCGCCTAGTGCTTGTTGGCATTGTGGTCAGTGGCATTTCGCTCGATTTTGTGAATTCAGACGATATATTTGCAAGCGTTGTGGGAATATGGGACATAAAGAAACCAGATGTTTGCAAGGAGCCTCTGAAAGACCATCACGAACCTTCGCCAAAACTCAAAGTTTTCAATGCTGCGTTTCAAATTTGGTGTTTACGACCGCTAGCCCGAGATATCAATCACTATGGAAGTATGTTACGATTGTGATAAACGGTGTTTCTGTCCGGCCTTAACTGAACGCGGCTTCCGATATTACAATAATCTCTGAGTTGATATAGAACAAGCTCGGTAAACCCCTAAGTGTTCAAACTTCACACGACGCGTCCGGCGCGGAAGTACCCTTTCTTGGACAGTGCAATTGTGAGTTTGCACTTCATGATTTGTATGCTAATGGTGTTTGTTACGTTACACATTATGGACACTTGAACTTGTTAGGCATAGATTGGATAGACAAACTTTGTTTATGGGACATACCTTTGAACAGTATTTGTGATAACCCAGATAGTTTTTCACTGTGTCCCATTGATGTTCAGTGTTCGGTTGCACTCGCAATGTTAAAAGGAAGTGCAGAAGCTTTATCACATTTTGACTCTAAACAGCTCGATATTTTTGCAGGGGGTCTTGGAATATGTTCTAACAGAAAAGCTGTGTTGTAACCGCGTACCGGTGTATTTTGTTCCAAAAGACCAGTACCATACGCTGCTGTTGAGACTGTGGATGTCGAAATTAGTCGTCTGGAGTCCATGGGCATCATCAATTCTGTCAGCTACTCAGCGTGCGCCGCTCCTATTGTAGTCGTCAGAAAGGCTAATGGCAGTTTGCATATTTGTGCCAATTTTTCTACCGGATTAAATAACCTACTGGAAACGCATCAATACCTCTTACCTGTTCCCGATGATTTATTCACAAAGCTTAATGAGCAAAAGTTTTTTCTAAAATTGATCTTTTTGATGCATACTTGCAATGCTGTTGCATGCGTGACATGCATAGATGGAGTATTGGGATATGCGTTTCATGTATTAACATCCGCCAGAATGTTCATACATGAAACACATATCCCAATACTCCACCTATGCATGTCACCCATGCAAGAGCATGGATTCTTCTGTACAAATTGACCTGTGCCGCTAAAGACAGTTTCTCTCATCAAGAGAAATATACCTATTATTATTATTGTTATTATTATTATTATTATTATTATTATTATTATGAGTGGTTGAGGAACGCTTAATCGAACTGCTCACTAGTACTACCCATCGAGTCTTATCATGGGTGATTTCAACGTACATTGTTTAGAAGCCCCTGCCACGATCGGAGAACAATTCAAGACCGATTTACAAGATCTAGTAACTACTGTTCCTCTTTACAATCACATCACTTTGCCCACTCGGTTCAGAACTGGTAACAGACCATCTGTGCTAGATCTTGTGCTCACCAACGAGGGGCATATGATTGATGCGTTGGTTTTAGACTGCCCGTTGGGTCGCAGTGATCACGCAGTCATCAGTTTCAACTTCGTCTGCTATGCAGAATATCTGAACGATAGCGATGATACTGTGCGAACCATCACAAGGTACGACCGACTCGCCCAGCTAGTCAGCGCCACAACATGGTCTTTCCTCGAAGAAGAACCCCCGGAAGTCGCCTTGCTCGAGTTCGTCAACACATTCCGTCAGCTGATTGCACAGGCTTCAGAGATAAAAGCTTGCAATAAGTGCAAATCAGTTTCCTTCGTTAGGAGCAGAACTCGAAACTGGATGACAGTACGCAACGCAGCATGGCGAGTGTACAGAGAAGCTCCAGCACCAGAAACTTGGGACAACTACGTAGCCCAGCGTAACCACTGCACTCAACTGTTAAGAGAAGACAAAGCCGCCTATCAGCAGAACATCGCAAAAACCTTCAGTGCTAACCACAAACTGCTGTACAAGCACGTTAATAGCATACGAAAGGTGAGACAAGGATTTCCTCCACTCAAGACGGCTGATGGCCCAACAAGAACATCTATGGAAGCTGCAAACGTGCGGCAGATGCAATACGCCCCCACGTTTCAAAGAGTCTTGCCACCAAGCGATCTACCAAGCTTTGTCTTCTGCTCGCCAGGACTAACCCACATCACTTTTACCGCAGAGGCTGTATTGCAAAAGCTGACTTCTCTACGCAAACACAGCTTGCCGGGTGTCGACACCATTCGTTCAGAGGCATTGGGAGCAGCAGCAAACCAACTGGCAGGACCTTCAGCTCAGTTTTTCCAGCACTGCTTAGACCAGAACCAAGTTCCCGCCATGTGGATGCTTGGAATAATAAGCCCGATTCACAAAGTTGGAAGGAGAACTGATCCCTCCAACTACCGCCCAGTAACCCTTCTTCATATACTCTCCAAGGTCATGGAATCCATAGTTGCCGATGCACTGGTGTGCTATCTGGAAAACTGCAACCTCATCACCCCTGAACAGCACGGTTTCCGTCGACAGCGGTCATGTACAACTACTTTACTAATTGCACGCAGTAGTTGGACCGAGGCAGCCGACGCTGGAGAAGGTGTTGATATGATCTACCTGGATTTTTCCAAAGCTTTCGATCGTTTAGACCATCGGATACTAATATCCAAGCTGCAGCATTACGGGATCGGCGACCCTCTTTTAAGCTGGATCGCCAACTTTCTATTTCAACGGCAATTAGTGGTCAGAGTTCGGAGCTCTTTATCGGACCCCATACAAGTCGAGTGTGGTGTGCCGCAAGGCTCGGTTCTAGGTCCACGTTTGTTTTTGGTGTTTATTAATGACCTTGCACAGGGAATCGCTTCAAACTTCCTAGTGTTTGCCGACGATATCAAGATCTGGCGCAGGATCCAGGCGAACACCGACCAACATGTGCTTCAGAGTGATTTAGATACGGTGTATCAATGGTCGACCCAAAACTTATTGCATTTCAACGCCAGTAAATGCAAGGTGCTTTCCATTCGACATCAAAGCAGCTACTCATACCGACTCGGAACGGATGTACTGCAACAATCAACTCTCGAACGTGACTTGGGTGTCTCGGTTCAAGATGACTTGGGTTGCTCCAGGCAATCCGAAAAGGCCTCGAAGACCGGGAACCAACACGTCGGGCTGTTGAGGCGGGCGTTTGGACAAATAAACAGCTCCATATTTCGATAAATGCTCAGTGCGTATGTTCGCCCCCATGTCGAATATGCAATTCAAGCCTGGCATCCATGGCTGAAACACGACCTTAATGCACTGGACCAGCCACAACGTCGGGCATCTAAGAACCTTTCCTACCAGGAGAGGCTGCGACGGCTGGGATTGTTCAGTGGAAGCTATCGCAGGCTACGAGGCGACCTTATTATGGCATACTTGATTCTGCGAGACCCACATCATGTGTGCCGTCCTTTACTGCAACTCAGCAGCAATACAAACCTGAGGGGCCACTCATTAAAACTCGCAGAACAATACAGTTGTCTGGAGTGCCGCAGAAATTTCTTTTCCATCCGTGTCTGTCACCCGTGGAATGCTCTCCCAGAATCGGTCGTCTATGCACCAACACACAGTATTTAAAAGACGGTTGGACGATGCACTCATCCACTTACACTTTGTTACCTAACACTACGTCTCCATCCTACACCTGGAGTTTACCCTGGAATTATTTGTTGTTAACTGTGGATGCTGTGAATCTAAGAGGATCGCAGGACTGCAGCGAAGCAAACGATAAGTCTTTATTTTCATATTTAAAGTATTAACTATTTTACTATCCTTATCATCATTATTGTTATGTTGATATCCCCACCAACTATCCAACGGGGCTTGTAAAGCAACGCTTCTTAACCCGTATAAATTCCTTGTTCATTGTACAACCGGTTACTTTTCGGAGTAAAATGTGCTCCAGCGATCATTCAAGAAGTGATGGACGTTATGCTATCCGGAGTACAGTGTGCCATGGCTTATTTGGATGACATAATAATTGTAAGCTCCATCACTGATGATCATTACATTCACCTGAACGAAGTATTCTCCAGGATAGATTCATATATATTTCGTGTACGTCCAGAGAAGTGCGAGCTTATGATGCCCAGTATTACATACCCTGGCTCGGTTATCTACAGTTCCGGTTGTCGGCCAGACTCAAACAAAATAAAAGCCATCATGTTAATGCCACACCCCATAAACAAAGGTTTTTGCAGTCTTTCTTGGGTCTAGGTAACTATTATCACAATTTTGTTCTTCAGATGCACTAATTCCGGGCCCCCTAAATGCACTTTTGGCAAACGAGTTAGTGTGGCATTGGTCTTCGCAGAGCCAGCAAGACTTTGATAACATTAAACAAAGCTTGTCCTCCGACATTCTTTTAACTCATTGCGACCCAGGATTGCCAATAATTGTCGCTGCTGATGCATCGCAAAACGGTATTGATGTTGTCTTGTTGCATCAGTTCCCCAATGGACATCGAAAGCCTGTGGTGCATGTTTGCCGCGCGTTGACAGCAACAGAAAAGAATTACAGTCCAGTAGAGAAAGAAGGATTAGCGCTCGTTTTTGCTCTAAGGAAATTTCATAACATGGTACATGGGCGCGAATGTACTTTGTACCCATCCATTTTTGGCACCAAACAAAAAATCCCCGTTCGCAAGGCAAACAGATTACAGCGTTGGGTAACTACCCTATTAGCATACGATTTCGATTTGGGTTTTGAAAGTACCTCTTGGCTTGGTCATGCGGACGCAATATCCAGACTGATTGCCGACTGCACGTCCAAGACACCGGATGAAGACATCGTTGTGTCCAGCATTACCTTAGATCCCGAGATTAGACAAGTATTTCAAACATTTGTACGTCGACTTCCAGTAACAGCAGACACTGTTAGAATAGAAACAGCAAGTGATTCCCTGTTACAACCTATTATGGGGTACCTTAGCACTCGTTGACATGCACGCCCCTTGGACAACTATGGTGAGCAGTTTCGTGAAAGCGAGCTCGCCCTAACCACCATTGATGGTTGCTTGATGTTATCTGACCGAGTTGTGATCCCTAAGATTCTACAGAAGAAGGTACTCAGCCAGTTTCACGAACGTCATCCTGGAATCAGTCGTATGAAATCCATAGCGCGCGGCTATGCCTACTAGTCATTAATGGACCAGTATATTAAAAATATGGTTCGTTCCTGTGACAGCTGCGCTATGGAAGCAAAGTTACGTGTCAAATATGAGCTTCATTCTTGGCAAACTCCAAATGGACCATGGTCTCGCAATCACATTGATTTTGCCGGACCCTTGGATGGTTTCCATTATCTGGTAATGTCGATGCTTACTCAGTGGCCTGCAATTTTTCAAATGTGATACGCAACCACTTCCACTGTTTTGTTACACCTACGCTATCTTATCTCAGAATTCGGCGTTCCCGGAACGATTGTTTCGGACAATGGTTCCCGTTTCACTTTTCAAGAATTTGCCGACTTTTGCAACTCACATGGCATCGAACACATACGTACTCCCACGTACCATCCACAGGCAAACGGGCAGGCTGAACATTTTGTCGATACGTTTAAGCGAGTATTACTTAAAATGGAAGGAAAGGGGAATATCCAGGAAATCAACGACAAATATTTGCAGATTTACCGTTCGACGCCAGCTCCTGCAGTACCTCAAAACATATCCCCATCCGAAGCGTTTCTCAGTAGACGTGTCAGTACGGTCCTTGATGCCTTGAAACCATCGCTACACAAGAGAGAGCGCAATGTTCAAATGGAGTTGGCTTTTAATCGCCAACATGGAACACGCCCCCGGTTGTTCGTGCCTAAAGATAGTGTAGCAGTCTGGAGATTCCACGGTTTGCCTGTGTAAAATTCTAACTAAAATTATTTCATTGTACACCTAGGCAACCGGTATGGTTTGTTGAACTGATTGCTGATTTCGAATGCTTGACTTGCTCATCGTCCTTTTTGCTTGGCACTCGTTACGGTTGCAACGCGCGACTGTCCTGTGTGCTGTGCATCCTCCGTTCCCCTAACTAGTGCGTAAACGGTGTCGCTATTTTAATAGCTAGGTAACAAGGAATCTTTTGCTGTACTAATAAATGTTTACCTGCAACCCGATCTGCCTTTTCGAAGCGCTCTCTGGGCTCCCGATACAGGCTACTCGCTAAAATAATGTGTACGTAAATACTTCGTGAATGAAAATTATACTGGATTCCTCTCCGTGTCGTTGAGCGGGTTTCAAGTGTTGTTTAAAAACTACAGTTGTATTCCATCCTATGGACTATACATGTAAACGATATATTAAACCCCATTTGAAGCGCAAATGACGTCCCAAAAACAGGAAGCGTCATTACCGTCGGACATCACACTGGATACGTAACAAATTACATCGTCTGAAGAGTCAGTCGACCATACAGCAAATATAACTACAGATCGAATATGCTGATCGCGAATCAGAACGCCAGTGCAGAGACTCAAGGTGAACCCAAGACGTAAAGCACACCAATCAAACGTAGCGCACTATTCTGTTCAGTTTAAAGGAGGGAGCTGTTAGACGGGCTTGCGCATCACAGTCGCTCACAGCTATACCATTTTACACGCATGTTAGCGCATTGTACCAAGCTTTTAGCGTGGCACATTTTCGAAATCGCGCGCAATGCTTTCAAGTTTTCGTGGCTAAGAACGCTGTTTTGGCGTCGTTGACACTCTCATTGGTCATGGGACGTTAGCCAATGGGACACCGGTTGAAAGCCCCGAGCATAAGCGACAGACAATGCAATAAAAGTGGTC
Organism: Dicrocoelium dendriticum; assembly: GCA_944474145.2. Lineage (NCBI taxonomy): Eukaryota > Metazoa > Platyhelminthes > Trematoda > Plagiorchiida > Dicrocoeliidae > Dicrocoelium > Dicrocoelium dendriticum. The sequence goes on along the minus strand of OX104067.1, from coordinate 116,831,037 downwards.
GAGCACCACCTTCTGTTCTATTTTGATGCCTATCTGAAGGAAACCTCGCTAACTTGAAAGCACTGCACGCGATTTCGAAAATGTGCCACGCTAAAATCTTGGTGCAATGCGCTAACATGCGTGTACAATGGTGTAGATCGTTTGACATTCGTGACTGTCTCGTCACCTGATTGTGTTGGACACACGCACGACGGTCGTTCAGAGCTAAACCGCTCATCATTATTGACTATATCCTTTCATATGGTTGGTCTATTGATCTTTTGCATCCCAGTTACCCAGCTTTGTCAGTTTTCCAATGCAACTCGTCCCGCACCGTGGTCTTCTTGCTTCCGTTCGGAGTGGGTTCAGCTACAGTCAGACGTTATAATAGAATGCTACTCTGTAGCCAAAAGGACGGTCGGCACTTCGGACATCCAATTCGTTGATATTTACAGACATTTAACACAGTTCATGTAAATATAAGTAACGCAATGAATAAATGTAAATTCTCCATTAACACGAGAAACACCATTGAAGGTCTGATCAGTTTGTAAAACTAGCAATTGTCTGACTATGTAGGCAATAGTTGCATCCAAGACTAAATTGGTGTGCTGTCTATTGGTGCCACCAGTGCGTCGGGACAAACTGAAATCTAAGGGCAATGCCACGTCAAGTCAAGAATTCGTTTTTATGCACCCAGGAAGTGGGAATTTTCAGCTGTAACACACAAGCGATCGAAGCGGTAAAGCGAACAATGTGCTCCCGGCAGTATGATTCTCTTTAGCAGTGAAAACAGCGTTATAAACGCTTACGGGTTTGTTGGAAGCCAGTCATGAGGCGATACCAGCTTTTGTAGCGATAGCAATACGGCGCCCATCGACGGGCCGGGCTGTTTTCCTCAATTGCTAGCACGGCGACCCACTAACCACTTCGCAGGGAACCCTTTATCTGGCTTTTTCACCTGCGTGAAGGCCGACTACCGAGCGATTGAAGCATAGCACGTTCATTGCGGCTGTTGTGTTTGGCTAACATTCGGTGATTTCAGCCGAGCGACGTGCGTTGCCTTGGTCTTGACCTGCGATCTACGCTTGACAGGTCGACGGCGGCTGCTGTATTTGCTAAGGTTCACTTCTCGTAGCCGAACGGCTCGCTGAGCCCTGCGATCGTACACACATGTCGCGCCTCTCTTCCCCATCTCACCACTGCCGGCAAAGCAATTTGCGCCATTGGACAGGTAGCAATTCCGCGTACCGTGATACCTCGGCACCTGAGTGCAGTCTCTCCTAGCTCCCGACATGCTTAATAAAACACCCTGTACACTGTTCGCAACAGTCCGCTTCACTGGCTCATCTTTGGTTTTGCATTCTGTCGCTGGCTCCCTTTCCATTGGTTTACGCTTGCTCACCACCTTCATTCTGTCTAAAATTACCTTGACTTTCTTGATGGATTGTACGATTGGCTCGATTGGGCACTCATCCATCATACCACCCGCTTCTTCCCTCGGTCCAACCCCAAAAACCTTGGATCAAGTGCGCACCAATAAGCTCCTCACGAATATGCACTTCTGCTTTGGAACCTGCTGGCGCCTGATTGGTCACTTGCACATCAAGTAGATGATTAATGACTGTGCTTGCAGAGCTCGACGCGGGTGTACGCCAAACATTTGCCGCTTGGCTGACCAGTCTGCTTCGGACGACATGCACAATCTCCATCGAGCTCGACTGCACCTCTTTGGTACTGCTCCTGATTTCCGGTGGCGATCGGTTAACCATCTGCTTATCGGTACCACAGCATTTCCAGTCACCAGCATTCCCAGCCCCCATCACGTTAAGCAGCAGGCTTACTGCTAAACTTTACTTCGACACAATCGTGAGGCATCTACTCAAAGACAGACTTCCTTGGTCGAGTGCTTCTTACCGTAATATTCTTCTCTTGTTCATAACGAGTAGGATGCATCGGAAGAACAATTAGGAGATTGTCCGAGAGAATACGTGAGCATTACGCAGCTAGCCAACGTGATGGTGGGAGTAAAACTGTGTTGAGCGCGTGTTGACACATTTGGTCGATCTTGACGACCAAATCGACAACTACCAATATTTCCAACCCATTTACCGTGCACCTGGACGCCTTTCACGAGCGGTAAAATGTCAATTACTAACAACAGCTGACGCAATTGCTATCCGCCACCAGAACCCAGAATTATGTGCTCAAAGACGGTTTGTTCAGATTCTATACTTAACCTGACCCGCTATCACAACGACCCAGGTTGAGGCAATGTCGCTGACAAGTCATCGACCATTTCCGATCCGACCACTTAGCATTTGCATCATCATCATCATTACACGTTAGCCGGAGGTGGAAAACACCTCAGCTACTGTGCCGTAATACAAAAGACAAGAAAAGAAAAACAAACAGTGGCACGCCCGCTGAGTCCCCAGTAACGGATGGACATCGTTCCGGAGAGCTAACAGCTGGCTGCCGAAAAAGAGAGTCATATTATGCCTAACAAGTGAGATCGTGATTGGAGGGGGATGCTAAACAGGAGGGGGATGGACAAAGGAACTCATAACACAAAAGCCATTGGGGCCGGCTCCAAGCCATACCAGCAAGTGTGTCCAACCAAACGTGTTCACCGTCCTTAGGACCCCAGCCAGGCAGTCGGGATGCACCAACCGACGCCAACTTCGAAGTGAGGGTTTTCATTTCTCTCGACGAAGTCATCACTTGGTCTCCCCTCATCCTCTTCCAACCGTACCCACAACGCGCAAACAATGCACGTCGCGGGAGTCGGTGTGTTGGCATGCGCAACACGTGGCGCAGCCATCGGAGCCTGGTGCGTGATATAATGATGCTGAGCGGTTCACTCTCTCTTCCTGCACCGAATACGCGACGTCGAACACGCTCATTGCTCACGCGGTGTTCCCACCAGACATTAACTAAGCTGCGAAGGCAGCGATGATCGAATGTGACGAGCCTCTTCATGTCTGTCGACCTGATGGGCTAGGTTTCACAGCCATATAGGAGAGTTGAACGGACGGCTGCGTTGTAAACTCTGCCCTTGAGGGCGAAAGTAATGTCGCGTCTGCGCCACAGGTGGCGGAGATTGGCAACAGCACCTCGAGCTTTTGCTATACGGTTCGTAACCTCATCTTCAATCCCACGGGTGCTAATATAGCTGCCCAGGTACTTGAATTCCTGAACGACTTCTAGCAGATCACCATCAAGCGTTAGCGCAGGGTTGGGTCCCTGCCAATCTTGGAGAAGTACTTTGCATTTCGATGGAGCAAAGCATAGCCCAAAACGATTGATAGCCAGTGCTAATCGGTCCAGTGCTGTTTGGCATGTTTGGAAGCTGTCACAGATTAGGGCAATATCGTCCGCATACTCCAAGTCAAGAAGTCGCTCACCAGGAAGTAGCTCCACACCTTCTAGTTCGTGTCCAGCGAACGCTGTTTCCATGACTTCATCAATGGCGAAGTTGAAGAGGAAAGGTGACAGCGGGCATCCTTGTCTCACACCGCTGTACCATTCGCATTCCAATGACCTCGAACTTTGAGCTTTACCATTACCTGTTGTTTTATGTCAACATTATTCCTATCAGTTGGGGTGTATTAGCCTGACGAGAGCCGCCGAAAACGAGCTTGTTCGCCAACTTGTTGTTTTGATGTCCACGCCTGGCATATATGTTCACTTGAAACAATCCAAGGATCCCGTTGTGCTCAAAGGGCTTGATCGGTACGTTAAGTTCTGCACAAAACGCGTTAGCGAAAGTGACAAGGCGGTTCTTTGATGAATGCGTTCTGCGTTGTGAATATCCCAAACATTTTTACAAAATACTATGAAGAAATCGGATTAATCCAACTAATGTGGTGTTGAAACGGCATACTTTGAACGAACTTGTCATCATTGCCTCGAGAGTTGATGAGTGTCTCCAAGCACCAGATGGGGAGCGGACTACGGTCCAACCACCGCCTTGTGTGCGCTTGATACCCGAAATAAAGCGTGTAGTGTTTGTCTGTGAAGGAGTGTGGGCCGGCGCCGTTGATGGAACGTGGCTCCCATCCACATGCCTCCGGGTCTTATTCCTTCGTGTTTACACTGGAAATGGGGTGTGTGGATGGAGCTGTTGGTGGTGCAGCGCAGCCACCCATGATCCCTCCGTAGGTGCATGCGTCCTGTGGCTTGCCACAGTGACAGGCAAATCCAAAACCGGATGCTGCCAACCATCTCTGGCCAGTTAATCGGCCACTGTTGACCGCACAACCTGGATCCATCGAAAAAGGTCTGTTTTAGTGGGTATCGTTGGTTTCAACTGTCACCACTTTACCAATACGATCACAAATGAACATCCATTTGGGAAAGTTGTCGCACAAAACCTCATCATCGTTTCCAAATATGTGTTTAGAAAAACGATAAACCACATGTGTCTGTACATGTCTCACCTGTCACCCGTGGTGTTTGTTGATGAAATTACGTTCCATTGGATGGTTGAATTATAGCATAAAACCCAGGGTTTTACCGATTGGCGGATGTCCAACACACGTACCTGAGTGAAAGGCCTTGCGTAATATCACGCAATCAATGGGGTATGTAATGATTGCTTAAATGAAAACGAATGGCGATGCAAATATACGCAGTCATTATCCATCACAGTAGTAGTGGAAATTGACTTGATTACATGTCACCAATTTCGGTAATACGATTCCAACAATTCTCCAAGATATCAATTCATCTGAGTCCAAGTTGCTAATTGAAAAGCGATATTTTTAAGAAATGATCATTCCAGCGAACGTAGCAACTCTGTTGGAACGTCAGACTATGCCCCACCCATTTCAGATAATGATCCGACAAATACTTATTAAAGCCGATAACTAAGTATGCTGAAATATGCTTTTAGCTTGTTGCTTGTGTGTTGGTTATCAGCACAGGCTTGAATTACCCCAACATGATCGGAGGAAGTTTGGATGGCGTTCGTATATATATATATATATATATATATATATATATATATATATATATATATATATATATATCCGCAATCACATTCCCTAGCTGGATCTGCTCCCCACTGCCTTGTGGATCAGGCTATTGAGCCAAAGTCTCCGGGTGGAGTCCCTCAAGCAAACCTCCGAAGCACAACGACCACCTCGCGTGCGATTGCCCACCAATGCAATCGTATGCCTGCGCGCAAAACACTCAACATCGGGTGCTGGAACGTGCGCACACTACTGGACCGGAACTCGGGTGAGCGCCCGGAGCGACGCACTGCATTGGTCGCGATGGAGCTGGCGCGTTACCACATCGATGTTGCGGCGCTCAGTGAAACTCGGCTGGCTGAGCAAGGTAAGTTGGATGAAGCAGGTGCTGGTTACACATTCTACTGGGTGGGCAAGGCCGCCTCAGCACCACGTGATCATGGGGTCGGGTTTGCAATATCCGAGCGCCTCCATGGCCAACTGGTGGGTGAACCAACAAGCATTTGCGCGCGACTGATGACTGTTCGCCTACGACTCGGAAGAGGTAAGTTTGCCACTTTTATAAGCACGTACGGCCCGACCATGTGTTATCCTGATGACACGCGTGATCAATTCTACACTCGGCTATCCTCCGTGATACGGTCTGTGCCGTGGAGCGACCGACTATTTCTGCTGGGCGCTTTCAACGCGCGCGTTGGGCGTGATGCATCGGTGTGGACAGATATTATCGGTTCGCATGGCATTGGTTCAGCGAATGCGAACGGTGACAGGCTGCTCTCACTGTGTGCCACTCACAGCTTGACGATCACGAACACTCGGTTTGCACTGAGTGCGAGTGGTATAGCAACTTGGACGCACCCGCAGAGTAGTCACGCTCAACTGCTCAACTATGTCATTGTACGTCACGGTGATATGCGTAAAGTGTGCAAGACACGTGTACTGCGTGGAGCTGAGTGTGGCATTGATCACAAGTTGGTGAGGACCAAACTGTACATATATTTTCATAAATCCGTGTATTGCACTCCCGCCGTGAACCGGCGTAAATTTAACATTCTCCCTCGGTACTGTGGCGAAACGTACTGATCTGGAGAAGTCGATGGCTACACGCCTGTGCGAAGTGGACTGCATAGCCACAGTGGGCGACCTGTGGTACCACATTTGCTACCGGGTGACAGCTGCTGCCGAGGAGACCATCGGGCGCGCCAATTGTAAGTGGCCTGATTGGTTTGATGACACCGATTCGACGATTGGCGCATTGGTGTCGGGGAAGAATGCAGCATTTGTTGCACATGTCGCAGACCCCAGGGACTTGGGGAAGAAGAGTCAGTTTCGCAAACTTCGACGGCGACTGACCCGAGAGCTCCGTGGCATAAAAAATGCACGGTGGACGGAGAAGGCGCAGCAGATGAAATGCTACGGCGAACGCCGTCAACACAAGGAATTCTTTGACTCCTTGAAGGCGGTGTATGGACCGAGATTGGAGCCGCTGAGGACACTGATCGATGGTAGTTCAGGCGCTACCTGCACACAGACTGCAAACATAATGCAGATCTGGCGGGAACACTTCGACTGTCTCTTGAACAATCGTTCAGAGATTGGCTGGCCTACATTGAACGGACTGAAGCAGCACGATGTGAAGACGAGTCTGGCGGACACATCGACACTGGATGAGACGCAGAGAGCACTTGCTCAGCTGCGAAACGGCAAATGTGCTGGAGCCGACGGGATCCCGACTGAAGTATTAAAACACGGTGGACCCGCGTTGTTGACTGCGCTGCACTACTTGGTGCAACGCGTATAGATGTTGAAGGAGGTGCCTGCTGAGCTGAAGGACGCCCTTGTGCTACCACCTAGGTCACACGAGCGGTCGCAAAAAACTGTTCTCCTGCGTTATTCGCTTCCAAATCTTTGGATTTATTCTCACAGAGACCTACGTGCCATCATTCGATTTGGCTCCGCGAGCTCCTCCTACCGCTGTTCATCTATTGGATCTATCATTCACAGATCACCAGCAAACTGTGCTCTTGCAACTTCGAAGTCAACCGTATTTGAACCTTATCGAAGGTTTTATTTTTCCTCGCGTCGCATAAGAACTCTTGTGGTCTTATTTTAAAGATCTTTGTGAGAGTCACCCGATCAGCTTACTACCATTCCTTCAAGTCGCTCTACAAAGCGATAGTCGTCACTTTGATCCGCCCTTGGAACTGCCACTGTCGTCACTAGACAGCATTTTCCAAGTCACCTTGCTTCGCCTCAGTCCTACGTCGCATCACTGCGTACCCTCTACCGTCTGGATCGATAACACGCACCTCGCCTATCTAACCCAAAGAACGCGTGACTCATCTGGCCGCGACACGCCTGGACCCGCTGACCTCAAACCAGCGCCGATCGCCACGCGACGGTGTGTCAGTATCTCTATCCTCTTTCTACCCCTTTTCTACCCCTACTGAGAACATGTCTCGTATGAAGAGCAAATGCGAATCATGCGCCAAAGTGGTAAAAAGTGGTCTGGTTTGTACCATGTGTTTGAAATCCTATCACACTACCTGTCTTGGGAAGGAGTCGACGAAACCAAACACCGCAGAGGCGTTTTGGTTCTGCCAAGTATGCAAGTCTATTCCATTTGTTAGCTGTCTATCTGTGCTACTGAAGAGGTGTGAAAGACTAACCGAAGCGGTCGAGCAACTGGTGAGCGCCAAAGTTACTCCCATGGGAGGAAACGGGCCTGCTCTTGTGAGTGAAAATAACACCCCGAATTCCCTAGTCAGGCCGAAGAAGCGAGCCAGGCGTCCCAACCGAACCCCGACGACTCAGCCTCCAGCAGTATCAACTCCATTCTCTCTCCCTCCTATAAATAAAAACAGTGCCTGCAGCGCGCCTGCCTCAACTTCTGTACTGTGTGCTGCACCTAGTAGTCTGTTCGCTACACTCGAGACTGTAAGCTACAGTCAACCAGCAATAGTGAACAACCCGGCAACGTACGCATCGGTTGCCGCCAAGCAAACACCGGAAAAAACACCGGTAACCTTTGTGCCCGGACTAGAGAAAACAAAACTGCCGCAGCACGGATGGCACACACCAATGCCGTTCACAAATTCAACAAAAACACCGGATACTGAGCCTCCAAATCCAAAACCAGTAGCCACCAGGCGCAACCATGTGCCCTAAACATTGTATGCACTAATGTCCCCGAATCCAAATCCAATACAATTAAGGGTAAGTTGACGGACGATCGAAATCAGTGGGGTTCCATCTGTAGGTCGATCGGTGTCCATGCTAATCCCACGAAATTAAGAAGAATCTCGCGCCACCCAGACGCGTTGCACTACGGCGAACCCCGGTTACTTCGGGTAACACTAAACTCGGCGGACGAGACTGAGGCCGTTCTGCTGTCTGCGAATCGTCTGCGCAACGACTCAAGTGGAGTGCGCATACTACCCGAAATCCCGTGGAAAGAACGTTCAGGGCATCGCGCTAACAAAGATAGTTACAGTATAAGTCAAGATAAGAAAACAGTGATTGCTCACGGTGTTCCTGAGCTTACTGACTCCTCTTCCGACGATTCCCAGATGCATGACCGCGAGCAATGACACTATATCCGGGAGGCGCTTTCTCTCGAAAATGTGGTGGTCACCTCGTTGACAAGGATCCCCATATCACCAAACTATAAGGGGTGCGGTCCCAGGCTGTTAAAACTTGTATTACAGTCAGAACTAATGGCATAAACCCTACTAGCGAACTGGATTAAATTCCGTTGCAGATTGCCAACCGAAATTCGACTGAAAGCAGCAGGAACACCAACACCTTCTAACGACAATTCAGTAGAGGCACAACTCTTAGGGAAAACGCCAACTGCAGGAACCGACTCGGGGACGGTTTCAAGAGTAGCCATACTATCCGGAGGGGCACAGCAGAGCACGAGCAAACACCGGGGTTCGGGGCATCTGATACCTGCTTATATATCAAATACTTCTCGAGAGTATGCAACCCATCCAAAAAAACGATTAGTCGCCGACCCTTTATTGGTCGGCGTAAACTCATTTGCTTCATCCATCCACTCTGACACACTTTTGGTCTCCGAGAAGCTCTCATGCATGTACACAAATGCCCAAGGACTACTCAGCAAATTAGCAGAATTAAGACTTCGACACGCGTCTGCAGCTTGGGACCTCATCGCTGTCACCTAAACGTGGTTGCACTGCTAGATAACGGATGCTGAGATTGCACTAACGGGCATGTCCGTTGTCCGGAAGGATCGAACCGGCAAAGGTGGTGGGGTAGCCCTTTATTTTCGTAACAACATGCAATGCGAACGCATAGACGATTCGGAAACCGAGGTACCTGACGCCATTTTTTTAGAAGTCGACGAGGAATTCAAGTATCTGGGCAACCATATCAGCGCCCGTGGGATCGAAGATGAGATCACGAACCGTATAACAAATGCTCGAGGCGCTTTTGCTAATCTCTGCCATCTGTGGCGCCGGCATGACATTACTCTCGCACTGAAGGGCACAGTTTACAATGCAGCCGTACGTTCGACCTTCCTGTACGGTTGCGAAACTTGGTCCATCAAGTTACCTTCGACCATCCCTGCTTTCGCAGCTTAGCTCATGCGTGGTGGTATCACCGCGTGAGCAATGTATGTGTTCGGCGACGCGTATTTTGTGCAGAAATAGCCAGTGGACTGCTCAGCACCATTATATCATGCAGCAGGATCCGATGGTTTGGCCACGTGCTGCGCATGCCAGCTAACGGACTCTCGAGACGTGCGCTGTTTGCGCGCCAGGAGTGTGGATGGACGAAGAGAAGGGGGGAGCCGAAGTGATGGCTTGGTTTAGAGGAATGAAGTCCCTCACTTCCAAGTTGGCGTCGATTAGTGTTCCCTGACGGCCTGGCTGGGGACCGAAGGACGATGAACACGTTCGGTTAGACACACGTGTTGCTATGACGAAGAGCCGGTCCCAATGGCATTTTTGTAGTGCGTTTCTTTGCCCACTCCCTCTTTTTAGCTTCCCCCTCCAACAACGATCAAAATGTGATCTTAGCGTTATGGTACTCAGTTATAGCTTTTAAGTCTACATTGCTTAATGCCTTATCTTTTGCATTGCGACATGTTAGTTGAGGTGTGTTTCTCACCTTCGGCTAACGTGTCTTGATGATGATGATGATGATGAGGATGAGGATGATGAGGATGATGATAATGATGATGACGATGATGATGATGATGATGATGAACATCTGGTCGATTAAGCCTCGGCCTGAAGGAAAACTGGCTTGTCCCCCTTGGGAAAAGAACTCTATAGCTAATGAAAGCCTGTGAAGTAGGACGGATACCAAGAGCATGAAAGCAATAGAGATCAACACAATTCCGCAGGTAACTGGTGCGATTTTCGCATAAGCCTTTCTTCCGAATAGAGACAATGACCGACTCTCCCCATGAGTTTGGTACCTTCTCCTCAGTTCAAACCATGGAGAACAGTGTAGAGTTTTGCTGGCAAGTACATTCCCGCCATCTTTGAAAATATCCTGGGGCGAGTTGCCATGGCCGGTAGCTTCATGAGGCTTCAAAGATTGTATAGCTCTTCGGATCGGTGCTTCAGTAAAAGGATCGGTGGGGATGGGGCAAGTAAAATTTGCGCGAAGTGGAGGAATCACAGGGGGACCGCGCTTGGTAGTTACACTTAAGAGCAAAGTGCTCCGCTCAGCGACCCAAGCGCCTGTGTATGTTGGTTTTTTTAGTGCCTTTTTGACTCACAGGTTGTCTGACCGATAGCATGTGAATTGCAACCGGTGGTCTTGATGAGGCAACATGAACTGCGAAGTTTTCAGCCGATGCAGCGGCTTCCATCTCATCGGTGCGTTTCCACCACCAGGATTCACAGTCACAGTGTGAACGCTAGCCTTCAGCTCGTCCACGATCTAGCCCGGATCTAGCTTTGGGCTGTGTAGAAAACGAGACCGCAGCTGGACAAACCAGCGGATAACAATAGTTGTTGCAGATTTGATCAGTGTTGTTCAACATGCAGAGTAAAGGACGGTAAAGGACGAAACTTCTGTTGATAAACCACTCCCACCGTTGGATCGTGTAACTTAGAGGTGTTCAGTCGGGTTTGCTTGGCCCTACGTGAGTCACCCAAACGCATGCAAACTGCCGCACATACCAATGAATGGTCGGTTTCAACGCACGTTGACCAATATGACCGGCAATCCCGTATGCTGCCATGCCACCTGCGACTTATGACTGTGCTCAATTTGTGACCAGCGCTGTTGATGATGATGGATGCCAGGTGGTACAGTGGTGTCAGTGGTGATAACGGCTCGTGCTGCAGTGAAAAGTCAGTGGTAGGCGCATAAACTAAGCAGTCTCACTCCGTTGTCATTGCGAATTTCATCATATCCATACACTCTCCCGAGGTGGGGTTCACATGACAGCAGACGACCAACACGTGAGTTTAAGTCTCCCGTAATAACAATGATATCTGTTGTAGGCGCTCTAAGGAGCCAGAGATAAATCCCATGAAATACAAGCTGGCAAACTTCATAAGTGCAGACGAAGTGTAGAGACCCATGAGTGTGTATTCACTAATTTATTATGTCCTGACGGTACACCGATACAATCAAAATGCAGTCACGAAAAGGTTGCCACACAAACTGGGATTCAGAGCAACACTCCTTTACTTGGTTACTAGTGAATAATTGACTGCAATGAATATGCCATATCACAACGCCCTCACTGCGAAATCATATATGCTATACTGACGATGGCATTATTAAGTTGTGCGTTATCTGATCGAAAAATCCTCCACCGCGTTTTTTGCTGTCCCCAAATGCCAGCATTCTCTACCAAACCCTAAACGTTACCTGTTTGGTGGAAACGAGGATGCTTGCTTCGTGGTCAGCAGATCGGCCGATTTATTTGGATTAGCGCCGCATGATGAGGTTACCTCGCAGCGTTTCCAACTAATTAGCATACGACGCATGTCCATTTGGCAAAGATGTACAACAGCTTTAAAAAGAAAGACGTCACTTCCGAATATATTACGTGCTGAAGCATCGATTAAGTCTCGTTTTCATAAGATACACCGTCTCTACAGTTAAATTACATGCCGTAATAAAATAACGGCAAAAAGGAGTGAACCTGCGACACGTGGTCTCTTGATGACTGTAGCAAACAGCCTAGCGAGAGCGTGTGTCTTCCATCTTGGCAACATCGTCACTGGAAAGCCAGCGTGAAGATAATTAAGTTATTTACGCTACGTTCGGCACCGCACAAGGCATTTTATCCCTGCCGAACGAATGTTCCCACGTAAATCGTTTTGTACCAGTTCGCTTTACATTTTCCCATTCATTTCGCTACATATTCTTGTGACTGCAACCTATGTTGAATTGGAAGGTAGTTGTAGAAGCTATCATGAAGGAGACAGGAGATTGTCAGATTTTCGATGCATCAGACTATCGGTGCATGGTTGCGACGCAAAGTGGGAAAACCGCAGTAAATGGCGTGCGCTCAAGTGGTCCACTTGCCCACGGAAGTTCGGTGAGCGAAGTTTATTTCAAAGAACCGTATTTTGCCTGCGGGGCATCAACTGCAGATGAAGATGAATACGCTGTAAACATAACAGGCGTTCATGGAATTCCCGATTGCAAAGGAAATATGACAGACCAATAGATGCAACGCCGACATTCCGCAGCGATGCGATCATTGTTTGTTCATTGACTTCTTCCCCTATTTAGGTTACTGCAGAAGCTACGACCGTTTGTGCGCACCTGAGAGAGTTTGGTATTCAGCAGAAATGCGACCTTCCACTGAGCATGCACGCAATCCGCCATATTGCTTGTGAAGTTGATACAGTGCGATCAAATCATGAGTGCTATGTGGGACACTGACAAACCTGTTGATTTTCTATCATGTGCTAGCATGCATGTGGCTTGTTCGTCGAGTTACACGGAAAATGCTGCATGGACATGCAGTTATATCCTCTTGGAAGGAATAGGCTGCTATTACCGTGCCGCATGTATGTCACATTGTATCCAAATAATGTCATCTCAGCGGTGGTGCGAATATTTCCCAGTCATTTCTGCGATATGGCCAGTTGAACAACAATGAACAGTGATATACTACAGGTAAAAAGCGATTGCTTTACAAGTCCCGTAGGATGGTTGAAGTGAAAGCAAACATAAGTGTAAATCGTCAGTTTAAGCTTCTAGCGAATTCAAGTGCCCCTTATTCATAGAAACGTTGTAGAATATGTACTTAATTGTTACTGTAGAGTAATATGGGAAGTAATATGGGTAAGGCAGGTCTTAAGAACAAGAGAAACGACCAACGCTTACTTG
>OX104067.1:116628968-116817558 GCA_944474145.2 Dicrocoelium dendriticum | reverse complement strand
TATATTGACCTTGACATTGACCACGCAAAGTTAGCAACTGTGCGTTTTCGACTTTTTGTTGCTTATTCCGCCATATAGCAGCTATTTATTAGAATAATTAGACGCGTTGTCTCGATATCTAGACGTGCTATACTCTAAGATTTTTAGATCCTATATACGGCAAAACAGTGTTCCTGGAACACGAATTATGAAGCCGTGCTATTCCATAATGACTAACAACAATGGAATAAAAGGTAAAGCTGCCCGAGCCAAACTCCGGGTCAAACGTAGACGTACTCATTCGAATACCGCAGTTTCTGTTGATCACAGCTCTGCCTCATGCACTGCAAAGGCGGATAAGGCGACCAAACGTCCTGCTACAAAAGACAAACTGAATAAACTGCGCCCCTGCAGTGTCCTTCTTATAGACCCTTTGAAAGATGCACTTAACAAAATCAGTGCACTCTCAACTGAAATGGTTGCTCTCAAAAAGGAAATGGCTGTTACCAAAACAGAGCTAGCAAAACTTATGCCATTGGCCCAACTCGCAGGAATAAGGACAAATGGCAACGCTGACGAGCTCAAAGATGCCGGCGCCCTTCTTACTACCATCACTACTGAGATAAACGAGCGAACCCGCCGTGCCCGAAACGTGATCGTCTTCAACGTTCCTGACAAACTTCCCTTGGAGAAAGTCACCCGCCTACTTACGTCCATGTGTAACATCCCTCCTGACATGTGCGTGAGTAAGCGGCTCAGAAAATCGAAGATCAGTCGCAATTGCCCTATCCTTATCGCATTCAAAACTCCAGAACTGGCTACAAGCTTCATAGCAAATCGATTTACCTTAAGAACAAACGCAAACATTGGGCCTATTCTTATAAAGCCTGATCTAACGCCGTTGCAAAGAGCTTTCCCACCGGCTACTAATACCAAAGCAAGACAACAGCCTCATGATTCATTGCCGGTTGTCAGAGCTACTGCTTGCCCTACTACAAGCACTAACGTGGATCTGGATCTAACCCCCTGCGTCACGCGTCTACGACAGCATTACATCCCGACTCAAGCCCCACAGCCCTAATAAACAAAAAGTCAACTAACGTTCCAGATTCGCCCCCGCTAACGATACAAGAAGCTGAGTCAGTCCATAACGCCTCCGACATGAGTGACACCGATTCCGAATCTATCAATGTAGACTTCCCGATGATCAACTCCCTTCCCTCCCCCTCGTACAAAGTCGTAACCACCCTCGCAACACGACCGACTACCAACAAAGGTCAACCGCTGAAACACGGCACGCCTCGTAATGGGATGCACTCCCCGCTGATGCATCACCATAACAAAGATAACCGTACCCAAGCAATGACCTCATGGCACAAATGGACAGCCGATAAGCCCCAAACAACATTTGCACCAATGGATCGCGTGAGATCGAAATCCTTCCGATCCCAAACGCCGCCCTCCACGCAGATTTCGACCCAACCGGCCCAACCACTGCGCAAGCCCTACCTACTCGAGACGCCCAACAATGCTACTAAGCCCCAGAAATATAACAAATGCCATGGCTCTCAAAAACCGAGGACGTTCTACCAGTCACTGCAACAAAATAAAACTATGAACAGCCCGCGCTGCATCAACGCAGTGATTCCCCTGACAACCAACTATCCGCCTGGTACGCTATCGCCCAGTCGGCCCTACAAAAAGCGCTATGGCATCCAAAGATCAAATGCACAACCCCGTTACCAATCCCCACAGTCTCTCGAAACAGTGGGGAACAAAGCACCCTCCCAAAGAGGACGCCCTTCTGAAAATCTATACCGCTCCATTAACACCACCCCGCACTCCCTGGCCATACGTCCCGCTGAACGAAAAATACATCCGGATGACAAGCACTACATCCGGACCATGCCATCCACGGCCCCTTTTTATGGGATGCAGCAGGACACGACCCACCTCGCCCATTCCACCAAGAGTTCTCACCAGCCCTCTATTACCTCCAACAACTCATATGCTCACTACAACTAACCCCCACGGTTGGCTTCAGCCCTCCGGATAGGTTCTAAACTCAATACTATTACTACAGCCTCATTAGAGGCCGAATACCATCAGCTACCTCCTCAACCACTTCCTGATCACAATCCTATATCACACTCTCCACCATTTCTTACCACCTCCATGTACCCTACGCCCGTTACACCCTACTGTGCAACTTACCTCACACAATCGAACTCTTCCATCTCTCCTTGCGTTGAATCTTACAGTATGCTGCTTATTAATGCGCGATCTATTACACACAAGATGCACCTCATTGGCCCATTTATCCTGCTCTCATACCCACAGCTGGTTCTCATCACAGAAACGTGGCACCCCTCAAATGCTTCTGACAGCCTACTACGTATCCCCGGCTACACTGCATTCTGTAACGGACGAGACAACCAGCGCGGTGGCGGTTGTCTTATCTATGTCCGGGACGATTTTGGTGCACCTGATTTCGAACTGCTAGCTATAGGTGACCCTGAAGACTCCATCTGGATCCAGACGACAGGAGGTCACCTTGACCTCCTTATCGGTTGCGTATACAACCCTCCACACACATCTAACAAAAAGATTAATAAACTCACTAAGCTCTTCACTGAAATCTCCCAAATGCCCCCACGGCACAAGATAGTGGGTGGCGATTTCAATATGCCACTTATCCCCTGGAACGACCAGGTTGCCCCACTCAGATACAGAAGTTTCGTTCACACCGTCCACGCAAATAACTGGACCCAACAAGTTCACGATCACACCAGGCTTTCTAACACCCTTGACTTAATCTTTACGCAAGGTGTCTCCGATGCTGTTGCTGGTATATTAGATAATATAAATGGCTGCGACCACAAGGTGGTCAAACTCATATTTACACTTTCTACTCCACACAGCGCCACTTCTTCTTCTGTCAAACAGTTTCGAATGTTCAACCACATTAACTGGGACAGCTTTGAGATATTAGTGCGATCTTCGAACTGGGACAACTTCTTTTTAGCTACCGATGTAGACGCAGCCGCACACATCCTGTATCTAAATCTCTTCAGCTGCCTAGATGTGCTCGCCCCACTCACCTGCAAAAGCCGCTTAAAGATGACAGCGAAATCAGCTAAGGCCTACGGTGTACTTAGGAAGATCAAAAAATGCGACAGCGATACTCCAGAACTAAGGAATTTCACATCCTTGTTCGCACGAATGAAATCCTAACTAACTGGCAAACTGCGCAGGAATCAACCAAGATTGCTGAAGAAGACGCCGCCCTCAAATCTAGCAATAAAACCAAGTCACTCGGGCAACTACTCCGACAAAGAAGCAATCAAAAATCTACGCCTATTGCCTCACTCAGGCTTTCTGACACATCCATTATTAGCGATCCATCAAAAATATGTGAGATCCTCAATGGATACTTCTGCAATTCTTTCACTGACGCTAATGGAACCGCGCCTGCTTTGCCAGCTAGGCGCACCAATGACTCACTCGACACTATTAAGTTCGACATGCGTTCTATCACCCGAGTAATCAGCTCAGTCAAATGCTCATCACATCCTGGTCCCGATGGTCTTCCCTCTGCGTTGCTGATACTCGGTGGCCAGGACATTCCAGCTCTACTTCTCAACCTATTCACGCTTTCCATGACTAACGGGATTTATCCAACCACATGGAAACATGCCATCGTCATCCCCAAACACAAAAAGGCAGTCAGCAGAACATGGAAAACTATCGCCCCATTAGCCACACGCCTATAGCTTCAAGAATAATGGAACGAATAGTCAAAGAAACCATGCTCACCTTCCTGCTTACTCGCAACCTCATCAATCGACAACAACATGGATTTCTGCCGTCTAAATCCTGTCAGACCTGCCAATTTGAGTTCCTCAATCATGTAACTCAACTGATTGACAACAAGCAAGCACTAGCCATCATCTTCCTAGACATGACGAAAGCTTTTGACAGAGTACCACATACAGAACTCTTGATGAAGCTGGAATCATACGGTATCTCCGGCAAACTGCACACCTGGTTCTCATCATATCTTGCAGCTCGCTCACAGTCAGTAATGGTTGGAGAATTTATATCACTCCCTAAACCAGTCAAAAGTGGCGTAATTCAAGGTAGCGTTTTAGGCCCTCTACTTTTTCTGCTCTATATCAATGACGTGTTCCAGGTTTTCAAACATGGGACACCCTACCTATTTGCGGACGACATCAAAATTGTCTTCCCATTTCATCCGTCAAACTTCCACACCGCCATTTCCCATATACAATACGACTTAAGATCGCTAACTGCATGGTGCGACATATGGAAGTTGGCTTTTACACCATCAAAATGCAATGTCCTTACGTACCGATGCACCATGCCTCCAAATACCTTAATGCTGCAAGGCACGCCATTAGGGAACTGCCTAACAGTGCGTGACTTAGGCGTGCACTACTCCTGTTCGCTGAACTTCGCGGAACAAGTAATTTATTCCGCAGCTAAAGCACGCTCTCTCATCGGTTACATCCTCAAAACCATGACAATACAGGAATCTAGAACTGTGCTCTACAAAACATGTGCCCGGCCCCTGCTAGAATACTGCTCTATAGTATTCACCAACCTTAGAAAATGCGACCGAATAGCCCTCGAAAAGGTTCAGCGTACCTTCACAAAACGCCTCCTGGGGCACTCAAGTCTGAGCTACCGTGATCGGTGCAACACACTTAAGCTCGACCCGTTATGGCTGCGCCGATTGAAAACCAACCTCGCTTTCCTATACTCGCTCATTAACAACATCAGTGGGAGCCAAATAACCCCTGTCTCAGACTCATATATCACTTCGTACCCCCTACGTGATAGACCCTACTCCATTATCCTACCAAGAACGCGCAGCAGCATTCGCTCCAACTTCTACCTCTACAGATACGCACACGTATGGAATAGGTTACCTCTCACAATAAGGGCATCCATGAACATAAACCAGTTCCGCTTCTCTATTAGCAAATACCTCTCTGTCACACAAGTTTCCAAACTACTGAATATAAACTGTCCTGAAGAAGAGTTTTTTGAAACTGGACCAGACCACTTATAATCGCCTCTTCTTACCTTCCCACACTATTCTCTTCCCGACTCCACATCTCTCTCCTACCGCGCCGTTATCCATCGTTCATCTTACTCGCGTCACCTCCTCTTGACAGCAGCTAGTCATTGTTGGCTCCATGTAGCTTGCAAGGAGCCACTTCTTGACTCTCCAGCCTTCATTTTTTTCTGCCGTATGTCTCTCTAAGCTTCGCTCGCATGTTGACTTCTTCATCGAAACTGTAGGTATCCAATAGTGGTCAAACGTCTTAATGATATGGCTACACCAGCCACTGATTCATTCTTTTCCAGAGCCACTATCTCTGCTTAGCAGCAGCTAGTCGCCATAGCTTCCATTTAACTCTGCGGATATCCGGAGCTCTGTAGGAGTCGCTCCTTTCTTACAATGTTCATTCTCTTGGATTGCTTGCGTCACAGCTCAGATGGTTTGTTGACCTATTATGTGCCACCGTAGGATCCACTAGTAACTGAAGGCTTAGTCCAAACTCTATTGCTGGTCACTCTTCTCTCTCCTAGCGCGCCGTTATGTGTCGTTCGTCCTACTCGCGTCAACTCTTCTTGACAGCAGCTAGTCATTGTTGGCTCCATGTAGCTTACAAGTAGCCACTCCCTGACTCTCCAACCTTCATTTTCTTTTGCCGTCTGTCTCTCTTAAGCTTCGCTCGCATGTTGATTTCTTCATCGAAACTGTAGGTATCCAATAGTGGTCAAACGTCTTAATGATATGGCTACACCAGCCACTGATTCATTCTTTTCTAGAGCCACTATCTCTGCTTAGCAGCAGCTAGTCGCCATAGCTTCCATTTAACTCTGCGGATATCCGGAGCTCTGTAGGAGTCGCTCCCTTCTTACAATGTTCATTCTCTTGGATTGCTTGCGTCACAGCTCAGATGGTTTGTTGACCTATTATGTGCCACCGTAGGATCCACTAGTAACTGAAGGCTTAGTCCAAACTCTATTGCTGGTCACTCTTCTCTCTCCTAGCGCGCCGATATTTGTCGTTCGTCCTACTCGCGTCAACTCCACTTGACAGCAGCTAGTCATTGTTGGCTCCATGTAGATTACAAGGAGCCACTCCCTGACTCTCCAACCTTCATTCTCTTCTGCCGTCTGTTTCTTAAAGCTTCGCTCGCATGTTGATTTCTTCATCGAAACTGTAGGTATCCAGTATTGGTCAAACGTCTTAATGACATGGCTACAGCAGCCACTGATTCATTCTTTTCTAGAGCCACTATCTCTGCTTAGCAGCAGCTAGTCGCTATAGCTCCCATCTAACTTTGCGGATATCCGGAGCTCGCTCCCTCTTACAACGTTCATTCTCTTGGATTGTTTGCGTCACAGCTTAGCTGATCTATTGACCTATCACTTACCTTCACTGGCCTATAGATACACTCATCGACCCTATAGGCATACACTAGTGACAAAGCGTCTGATTAGAATAGCTGCATCTGGCGACTGAGTCACTCCTAGCGCCACCATCTGTCGGTCGTCATAAATTCGGCATCTCTCTTCAGAAGTAGCTAATGGCCATTGGCCCCATGCATATGCGATGATCCAGTGCTTGTTAGTAGCCACCCCGTATCTCAATAACCTTTACTCCTTTAGAATATCTGCATCCAGTCCCTCCGCTGCCCTGCCACCAATTGATCTTTAAGACTCTCGCAGCAACCTATTTATTTTCGCTTATTATGCCCCCCTCTCGGATTACACTAACTACGTGCTGTTCATGCACCTGACAATCACTACCAACATTCTAACTCTCTTTGCTCTATCCCCACGCAACTATCGACTCATATCAAACGGATACTCGTACTTTACTTACTGGTGCAACGCTCTTGTCTCTACGCAGGCGATAGCAATCCACCTATACGGCTAATGATTCTATAGGATACTCAAAAGACATTTTCAGCATAATTATTGTTGCACAGTGTACATGCTTTTGTCTCAAGCCCAAATGTTATAACACAAGACATTAACAATATTCAACTCCATGCCTGTTCTTGCGGTCTTCTCTCGGTTGTCCCTCACTTTCCCTTTTCTCTGAGGTCCGGGACATCTTGGAGATCTGGGATTGGACTGAGGAACAGTTTTGGCCCAAGACGGACGTAACAACCCACAAGGACTGACATGGAGGATGGTAAAACTCCGCAAGGACCGACCTACAATCACCATAACCCTTGTCCAGTATGGAGAACTGGACATATCCTCATACTCCCATACATTATACATCTGAAAAATCTGGACAGTGGAAAAATTGAACCTTTTGCTCACCTGGACATACAACAAGAAGAAAAATCGCGATGTCCCTCTCCTCCACCGACCTCAAAAATCATGGCGACCCAGATCAAAATACCCGTCCAACTAACAGAGGAAATTAGAAGCCATTACCTCGCGAAAAACCGAAGGTGAAACCAGTCGTCAAGCGGCTTTGCCAGTTCAACATTAATGTTCAAAATGCTTTACGGCAGTGTTGCAGGACGTGGTGGGTTTTCGCCTGGCAAGCGTTCTCCCTATAAAAAGCCACAAATGTCTGTTTAACAACACTGCGACGTGGCGGATGTGACTCGCCACTGAATAAAGTCACAGCCCACAACTACATACTGGCAAGTCGACTAGATTCACATATCAACTCTTCCCGACACCGTTTCAACTACACACGATTGAACCCGATGTATCATCGTGATACACAACAGTTTTTAAACCTTGATCATGCCTAAGTTGGTGCGTCTCTATGAAACTGAGAATAAACTATCTATTTATTTATTTTATCATGGACATACGACCAATTTTCTACTGTTACTGTCACAGTTGCCATAAAATGTTTGTACAGTTGTACATATCTGATCATGCCTCCATGGGCGTGCCTCGCATAGTCGAGAATAAAGTATTTATTTATTTATTCTTTGAAATCGATGCAAA
Organism: Dicrocoelium dendriticum; assembly: GCA_944474145.2. NCBI lineage: Eukaryota > Metazoa > Platyhelminthes > Trematoda > Plagiorchiida > Dicrocoeliidae > Dicrocoelium > Dicrocoelium dendriticum. The sequence continues at coordinate 116,809,557 of OX104067.1, read as the reverse complement.
ATCGATAAGTTTCGTCGGTCTTCTTTGTCAATAGCACGAATGATGAGTACGGGCTGTGCGCTTGCCTGATGATTCCTTTGATTCCATCTCGGTCACCTGCTTCTTTATCTCAACCAGGGTGTTCTGTGGAATTCGTTTGAAGATCGGCTTGCATTGTCATCCCGGGATCAACGGTATTCGGTGTTCAACCCAATTGCAAAATCCGTAAACATCTTCCGCGTCTGTGAGTAAGTGGGCATACCTACTCAGTACGTTGCGTATTGCACGGTTCTGACAATCAGGCACGGCTTTGAGGGCACCAACCCGGTCGGTTCTCCCCTTGTCTATCTCGATCGTATCGTTAGCCACGATCACCACATCGTCAATTGTGACACCGAGCCGTTTCAAGATGTCGGTTCCGATGATGGTTTCGGTCGTCTCCTCCACGATGAACATGTCATGGCGGATGAGCGTTTCTCCTATCCTGATTCGTAACCGCTGTGTGCCCGTCACTTTCAAAGAATGCCCGCCGACCGTCTGCATCGTGATTGAAGATGGGTTTACTGGAACCCAGGTGAACCTCTTCGTAATTGACACTGCCGCTCCTGTGTCTACTATGGCTCGGACAGACACACCTTCTATAGTTACCTGGAGGACTAGTACTCGCCACCGACTCGGCATGGATAGAGAGAAACAATGGGGCACATTGACGTTGGTGCAGAATCTCGCCACCTGACCACTCTGGTTGCATCGGAAACAGCGGCGACCGTTCCGGATTACCCGTACATTGCGTTGTGAAGTGGTGCTTGAAGACTCTATCGGCAACAGCTGTTCCACCATTTCGGATAGGCGATTTACTTTCTGTTCCAACTCAGCACGTTGGATGCTTATCACTGTCACTCGTACCGACAAATTCTGGGCGACCGTCATCAGATCCAACGCTTTGCTATCTCCCAACATCGACGCCAATTTCACCTGATCACGGAGTGGATTGGGCAGACTTCGGATAAACTGCTGTTTCAGTAGGTGCTCTCTTGCGTTGCCCTCTAACTCGGGGAGCCCAATCGTTAGATGTCTGTCCAGCTGCTGGAAAAACACCTTCGAATCCTCCTGTTCGTCCCATCTGGCTACGTGAAATTGTTGCAGTGCGCGTTCTCTCTCCAGATCCTTCCCAAATTCTGCACACAAGGCGGCCCTCATCACAGCGAACGAACAGCCGGGTTTGGCCTTCCGAGTGAGCAGATACACCGCCTTGGCTCGTCCACTCAACCGTTTGCCCAAAGCAGTTAGCAAATTTGCATCTCCCCTCACACCCGTGCAAGCCGCACTTCCGTCGAACTCATCGAGCCACGCCTCCATGTCACCGGCCGCAAATTGCTCCAACCGGGTCAACTCCATCGCAAATGGTCACGGCACCAGTGTAGCGAGAACGACACGACCATTGGGGTAGACGCTTACTGCACACCAAAAATGGGCACATCCGGGTCTCACGCGCGCTATCGAATATCGACTAGATTTCCGTCCCACAACGCAACACAGGTACGGATGTTAGAGACGAGCCAGCCCTCTCCCCTCGGGAGCTTTGACTTGGAAGACCCGCCTTCCTGTTTTCGCCTCGATCTCCACTTCTCTGTACCCGATTTGGATCGGCCAGGAGTCGTTCGAGAGCTCTCGACTTGCTTGTTCTGGGCTGTGTCAATCGGCTTGGCCTCGGTCCAGTGGGCTGCGCTAGCGGCGTATCTGTCGGATTTATTGCGCTGTCCACATATTCCCGATCCGTTGTTCCGGGCCCAGGCTCGTCGCTAGCCGTACTTCTCGATCCGCTCTCAGCTAGCTCCGAAGCGCTCCCCCGAGGCATTCTTGGAAGCTGCCCCTCTACATTAGGAGGCTCGGGATATGCGCAGAGTTGGTTGGAGCCTACGAAGAATGGCTGCTGCTAAACGGAGGTGCCAGCCGTATGACGAAGAACAGATAACGTCGCTATAAATAAATAAATAAATAAATAAATCTTTTATTCTCGACCATGCGAGGCACGCCAATTGAGGCATGATCAGGTAAAGACAGCTGTACAGACATTTTATGGGAACTGTAGTGACAGTAGAAAATTGTTCATATGTCCATGTTTGGAACTGTGCGATGGTGAACATGCGAAAGAACGATTTGATTGTAGTGGGATCGGGATCCATTTGTTTTGACATAATCGCTCTGCCCATATATCGCAGTCATACCTCCAGTAATAATAGATAAAAAATCCTGAGTGATCCATTGGAAGATAATTGAGGAGCAAGCTATCCAGTATGATGGTTCTAATTGAGCTGCCAGTGTGAAGTTATGGGCTGTGACTTTATTCGGTGGCGAGTCACATCCGCCACGTTGCAGTGTTGTTAAACGGATATTTGTGGCTTTTTATAGGGAGAACGCTTGCCAGGCGAAAACCCACCACGTCCTGAAACACTGTCGCCAATCCATTGAATGGCAAGTTGTAACTGGCTATGTTTCTTGTTGAACGTTTTTTGCTCCGTTATTCGCAGACAACTTGCGTCCCATCTTTCTACTGACTGATGCGTTATGCGAGTGGCCATTGCGTGCCTGGGTCCTCTTCTGTGCCGATAGGTCAAGAACTAAGCATTCTTTCTAATAAATAAATAAATAATTAGGTATATTTCTAGACCCGCTAGAGGCTGCACCCTAAAGGGTTCAGATCAATGCTTACATTTATCCGATGCTCTTGCATGGAAGTAGGTAAAATATAAGTATATGTTCATCGTTAGCAATTGCAAATGCATTGGCACTGTTTAGTATACAGTTACTGGGTCGCAGGCGCCCAGCTTGACATTTTTCTGGTTCCTTCGGGCGATATTGAGCTCCTTGTATTTTATTGTGAATACTTCGCGGAGGTGTAGTTTGCCTTTTCTCCTTGGAACAGAATCCAATTTGCCACAAGTTCACTTTAAATTGATCGCCCAATAATTGGCCACTCAGTTGCCCCAATTGTTGTTGCGCACATGGAAGAAATGAATGAAGGGATTATAAGGCATACGAAAAGCAAAAACAATTCCGAAAAATGCAGACATAATTAGAAGCAATTTGTTAAGAGAGAAAATAAATCTGCGTGCTTCAGTAGAAAAATACCAATTAACAAAAAAATAGAGCCCTACTTTTCTTACGCTGATATTGCTCACCGGCGCGAAATTTCAACCTGTTATTCTCAGATAAAAGAAAAAGCCTTTCTACAGTTAGAATACCGCTTAAAGCAGCACAAAATTAAACTGGTCTGGACCAGCTATAGCGCTTGAATACGATGAACGTAATAGCGACACCATGGGTGCAGTAGTTTGTGAGTTATTCGCAATTAAATGATGGTCTACGAATAATGGCTATGATGTTTTGATCACCTGCAGAACCACGTGAAGTCTTGACGAATATACGTTGAAATATGTTGAAGTCTTGGAGGCCAGGATAGGTTCCGAAGAAAGAATCGCAGATCCCCGAGGTATGTAGTGAAATTGATTAGAGATAGGGGAAACCACGGCCATTTGCGCGGTCAAAGCGGATTGAAGAGCTTAGAATGACCGATTGTTCAAGCTTTGTATTGGCAGGGGAATGTGCCTTCCGTGGTCGAAAGTACTCCAGTCAAGGGATATGTGGAATAGGTATTGTTAGGTAAATTGAACTCAGTGGTTCATGCCGCGGAAGAGTTGTATCAGTGCAAGATATTGATTGATTTGTCCGGTAAGTATGTTGTAAAAAAGTTGATAATTTTCCGCTCATGTCCAGGTAAAGGAACTGTGTGCCTTGTATTGTTGTCGAAACGGAGGACAATTCCTTGGGTGCGTGTCGCCGTACCTGTGACAGACTCGGGAGAAAAAAGGAAAGTGAGAGTGTCGGTGCTCAGCAATGTCAGTAGCATGAAGCCTTTTAGTTACTAGTGTATATCGACAATTTCCTAAAATAAAACAACAAAGTGCGGATGTGTGTGACGCAGACAGTCACAAATAATGAAGGTTGGAGATAAAATTGAGCGGCTCTTAGCAAGCTCCGGATATGTGCAGAGATGTGTGGAGCCTACGACCACCAGTTGCTACTAAGTAGGGGTGCTGATGTTAAGAGGATCGACAAATAACGGCGCCATGAAAAACGTTCGGTGGCCAGATGTAGCCCTTCCATTAGGCAGTTTGGTCACTAGTGGATTCCTACAGTGTCACAGAATATATCAACAAGCCAGCGAAGGTAAGCGATACCGACATTATAAGAAATTACAGGATGGAGATATAAGGCATTTCTCATAGTAGCTCCGGATTAGCGCAAAGATGTATGGAGCCTACAATGAATTACTGCAGAAAACGTGATGAAGATAATAAGAACGAAGGATAATTGTGCTAAGAGGGAGAACTAGTGGACCGCAACTAAATTCGATTAAGCCTTGTAGATTTTTATTGGATACTTACAGTGACAGAAAAGTCAACGAACCAGCGAAAGTATGTGAGGCAAACAATTCAAGAGGGTAAGTGTTGGAGAGTTAAGGAGTGGCCCCTAGCGCAAAGATGTATGCTACATACAATGACTCGCTGCAGCTGAAAAGTGGTGACGTAGGTAATATGAAGAACTGATAATGATACTAGGCGAGATAGAGAGCATCGACGACTAGCAATGGCGTTGAAGTGAAGCCTTCTAGTTGCTAGTGGATACCTAAAGTTTCCCAGTGTTATGGAGCTGGCTACTTAACCCTCAGTTTCATGAATTATGTTAGTTGCTTATTCCTTTGTTTGCGCAGTTACCTGCTTCTCTGCTACATTTTGGACACGTCGCTTTCCTCAGCCTCATTCACAATCGCTCACAGCTAATTTCAGCCATCTCATTCTGTGGACATTCTGATTGGTTGGAAATTACTGAGAATACCTGTAGCTCGGGATGTGGATGAAAAGATTGTCCCGTTCACCGAGCTGGGCATTTCTGTTGCATACGTTTCGTTACCAAACTAGGTAACATCTTCAGTGCGGTTATTTGATGCTGATTCGCGGAGTCACGCAAACCATGGCCACATCTGAATGGCTATTGATTGTTGCCTGCTTCCAATGTCAGCCTTCTATCGGTTCACGTGTCCGTCATGTGGGCACCTCTTCTCATTGTCGATCTGGTGCCTAATGCTGGCTTAACCTGCAGAGCTTCATAGACACCCTCTAGCTCCAGGTGTTTGTTGATTGAGTTCCGGCCAGAATGCCAGGCCTCGAGGAACTCACGCGCTCTGCGGTTTCTTGCTCTTCCAAGTATTTCAACGTTATCCAGATCAAACTGATGGTTCTCGGCATCCATGTGTACCGACATTGAGGACATCTCATCGTGGCGGCGGATGGCCAGACTATGTTCATCCAGTCTTGTGCCAAGTTTTCTTCCAGTCTGGCCTACATAGTACTTCTCACAATTCTTGCAGGGAATTTTTAAACCACACCCGATGTTTCTTTCTTAGATAGTCTGTCCTTCACCTTAAAAGTTCATTCCGTATGGTTTCCGTTGCTTGGTGTGCAACAGTTATCCCGTGAGGCAGTAGAAGCCTCGCTGTCATTTCAGAAATCCCATGGATGTAAGGTGGGGTAATAGTACTTCTTTCTGTTGCACAGGTGGACGCGGGTGGTGACTGACCCTTCGACATCAGGCAGCGTAGAATAAAGCTTCTAGGGTACGAATTTCGCTGCAACAGGTTAAATAGGTGGTCCTCCTCCGCCTTTCTCAGTTGCTGCGTGCTACAATGTGTCTGGGCCCGCTTGAAAAGCGTCCTCACACAACTTCGCTTGTATGTGGTCGGATGGTTACTGCGATAGTTTAAGATCTGATCGGGGTGGGTCGCTTTCCGATAAACTGTAGTTTCCAGTGACTCAGAAGCATGTCTTCTCACGAGCACGTCCAAGAATGGCAACTGATCATTGTTCTCTCCCTCTTTGGTGAAATGGTTGCCGGAAAAAAGATTTTTGATTAGTTGATGTGATTCTTGTAGTCTGGAGCGTTTGCGGATGACAAAAGTATCATCTACGTAACGTACCCAAAGTTTTGGCTCCCCTATTGGCAATGCCTTCTCCTCCAAGCTTTGCATCACTGCCTCCGCTACCAGTCCAGAGATTGGCGATCCCATTGGCGTACCCGTAATCTGTTTGTACATTTGACCGTTGAAAGTGAAGTGTGTGGTGAGACAGAAATCAAGCGACTCCATCATTTGTGTGGCTTCAATTCGGTTGCTGGTATTTACCGCTCCGTGTTGTTCAAGCAGACTCCTCATTGTTTGCCTTGCCAGTGTCGTGTCAATTGATGTAAACAAAGCTGTAACGACAAAAGAGACCATTATCTGGTCTCTTTCTATTGTTATTCCCTTAACTTTTTCAAGAAATTGTTCTGCCGAATGGATTGAGTGCTCTGAGCCTGAGATTAGATGTTTCAGCCGTTTCCAAAGTTCCTTAGACAGCTTGTAATTTGGTGCCCCGGGTAATGACACGATAGAGCGAAGCGGTACCCCATTTTTGTGTACTTTAGGTAGGCCGTAGAACCGTGGTAGAGCTGAATCCTCGGGTTTCATCTTGCTGTGTTCTAACTTCGTGATCTGTCCCATTTGTTCCAATCTTTAAAGAGTTTTGTTGATCTTGCTTTCCAGACGTTGAAATACTTGGAAGAGCAAGACACCGCAGAGCGCGTGAGTTCCTCGAGGCCTGGCATTCTGGCCGGAACTCAATCAACAAACACCTGGAGCTAGAGGGTGTCTATGAAGCTCTGCAGGTTAAGCCAGCATTAGGCACCAGATCGACAAGGAGAAGAGGTGCCCACATGACGGACACGTGAACCGATCGAAGGCTGACATTCGAAGCAGGCAACAATCAATAGCCATTCAGATGTGGCCTTGGTTTGCGTGACTCCGCGAATCAGCATCAAATAACTGCACTGAAGATGTTACCTAGTTTGGTAACGAAACGTATGCAACAGAAATGCCCAGCTCGGAGAACAGGACAATCTTTTCATTCTGATTGGTTTCTTTTGCTCAGCGTTCCTTAGCTTTTTTACGTGAATGTATTATTCATCCGATATATATTTATTATACCTGTTTTTATTTTCCTGGTGTGTATCTTTCTCACTATCAACTGTTCTGGCGTTTGTTTAAACGCATCACTTCTCCACACTGATTGGACGCTACTCGTCGTTTTTAATGGTCGCTCACCAGATGGTTACCCCCAGGGATTAACTCCGCAGACACTATTTTCTTTGCCGCACTTCATTGGCTCGTATTTTCGCGATTCTCATTTGCTTGTTCCATTTTGTATTTTCTCCATGCCTGTTGGATCTCATGCGTTTAGTAGCTTGGATTCGCCCTTGTTTGCAAAGCTATATAACTGGTGCCGTGCTGTAATAGAAAATCTTTTCATCCCGGCACGTCTTGGACTTCTTCTTGCGGTCGTGGGGTAAAGGCGTACTGGGCGTTACAACATATTTCTCTGGCGACGGAGGTGTTGAATTATCATGGCTATTTCATTCGAGCAGTTGCAGTCCCTTCTGCAGCAGCAGCAGCATCAGTAGTGTTCCGAGGGGCTCGACTAAGCCGCTCCTTAGATTGCGCCACGCGAGTCAGGAGACAACGCATCGGACAGGAAGTATATTTGCGAAAAACTGCACGGGCCGACGCAGGTATGAAAACACTCAGACTACAGTTCAAATCACGGCTGAGGGCTAATTTGAATTTATCGATCTCAACGAATCACGGGACATGTGAGTGATATGAAACAAGCGATTGTGACAGATGTTCTGCCACACAGAAAATCTAGTCTGACTGTAACTGAGACTGTTCTGATACAAGGCACACGGAGCGTGGTGAAGTTTTATTACCACCAATAGAACACCTCTTCATTCTTGAAAAAATGTTAAGTAACCTGGTAAGAGTGCAGCTCTTCGGACGAGAGGATCCACCTGGGTCCACATGCATCCAACACCAAGGTTGTTCGGGATCAGGCCAAGTGTGCAATGTCGTTCGTTCGAGTAATTTGTCAGCAGTGAAGTATACGGGACTTGTATTCACTTTAGTGCAAGACATAACATGATTCATTGACTCATTGAGCAAGTATAACTTCCGAATTTCTTCCACGTTGCACAGATTAATATCCGCTCGTCTAGCTAGGTAACTGATTTCCAGGCGTTGCATTTCCTTGAGTCTTTGTTTACAGGCGATTACTCTGTCTGGCTGTAACAGTTCCCCTGTTGTATTTTGGACCATGAGTTGGGTTAATTTGACCGATGTCTTGGCAATTTTTGTCCTTATCGATCGAGAAACGATCGTGGTAGCAGACACTGTTGTGGCTGTAGGGACACGGGAACATAATCGCGTTTCATTGTCAGGCATTTTCTCCTCCCTGCAAACTTTGTTACATCGTGGAAGCTGGTCCTTTTCGGTTTCAAGCATGCCAGCATCCTTGAAGTACGCACGCGCCTGAAGTTGCTTGCTTCTTGACGGTGAGGATTTTTGTAGGCGCAAGTTATCGCTGGTTGCATCTCGCTATCCTTCCAAAACGCTGTCGGTGACTTCCGGTCCGGCACATCACAGCTCAAAGGTTGGCTACAAATAACTGTGTGACATGATTGCGATTCTGTTCTAGAATCTGGAAGTTCAAGCATTTTTGTGTCATTGTTCGAACTGAGCAGCAAATGGCATTCAGATTCAATTTCTTGTGATGTCAACCTGGGTTCTGGTTTCCAATCCACCTGGATGTGCAGTTTTTCTTATAACAACTCAATTAAATGCCGTTGAGACTTTTCAAAATGTAACTGCTGCTGATGGAGAAGCTGCTTTATCTGCTCAAATGAAATGGACATTATTGTGCAACACCTCTGTCGTCAGAATCAGTTGTGTTCCCAGGGGCTCGACTAAGCCGCTCCTTAGATTGCGCCACGCGAGTCAGAAGACAACGCATCGGACAGGAAGTATATTTGCGAAACACTACACGGGCCGACGCGGGTATGAAAACACTCAGATTACAGTTCAAATCACGGCTGAGGGCTAATTTGAATTTATCGATCTCAATGAATCACGGGACATGTGAGTGATATGAAACAAGCGATTGTGACAGATGTTCTGCCACACAGAAAATCTAGTCTGACTGTAACTGAGACTGTTCTGATACAAGGCACACGGAGCGTGGTGAAGTTTTATTACCACCACTATAACACCCAGAATAAGTCAACAGACAGCAAATGAGCGTGACGCAGACAGTCACAAAGAATGAAGGTTGGAGATAAAAGTGGGTGGCTCTTAGCAAGCTCGAATATGCGCAAAGGTGCTTGGAGCCTACGACCACCAGTTGCTACTAAATAGAGGTGCTGAGGTTAAGAGGATCGACAGACAATTGCGCTACGAAAAACTTTCGGTGGCCAGATGTAGCCATTCCATCGACGTCGTCTACGGCCTGGCTGCCGTCCGCCATTGGTAGACAGCCGACCACGGAAGTTTTATGTTTGGGCAGAGGAAACAGTTGTCAGGCGGTGTCGCATTGGTGCCTCCAAGGTTATTTTTCGGCGCAATGATCTACCATACCAGCACGAAGTGCGAGAAGAAGAACACAGAATAGGCAGCCCCTGTCCACAAGGTTTATACTTACACGTCATGGCTTATCCTAAGAACGAAATGGTCAAAAATCGCGACTTCAATCTTCAGTGTACTGTAAGTTAAGAACTTTGTTCGTTACAACCTTCAACATTCTTCACTCGGGTCACCACTCATCTGAGGTGTATTTCCTGCATTGCAGATATGTTGCTCTTTTTAACCACTGCATTTTTCCGTTGTATTTTCTTATTGCATTCACTATTTATTGTAAAATTATTTAATTTATGGTAACCGCTAGGATTCTTCTTTTAATCTCGTGCCGCTTTTCGGCGGCGCTGCATTGAGTGTGCGTTCGTCATGATTGTTTGCCTGGCTAGCCGAACAACCTCCACGTGGTGCCAGCTGGGTGGTATGGGATTATCCCGCTCTAACTAATAGTTCGGCGGCAGTGTTCCGTTTGGTGGTTGGTTTTCGCCTGGCAAGCGTTCTCTATATAAAAAGCCACATATATCCATTTAACAACCCTGCGACGTGGCGGATGTGACGCGCCACTAAATAAAATCACTGCCTCTTCCCTTTTCCGGAGGATTATTCACAAATCACGAACGCCCTCTGATTTAAAGCGTTCCATTGATTTCCCACTTTGATAGCGAACCCAACGAACAAAAACACACAGAGTCAAATTTACCTACGCACGCAACCTAGATACTTCCAACTACAGACATAAACATACTTTTATATGTCAACACATAAATTCCTCTGCTATGGGTCAAAATGTATTAATTTGTGCAATTGCCGATCCTACATGTCTGTATTACCGTGATCACGCCCTTGAGGGTGTGCCTCGCGATGCCAAGAATAAACTATTTATTTATTTATTTATTTATTTATTTATATTTATTGGTGTTCTGTGAGCCAGCTCGTCGCTGACCCGGTGTAGTATGCGTTCGAACGTGCTTTTCGAGTGCTTTTGGTTTCGAGATGTACGTGGGTCAGGTTAGACCGAGAGGCTATTGTTACAGAAGATACTTCATAAGCGGCTGAAAAACTATCTGGCGTGCATGTGCCACAGCTCATGGATAGCTTGGTGTTACTGTCACGGCTGCCAAAACATTACCGAGCTCGAGGCGACTAGATGGATAGTGTGTAAGCGAATAGCAGTTAGCTAGTACAACACACTAAAGGCGAAATGGAAAAACAAAGTGAAGAGGAACCGAAGCTCAATATATAGGCCAAGCTCGACGACAACTTGGCTGGCAAGCTAAACAACCTCCACGTGGTGCCATTTGGGAGTGCTTCGGATGTTTCGTTTTAGATCTATCAAGACCGAGCACCTTATCATTTCCTGGCTTAAAGCTGTGCTCAAAATCAACACATAAGGGATTTTTTTATGTTTCTAGTCCATCTGAATCTAAATCTGAATTTAGCCACCCAAGATACATTGAAGAAGGTTGCTGCGGCTAACAGACTACCGTGTTCTATCCGAAGAGCCTTCTCACGATTGACGCCGGAGATCTTCAGACTTATCTTTTCCTCCCATGTGCGTCCAATCCTCGAATATGGATTACCCGCAGTCCATCCACTTACAAAGCTTGGACATGGCTTGATTGAAAAAGTTCAGCGACGCGGTTCTAAGTATATCTTTGAGTTTAGCCACCCGCCATATCACATTCGTCTCCAGCATTTGAATATGTTCTCCCTGGAATATCGGCGTCGCCGAGGCGATCTGATCTACGCTCGGCGCATTCTGCGAGGCTAGATAGGAAACGAGCTCCAAGGTTTCTTCCAGGTTAACACTGAGTGTTCGACTCGGGGCCACTGCTGGAAACTGTGCAAACCTAGGAGACTCTGACTTCGCTCTGATTTTACACTATCGACTCGTGTGGTGAACGACTGGAACTGCTTGCCTAATTCCGTCGTCAACGCGCATACGGAGGAATGTTTTAAACGATTGTTGGATTTATACCTCTTGAATTTGCAGGGATCTTGTTGTTTCTTATGTAACTGTGACAATTTAACTTGTTAATTGCTGTTGCGCCAACACCTGCTATGACTGGGAGGTGATGGAGCTGACAAAGGTCTTTCCTTCTGCTCTCTACAATACAATGATTACAATGACAATGATTAGCCAGCTGTACCGGAACACAAAGCCCTTCCAGGCCAATTTTTCAGTACAAAAATTAGCCCCTTCCAGAATTTTTGTGAATTTTGGGTGTTAAATTCGGAATAGCGAGCATTTCGATGGAGCAAAGCATAGCCCAAACGGGTAAACAGTCCGTGCTGATCGGTCCAGTGCTGCTTGGCATGTTTGGTAGCTGTCACAGATTAGGGCAATATCGTCCGCATACTCCAAGTCCAGAAGTTCATTAGGAAGTAGCTCCACACCTTCTAGATCGTGTCCAGCCAATGCTATTTCCATGACTTTGTCAACAGTCAACGGTCGTATGCCAAACCATGGAACGAATAGCCAAGTGCACCCTCCAGCTGCACTGTATGAATCTAAACCTCATCTCACCTGCTCAACATGGCTTAGGGAGAGCACCTTCATGCAATACTAATGTACTCATCGGCAGGGAAACATGGGCAGAAGCCATAGATGCCCGAAAACAGGTTGACCTTATATTCATCGACTTCAGCAAAGCCTTTGATAAGGTTCCACACTTACGACTGCTACATAAACTCCAGGGAATTGGTATGACAGAAAATCTTCTCTCCTGAATTGCCGATTTCTTAAGAGGTAGGACAATGCACGTACAAGTCAACCAATCCGTCTCTGCTCCAGTGCCTATGACTAATGGCATTCCCCAAAGATCAGTGCTTGGACCGGAGCTCTTCAAACTGTACATTAACGATTTGCCGACTGCATTTCAAACCGACTGCCTGATCTACGCCGATAACCTCAAGCTATGGTCAACAGTATCTAGCATTGAGGATGCGGACAGATTACAAGGGGCTCTAGACCAGTTACACGAATGGTCCGTCAAGTGAGAACTGCAAGTAAACCGAGATAAATGCGCTGTTCTCCCAATGGGTAGCACTGAACCCTACGGTGCATACTACATTGGCGGGTTTCTCCTCAGGAATACCACACACGAGAGAGATCTCGGGGTTATCGTGACTTCTGATCTTAGGACGACGCAGGACACGTCGAAGAAGGTGGCCACTGGAAGGAGACTGGTGGGTGCCTTAAGAAGAGCATTCGCTCGAATGACTCCTGAGATTTTTCGACATTTGTTTATTTCATACGTCCGTCGAGTCTTAGAATATGGCCTATCAGCTAGCTATCCGCTTTCAATGTTTGAATGCGCTCTGCTGGAAACGTTTAGAGACGTGCATCGAAAGCTGTTCTGGGGCTTCGTGATCTCCCGTACCCCGTTCGACTCCAACAGCTAAATCTGTTCTCCCTCGAGCTCCGCCGTCGCTGGGGTGATCTCATCTACACTAGGCTCATCATCCGAAGGGAACTTGGAGGTGAGTTACAACAATTCTTCCGGCCCAACACTGACTGTTCAACACGAGGTCACACATAGAAACTGTTTATGCAAAGAAGACGGGATTCGCATGGAAATCGCTCTATCCACTAAAGTGGTGAATGATTGGAACAGCCTACCGGAAGAAATTGCAGACGCTCCATCCGAGGAAAGTTTCAAGCGGCTGATAGACAAACTTGCTGAGAATGCTGGAATCTTGCGGCTGTCATTACAATTGCAACGAACCCTCGAGGAACGTCGTAATGTAACGACAAACATCAAACCTAGTATGATACGGAATCGATGGGGCTGACAAGAGATAGTTCATAGAGTTCATAGAGTTGTAGAGAGCAGAAGGGAAGACCCGTGTCTGCTCCATCACCTCCCGTTCATTGGATGGATGACACGTCGTTGCTAAACTGTGTTCCCCGAGGGATTGTTGCAGCTGCAGCAAAAACAGCGGAATCCAGGCATGGTCAGCATGTACTTGTCCAATCGTTCTTTAAAACATTCCTTTGTCTGGGCACTTACCACACATTCAAAGAGATTGTTCCACTCATTCACAACCCGTGTGGATGACGCGATATCGGACCGGATATGGTTCTTCCGAGGTTTAAAAAGTTTCAATCTGTGGCCCTGTGTTGAACAATCTGTGTTGAACTGGAAGAACTGCAACACCTTCCCCAGATCGCCCCTTTAAAATGCGTTTATTATAAATCAGATCACCACGGCGACGGCGGTAGTCCAGAGTAAATAAGTTCATATATTGGAGACGAAGGGGATAAGCTAAAACACGTAGCACAGACACAGACTTGGATCCGCGCCTCTGAGTTTTCTCAATCAACTGACATTCAAATTTCGTGAGTGGGTGTATGGAAGGTAAATCGTATTCCAGTATTGGACGAACGTGGGTGGAAAACAGTAGCCTGAAGGTCTGCGGAGTCAATTTGTAGAACGACCTTCGTATGGCACAGAGCATTCTGATGGCAGATGCTACCTTCCGCAACGTTTTCTGGGTTCTTAGGTCTGGAGAAACAAGTACACCAAAATCCTTCTCACCAACCACATTCTTCAGCAGAAAGTCACCGATGTGGTAAGCACCGAAAGGTTCCTGATTACCGATCGGGAGAACACAGCACTTATCACGATTGATAGGCATTTGCCACTGGACCGACCAATCGTGCAGCAGATCGAGCGTTAGTTGCAACCTGTCAGCATCTTCAAGCCTGGATACTTCCGACCAAGGTTTAAGATCATCAGCATAGATCAAGCAGTCGATTTGGAGCACCTCCTGGAGATGGTTGATAAAGATTTTGAATAGTTCGGGACCAAGAATGGAGCCTTGTGGAACCCCACTGGTCATAAGAACAGGACCAGAGTCAACTTCGTGAACCATCACTTTCATACTACGGTCATATAGGAAATCCGCGATCCAGGCGAGCAAATTACCAGCGATGCCAATCTGCCGAAGTTTGATAAGAAGTCGCTTGTGTGGAGCCCTATCAAACGCCTTGCTAAAATCCACAAAAACTACATTGACAGAAGTTGGTATAAAAAACACTTGATAATAGCTTACAGCTAGCTTACCCACTACATGTCATTACATACCATACCAAATCCTGTGTCTTTGCAGCCTAGTAGTCCCTTCCTTTATTATCTACTCCTGACGATACAAACATCCGTAAATTTTACATATGAGTTGCGCGGGTCTAGGACTCAACCAAAAGTAATCATGATCCGAAATGCTATCAATAAACTTTTCTTTGATGTTATGAAACGTGTTCACTATACAAATGATCGCTCCCACTTATGGGGCCGTGTACCGTCCGTCGGCAAATATACAAATTTATTTATTTTTATTTATTTATTTATCAAGGCGATGACCAGTATCCACTGACTGCGCCCACTTTTCTCGGGCAACAAGCAGATTGGTAATGCAAGAGCGTGCCCTCCGAAATCCGTGCTGAGCAGGAGAGATGACGTCCAATTTCTCAAAGTGAAGATGCAAGGCCTGTCTCAAAATCCTTTCCATGGTTTTACAGTGGATTGATGACAGGCAAATCGGTCGGTAGTTCACTGGATCTTGGCGATTCCCACCTTTGTACATCGGTTTCACAACATTAGCTTTCCATTTAGTTGGGAGATGACCTGCTTCAAGTGGGCTTTGAAATACTTGACAAGTTGGTACAACAATGAACTCAGCCACTTCTTTGAGGAACAAGGGATGTAAGCCATTGGGACCCGGTGCGGAATTCGAGTTCAAGTCGAGAAGCAGTTCCAGTACTCTGTCATTGGTAATTTCTACATGCTCTAATGGAGAGGGGTGTCAGGGAGTATCCTCAACAACTAATGCCGCCTCTGTCGTATACACAGAAAAATATTGCAAAGCTAGTAGACAAGCTTTCGCCATGTCATCATGAAGCATGGTGTCTTCTTTGCTTGAATACAGTGCGGGTATACCGTTGCCAGCTTTGGTGCTTTTTAAGTATGTGAAAGGCTTTTTCGGGTTAATCGCAGATTGCTGGACCAGGTGCTGCTCATATAATTCTCGCTTTTTGCGCTTTCTCAGGGTGCATAAATTTCTAACCTCTGTAATGAGCGTAATCTTGCTCCGTCTGAGTGAACTTGAACCGACCCCAAAGTTTTCGCCTTCTCAGCATGAGCGATTTGATTTCCCGATCTATCCATGGGGGCCCTTTGGAGAAAAGTTGTTTTGTGTCCCTTGGAGCAACCCGATCAATGCTAAACATCATCTTGGAGCACAAAAGGTCCCAAGCAGCATCGAGATCCAACTGATGAGGGATGTTCCAGTCCAGGAGGCTAGCAGCCAATTTTAAGCAGAAGGGGTCAGCACGCCAGAAATTGCGGCGGTGCACTCCTTGGACATTGATAGCTAACTGTCGTGCCCACAAAAAAGAGATTCCACAGTTATCACTTTTACCAAGAGGTTGATGAATGACTAGAGCGGAAACATCTGATGAGCCAGATGTCAGCACAAGGTCAAGGATGTGTGGCACATGGCCTGGAAAAAACGAGTAGGTGATAAAACATGTTGTGTTAGATTACATTCGAAGACTATTTCTAATAAACGTGTATCGAAAGAATCTGGAGATAAATTACAATAAAGCGCATCCCAGTCTACGGCCGGAGCATTGAAGTCACCCACAATCAAACAATCTTTGCCTCCCCCGTGTATCCTCATAGAGTCTAGCAGATGGGATCCTGACCCCAAGGGGGATCTGTAGATAACGCCGACTATGAGCGGTCTGAACCCATCGTGAACCCTACTCCACAGAATTTCCGATCTTCCATCGAGATCACACATAGCTTCCACTGTGTGAACTTTAAGGTCTGACTTCCAGTAAAGTGCAACACCGCCCCGGATCTCTCTCCTAGACGATCCGCACGGGATAGTTGATACCCTGGAATAAATACCTCCGAGTCCGAAATATCCGAGGATGGCCAAGTCTCCGTAAAAGCCATCAGATTGGGTTCTTGCTCCGAGGTCATGAGCAGTATCTCATCCAATTTGTTTCTCAAACTCCCTCCTGCTGTCTACAACTCAATGAACAAATGAACAGTGAACTGCTAAGTTAAATAGGAAAGGTGACAGCGGGCAACCTTGTCTCACCACAAAACGCTTAGGAACCTTTGTATCCTGAAGAAGCGGGGGTATCGCCGGATTTACAAGCTTCATTTGGCTGTGAAGTCTAGGTGCTCCACCAAAAGACTCTTCATATCTAAAAAGGGGCACCAAAGGTGGTAATGGCATTCCATCTCTATTCCAATAAACACACTGCTTTACTTCATGAGGATGCTGCGAAAGCGAATCTCCTAGCTCAAAAGTATTCGTCCGTTTATCCAAATGAAACTCCGTTTTCTGACCTCGCACTTTCGTGTTCATCTTTCCTGGATCATGTTGAGATCAGTACGCAAACTGTTACTCATTTCCTTTTCCAGCTAGGTCCAAATACCTCGCTCGGTCCTGATGGTCTGCACCCTCTGTTTCTCAAGACCGTGGCTAAGTACGCTGTAGTCTTTGCTTGTCATGTGCTTCGTTGCTCTAAAGAAGCCGGACGTCTCCCATTAGCTTGGAAGCTGGGCATTGTCAAGCCCTTATATAATGAAGTGAATCATCATGACCCAGCAAACTATCGTCCCGTTTGCTTGACATCTGTGATGTGTAGAATTATTGGACGGATTCTCAAGAAAGCTCTCAGCCATCACTTCGAGGATCGGTGTGTGATTTCTTCTGCTCAGCATCACCACCATGTACCACTAATTTGTTTGTTACCAGAGAAAAATTGGCAAACTCACTGGATGCAGGCAAACGTATGTTGATTTCAGCAAAGCGTTTTGCAAAGTTCCTCATGAGCGGCTTTTGTTCAACTTTAAGGAATTGGTGTCTTCGGGAGGGTTCTCTCGTGGATCTCCGACTTCCTTTCAGGCCGTGTTATGTAAGTTTAGGTCAATGAGACGTATTCAGCCCCCGTCCTTATGAGCAGTGACGTCCTTCAGGGCTGTTCTTGGACCTGACTTGTTCGAATTTTGTATTGACTTTTCTTCAGCTCTCCGGACCGAATGTCTGGTCTACGCTGACGATTTGTACTTATGTATGGAGGTATCCAGCTCTCAGGATGCTGACCTACTCCAAGCTGCATTTGCTTTGCTGCATGATTGGTCAATTAAATGACAGTTGCCTACACATTGCGATAAATGGTCTTTTCTCTTTATTGGCGCTACTGAACCATTCGGTGTTTACCACATTGGCGGTTATTTACTTATTAATGTGAAACAGGAAATGGACCTTGGAGTCGTTGTATCCTATGATATACAAACGATCGAAGATACATTGAGGAGGGTTTCCTCGGCCAACAGACTATTGTGCTTTATCCGAAGAGCTTTCTCACGATTGACTCCGATTTTAAAACTTGTATTTTTCTATCACTGCAGCTGAATCCAACCAAGGCGGCTGGAGTAGATGCTCTTCACCCCGAATTGTTGTACGAATTGGCAGCTGAACTGTATCTACCAGTTACGCGACTCTTTGAAAAGTCACTTCTTAACTGTCCCTTACTCACTAAATGGAAGGAAGCTATCGTATGTCCCAATACTTTCTTGATGCTCTGGCCGTCGCAGAGGATAATAAACGGCGCCCTATCTGCTGCATCGAGCAGGGTGGGTAGGGGTATGGATGCTACTGCTCAGGCCTTCCCGTCTTCTTATACCCCTTCTTGCGCTTCTTCATCCTTATCGTCCCGCTCCAACTTTACTTATATCCCCCCATTTTCAATCCCCCAATTCTTGGCCCTCCCCCAGCTTACTTCAATAGTCGCTTGTCTTCTAATTTCAAATCACACACAATCGCAGGGCCTCGCTCCAATCCAGTCGACAAGTCCATGTTCAACCAAGCGGACAACGTCAGTTCATCCGTTTCCCTTTGGAGTCCTCGTGTCTCGCTAAGATTGGCATGCCTCAACGTGCGCACCTTGCTGCAGATTGGCCAACAGACAGCACTTGCCCACACACTAGAGACCCTATCGATCGATATTTGCTGTTTATCAGAAACCCGCCTGCAAGATTCGAGCTCCGTGCTTACCCTGAGATCCCCCACATGCGACACTGGCGGCACATTCTCATCGCGCCTGTCTGGCGACGATGCAGCTTCAAATGCCGGTCAAGCTGGCGTCGGCGTTGTTTTGAGTCCCCGGGCTGAAGCTGCCCTGATTGATTGGATCCCAGTAAACAGTAGAATGTGCGCCGTTAGATTAGCTGGTTCGTTCCGTGCTACGAAGTCGCGCGGGGACAAACGGTGCCTGTTTGTCATTGCGGCTTACGCCCCTACAAACGGTAGCACTGATTCGGTAAAAGATGATTTCTATCAGCTACTGCACGAGCTCCTTCGTTACAGAAGAAGCACGGATACTGTGGTGTTGGCTGGTGATCTAAACGCCCAAGTCGGGAAATTGTCCTCTGATGAGCTTCATCTGGGCGGCCAACATGGTGTGGGCTCCCGTAATGATAATGGTGAGCGATTGCTACAGCTGTGTGAAGATGCTCGCCTCTTTCTCGCGAGCACTAACTTTCGACACAGCACCCGCAGAAGCGTGACTTGGCGGCCAGCAGCCTCGGGCCAGCCATGGACGCAAATCGATCATATCGCGATCAGTTACCGCTGGAGAGGTTGTATCCAAAACTGTCGCTCGATTTGGATCACGAGCGTGGACTCTGACCACGCACTTGTCTGTGCCGATCTCCTGGTGCGTTTCGGTGGACGTCCGCAACGTCGATGTGAACGGATTGACACCAGCCAGCTGGCGAATTTAGATGTTCTGAATGTGTACCAAAGTGCGCTGACATCTGGGCTGAGCAAGCGCCCACTAAACACCGTTGAAGATCACTGGTCGCATATTCGTCAAGCGTTGCTGTTAGCAGGCATGTCTTCATGTGGCCAAGCTAATTGCAAGACCGGACATTGGGTCTCTACGCAGTCTCTGGAACTTATTTATGCTCGCCGACGTATTCCGGCTGGAAGCGAATACAATGAGGCTCGCAAAAATCTCAGGACGAAACTACGTGCTAGCCTGAAGAAGGACCGCGAAACCTGGTGGTTTCGTCGAGCCGCCGAGATGAAATCAGTCGCTGCCGTTGGTAATCATCATAAGTTATTCCGTCTGATACGGGAAACAGACAGCAAGTGACCTAGTGTTAGCGAGACCATATGCGACGAGAGTGGGCAGCCGATCGACAGCCTGTCAAAACGCTTAGAGCGTTGGACTGAACACTTTGCAAGGTAATTTAACCAACCTGAGTTATCGCTTTCTTCTTTGGGCATTGAGCGCCCTCCTTCCTTGGCCATCTCCTTGGATCCGCCCTCACGCGCAGTAGTCGAACGTGAGATCAGGCTGTTGAAATTGCATAAGGCCGCAGGGGCAAATAGAATTCCCCCAGCACTCTTCAAATTCGGGGGACCTGCCGTAGTAGATGATTTACACGAGTTGATAGTAAAACTTTGGGAGCAGGAGACAGTCCCGACAGACTGGAACCGCTCCGTCATTGTCCCAATTTTCAAGGGATGCTCTCGTTTGGAATGCGGCAATCATAGAGGGATCAGTCTGATTTCGATTGCCTCTAAATTGCTTGCCTCTATCATTCTCCACAGACTGACTGGTACTCGTGAAAGCCAGATTCGTGAAGAGCAAGCCGGATTTCGTCAAGGTCGCGGCTGCATCGACCACATCTTCACCTTGCGTCAAGTGTTGGAGCACCGCCATGTTTATTGGCGACCCACCGTTGTCGTGTTTCTTGACATAAAAGGTGCCTTCGACTCAGTCGATCGATGTGCCCTTTGGGACTGTCTGTTGAGGAAAGGTGTGCCTGATAAATATGTAAATATTATCAAAGCGCTGTACGCGCATAGTTCGGGCAGGGTGAGGGTTTATGGCAAACTGTCGCCACCCTTCAGTATCACCAGCGGTGTGAGACAAGGATGCCCGCTGTCGCCTTTCCTCTTCAACTTCGCTATTGATGAAGTCATGGAAACAGCGTTCGCTGGACACGACCTAGAAGGTGTGGAGCTACTTCCTGGTGAGCGACTTCTTGACTTGGAGTATGCTGACGACATTGCCCTAATCTGTGACAGCTCCCAAACATGCCAAAGAGCACTGGACCGATTAGCACTGGCTGTCAATCGTTTTGGGCTATGCTTTGCTCCATCGAAATGCAAAGTACTTCTCCAAGATTGGCAGGGACCCAACCCTGCGCTAACGCTTGGTGGTGATCTACTAGAAGTCGTTCAGGAATTCAAGTACCTG
The DNA here is from genome assembly GCA_944474145.2 of Dicrocoelium dendriticum. Classification (NCBI taxonomy): domain Eukaryota; kingdom Metazoa; phylum Platyhelminthes; class Trematoda; order Plagiorchiida; family Dicrocoeliidae; genus Dicrocoelium; species Dicrocoelium dendriticum. The sequence goes on along the minus strand of OX104067.1, from coordinate 116,788,726 downwards.
GGCAGCTATATTAGCACCCGTGGGATTGAAGATGAGGTTACGAACCGCATAGCAAAAGCTCGAGGTGCTTTTGCCAATCTCCGCCACCTGTGGCGCAGACGCGACATTACTCTCGCCCTGAAGGGCAGAGTTTACAACGCAGCCGTCCGTTCAACTCTCCTATATGGCTGTGAAACCTGGCCCATCAGGTCGACAGACATAAAGAGGCTCGTCATATTCGATCATCGCTGCCTTCGCAGCTTAGCTCATGTCTGGTGGGAGCACCGCGTGAGCAATGAGCGTGTTCGACGTCGCGTATTTGGTGCAGGAAGAGCGAGTGAACCGCTCAGCACCATTATATCACGCACCAGGCTCCGATGGCTGGGCCACGTGTTGCGCATGCCAGCACACCGACTCCCGCGACGTGCATTGTTTGCGCGTTGTGGGTGCGGTTGGAAGAGGAGGAGGGGAGGCCAAGTGATGACTTGGTCGAGAGAAATGAAAACCCTCACTTCGAAGTTGGCGTCGGTTGGTGCATCCCGACTGCCTGGCTGGGGTCCTAAGGATGGTGAACACGTTTGGTTGGACACACTCGCTGATATGGCTTGGAGCCGGCCCCAATGGCGTTTGTGTTGTGAGTTCCTTTGTCCATCCCCCTCCTGTTTAGCATCCCCCTCCAATCATGATCTCACCTGATAGGTATAATATGACTCTCTTTTACGGCAGCCAGCTGTTAGCTCTCCGGAATGATGTCCATCCGTTACTGGGGACTCAGCGGGCGTGCCACCGTTTGTTTTCCTTTTCTTATCTTTTGTATTGCGGCACAATAACTGAGGTGTTTTCCACCTCCAGCTAACGTGTAATGATGATGATGATGATGATGATGATGATTCAAGAAAGGGAATAAGCGCATAGCTGAAAACTACAGACCGGTCGGCTTAACGAGCGTCCTAATCAAACTACTGGAGAAGCTAGTACGGGATGCCGTTGCGACTCCCTTGGTGATGTACGGCCTATTCAGCCCGTCTCAACACGGCTTTCGTAAAGGCTACTCCGGTCTTTCAAATTTGTTGTGCTCGCGAATGCTGGGCTGAGGCGGTAGATCAGGGTAAACTTGTTGTCGTACTGTTCATGGACTTCGCGAAAGCATTTGGCACCGTGCCACATTCCGATCTGTTTAAATTGCAGAAAAACGGCATCTCTGGGCGTGCTCTGCGTTGCATAACGACATTCCTAAAGGATAGAGGAATGTGCTATCGAGTCGCTTTGATCCCATTTTCCCGAGAATCATTACTAATTGGTGTGCCACAAAGACCTATCCTCGGCCCATTGCTGTTCTCCTTGTACATAAACGACTTACCTGAGAAACTGGGGATACCATCTCTTTTGTTTGCAGATGAACTGAAGTTCTGGGATAGAGTCAATGACTTGATCGGCTGCCAGATGCTACAGCGTGCACTGGATAATCTCTGGGATTGGTCTGCCTCCTGGAAGCTGCCAGTAAATTTCTGAGTGCTCAGTTTTGCGCCTTGGAACAGGTGGGCCGAACACGAGATACTTTTTAGGTGGGAACATAATACCACAAGTTTCCGAGCAGGTTGACTTTGATTTTACGCTTCCGTCGAACTTCATGTCCAGTGAACACTGGACAACGGCCGCTCGTAAGGGTTTCAGGATGTTGTGGACAATTTAAAGGGCATTCGAAAACCTAACAAGTGAGATGTTTGCACGGTGTATTCTGCCATCATTAGGCCTCATCTCGAATACACTGTACAAGCAGGTCCTCCTTGCTTGATTCGGGACAAGATGACAGTGGAACGGGTCTTGAGGGTTGGTACTATAATGGTTCATGGGTTAAGACGCTTGTCAAATCCTGGGCGATTGCTTAGTTTAGGCGTTTTTTCGCCACACTATCGACGCCTTCGGGGAGATCTGATGCTCACATATCACATGTTGACGGGTCAAATAGCCCTGATTCGCCTCATTTTTTCTTATCAACTACAATGCCAAACTTACGTGGTCACCTAAAAAGCTTCACAAGTCTCAAGCTCTCCGTGTTCGAGCTGACACCCTATTATCACCTAGAGCAATAGATGTATGGTACGCTGTGCCTGAAGTGCTAGTATTGGCGCCCATTGTAAGAGTTCAAATGTCGACTTGATGCATTTGGTTTGCAGCCACAAACCTTCCCCACCAATTCCTAGTCTCCATCGGAGCTCCATAGCCCACTTTGTCCCTCTTGATTACCGTTGTTTAGTTTCTACTCTAATACTTTCTTCAGTCCCATTCTTCTTCAGCTGTATTTTAGTTCTTCTCTTTCTTTGTATTTCTTTTATATTTTGTTCTACTTCACGTGCCGGCAAAATGGTGACTGCTAATGCAGGGCACGTAGGCATTTCTCGGTTGGCCATGGTGTGATACGCACGTGCCGATTTACCTTACACGAATCGATTCATTGAACTCTATCATCATCATCATCATCATTACACGTTAGCTGGAGGTGGAAAACACCTCAGCTATTGTGCCGCAATACAAAAGACAAGAAAAGGAAAACAGTGGCACGCCCGCTGAGTCCCCAGTAACGGATGGACATCGTTCCGGAGAGCTAACAGCTGGCTGCCGTAAAAAGAGAATCATATTATGCCTAACAGATGAGATCGTGATTGGAGGGGGATACTAAACAGGAGGGGGATGGGCAAAGGAAATCACAACACAAACGCCATTGGTGCCGGCTCCTAGCCATATCAGCAAGTGTGTCCAACCAAACGTGTTCATCGTCCTTAGGGCCCCAGCCAGGCAGTCGGGATGCACCAACCGACGCCAACTTCGAAGTGAGGGTTTTCATTTCTCTCGACCAAGTCATCACTTGGCCTCCCCTCCTCCTCTTCCAACCGCACCCACAACGCGCAAACAATGCACGTCGCGGGAGTCGGTGTGCTGGCATGCGCAACACGTGGCCCAGCCATCGGAGCCTGGTGCGTGATATAATGGTGCTGAGCGGTTCACTCGCTCTTCCTGCACCAAATACGCGACGCCGAACACGCTCATTGCTCACGCGGTGTTCCCACCAGACATGAGCTAAGCTGCGAAGGCAGCGATGATCGAAGGTGACGAGTCTCTTCATGTCAGTCGACCTGATGGGCCAGGTTTCACAACCATATAAGAGAGTAGAACGGACGGCTGCGTTGTAAACTCTGCCTTTCAGGGCGAGACTAATGTCGCGTCTGCGCCACAGGTGGCGGAGATTGGCAAAAGCACCTCGAGCTTTTGCTATGCGGTTCGTAACCTCATCTTCAATCCCACGGGTGCTAATATAGCTGCCCAGGTACTTGAATTCCTGAACGACTTCTAGCAGATCACCGCCAAGCGTTAGCGCAGGGTTGAGTCCCTGCCAATCTTGGAGAAGTACTTTGCATTTCGATGGAGCAAAGCATAGCCCAAAACGATTGACAGCCAGTGCTAATCGGTCCAGTGCTCTTTGGCATGTTTGGAGGCTGTCACAGATTAGGGCAATATCGTCCGCATACTCCAAGTCAAGAAGTCGCTCACCAGGAAGTAGCTCCACACCATCTAGGTCGTGTCCAGCGAACGCTGTTTCTATGACTTCATCAATAGCGAAGTTGAAGAGGAAAGGTGACAACGGGCATCCTTGTCTCACGCCGCTGGTGATACTGAAGGGTGGCGAGAGTTTGCCATAAACCCTCACCCTGCCCGAACTATGCGCGTACAGCGCTTTGATAATGTTCACATATTTATCAGGCACACCTTTCCTCAGCAGACAGTCCCAAAGGGCACATCGATCGACTGAATCGAAGGCACCTTTTATGTCAAGAAACACGACGACGGTGGGTCGCCAATAAACATGGCGGTGCTCCAACACTTGACGCAATGTGAAGATGTGGTCGATGCAGCCCCGACCTCGACGAAATCCGGCTTGCTCTTCCCGAATCTGGCTTTCACGAGTGCCAGTCAATCTGTGGAGAATGACAGAGGCAAGCAATTTAGAGGCAATCGAAATCAGACTGATCCCTCTATGATTGCCACATTCCAATCGAGAGCCTCCCTTGAAAATTGGGACAATGACGGAGCGGTTCCAGTCTGTCAGGACTGTCTCCTGCTCCCAAAGTCTTACTAGCAACTCGTGCAGATCATCTACTAGAGCAGGTCCCCCGAATTTGAAGAGGGCTGGGGGAATTCTATCTGCTCCTGAGGACTTATGCAATTTCAACAGCCGGATCTCACGTGCGACTTCTGCGCGTGAGGGCGGATCCAAGGAGACGGCCCAAGGAGAAGGGCGCTCAATGCCCGAAGAAGAAAGCGATAACGTAGGTTTGTTAAATTGCCTTGCAAAGTGTTCGGCCCAACGCTCCAAGCGTTTTGACAAGCCGTGGATCGGCTGCCCACTCTCATCGCGTATGGTCTCGCTAACACCAGGTCTCCTGCTGCCTGTTTCCCGTATCAGACGGAATAACTTACGATGATTACCCACGGCAGCGGCTGTTTCCATCTCAGAGGCACGATGAGACCACCAGGTTTCGCGGTCCTTCTTCAGGCTAGCCCTGAAGGATGCTGTCACAAAGCAAAAATCATGGGATGTTCCTACTGTTCCTGTCACTTTTGAATTTGGATTCGATAATGCTGACAATAATAGAATTCATCGGGAAATTCAAGTATCTAGACATGTATAGCAGCCTCAACTGAATAGAAGATGAGATCGCAAACCGCAGAGTAAAAGCTCGAGTCGCTTTTGCCAATCTCCGCCACCTGCGGCGCCGGCGCGACATCACTCTCGTTCTGAAGTGCAGAGTTTACAATGCATCTGTCCGTTTTGGGTGTGCTATACGGTTGGGAAACCTGGCCCATCAGGTCGACAGACTTAAAGAAGCTAGCTACGTTCGACCATCACTGCCATCGCAGCTTAGCACATATCTGGGGGGAGCACCGCATGAGCAATGAAGGTGTTCTGCGTCGTGTAATTGGTGCAGGAAGAGGGAGTGAACCGCTCAGCACTGTTAGATCACGCATCAGACTCCGATGGCTAGGCTACGTGTTGCAAATGCCAGCACACCGACTGCCGCGTCGTGCAGTGTTTGCGCGCCGGGGTGTGGATGGAAGACGAGGAGTGGAGGCCATGCAGTGACTTCAAGAGGAATGAAGATCATCTCTTCGAAATTGGTGTCCGTTAGTGTGTTTCTACTGCCTGGCTGAGCACCGAAGGACGACGAAAGCATCTGGTTGGATACATTAGTTGACATGGCAAAGAGCCGAGTTGAATGCCGTTAGTTTGTGTTTCTTTGTCCTTCCGCGTTCCGCTTATCTTGTCCATCCCACCACGATCTCAGTCTTAAAGCATAATGTGTTCGAAGCAGTTTGTCGTCTATTTTATTCCACAATGTTTATTGTCTCGCTGCTTCTGTCTTTTACTTTTATGTATTACAGCACAATAATAAAATAATACTGTCAACTGGACACCGTAACGGCGCTTCTCTGCAGCGCAACCATCACCAGTCGCATGTGGGCTGAATATACCGCGAGGACGCCCGCTCCTACGCGGATGTCGCAGCACAATAGTTGTAATGTGTTCCTCCCCTTCATTTAATGTGTAATTATAATGCTGGTGATGTTGCGTGCGAGTATCGGAAAAACAGCAGACATCGATGACAAGGGATTCCAAATTACGCGCAAGCCCAGCCTTCTACCCAATATGTATTCGGTACATACAGTGAAACTTGCCAGACGGAAGGAGGACCGATGTCTAAGGAGGGTCACTGGGCGTGCTCTGTGGGGGTCGACGAGACAATCAGAAGTGTATTCATGGAAACAGAAATGGTGGCATCGGATAGCGGAAGCGAAAGTAGATGAGCGCTATGTAGCAGATTGTTTTATCAGTGTGCGTGATACTACCCTATGGTCCGAATCGAAGTGAGTAGTTGTCTTTAGGGAGACCACTTCGAGCATTTGGCTAAATATCCAGTACTCAAGGCAGCGGGACGATTTCATGAAATTGCGCCCCACGTGAGTCGGTGACATTGAACTTTGCTAACGAAATAAGCATTAAGGCAATATAGAAATCCAAACACCCAAATTATTGGATTTCAGTACACAAGCGCGTGATTAGCAAATCGATTGGGAGTGCGTGTCGCGTACCTACCAACGCTGCCCCGGTTCTGCTTACCTTCTCAGTAGGACCCCTCGTCATTCCGATACTAGCTTAGACTCACTAGACCTCCCTAGCTCAGGCGCTCTCGTGATCAACCTGCTTTATAGCGTTGCTTACTAAAGAAAGGGGTGCCAGGGAAATATACCGCCATCTTACGAGCACTTTACCTTCATACATCCGGCAGAGTGAGGGTCTATGGCAAGCTTTCCTCGCAATTCGCTGTCAATAGCGGTGTGCGACAGGGCTGCCCTATGTCCCCATTCATCTTCAACTTCGCAATCGAAGACGTTCTGTCGAATGCCCTAGAAGGTTTCCAATATTTTGGCCTAGAGCTTCTACCGGGTGAGCGCGCGACCGACTTAGGTTATGCTGATGATATCGCCTTACCTGGTTACGATCCTCAGGGTATGCAACTCATTCTGGATCGTTTGGCGGTTGAAGCATCTAAGTATGGCATGAGCTTCGCCCCATCGAAGTGTAAAGTACTGCTCAAGAATTGGCTTTCACCTGCTCCCGTGCTCACTCTCCAAGGTGCACAACTTGAACAAGTAGATAGTTTCGTCTACCTTGGGAGCTGTGTTTCCGCTGACGGCACTATCAACAAAGAAGTTTCGCTTCGTATCGCTAAAGCTCGATCAGCATTTGTCAATCTGAGGCACTTGTGGTGTCGTCGTGACGTCTCATTCTCACTAAAGGGCCGCATTTACAGCGCATCAGTTCGCTCAGTATTGTTGTATGGGTGCGAGTCCTGGCCGATTCGCGTGGAAGACATGCGTCGTCTTTCTGCATTCGATAACGGTTGCTTAAGGAGGATCGCTCGTGTTTGGTGGCAACATCGAGTTAATAGTAACGACGTTTGACGTCGCATCTTGGGGAATGCAAGTATTTCCTTCAACAAACTGGTTTCGTTGCGCTAGTTAAGATGGCTCGGTCATGTCCTACGCACGGCACCTGAGCGTCTACCGCGTCGCGCTCTATTCGCTCGTCAAGGACCTGGCTGGAAGCGACCGCGTGGTGGTCAGCCTTCCACCTGGCGGCAGCACATGAAATCGCTGACGTCGTGTCTAGCCGCTGTTGGATCCGTACGTCTTCCAGGATGGGGACTCAAAGATGAGGAGTGCCAATGGCTTAGGACTCTTGAAGACATGGCCCGCAACCGGAATCAGTGGAAGAATTGTGTACAGTGTTGTATTGATTCACATGTTTAATACTACCAACATTGAAAATGACAAAAAGAGAAAAATGGGCGCGTGGAAAACAAACTAAAATGTTTTGTTCTATTTCTTGTCAAAATGTTCCATTCTTCTTGCGGCATATTAACTGAAGTGTGTTGCCCACCTTTAACTAGCATGCCACGATGATTATGACGCAATGACTGTCCCCTATCCACTGATTTCCATGGCTTTGTTGGCTCTATGTCTAGTTACTAGACTGTTGAGATTACTTATTACTTACAGGCGCTCTCGACCGCATTTGCTACAGCACCATGCACTTGACGTCGATAGAGTATACTCCATTTGCGCCTGTCGTTTCCGCACATGCTCCTTCTTCCCTGCATGCACGAGGGATTTCTCCTGCACCTCGGCAACTGCCTACATGATCAGCTCGCGCTTTGCACGCCAGTCAGCCGCCTTCGATTCCCTGGATTTGCAATCAACATTAGAACTTGATAAGCTGACGTTGATCATCTGATGTGGAAGAAAATTACTGAAACTTAGAGAATGCGATAAAACAGGCGACAGGCTGCATTGCAACATGCGTCAAGATAGACATCGTGGTTGGAGAGACGGGATAAGCGGAACGCGGAAGGACAAAGAAACACAAACTAACGGCATTCAACTCGGCTCTTTGCCATGTCAACTAATGTATCCAACCAGATGCTTTCGTCGTCCTTCGGTGCTCAGCCAGGCAGTAGAAACACACTAACGGACACCAATTTCGAAGAGATGATCTTCATTCCTCTTGAAGTCACTGCATGGCCTCCACTCCTCGTCTTCCATCCACACCCCGGCGCGCAAACACTGCACGACGCGGCAGTCGGTGTGCTGGCATTTGCAACACGTAGCCTAGCCATCGGAGTCTGATGCGTGGTCTAACAGTGCTGAGCGGTTCACTCCCTCTTCCTGCACCAATTACACGACGCAGAACACCTTCATTGCTCATGCGGTGCTCCCCCCAGATATGTGCTAAGCTGCGATGGCAGTGATGGTCGAACGTAGCTAGCTTCTTTAAGTCTGTCGACCTGATGGGCCAGGTTTCCCAACCGTATAGCACACACAAAACGGACAGATGCATTGTAAACTCTGCACTTCAGAACGAGAGTGATGTCGCGCCGGCGCCGCAGGTGGCGGAGATTGGCAAAAGCGACTCGAGCTTTTACTCTGCGGTTTGCGATCTCATCTTCTATTCAGTTGAGGCTGCTATACATGTCTAGATATTTTCTTGACAACGTCTAGCTGACCACCATCAACGAATTTGGGGTCCCTGCAAATCTTGGAGTACCACTGCACTTAGACGTAGCAAAGCATAGCCCGAATCGATTGACAGTTAGTACTAATTTGCCCGGTGTTGCTTGGTACGTTTGAAAGCTGTCACAGATAAGTGCATTGTCATCGGCGTACTCCAAGTCCTTAAGTCCTTCTCCTGGGAGACGCTCCACGCCTTGCAGGTGTTGTCCGGTGAACGTAGGTTTCATCACTTCCTCGATAAAAAAATTTAAAAAGTAGAGGTGACAGCGAGCATCCTTTTCTTACACCGTTCGGGATATTAAAGGGCTGCGACAGTTTGCCGTATACACCCTCACGCTACCCTAACTATGCGTGTACAGCGCTCTTATGAAGCGGCTATCAGTCTTTGATAATCGCTGTCTACGAAGGATTGCTAGGGTGTGGTGGCAACACCAGGTAAGCAACACAGAGGTGAGAGACCGCGTGCTTGGAGCGAATAGTGCCAGTCTTCAAGACGTTATTCTCCGATATCGCATGCGCTGGCTCGGGCATGTTCTGCGCATGCCAGCCCATCGCCTTCCACGTCGAGCGCTATTTGCACTCCCAGGGAGCGATTGGAAAAAGTGCCGCGGTGGACAGCCGATGACGTGGAGAAGGAGTATGAAGAAGGCGACCTCAAGTTTGGCAGCAGTCGGACCAGTCCGCCTTCCAGGTTGGGGACCACGAGATGCTGAATTGCAGTGGTTGGAAACATTGGACGTCATGGCCCGCAACAGACATCAGTGGCGGCAATGTTGTTCCGCAATCTCATCATCCCTTTGATACACACAAAAACTCGCAAACAAAAAATACAAAATGGCGTGTGTAAAACCAAAAAAAAATCGTTTCCCATATTTTTCAATCGCATTAGTGTTCCCATCTTCTTCACCTTTTTCTTCTGCCATGGTTCTGATGGCACAATGTCTGTTAACAGACTGTGAATAAATATATATATATATATTCCCGAGTAAACGGTTTTCAGTGGCAAATCGATCAACGGAATAGAAGGCAACTTTGATGTCCAGGAACACGACTACGGGGGCTCGCCGATAATTATAACGTTTCTCCAACAACTGACATAGTGTGAGGATCCGATAAATACAGCCGTGCTCTCGATGAAACCCGGCTTACTCCTCGCAAATTTGGCTTTCACGTGTGCCACCAAGTCTATGCAGAACGACAGAGACAAATACCTTGGAGTCAGTTGAGACCAGGCTGAGCCCTCTATGACTGCCGCATTCAGAAAGTGACCTCTCCTTCAAAATTGGGACTATTATCGACCGACTCCAGTCTACTGAAACAGGTTCCTCTCACAGCATCGCAAGTAAGTTGTGCAAGTCATCTACCAAAGCAAATCCCCAGAATTTGCAGAGCTGGAGGGATTCTACCTGCTCCTGCGGCCTTAGTTACTTTCAACAATCTGTTCTCACATTCAACTGCGCGTGAAGGTGGTCCATCTAGACGGACCAGAGAGAGTGACGATCAATGGTTGAAGTAGAAGCTGGCAACTCTAGTTGATTTAGCTGCTTTTCAAACTCTTCGGCCCCACTCTCCAAGCGTTTTGACAAACTGTGGATCGACCGTCCATCCTCATCACGTATGGTCTCGCTAACACTTGGCCTCCTTATACCCGTTCAGCCTATCAAACGGAATAATTCCCTTTGGTTACGAAGAGTAGCGGACGTTTCCATCTCCGGTGCACAGTGAGACCACCGCGCCTCGCGGTCTAACACGCAGTTTTCTCCTGAGGTTTTCGCGAGTCTCATGTTCGCTTCCAGCCTGAATGTGTCGGCGAGCATCCGAAAGTTCCAGAGATCCATTGTCCAGCTTCGCAGCTAGATTTGTTACATGAAGACATGTCTGCTACTAAAACCTCTGGTTGTTATGCGACCAGTGGTGCTCTACTGTGTTCAGGGAGCGTTTGCACAGCCCAAATTCCATCGTACTTTGATACGCATTCAAGACATCTAGCTTTTCCAGCTGGCATGTATCTATGCGCTCACAGCGCCGCCGCATGCGCCTACCGAAGCGAACTGCTAATTGGGCACAAAAGTGTGCGTGGTCAGAGTCCACGCTCGTGCTACAAATTGAGCGACGGTTTTGGGCACAGCCCCTCCAGCGGCAACTGATCGTGAAATGGTCGCTTTGCGCCCATGGCTGGTTTGAAGCAGGTGGGCGCCATGACACCCTTCTGCGGGTGCTGTGTAAGAATTTAGTGCTCGCGCGAAATAGTCGAGCATTATCATACAGGTGTAGCAACCGCTCACCGGTATCATTACGGGCGCTTGCACCCTGTTGACCACCCAGATGAAGCTTATCAGTGGACAATTTTTCAAATTGGGCGTTCAGATCGCCGGCCAGAATCACAGTATCCGTACTATCCCTCTGATGAAGGAGGTCGTTAATTTGGTGATAGAAATCACCTTTCACTGAATCAGCGCTACAATTTGTGGGCGCGAAGGCTGCACTGGCAAACGTACAACGTTTATCTACGCGCTACTTCGAAGCTCTGAACGAGCCAGACCACCTGACGGCGCACATCCGGCTATACATTGGGATCCAATCAACCAGGGCAGCTTGAACCCAGGGACTCAGAGCAATGCCCACATCGGCTTAACCAGTGTGTGGAGCTGCGTTATCTCCAAACAAACTTGGATGGTCGCAGCTGCAAGGGAAGTGGGACTGTTGCTATCCCCTCTTTGGAGCTCGGAATATTTGCTGTAAGCCATTGTTGATTGCTGCGTCAGCTGAAGACTCCTCGATATGCTGGCACCAGCTGACTGGAGAGGCAAATGTCGAGTGATTGTCCCGATCATTCGTTATTGCCTTAGGATCGCCGGCTGACGGTCTCGAGCATGATTAGCTGCCGAATCTCCGATTGGCTGAACGGATAAGTGTCGGGTGAAATCCAGATTATGTGTAACCGAGCGGCTCCAGATTGCTCATCTTCTTGTGAAAAATTACATTTTACGTGACTGCCAAAACATCGTCATAATCCCTCCCACCTCCGTTGCCAAATTGTCGCATCCCGGTACTAATAGAATCGACACATTATAGGAATCCTTTTATTTGACCAACTTAGGTTACAGGCCTGAAGTTTCACAATCGTACTACGTCACCCCATGATGTCGAATGCGAACGCTGCTCTGGCTATGACGGAATGTCCAATACGGTGATCGATAGTGATTGACTGTTTATCATTGCGGTTGAGTTAGTTATGATTTATCTAACCCCAACAAGAACGGGCCGCCAATGTCGCTTGGGGGGAGCGCAGGGTAATCACGGGACTCGCATCTTGCAGGCATGTTTCTGCTAAGCAGCAGATGTCGATCGATAGGCCCTCTTGTGTTCGGACAAGTGTTGCGTGTTGGTCCATCTACAACAAAGTGCACACGTTGAGGCGTGCAAGTGTTATTGAGAATAGAGAACTCCAAAGAGAAACGGATAAACTGATGTTGTCCGCTTGGTTGATGATAGACTTGTTGATTGGACCAGAGCGACTCCCTGCGATTGTGCGTGAATTGCAACCAGAATAAAGTTTCCTATCGAAGCAAGATGTGGGAGAGATAAAAATTGGGTGGTAGTAAACAGGGGATAAAAATGAACATGGAACGAGACGATGAGGATGAATATGCGAATAAGATGACGGGAAAGCCTGAACGGTAGTACCCTCACTCCTATCCACTTTGCTCCATACAGCAGATAGGGTGACGACCAGAGTACCAATAGATTGTTTGTAGGGAAAGTCATTGTGTCGTATTGCGTGGGCAGGATACTGTCAGATTGCCCAGGCCTATACAGGCGAACGTTTAGAGGTCTCAACGAAAGGCTTTTGTTCAAAGACCTTACCGCAAGCCAGCGGGTTTATTGCACTGGTCTACAGAAAGCCCGTTTTATAGTGTAAGGAACCACCCTCACTCCAACCCTCAAACTGGAAGGCCAGGAGACTGCCTTTGTCTGGATTCTAACCACTGACCAGTCTGGTATGAATGCCCCTGGAGTTGCAAAAATGCACCTAGCATAGCACAGTGTATCTGAGGCACGCAAACCATCACACCGCGTTAGATTCCAGTCTCGTCGGCGACGTATGATGTTTTGACGACCCGTTTTTTCAGTCGGTGAACAAAACTGTTAAATCTCTGTCTGTGATGATTAATGGTTTAGCTCGATTTACAGTTGTAGTTATTGATAGAAGCCCGGTTAGTACATCTAAGGAGGTGCTTGATTTTATTCGCTTTCAGACTGCAAACAAGTGTCTAATTCCGGGTGACTTCAAATTCCCCAGGACTTGTTGGGATGATCCTTCTTGCAACTCGGTGTTCGATACTTTCAGCACCGTTATTTCCCGCACCAGGCTCCGATGGCTCGGCCACGTGTTTCGCATGCCAGCCCACCGACTCCCTCGACGTGCGTTGTTTGCTCACCGGGGATGTGGGTAGAAGAAGAGGAGAGGTGGCCAAGCGATGACTTGGTCCAGGGGAATGAAGTCCCTCACTTCTGAGCTGGCCTCGGTTGGAGCGTCACGGCTCACTGGTTGTGGTTCAAAAGACGGTGAACACGTTTGGCTGGATACACTTGCTGACATGGCAAGGAGCCGACCTCTGTGGCGTTCGTGCTGTGAGTTTCTTTGTCCCTCCCCAACCCTTTTAGCCTCCCCCTCCATCTTCAATCTCATTTCGTAGGGTAAAACAATAAATTTTTTTTGCCTAGTAGCTGGCTGGTAGCTTACCGGAACGATGCCTATCCGTTGCTGGTAGCTCAGCCGGCATGCAACTGTTGCATCTATTTTTCCTTTGTGTATTGTATTATATGTTGCATTCTTGATGCTTCTTCACCGCAGTTGGGCTAAACCAACTTACACTTAAACTAGGTCTTTTTAAGCCGGATAAATTTCATTCCGCTTTATTTCGTTTGTTCTGCCTCCCTGAATAATGTTCTACCAACTGGCCACGTTGCTTACACTAATTGCGCTTATCTTCGGTAATTTTGTTGCGTTTGTAGCATTTTAAGTAACTTGTGGACATTTCTTACTTATCACGGATTTGTTGCTAACCAAATTACTTCATATGGTAATTTAGCGAAGAGTTATGCCACCGTATCTGTATGCATTATTGGATTTATTTTATTTCAGCTTGTCGTTTAAAGTGAATGGCTGTTGTTTGATACCCCTGGTATGGTTGCGCTTGATGTGTATGTTGACAAGGTGCCTACCTGTCTATTACCCACTACATCGTTCATACTGGCTCCAGGAGACAGTTGGTCGTTGCTGGAGGGGACGGGGTGCACGGTTCTTGTGGCCGTGCTAGGCTCAAAGAGCGGTTCCATGCACTCAGTGTGGAGCGGACTACGGTCCAGCCACCGCATTGTGTGCGCTTGATTCCCCAAATACATCGTGCTTGTGTTTGCCTGTGAAGGAGTGTGGGCCGGCTCCGTTGATGAAACGTGGTTCCCATCCGCATGCCTCCCGGTCTTATTCCTTCGGGTTTACACTGGATATGGGGTATGTGGTTGGAACTGTGGGTGGTGCAGCGCAAGCCATCCATGGTCCCTCTGTAGGCGCAGGCGTCCTGTGGCTTGCCACAGTGACAGGCAAATCCGAAACCGGATGCCGCCAACCATGTATTTCCTTCATGTATTGCGGCACAGTAGCGGAGGTGTTTTCCCACCTCTAGCTGACGTGTATATTGAATGAATGAGCTTCTTGAGTTTTCGGTACAATTACCGTTGCATCAGTTTGTGGACCTTCCCACTAGATCAATAGACGCCCAAGTACTTTCTGTTTTGAAGCTTGCTCCTACAGTCACTCAATTTTGTAAGTGAGATTGCTTACGGCTCTACTCTGGATGTCAGTGATCATGTTTGTTTATTCTTCAATTTTGCTCTGTCTAGACGTCTTCAGAGTATCCTTGAGTCATGTCCAAACACACGGCTTGCGAACTATCAAGCAATGCGACCATGGCTTCAGTTTTACGTCGGGAGATCTGTAGTCGGTAGGATTCACGTGGCCTGGAATAAATTCGAGTCATATTTCACAGAGGCCTCTGCTCATTACATCTAGCTCCCGAAGAGAAAGAGGACATGAGCACAGCCCCAGGGATAGATATTACTTGCAAGTACGTGCTCACAAACCGGTCTGGATGCTGGAGGACCTACTGAGCTGTTCCATCAACCAGCACCTATCACAGGTACCCGGAGGCTAGATGTAGGTGTACTCAACACTCGAGGACTGCTCAACTGTTGCACTGGAAGGGGTTACCTGATGGAGCCTCAGATAATCCAAAGTTCTTCCTTTATATATATATATATATATATATATTTCACAATCTGATTAAAGATAATGTACCATCTTAAACATTGCGAAATAAAAGGGGGAAATGAAATACATGAGAAGAAAACGATTTTTTCTCGGTTTTACACACGCCGTTTTGCGATTTGCTTGTGTTTTGGAGTTTTTACGTTCGATGAGACGTTGACTATTATATAACGCGGTTGAAAAATACCGTCTCCGCTGCTGATTGTTGCGCCATGGTTTCCAACGATTCTAACCACTGGCAGTCCAAATCGCGTGGTCCCAATCCTGGAAGGCGCACCGGTCCGACGGATGCTAAACTTGAGGTTGCATTCTTCATGCTCCTTCTCCACGTCATTGGATGTCCACCGCGACACTTTTTCAATCGCTTCCGGGGAGCGCGAATAACGCTCGACGGGGAAGGCGATAGGCTGACACGCGCAATATGTGACCGAGCCAACGCATGGGCTGTTTGCCCCAAACACACTCTCGAACTTCTGCATTACTCACATGATGCTGCCATCACACGCAAACAATCCTACGCAGACAACGATTGTCGAAAACTGACAATCCTTTTGTCTTCCGAGCGACTCTGCCAGGTCTCAGCCGTACAGGAGGACCGCACGGACAGAGGCAATGTATACCCTGCCCTTGAGTTTGAGGCTGTTGTCGCGACGGCGCCCTAAGTGTTTCAGTCTGATGGAACTAAGATCGGCCTTTGCGATCCGTTGTGGGACCACATTTCCAATACAGCCGACAACTGTGATGCAACTACTTAGATAAGAGAAGCTGTGTACTTGTTCCAGGACGTCACCAGCAATGGTGAGGGCAGGCACAAGCATCTGCCAATCCTAGAATAGTATTTTGCACTTGCCTGGTGTGAAACACATGCCATATTTAGCTGCCTCCATCGCTAAGCGGTTCAGAGCGTTCTGGACAGCTTGTGGATCGTCCCCAAGCAAAGCGATATCATCGGCTTAGTGTAAGTCCTCGACTCTATTGCTTGGGAGAAGCTCAATACCACAGTTTGAGCGCCTCCCAATGCTCGTTGGACGACATAATCAATGACAAAATTGAAGAGGTGGAGAACGCCTCAGCTATTGTGCCGCACTACATTGGAAAAGAAAAAATGCAACAAAAACACGCTGGCTGAGTCATAAGTAACGGACGGACATTGTTCCGGAGAGCTAACAACCGGCCATTGTGCCTCAAAAGGAAGTTTAATACATATGAATCGAGATCGTTTATGTCAAAAAGCGCTACGGTTTGAATTCGTTAATTTCAGCCTTGGTATGGGCCGATGTGTATGCGAATTACTAGAAGATTTGTGTACTTGGTGAGCAGTATGCAGGAGTCTTTGCGCGTGAGATCGTCTTGACAGACATTGAATTGGTTTCCAGAGTACTAAAGGTTTCTTGTCTAGATGAAGTTGGTGTGGCGGGAACTCAAGTGCTTAGGTTGCTGCAATGACTGTACTCTTCTAAAGCAGCTGGGCCTGATACAGTTTACCTGAAGGTTTTACATTAGTCGACTGTGGGATTAACTGGACATCTCACGACCGTGTTTCTAAACTCACTTGACAGCTGTACATTACCTTCTGAATGATAAAAAGCTATCATATCCCATCTACAAAAATAATAACAGTTGTCTAAGAATCGGATGCGTCAGGCCGTACACTGATGACCTGTTACTGTCGCGGTCACGGGAACTAGCTGTTTTCGCTCGTTTAACACGTGATCGTAGAGCACCGCTCACACTCGCTGACACGTATAATGGGTGTTTCAGAGTTCTTGTCAGTGTTTAATTATTAACACACTGCTAATCCACTGGGGATTTGACAAGCTGGCACCAACTACACCAGCTGATAGTTGCAGGACAAGGAAGTATGGTCACGAAGTTCCGGCATATTGCTGAGACTCTTTTCTTTTTGCTTGAGCTGCGTGAAGCTGAGAAATCACTTCGCTTTCTACATTTCATTTATCTTCACACTTAATATAACTCACACCACTTTCTTGCTTTTCATCCTGTATTATGATGATGTTTCCTAGGAGTTCGCCCTTCTGGTTGCTCATTTCGAATGTTCCCGAGGGTTCTGCCAGAGGTAATAGCTCAAGAAAATGTTGCTCCTCCTGTCGTACGCCTAGCAAAAATAGCATTTGCAAATATCTCGAACGAGAATATTCTTCGGAAGAGATTGGAAGAATGTTTTCATGTTTTCCGCCATATCCTACCGTTCGATTCCCCTTTGGATATGGAAAATGCCCTTCTTCATCCCTCGTTCGCTCATCCAGCGGCCATACACACTTTTTACGGAGTGATACAAAGTTACGACATTTCCAAATCGCTTCAAAATTTGCTTATCCGCCGGCATTTCTCCCTCGAGAAGCTCTGCCAAATTGCCATCATAAAAATGCATCCCCCGGTAATGACTTTAGAGAAGTTATTAGCCTTCTCTGATCACCAATTTCGGGATTTTATCATCATGGTAATACTTTTCCGCCCTTCGGTCTTATCCCTTATTGTAGTCCTTTTCCATTCTGTGGCTTCCTATGAGCCACTGGCAATTCCATTATCGCGCGGGTCACCATGCAGTACCGCAGGATATACAGACGGTATTCAATTTTTTGTCACACCCGTACATCTTTGAACGAATGTATCGTTCTTGCAGGTTCGACTTTTCCTCGCCTTATGTCATTACTCTTTCTAGAGATGTGCAAATATTCGTATTTTCCTGGCTACAGCATTGTCATTTTTACCCCGATCGTGGTACTCAAAGTGAGTTTTTTTGAGGAGTTCCACCGTTTCTTCAACACTTTCCGCATTTGTTTAGCTCGGATCCTTGAGAAGTTTGTACATAACTGAAGATTAAATTTGGTAATTTAACGCAGACATAAATATATTCTACCTCTTCGCGTTATCTATGCTCTCGCTTTGGCAAATGGCGTCCAGTATCTCACAGCTTCCACCACTAGGTATTTCTACCTTCGTTGTTGTGTATAAATATCTTCATGGTCCGTTGGACTACGTTGGGCGACCGAAGTGGAGGGTTTCGGTGTTGCTGGACCATTGAGCTCAGCCAGCACAGTTTGGCAGAACGATTAGAAATTGATAGTCGGGTTCAGGAATACCCGCCGTAGGTCTTGGTTTGCGACATTCACTCTCCATTGTGCCCTCCGTTGACTTTGAAGTCAGTTTGTGTCCCTCCGATCACTGGGATTGTATCCGACCGAAGTGGAAATTTTCGCTGGTGCTCTCTCTCACCGCCGCTCTCCACGGCGGTTTTGTCCTGGTTTGGACTCATCAGGTGATGATAACCTGATCTGGGAGTGGAACTCGGCACACCGTGGTTGGCGGCTGTCGCAATGATCACTGGACCATTGAGCTTCACGACTGTCAACTTCTCCTCGCTGTGTCAAGCTGTGCTGCCTGAGCTCAATAGTCCAGTGATCATGGCGATAGCCACCAACCACTGTTGGCCGAGTTCCACTCCCATTTCAGGCTATCTCTACCTGATGTATCCAAACCAGGACGAAACCGTCCATGGTGCGATGTGGGGATGAGAGAGAGCAACACCTAAACCTTCCACTTCAGTCGGATACGGCCTCTTTGATCGGAATAACACATGTTGACTTCAAAGTTAGCCGAAGCCACATCTTGGATTACAAATCACGACACGGCGGGTATTCCAAAACCCGGCTATCAACTACGTTGAGCCGCAATTTCTGTGCGTTTTCTCGGCCGCCTGTGAGAAAGCAAAATGATGAGAGGTCACCTAAACGGCTTCGTTTTTCTGCTTGAACACTGAGAAGCAACAGGCAGCCCATTCCACCAGCCCGCAGCCATTACTGACATAATACTACTTGTTATGCGTTTCACCTGCTTGGCTTATAGCGCATACGCCACAAGTGGTTTTTGAGTATGGAAGTGCTTAATCGTTGCCCACGAGCTTACCTCTCCAACCAAATGATAGTTTCCTTGCTTGTGGATGTTTCACTTATCTACGCCATTTCAAACTATTCTCTCTGGATCAGATCTAAGTAAGATACAAACGTTTCTTACTGGAAAGAAATGTAACACTGAATATTTACTGGTCAAAGAGACACTACCGGAGGACACCATACGCCATTTTTTGATTCAAATCGGTTCCGCTATTTATGCTATTAATCGAAAAGACTTTGTGCACAGGGATCTCAAACCTGGGAACATTCTTCTTAGCCATTGTTGCAACTGTGTTCAAGTCGGTGGTTGATATTCCCGGTCATATTATAACCTTTAAACTCGATAAGTATCCTGCCACGCTTTACTTAATCTCGAGTTTCCATCTGCTCGCTTATCTGACCGGGTGGTCAGTTTACTTATTTTTATGCTTGATCGTCGTTCACCTTTTCCAAACCCGAGTTCTGTGTATTGAAATGCCGTATATCTGGTGCACTCAATTCTCCTACAAAGCAACCATGATATCATAACATAATACCGTTGCTACTCTGCTGCACTTCGACCAAGACACTTAACGTGTTCAGGTCAGGTCAGATTTTTAGGGCGATAGGCTTTCACCTAACGTGCGCCCTGTTTATTGTACCAGCAGCCAAACTATGGCTCCCCGGCAGCTCGACGTTTGCTTTACTTCTATTGCTTCTGCAAGTGTTGGGTTGCGAGAACAAGAGCAATCTCTGTGTTTTTATGAATTATTTGGGGTGGGCGAAAATTTTCAATAATTCTGGGACTCATGGATTTATTGGGTTTTAGAGAGCAGAGAGGAGAACCCTTGTCAGCTCCGTCGATTTCTATTCATTGTCGGATAGCTGCGTGTCGTGGTGTGGCGACGTTCCTCAAGGGTTCGTTGCAGTTGCAGCGGGAACAGCAGGATCCCAGCGTCTTCGTTAAGTGTTTCTCTAAAAGCCTTGAAACATTTTTCCGAAGGTACGTCGACAATTTCCTTAGGTAAACTATTCCACTCATTCACCACCCGGGTGGACAGGGTGAGGTCTGAGCGAGCGTGGAGCCTTCGTAGATTGAACAACCTCCATTTGTGACCTCGTGTCGCGCAGTCGGCGTTGGGGTGGAAGAACTACAGTAGCTCGTTTCCGGGTTCACCAAGAAGGATGCGTCTAGTGTAGATGAAATCGCCGCGGCGACGGCGAAACTCCATGGAAAACAGGTTCAGCTGGTGAAGTCGGAGAGGGTAAGGAATATCGCGGAGCCCGAAGACAGCTTTCGAGGCACGCCTCTGGACGTTCTCTATCAAAGAGCATTCCAACATAAAAAGGGGAAAACGGCTGGTTGCCCATATTGTAGTATGAGACGTACGCATGCGGTGGATAGAGATCGGAACATCTTAGGAGCCATTCGGGAGAACGACATTCTCAAAGCAGCTAGAAGTTACTTTGCAGCTGCAACCTTCTTCAATGTGTCCTGGGACATTCTAACGTCAGAGGATACGATGACCCCGAGATCCTTTTCTTGAGTGGTGTTCTTGAGAAGAAATCCAACTATGTTATGGGCCGTCGCAACAAGACTAAACCTTAACGTGACGCGACGCTGTGCGTACAGCTTTGACCCATTGAGCTATATTGGGTGGTGCCTCCGGACCCCTTGAGAACTACTCCTACCAGGTTGGTCGATGGTGAGAGGTCAGACAAACTCAGTCGCCTGGTCCTCTTGATTGGGGGTTTGAAATGGGATGGCGTCCATTCCTGTAAAACTAAATCATTGCCACCTCCTCGCTTCCTTGTGGACAGGTTTTTGAGCCAAAGGCTTTGGATGAGGACCCTAATCGCCTCCCTGTCTAGGTCTGGGCGCCCTGGCAGTATCAGCCCACATACAACCATGACATTTTCTTCAAACATAAACTTCATCCTGCATCGGCCGTTGCGCAGATTATCAAGGGTCGCCTTATCTGCTGCATACAGCAGGGCGGATAAGCGAAAACATGCTACTGCTGGCGCCACCCTTCTTTCTTTTCCACCTGTTTCTCTTACTCCCATCCCGACCCCCATTACTAACTTTCCTTCTGTAATTCCCAGCTTAATTGACAGCAGCCGTAATGTCACTGAAGTAGACCTTTCTGCAGCCACCTCACAACACCCATCGGACGCTTATCAGCAATAGTCGCTTATAAGGCTACGCTGTCCATTTTCCTCGGCGGCGTTCAACATTCGCACTGTAAGACAATTAGGTCAACAGGCTGCACTTGCACACATCTTGGACGCACTGGGTATTGATGTGTTGTGTGTCCGAAACTCGAATCAATGACCCTCATTGGGTTGTTGAATTAACTACACCAGATTTATCTTCTCCTTATTGGTTGCACGCATCAGGAGACGCCGATGCAGCACTCACGGGTCAAGCTGGTGCAGGTATAATTCTATGCTCCAAGGTAGAGGCATCGTCGGTTGATTGGATTCCGGTGAACAGCCGTTTATGTGCAGCCCGTTTGATGAAACCAGCTAAGCTTGATTCACGAACTAGTACAAAACGCTGTTGTTTGTGATTTCCGCTTATGTTCCCACTGACCCTATTCTACAATGAACTGAACGTGCTGCTACGCAATGCTACTAGTTCAGATATTAGAGTAATTGCAGGGGATGTGAACGCACAAGTAAGGCGTGTGAGCTCTTCGGAAGCTCAGCTGGGCCGCAATTATGGACTTAACTCTGAACGGACTGACAACGGCGAGTGTCTGCTGCAACTGTGTGCGGAACACCAGTTGTTTCTTAGTAGCACTGCTTTTAGACACAGTGGGCGCCGAAGTGTCACTTGGCATCCTCCTGTAGCCGACCAGAGATAGACCCAAATTGACCACATAGCCAAAAGTTACAGGTGGCATGGTTCCATTCTGGATTGCCACTCGTACTGGAATACCTGCGTCCACAGATCATGCCTTAAGTACGCTGTCGTTTCTCCTTGAACTTTACCGGGAGGCGCACCAGGTGTCTCCTCCGATTGGCAGCTGAGAAATTGTCTCAGCCCTCTGTCAGACAAGGCTATCAAGACGCACCGCATACCGAAATTTCGCTGTCTTGTCCAAATGACACTGAGTTTCAGTGGAATAGGATCTCCGCCGCCATGCACGACGCAGGAGCATCTGCTTGTGGCACTATCAAGCGTCACCGTACCAGTCACTAGATATCCGAGAGGTCGGTGAACATGTTGCAATCCAGAAGAAAAATCCTGGCTGGCTCTGAGCACAATGTGACCGGACGGGCTATTAGGCGCGAACTAAAGCGGAGCTTTCGCGCTGACAATGACAAATGGAGGAGCCGGGAGCAGTAGGGAACTATCGCACTCTTCCATCTTATCCGTGCCACTGGTTCCATGAAACCAGGCGTCGGTGAGACAATCAGAGACAGCGCGGGTACTCTGATTCACAATAATGAGCTCCGTATGCGTCGTTGGACGAAACACTTTCAAGAGCAGTCCCGTTGACCTCCTGCTTCCGGATCTATTACTACTCAGGTGATGCAGGGGTGCCATGGACGGTTGGTTTATTGGTTCCATCGGAGGATGAGGTCCGAAACGCAAGCACAGCCCTTAATCGTTTTCGTGCAGCTGGCCCGGATTTCCTGCCTCCTACACTATTTAAGGATGGAGGTGAGGCCCTCTGCTAAGCACTGACCTCACTGTTCGAACATGTATGGGAGGAGCAAACCGTCCCGGCTAACTGGATTAAATCGATCATAGTGGCAATATACAAGAAGGGCAATCGCACTGACTATGCTAACCACAGAGTTATTAGCCCAACGCCCGTTGTGACAAAACTATTGGCCTCGATTCTCGTTCGTCGCCTCACTGTGGAACGGTAATCTCGGATTGGGGAAGAGCAGGCTGGTTTCCGCCCTGAACGTGGCTGTATAGACCATATATTCACTCGGCGGCAGGTGCTAGAGCAGCGCCACACGTAATGCCGACCGACAATAGCTGCGTTCCTCGATTTCAAGAGTGCGTTCGATTCAGTCGATCGTCGAGTCTGTTCGAAATGCTTGCGCGGAAAGGTGTTCCCACGAAATATGTGAATATCCTACTTGCTCTATACTCGAATACTACAGGCCGCGTCAGGGTCTATGGTGCCCTATCGGATAGCTTTCCGACTACATGTGGCGTTCGCCAGGGTTGTCCGATTTCCCCGTTTTTGTTCAATTTCCTCGTGGATTCTATCATGGAGTGTTTCCTTGCGGAATCTCACGATGTAGGCTTTGAGCTCCTGTCTGGTGAAAGATTAGTTGATCTTGATTATGCGGACGATATCGTCTTGCTTTTCGACCATGTTGCGATGGCACAATCAAGCCTGAATAAGCTATCTAGAATGGTCCCATTATTTGGTGTGCTCTTCGCATTTTCAAAGTGCAAAGTGTTGCTGCAGGACTACTAGTCACTTTATAACCCCTTGACCCTTGGTAACGTAAAACTCGAGGTTGTTGATCAATTCACTTACCTTGGCAGCTGCATCAGCAATGATGGGCGCATAGAAACTGAAGTCGTTTCATGGATTACAAAGGCTAGAACTGCCTTGTTGAACCTGCGTCATCTTTGGCGACAGAAGGGAATTTCCCTCCGTCTGAAAGGCCGTATATACAATGCCACCATGAGGGCCGTCCTGGTCTATGGTAGTGGAACATGGCCCTTTCGGTCTGAAGATCTGAGGCGCCTTCAAGTCTTTGATCATCGTTGTCTGCGCAGTTTTGCTAGTGTCGGATAGCATCAGTGTGTCCGCAACGATGATGTGCGTAAGTGGGCTTTAGGTAGCATGCTAGCTTCCTAGAACAACGGATAGCACTGAATAAGTTGCGTTGGCTTGGTATGTGCTACGTATGGCTAGTCGCCGCTTACCTAGAAGGGCCTTGTTTAGTCTGCCAGATGTAGGGTGGTGCAAGGCTCGCGGTGGACAGAAGTTGACTTGGCAGCGGGAAATGAAGTCACTGACGACCAAACTGGGTGCCCTTGGTCCTTCTCGACTTCCGGGATGGAGTTCACGTAACTCGCCTTGCGCTTGGCTCGAGACTTTACAGGACATGGCTCGCAACCGACACCAGTGGCGCATCTGTTGCCGTCTCCAAGTCGGAATGTCTGTTTAAAGTGTGTTTGGTGCTGAGTTATCTGCAGGGTAATGGCTGATTATGACGCAGGGCAGTGAAAGCCACAAGGAAGCTGTCTCGCCGATGCCGCCTTATCTTGGTACGATAGCCAGCTGTTTGTGACGGAATGTTGTCTACACAAGGTGTAGGCGCCTTGACCCTGAATGTTTGCTTAGGGCATTAAGTTTTTCCGGTAACTCCCCTTCTCACCCTGTTATTATTCTTTATTCTATAGTTCATCATGGTTGTATGGCAGCGAAGCATCAGTTCAAATGGCTGATGTACTGTTGTTGTTGTTGTTGTCGTTGTTGTCATCGTCGTCGTTGTTGAAACGTAACACTGCACGTTTCAATTTGCTGTCCCTGAACTGTACTTACGCCTTGCTATTTCTCACACACCCTTAAGTCATCATTGTAATTACCCTTTCCCCTAACAACTCTGTCGGTTATCATCTGCTACGATACTGCCTCTGTCGCTTTTTGACGTTTTACTTATCTCTTAAGATATTAGTGTTGCGATGTACTGTGGCCGATCTCCATATGTTTTGAGGATATCCAGAGGCTAGTCCATGTTCTCCAAATCGCCCAACAATCTTTAGCGGGATTGTGTCATTTCTAGCGGATGATTATATGATCAAGTTTAATTCTTGACATCGTTGATGTTTTCGAGCTCTAGGTGAGAAATGAATTCGTATTTTGGAATATGGTGCTGCTGACCTCAAGCTTGCGACTTTCTCTTAGTTCGGGAAACTTATCGTTGTCAACTGTCCGGCATAGTTGCCTGCATCCGGTTTCGGATTTGCCTGTCACTGTGGCCAGCCACAGGACGCCTGCGCCTACACAGGGACCATAGGTGGCTTACGCTGCACCACCCACAGCACACATCCCATATCCAGTGTAAACCCTAAGGAATAATATCAGGATGCATGTGGATGGGAGCCACGTTTAATCAACGGAGCCGGCCCACACCCCTTCACAGGCAAACATAGGCACGCTGTATTTGGGGAATCAATCGCATACAAGGCGGTGGCTGGACCGTAGTCCGCTCCACACTGAGTGCATGGAATCACGATTCGAGCCTAGCCCGGCCCTAAGGACCGTGCACCACGTCTCCTCCAGCAACGACCAACTGTCTCCTGGAGCCAGCATGGACGAGGTAGTGGGTAATAGACAGGTAATCCGCTTATCAACGTGCACCTCAAGCGCAACCACACCGGGGATATCCAGCAACAGCCAATCACTTGAAATAACATTATCAACTAAAATACATCGGTTAAAACAGATGGCTATACCGACATAACTCTTCCCTAGTTTAGCATATGAAGTAACTTGGTTAACAATGAATCCGCGATAACTTCAAAAGGCTACACAAGTTATTCCAAGAATTGCTACAAACAACTTAACTTAACAACAATAAACTTAACAATTTGCGTAAGCATCATGTGCAAGTTAATGGAAGACTATTCTGGTAAGCAGAACGAACATAATAAGGTGGATCGAAATCTTGCCTGGCTTACATACTAACCTAGCAACAGTCAAACAAATGGCGTATTTGGGAATTCATATCACCAGTTTCGATACAGGTATCCTTATACTTCACTGCACGAGTATGCAATGAGACCTGCCTATGTGGGTGCTAGGTTCAGGTTCAAAAACGCTATGTCACCTTTTCATTAATTTTATTCTCCGGTTATTCGGTGTCACTTAGTTTAGAAGAATCAGATAGTACGAAGCCACACGTAATCATTTTACTGGCGCAAAAATGCTAGCGGAGAGGACTATGAAGCCGCAACGCATTCCACGTCTCGTGATAATCTTAGTCAAATCGACCGTCGCACTATTCATCGCATCTTAATGAAACGCTCATTTACTGGAAAATATTTCTGTGGTCCACTCTTCATCATGCAGCTGCTTTGCAGTTTTTGACTATCCCCTGAACTGACAGTAGCTTTCTACTTGATGACGTACCCATGTTAATGGGAAAAACTTCCCTCACTACGAACTCTGATGTTCTTTAAGGAGCCACTGTCCCCACACTTATTTTCCACTTACGTTACCTCAATCACCGTCCATGAAGAAGCCCTCTTGCTGAACTAAGTGGACGACGTAATCCTTGGCGTCCATCTTCCAAGCATAGAGTCGTCGGTCAAACTTCACACCCTTCTGGACAACTTCGCAGCTTGGTTCAAGTCTCGTTGCCTACTGCTAAAGCCCGCAAAATACAAGGATATCACTCTTTTGCTATGTAAAGGAAATCGCTATCAGCAGATCCTAACGCAATATCCGCAAATTTGCATTGACGATGAATCTTAGGCCTCTTCCACTTCAGTACAATACCTGGGCGTGACACCAAGTTGTGGGCTTACTTGGTCCCTTCGCGTGAACGAAACATTCACTAAAGTTCGAAGACTCATTCAGTGTTACTCGCCTCATGTCTACTTCTGTACCCGACTTTTTATTCCAGTGTTTTAGCTAGGTATGTGTGTAAACGTACTGGACCTATTACTCTCCCATGATGTTACCTGGTCTGAGTAAGGACCTCAAACTAATCGCCAGATCAGTGAAGCATCTATCCCGGTGTAATGGTATTTCAAGCTCGGAACTTGTCCACATCATAGTAGCTAGACGTGCCAACTTCTGCAACAAGCGTGCATTTAATGTACTCACTGATGTTAGCCACCTCCACTGAGCGTTGTTCGTGTGCACATCAACCTCCTCGACTAGATAGAGCTACCAAACTATATACGCCTGCACAAGCGCCTGTGGTACATCAGTAGTTATTAGCTTGTTACCTTTTTTAGATCATAAAAATACAATCATTCACGAACTGGTTGGTAAATTACTATAGTGATATTTAGTTTGTCAAGTTTTTGTAACGATTGCAGTTTTATATCAATCATTATGTACTATTCGTTTTCATATCTATTCCTGTACGCGGCGTCTGTTTTAGAATTGAATATTCGCCCTTCATGGGTGCATAAAGCACATAATTGGCTAATGTAATCACCCGCTCTATATAAATGCGCCCTTCACGCCTATCTTCATCCATTTTGTCCTAAGGCATCGCTCAAACGTTGATGCACCCCGATCGCAGTCCTCTAATACCTCCACATCAACTTTCCGCTCAACTTGTGGCCAATTTACGCGAACTCCTCAATCGTTCCATTGCGCCGAAACAAAACACCGCTGCTGAGGTAGCCGCAGTCGCATTGTTCGGATTAAAAGTGGCAAATTTTCTTTGCGACTCCTCCGAATACGTCCACGCCTATAAGGCTGCAAAGGCAGTTCTCGAAGCTGTGCGTTCTTTCTTTGGATTATCACAACACCCCATTCCCCTGATCCGAGTGGAGTATGAAGTACTGTGCATGTAAGTCCACACACAAAACTCTGTGCTTGTGTGTGTTGATGGTATCTCCATAAAATTAGTCTCACGTCATCACTTTGATTTATCCGCGATATTGTCCTTATTTGATTATGCACTTGTTTTTCGTTGTCATGACGCTGTGTTTTGTTACTATCTACTGCACAAAACTGCGACTGCTGTCACCATCACACCACCATCGTCACCACGGTACAGACCTTACCCTGGCATACAAATCAGGTCAAAATAGGTCTTATGCACCCAAACGGGTGCATTTACACTATCACTGCGGATGCACTGAATGATGGGACCAGTTAAAATATACAAGTGCAAATTGAAGAACTGAAATAGAAAAAGGTGTGTAGATATCATTCAGGGAGCCGCATGCGCACACCTAACTTTCCTTGCATCAACAAGAAAACGTGACAACTAAGGTAAGATTGTGTTACGATACGAATAAGTGCGAGAGAATAAAATCCTACATTTTGAGCGCCTGTAAGAAACGGATAACGTTCGTGAGAGAGCATTATTTAGCGGATGAAAGCGGTCACTTAGAAGAGAAATTCATGCACGTGTCAAAATGCTTATGAATAATTTATGCTACTATGACATCTCTAGGCAAGCCGCTACATCTGGACATACCTTTAATCGATCATACAATCAGAACCATGTCCTTTTGCAGTAGTCCACGGAAGATTAGCGGGGAACAGTACAACGAGTGGGGTAATATATATGCAATTATACATCACACATTTAACTCCACGGCACGGAGAGCTTCTTAAGTCGGTATGCATAAAAAGAAACCTTCCAATCTTGTGAAATGTTCCCCAAACGTGCGGGGGCCAAGAGAGGTTTTGGACAAATGGACACCGAGATATTTGACAGTGCATGAAATAGGCATCGTATTACCCTTCAAGATTAATGAAGGTGAAGCATATCAAATTACTCACAACTTATCAGGGCAGGGAATTGAAAATATTACATTAGTGCATTCTAAGGAAATAAAGTTAGGGAATTTGGATGATGACCAACTCACAAGTCCCTCTAAATCACACAAAGCGTAGGCATCTCAACATAGGGGGCCTTACACCTCAGGACAACATCGTCAGCATATGTACATCCAAGGAATATTGATGGTATGCGGAACATTGATTCATACAAAGCATGAAAGGGTTGAATGGGTCGCGTCCTGCAAAACGCCACGGTCAATGCGAAGCATGGAGGAACTTTTGCCGTTTAACTAAGCAAAGTGCGTACGATTGGTGAAATAGTCACGCGGCAACTTGCAAACATCCAGGTGGACCCCATTCAACTGCCAAATAGTCAAAGATTTTCAGTTTAACAATTGTGCGAAGAGACTTCTTTTCGATAAATAACATCAGGCATCTTCAGTTATAGAGCAAACTGTGGCACGAATAAACTTGTGAAAGTCTTGATAAAATAGTATAAAGGAACATGGAGGAAGCCACACTTCTTTCCAACTGGTTACCTAAACATTATGAAATCTAGATCCATAGTATGCTCAATCAGACTAGGTGGCATACGCAAATGCACGTGACCAACGCTGGACAATTAATGCTGGAGCGGCTTTATGGTCAGGGCAACGTCAAAGCTTGTACCAGAGTTCGCTGTTTGCACAGTTCTGGTTTCAAAACTCTGATCGCGATGGCCTCGGCGATGAGTAATAGATGTTTCTTGAGCATTTTTGGGTAACGTCTAGGGATGGTATAGACCACTTTAAAGGACTCATTCATCCGAGCTTCATGACCAGTTTCAACCAAGTGTTGTAGAATGGAACTATTCATGTTCTTCACCGTGCCCTTTCGCAGCGACTCAGAATAGTGCTCAACGATCCATTTGGACAAGTACCTGGTCCTATGTCCAAGGTAGTTTGCACCACAAGTGCAAGTGAACTGGTATACGGTGAAACATTCGGACCGGACCAGGAGTTTATCCTTTAGTTACTGAAGCATTTAAGTTCTTGTTTCAGCAACTAGCTTTAGCTTAGCAGATGGATATGCATGGGCCACTGCGGATGAAAGCTTTTTGTTCAACAGTTCGAAGGCAATGTCACCTTTAAAAGGAACCTTAAGGAAGACATCCTTCGTTGGCACTATAGCAACAGAGTTTGCCGAATCAGGTGGAGTGGAATGCTTTTTAATGAATTGGATGGGATAACCGTTTTATTGCGGAGTGCTGAATGTGAGGTTTGTTTCACTTTCAACACTTCTGCACTAAAATAGCCAAAACCTGACATTCCGTGATTGCCTTTGTATTGACATCGAATCTCCACCAATCGAACGTTTAGGACAATCGTTCACATAATCGGTGTTTTGCGCTACGTACCTTCCGGTTGTCCCATATTATATACTTCGATTCTTCACTTCTGTTTCCATATGAGCTACCCTAGCCTATGGTTTTGCGTCAACTACCAACTGTTCACCTGTCAGATTAGTCTCTGTTGCGTGAACGTTCGCTTCGAATCACTTTATGACAGCAAATTTTCAGGTCGTCAGATGGGACCTTGTCGCGTGACTGATGCATCTATGTTGGATTTTCGTTCACCGCTTCTACCCCTGCATTGATCACTACTACGATCGATTTATGCTCACTTCGTCACGCATTCGTTCACGACATTGACAATACTGGGCGGTGGTTTTCTGCATCCAGCGTCGTCTCACTGGAACTAAAGTTCTGACTCATTCGTCAAGTTGGCTACTTGATGAGCTACGTGGCTTCATCCGCCATCCCTGCAGGAGACCGTGGATTCGTGAAATTTACTACGGCACGCATCCCACGACAAGTGCGCACAGAGTTTAAGTGCGAGAGGCTCTCGTTTGAGGGTTGTGCCCATCATGTACATGCTATATATATATATATATATATATATATATATGTATATACAAACTTTCAGGCGCTGGGTTTTCAATATTGTTCTAGTGCTTTTTATGTCATATTAATCTCTACCTGAGCTATCTTCTATTAACTTGCACACGTCGCTTAAGCTGGTTGTGGTTAACTTGGATAACATTTTCGCCTTTGTGTCATTTCCTTAAAATATATTTTCTAACGTCTTGAACCTATCACGGATTTTTGTTAATCAATTTCTTTCATATGCTTATTTAATGAAGATTTGTCACAGTATGTGTATGTGTTATTGGATTTATTTTACTTGTTATCGTCGTTTCAAGTGATTGGCTGTTGCTTGATATCCCCGATGTGGCTGCGCTTGATGTGCATGTTGACAAGCTGTCTATTATCCACTACCTCGTCCATACTGACTCCAGGAGACAGTTGGTCGTTGCTGGAGGGGACGAGTTGCACGGCCCTTATGGTCGGACTAGCCTCGAATCGTGATTCCATGCACTCAGTGTAGAGCGGACTACGGTGCAGCCACCGCCTTGTGTGATCTTGATTCCCCAAATCCAGCGTGCTTGTGTTTGCCAGATTCATTGATGAAACGTGGTTCCCATCCACTTGCCTCCCGGTCTTATTCCTCAGGGTTTACACTGGATATGGGGTGTGTGGTTGGAGCTGTGGGTGGTGCAGCGCAAGCCACCCATGGTCCGTGTGTAGGCGCAGGCTTCTTGTGGCTGGCCATAGTGACAGGCAAATCCGAAACCGGATGTTGTCAATATATATATATATATATATATATATATATATATATATATATATATATATATATATATATAACGTTTTTTCTTTAGGTATTGCTTAGAAGGGGATGCAAGTGGAGAATACGATGTGTACCAGTCTATTTTATCTCTAATCCATATCCTCAGTAGGCGACTTGTGGGACCGTATGCGAGAAAAGGTGAATGCTGCTGCCGGATAAACGATCGGGTGCGCAAACTGTAAGGAGCCCGATTGGTTTGATGACAACAGTGCAACCATTTGACGCATTGGTGTCAGAGAAAAATGCAGCGTTCGCTGCACATGTGGATCATCCTGACGACTGAGAGGTGAATCATTTTCGCGAACTTCGACGGCGATCTACTCGACAACTCTGTGGCATCAAGAATGCATGGTGGCTTGAGAAGACGAAGCTGATGGCATGCTACGCCGAACACCACCACAATAACGAATTCTTTGACTTTTTCTAGGTGGTGTATGGACATAGGTTGGAACCGCTGATGACTCTGCTCGATGCTACCTCAGGCGCTGCCTGTACACAGACTGCAGACATAAGGCAGATGTATTGAAAGCCCTTTGTTTGTCTCTTGATCAGTCGTTTGGAGCTTGACTGGACAATGTTTCACGGGCTGCAACGAGACTGGACCTTAACCTGGTGCGACGGTTTGCCTACCTCTTTGACCTGTAGGGTTATACTGCGTGTTGTCCCAGGGCCTCTTGAGAACTACTGCTACCAGGTTGGTCAATAGTTAGATTTCAGACAAACTTTGACTCCTGGTACTCCATCTTGGGGACTTGAAATAGGATGGCGTGCATTTCTGTAAAACTAAATCATTGCCACCTTCCCGTTCGCTGCCTTGCGGACAGGATTTTGAGCCAATGGTTTTGGACGAGGACCCTTATCGTCCTCCTGTCTAGGTCTGAGCATCCTGGCAGTATCGGCCCACATACAACTATGACAATTTCCCCAAATTCTAACTACATACTGCATCGGTCATCTTGCAGATTAATTAATGGTCGCTTTATTTACTGCATACAGCAGGGCGGATAAACGAAAACATGCTACTGCTGGCTCCTTCCTTCTCTCTTCTCCACTTGTTTCCCTTACTTCCTTCCCAGCCCCCATTACTAACCTTCCCTCTTCTATAGTTCCCCGCTTGGTTGACAGCAGCCGTAATGCCACTAGAGTAGAACCATCTGCATCTACCTTCTACTACCACCACTACCACCACCACAACCACCACCACCCACTTGAGGTCTGTGGGCAACATTCCCTCATAAGGCCCCACTTTCCTATTTCCCTCGCGGCGTTCAAATCTTGCACTATAAGACAAATGTTTCAACCGGCTGCATTCTCACGCACGTTAGACACACTTGGGTATTGACTTGTGTTGCGTATCCGAAATTAGTTGTATTAACTGCGTCCGGCTTGTCCTCTCGCTATTGGTTGCACCCATCCAAAGATACGGATGCGGCAGCCTGTGTTCAAGCTGTTGTTGGTATCGTACTCAGCTCCAAGGCTGTCCTCGTTGGTTGGCTGGATTCCGGTGAACAGCCGTTTGCGTACAGCCCGTTCGACGACCTCGACCAAGGTTGATTCACGAAGTACTACGAGACCCCGTTCGCTCCTGGTGTCCTCTTATCTTCCCACCGACTGCAGTTTTGATGCTGCCAAGGACACTTTCGACCACGAACTGAACATGCTTCCAGTTCAGATATCATAGTTCTTGCAGGGGATATGGATGCACAAGTAGTTCGTCTGGGCTCTTCAGAAGCCCAGCCAGATGGCAATCATGGGCCTAACTCCGACCGCACGGACAACGGCAGGCGTCTGTTACAGCTGTTTCTTAGGAGCACTGCTTTCAGACACAGTGAGCGCCGAAGCTTCACTTTGCGTCCTCCTGTAGTTGACCAGTGATGGACCCAAATAGATCACATTGTCATATGTTACAGGTGGCGTGGTTCCATCCTGGATTGTCTAGAGTACTTGCGTCCTCTCTGACCATACCTTGGTACGCTGTCGCTTTTCCATGAAGTTTACCGGGAGACGCACAAAGCGTATCTTGCGATTGGCAACTGAGAAATGATTCCAGCCGTCAGTCAGGCAAGGCTACTATGAGGCACTGCGTACCGAACTTTCACTCACTTGTCCTAATGACACGTAGCTTCAGTGAAATAACCTTTCAGTCGCCATATAAGACACAGGAGAATCTGCTTGTGGAACTATGAATCTTCACCGCATTGTTCACTGGATACCCTGGAGGTCGGTGTACCAGTTGGAATCCAGAAGGAACCTCTCTGTGGGCTCTGAGCACAAAGTGACCATACGGACCATTAGGCGCGCACTGTAGTGGAGCCTGCGCGCTGATAAGGAAGCCTGGTGGACCAGTCGGGCTCAAGAAATGCAGGATGCAGAAGCAGTAAAGTACTATCGCAAGCTCTTGCAGCTGACCTTTACCACTGGTCCCAGACAACTACACTTCATTGAGACAGTCAGCAACAGTGTGGGTGCTCTGATTCACACTGAAGAGCGCTGTATGTCTCGCTGAGCGAAATACTGCAGGATGAGCCAAGGGCGGTTAGTTTACCGACTCCGTCAGTGACTGTGGTCCAGATTACGACCACAACCCTCAATTGTTTTCGTTCTGCTGGCCCGGATTCACTCCCATCTGCACAGCTTAGAGATGGAGGTGAGGTCCTCCACAAAACACTGGCTTTCCTGTTCGGCTTTCCTGTTTGGAAGAAACCATCGCGGCTAACTGGAATGGATCGATTCTAGTGGCAATATACAAGAAGGTCAATGGCACCGACTCTGCTAATCACAGGAGTATTGTCCTAACGCCAGTTGTGAACAATTTACTAGCCTCAATTCTCGTTCGTCGTCGTGCGGAACGGCAATCCCGGATAAGGGAAGAGAACGCAGGTTTCCATCTTGGACGTGGCTGTATAGACCACAACTTACTCTGCGGCAGGTGCTGGAGCAGCGCCAGGTATACTGCAGACCTACAATAGCTGTATTCCTCGATTTCAGAGTGCGTTCGATTCTTTCGGTCGATGCATTCTGTTCGAAATACTTGCACGCAAAGATGTTCCCAAGAAATATCTGCTCATTAATCGAACACTACAGACCGCGTCAGGGTCTACGGTGACCTGTCGCATAGCTTTCCGACAACAATTGGCGTTTGTCAGGTTTGTCTGATCTCCCCGTTTTTGTGCACTTTCGTCGTGGACTGCATCATGGACTGTTGCCTTGCGGAACTCCACGAATCTCACGTTGTGGTGTTGCCTGTTGAAAGACTAGTTGATTTTTAGTATGCGGACCATATTGTCCTACTTTTTATCGATATAGGAGTGGCCCAATCATCCCTGAATAGCCTGTCTATTGTGGTCCCATTATTTAGTGTGCGCTTCGCACCTTCGAAGTGCAAAGTGTTGCTGCAGGACTACTAGCCAATTGTTTACCCTTTGACCCTAAATGGCGTGGAACTCGAGGCAGTTGATGAATTCATGTACCTTTGTAGCGACATCAAAAACCATGGGCGAATAATTACTGAAGTCAGTTCACTTACTACAAATCTATAACTGCCTTCTTGAGTCAGGGACATCTGTGGCATCTGAAAGGGGCTTTCCTATGTGTGAAAGACCGTGTTTGCAAGATCACGGTGAGGGCTGTCCCCTATGGGAGTGAGACTTTCCCCCTAAAGTTTGAGGATCTGCGACACTGCCTGCGAAGTATTGCTAGTGTCAGGTAGCACCAGCATGTACGCTACGATGATGTGCGTGAGCGAATATTAGGCAGGCTATTTATTTAGGACAACTAATAGCCTTTAGTAAGTTGCGTTGGCTTGGGCACGTACTACGTATGTCTGGTCACCGCTTACCGAGGAGGGCCTTGTTTAGTCTTCCAGCTGTATAGTGTCGCGACGCTCGAGGTGGCCAAATTTTGACTTGGTAGCAGGAAATGAAGTCACTGACGACTCTGTTCGGCGCCGTTGGTCTGTCGCGCCTTCCGGCATGGAGTCCACGTGACTCGCTTTGTGGTTGGCCCGAGACTTTACATGACTCATAGTCGACACCAATGGCGCGTCTGTTGCCATCTCCAGATGGAACTGCTTGTTTGGTGCTGAGTTATCTGTGCGGTAATGGTTGATTATGATGCGGGGCAGTGGAAACCACAAGAAAACTGTCTCACTGCTGTCATCTTATTTTTGCACGATGACCCTTTGTTTGTAATGTATGTTGTTGACAAGGTGTAGGCTCCTCATACCTGTGTCTGACAGGGCATTCGGGTTTTTTGCTAGACCTTTCTTCTCTCCCTGTTGTCATTTTTCATTTCTTAGGTCGCCATGATTGTACGGCATCGAAGCATCAGTCCAAATTCCTGATCTAATGCCACCGCCGACGCAGCTGTTGCTAATGATGATCCGGTTTTCAAATAGTGGTCACGTTGGTTATACCCACGGACGCCGCGGCTTTTTGCTTTACCGTGTTGGATTCTACTTTTGCTTAGGAGATAAAATGTTATACGTGTTTGCTCTGTGTGAATTTTGCATCAATACTTTGCTTTTGGTGTATTTTTCCATCTGTGTGAATTTGGTGCATAGTCTCCGGCCACTGTCGGAGATCTCACTGATTGTCCCAACTGCCGTCTGTGTCCGCCATCTTGGATTTGTTCTATAGCAATCGAACAGGTGTCTGTCAGACCACCAGCTTGACCGACAGCGTTTGTATTCAGCATACCAGTGCAGACGTTGCAACGAACGGCTTCCGCATATCTGACAGTCACAATGGCACGTACTGCTTGCCCACGGAAAGCTAAGCCCAAAGCTTCCGAAATAAACGTTAGTTGTGGCGTAGACAGCTGTGTAAAACTTATGCGATTTGGAATAGAATGCAGAAACTGTCGAAAATACTTCCATTCTCGATGTGTTCGCCTTATTCTCAGTCAGATAAAAAAGCTTAATAGTACTACTGATTCTCTCTGGTTCTGCACTGAGTGTACGTCTCTTTCACTCATCAGATGGATAACTGTGTTGGCGCAGAAGTACGATAGGCTGACAAAGATTGTAGAGCGGGCAGCAGCCGTGAGACCTGTCTCACATGAACCAGACGATTCAGCGCTTCAAATTCGATGCTCAACATCAAGCTCCAATTCAGCAGTGTAAGAGTAACGATCCAGATTTAGCCACTGTTACACTAGCGTCTCCTCATGAAGATGCGTTCGCCACACATTTCTCAGTAGAATCCGCCGCCACGCTAAACACGGTTAGAGGGCCGACAACCTACGCGTCCGTTGTTGCTACCCATATGACGGAGGCACCTCCCATTACAACCCCGCCCGCTGCCAAACGAGTTACTACTGCCAATACCACCACGGGACTCAAGACCCCATCACTTGTCCAAGCGAAGAAAGCAGCCACTGGTCCCTCCAAAAAGGAGAACATGAAACACTACCATAATTCTCTAACTGTTATATGCTCTAATGTGACTGAATCCGGGGCGAACTTCATAAAACATAAGATACTAGACGACAAAAAACAGTGGGACTCCCTGTGTCAACTAATAGGGGTTCAAACTAAACCAGTCAGTATGATGCGTCTCGTCCGTCACCCAAACTCCGTACACTACGGTGAACCGCGGTTACTCCAGGTAACACTTCAGTCAGGTAATGATGCAGAGGCATTTCTCTTGTCAGCCACTCTCCTCCGTACCACCACATGCACTGTTCGAATATTTCCAGATGTTCCTTAGAGCGAACTCCAGAAACGCAAACAAAATCTGGATGACTTCCGTAAACAGCAAGACGCAAAATCTATCCTCGT
This sequence comes from Dicrocoelium dendriticum, assembly GCA_944474145.2. NCBI lineage: Eukaryota > Metazoa > Platyhelminthes > Trematoda > Plagiorchiida > Dicrocoeliidae > Dicrocoelium > Dicrocoelium dendriticum. The sequence continues at coordinate 116,751,923 of OX104067.1, read as the reverse complement.
TCACGGTGTCCCCGAACTCCAGTCACTAAGCGAGCTAGATGTCAAAACGCATGACCGGGATGAATGGCGTTTTATTCGTGAAGTGCTCTCATTCGAAAATGTTATTGCTAATTCGACATTAACTTTACCGCTATCACCTAGCTACAAAGCGTGTGGTCCCCAGGTGATGAAAGTATCATTGCACTCCGAACTGATGGTAGAACATGTGATCAAAATGTGGCACAAAAGCGTAAAATGCTGCCATCCGAAATACGTATAAAAGCAATAGGCACCGGGCCACAGATAGACAATGTAACACTAAGCAAGCAACTTACCAATACAATTCTGTCATCGTGTAGCTCAGAATGGAAACAATGCCGAAAGACACGGACTCATCATCATCATCATCATTACACGTTAGCTGGAGGTGGAAAACACCTCAGCTATTGTGCCGCAATACAAAAGACAAGAAAAGGAAAACAAACAGTGGCACGCCCGCTGGGTCTCCAGTAACGGATGGACATCGTTCCGGAGAGCTAACAGCTGGCTACCGTAAAAGAGAGTCATATTATGCCTAACAAGTGAGATCGTGATTGGAGGGGGATGTTAAGCAGGAGGGGCATGGACAAAGGAACTTACAACACAAACGCCATTGGGGTCGGCTCCAAGCCATATCAGCAAGTGTGTCCAACCAAACGTGTTCACCATCCTTAGGACCCCAGCCACGCAGTCGGGATGCACCAACCGACGCCAACTTCGAAGTGAGGGTTTTCATTTCTCTTGATCAAGTCATCACTTGGCCTCCCCTCCTCCTCTTCCAACCGCATCCGCAACGCGCAAACAATGCACGTCGTGGGAGTCGGTGTGGTGACATGCGTAACACGTGGCCCAGCCATCGGAGCCTGGTGCGTTTTATAATGGTGCTGAGCGGTTCATTCGCTGTTCCTGCACCAAATACACGAGGTCGAACACGGTTATTGCTCACGCGGTGCTCCCACCAGACATGAGCTAAGCTGCGAAGGCAGCAATGATCGAATATGACGTGCCTCCTTATGTCTGTCGACCTGAAGAGCCAGGTTTCACAGCCATATGTGAGGGTTGAACGGACGGCTGCGTTGTAAACTCTGCCCTCGAGGGCGCGAGTAATGTCGCGTCTGCGCCACAGGTGGCGGAGATTGGCAAAAGCACCTCGACTGCTGAAGGAGGACAGGATGATCGCCCTCATGTTGACGCTGAGAGCTCTATACAACAACCTGAACTGGCCCTAGGACCTGCGTCATCGGTCCTACAATAAGCGACCGGCAGCCGACCCCGAAAGGGTCGGCATAGACCCTCACCGGAAACCAGCATTCATACACACGCTTCTGATCACCGATGCCCTCACCTGTTTGTATACCAATGCACAATGTCTTCTCAGCATGCTACCCGAACTTCATATGCGTCAGGTCTCCACGCCTTGGGACCTAGTTATGGTCACCGAAACATGGCTGAACACGGAGATCACGGATGCTGAGGTTGCACTACCCGGCATGAATTCCATTCGAAACGATCGACCTAGCAGGGGAGGGAAGTGCTCATGTATTATCGATCCGACCTGCATGTTGATGTCATTAAGGACCCAGAAACGAAAGTCGTCGATCCTCTTTGGTGTCGTATGCACCTAAGATGCGGTGATGTGTGTTTACTGGCAATAGTTTGCCGCTCTCCAATGTCCACCTTGGAAATTTATCAATGCCTAGCTTCTGCGATGAAACGAGTCCTGGCACGACCATACAGCCACATCCTTCTGGTGGGGGACTTCAACCTGCACGCAATGGGAGTTCCAGCATCGCACTACGAACAATTCAAGGCTGATTTGTAAGAGGCGATCGCTGATATACCTCTGTACAACCATGTCACCTCTCCTACGCGATCCAGAACTGGTGACACACCCTCTGTTTTGGACCTTATACTTTCCAACGAGGAACTAATGGTCGACACCGTGGCCATAGATGCACCAGTTGGCCGTAGCGATCAAGCGATTTTGCTCTTTCGTTACATCTGTAACTCGGAGTACATCAGTGTGAACAACGTGGAAACTTATGTCGTTACACATTACGATAAACTGTCCAACTTCGTTCAAGAAATCGACTGGTCCTTCCTGGCCGAGGAGCCGCCCAATGTTGCCTGGATGTTGTTCGTCAATCAATTCACTGAGCTAGTGACAAATGCGTCAAAAAGCAAAGTCCTTCGCCCGAAACAAGTGAATTCGTTCCTGAGGAGCCGTACTAAAAAATGCATATGCTTAAGGGTTTCAACCTGGCTCGCTTACAAAGCCTGTCCAAGTAACCTGACCTGGGGTGCTTACACAACTCAAGGAAACCACTGCGCCAAGTTTATCCGCGAAGACAAACTCCAGGATCGACAGAAGTTAGTGGCGAAGACAGGGATCGTTTGAAGACTGCGGTCATTGAGCTCAAACGCCGTACAGAGGAAGGTGAGACTGACTTACAAATTGTAAATTGTCGGGTGATCAAGAAGGGTTTACGAACCCTTATCAATCGGTTGCTCAACCTCCAGGCACATCCCGCAGTGCCTCCCAGAACATCCGTGTGGCATTCGCCAACGTGTGCAGCCTAATGAACAAACGTGACGAACTGTGCCGCTTCGCTGTCTCGGAGCGGCCGGGCGTTTTAGGACTTGCAGTAACTTGGCTGAACTCCGACGTCATACCCCAAGTGGTCGTGTTGTCAGGATACTCTTGTTTCCGATGCGACCGAAAATCAAAGGCTCACGGTGGTGTTCTGTTGTACATAAAATCGTCACTATCTGGCAAACTTACCAGCACCTATCGGAGCGAGGATAGTTTATGCGAGCAATTGTGGTGCACAATCCGTCTCAGGCGCGCAGAACTAATAGTGGGGGTTATCTACCGGAGCCTATTAAACCGTTGTTGCGATTGGCTACCACATGTACAGAAGCACATGAGCCGCCCTCAGTTCTTACTGATGGGGGATCTAAATTTACGTAAGATATTTTGGCCAGATGTTCGACTTCTTCCCGGTCATGGCAACGTTGAGGCTCAATTCGCTAAAATGACTATTGAAATTGGGCAACGCAACATGTCATCCAACCGATGCGCGTAACTCCGCACTCGGCATCTTGTCTAGACCTAATGTTTACGAGCTGCGAGCAGAAGCTGAACGAGATCAGAGTCATCGAACCTCTGGCGAACAGTGACCACTGCTCCATTGTGACAAGCTTATAACTGTCGTTACCATATTACAATCAACGGAAGCCGACATTCAACTATTAGAAGACGGACTTAAACGGGCCCGTCCAAGCTGCAAGTCAGACTGATTGAATACTACCACAGGATGCGTCACTTGAGGCGTGGTGGTCATTAATAAAGGGGAAGCTTAACTCGCTCTGTACTCGGTTCGTTCCCCTTAAGTATTCAAAGATCGGACCTGTCAAACCGCATTGGTTTGATACGGAATATAGACAGTTAGCGCGACGGCGTCGCAAACTTTGTGATGGATACATCAGCTCGGTTTGTGATGAAGATTACACGGTGTACAAGAAACAGCGTAACTTATGTAACACCGCAAAGATCAAGAAACGCCGGCAGTTCCAAGAGGAGCTAGCATCCTCGGCAACAATTGCACCCAAAAGAATATTTGCCTACTTGAAACGTCTGCTGAAACCTGGCGGCGGCCTACCGGTTTTAGAGAGGTTAGACGGAAAGACGCTCATTTCAAGCGCGGAGCGCGCGGACGCCTTGGCTACGCACTTCCTCACTGTATTTTCCAGTAAACCGGCGGCGGTTCCAGTACCGGCACAGGTTGCGCCAGTCTTGCTGACAGGGTACAATGTGATGCCGTCGAAGTGTACCAGCTACTCGTCAACCTCGATGGTGCAAAGCCCCCCCGGACCAGACGGACTTCACCCACTAATACTCAAGTCCCTATCGATTATCATATCACCAGCCGTGACAAACCTTTTCAATAAATCACTCTCTAAAGGATCTGTCCCGAACGACTGGAAATGCTCCATAGTGAGCCCGCTTCCCAAGGGTGGTGATCCGAGTCAACTAGAGAACTATAGACCGATCTGTTTGACTTCAGTATTATCCAAAGTGCTCGAGAAGGTTGTGAAAGAGTGTCTGCTATCGTTCTTCGAATCGATGGACGTATAGACGCCAGCGCAATATGGCTTTACGAAAGGGCGATTCTGCATCACCAACTTGATGTACGCAAAGCACCAGTGGATACAAGCTCTCAACGAACAGAAGGATGTTGACGTGGTGTACATTGACTTTCGTAAGGCTTTTGACATAGTGGACCACGAGGTACTCCTTGGAAAACTGAGGACATACGGAATCGGTGGCACGTTACTTCAATGGATACAGAGTTTATTGTGGGACGAAGGTTTAGAGTACAGGTCAATGACTATCTGACAGAATGGTTCCCATCGACTAGTGGCGTGCCTCAAGGAACTGTACTTGGGCCAGTATTATTTCTTCTTCATATCAACGATCTTCCGCAGCAGCTCCAGTCACCATGTGCCCTGTTTGCAGATGATTTGAAAATCTGGAGGATCATTGAGAAGCAGGAAGACTGCGCTCGCCTCCAGCATGACTTAGAGCGACTGTCAACGTGGTCCACTGAAATGCAACTCCCTCTTAACGCAAGCAAGTCGGAGTTCATCAGTATCACCAGACGTCAAGCCACTCAATCATACACCTTGGACGGCCAGTTGCTCCATCCCAACACATCTGTCAGAGACTTAGGAGTTCTCTCACGACATGATATGAGATCAGTAGAAAATACAGAGAAATTGTATCGTGCGGGACTTCGTTTGCTCTGGGCATCAAGACGCAGTTTCTCCACATGGTCCGAAGAAACCGTCCCTCGTCTATTCACCTCGCTCATTAGACCAATCCTTGAATACGGCGCCCCAGGTTACCATCCGATAACCCAATGGGAAACTGAACAACTGGAGAAAATACAGCATATCGCAACTGGAATGATACCGAATCTACAAAAGCTTCCGTATGAAAAACGTTGTGAAAGGCTCGGACTCTACACACTATCTTATCGCCGAGTAAGAATTGACCTTATTACGACCCATCTAGTACTACACTTGAATCACTTCCCCATACTGCGGCCAATATTTCACCTGCGGGAACACTGTAACACCCGAGGACACCGTTACAAACTCAGGGTCCCCAACATGAACAAAGTATCACATCAGATTTGTATCGAAAGAAGAATCGTAAACTTATGGAATACACTACCCGAAGGATTAATGGAGGCCGATTCTGTGAAGTGTTTTAAAACCCGTATCGACGATTTTTTCGGAAAACTGCTTTTGTGAAACCATGCACATACAGTGCCAAAAGAAGACATTGTATGTCCGGAAATAATGACGCTAGTACAAATTCCTAACCGAACGAGGATGAACGATTAACGAACCAGACACAACTGCTGATGATTCACAACTAAATGTTTTTGATTTTTCGTGATTCGATAGAGTTGTACAGAAACCTTTCTACTTGCTCTTAAATGCAGTCTCAGTCTCAAATAGCTCCGCAGAGTGCAGCGCGGGATCCCGGTTTTACGTGCAACAGATGGTCTTGCGCAAACTGCACAGGATGCAGCCTACGTGCTTCGCCAATACTTCGTCCATACTTTCCGGAGTGAACCATCATTTCATCCGTTTTTTACGCAGCTTCCATCGACACCAGGGTTCAACCACGTATCGTTCACGGCAGCCAATGTTATGAAAACACTAATGTCATTGCGCGTGCACAGCTCACCTGGCGTGGATGACATCAAACCGAAGGCCCTGAAGACAGCGGCCATGCAAATTGCCGAACCATTAACTCGGTTCTTTCAACGTTGTCTCGATAAAATGCAGGTTCCGACAATGTGGAAACATGGACTGGTTACTCCCATTTACAAAAGTGGTAATCGTTACGAGTCCTCAAACTACCGTCCAATCACTCTCCTCCCAGTTGTATCCAGAGTAATGGAACGTATAGTTGCAGAGGCGCTCATGGAATACCTTGAGAGTAACAACATCCTAGTGTCTCAGCAACACGGATTCCACCGAAATCGATTCTGCACTACAAACTTGCTGCTAGCCCGAGCAAACTGGACTGAGTCAGCCGATGCCAGAGTGGGAGTCGACGTTGTCTACCTGAACTTCTCGAAAGCGTTCGACCGTTTGGACCACCGCATTCTCCTTCACAAGCTGCGAAGCTATGGAATCGGTGATACTTTACTCGGTTGGATCAGCAACTTCCTCGCTCAACGTCAGCTGAATGTGAGAGTCTGCAGCTCCATTTCGGACCCAATTGACGTCCAGTGTGGCGTGCCTCAAGGATCGGTACTGGGGCCACGTTTATTTCTCACATTCATTAACGATCCTGGCAGTGTACTGCAGTTGAATTTCTTAATATTTGATGATATTCGATGATATCGAAATTTGGCATGATATCAGAACATCAGATGATCACATGGCATTGCAGAGCGATCTCGACAGGGCTTATGCGTGGTCGTCCGATATCCGGCTCCAGTTCAACGTGACCAAGTGCAAAGCCGTAAGTGTACGCCATCAGCTTATCTATGAATATCGACTTTGGGACCAGCAATTACAACGTGCTTCCCAAGGAATCATCCTCGGGGTGATCGTGCACGACGACCTTGGTTGCTCTAGACAAGCTGAAATGGCATCAAAAAGAGCCAGTCAACACCTTGGACTCTTACGGAGGGCTTTCGGCAATTTTGAGTCATCAATTCTTCCGCAAATGCTGAACATCTACGTGAGGCCTCACGTGGAATATGCGATCCAGGCCTGGCGTCCCTTTCGCAGGCGCGACGTCGATGCACTTGAAACTCCGCAACGTAGAGCGACCAAACTCGTTAGAGGATTGTTTCATCTCTCCTACCAACACAGACTGCAGTCCCCGAGATTGTACAGTGGTGGATATCGACGTCAGCGAGGAGACTTAATTCTGGTTTACTTAACATTGATGAACCCAACTCACCCATATCGCAGTCTGTTGCAGCTGAGCCGAAATACCAACCTGAGAGGTCATCAGTTCAAACTGGCTACGCACTACAGTCGGCTTGACTGTCGACGAAACCTTTTCTCCCTCCTAGTGTTCCGTGCCTGGAATGGCCTTCCGACTCACGTTCTCCTTGCCCCTACATTAACGCTTTTCAAAAAACATTTTGATGGAGCGTTTTCAAACTTGCATTACTTGATATAGTCTGTTCCACTTGGAGGACAAAACAATGGAAACCTAACCATGTGCTTAACGGCCCTCTCCGCAACCTGGTGGTGATGATACATGCAGTAGTGTCCATGTGAGTAGCCTGGATGTAGCTAAACTGGATTAACCTTTCACATCTGTCAAATGAAGAAGCAAACGGGTGAGCGTTGTCGTTTTCCTTTTTATTTCTCACGCACTTACTGAACTATAACGGCTCTCTATATTATTTTGCGTGTGCACATCCCATTCCCACTTAAAACTATCGTTATGCAGTAGTGCATTTGACTCTGTGGACGCTTGAAATAACGATTTACTTATTCGATGATCCTTCAAATTTTAATTTTTACTCCAACCATCCTACGGGACTTGTCAAGCATATGCTTTTTTACCTGTGATAAATCATTGTTTGTGGTTCATCTGGTAATCTTATCTGGTTATAATCTGGTCATCATGACATGCGCAATTATTAAATGTTCGAGTGTTGATGAAATTGTGGCAAACCGCTACTCGACTAGGGAAACACTCAAGTATGATTAACCGGTTTGGAATGCTGGCACTTTGGTGCATTAGTATCAGTTAGTCCGCGCCTGCCGTATGGGCTAAGGTAAGCAACTACTGATGTATCCGTCCCCGAGGGCTCCCTCTAGGCAGACGGCTCGCGCAAGGATGTCTAGGTCTCTCAGTCAACTTCTTCATGTCATTTTGTCGCGCAGCCGGTGAGTCGTCTTGCAATTTCATCCATCTACTAGGCGTTTCTTCAAACGATGCGCCCTCACAATCAACGGGCATACGAGCGACACGACCAATTTATCGCGATTGCAATTTCGCTTTCACTTTAGCCCCCATTAGTGCGACTTCATACGGTTCCTTTTGAAGCAACAAACCAGTTCAGTTCCAATTCTGTTGTACATTTATGATCCCAGCACCGAAGTGCAGTGGATGCAGTTGCCACGACTCACATCGCAAAAATAACACTAGATGGCAATGGCAAGATAACTGGGTTGAATGCAAATACATTTTAAAGAAAATGGAGGCAAGAAGGCGCGTTAGACTAATCAGAATGGAATGAAAATTAACAATCAGATACAAGGAATCGAATGCAGAAATGCCACTGACTTCGTGACTGCGCCAAGTCGGAAGTGGTCTCCAACCGTAGGTGTGGACCATCCCGAGGCCCCCATCCAGGAAGACGACACGCACCAGCCTGACCAAATCTCTCAGTCAATTTCTTCGTGCCCCTAAACCACGTCATCGACTGGCCCCCTTGCGGTTTCGCCCAACTTGATGCAGCCACAGCGTATACTGCATGTCGAAGAAGCCGGTTAACGCGCATACGGAAGACATGACCTAGCCAATCTAACCGATTAAGATTCAGTCAAATCTCGAGTGAGGTACCAAAAGGATAAAAACCAACTGACAAGCCTTAGCATTGTTCACCCGATGTTACCACCAGACGTGAGCAATACTCTGCCGGCACTGGTGCTCAAACGCGTGTCTCATGTCTTCGCCGCGAACTGGCCAGGTCTGTGATCCATAAGTAACACTGGTCTCAAACACCAACTGGTGAATTTGAGCATTTTAACCAGTTCACTCTTCAGGTACCGATAATCGAAGACAACGAGTTTACTAATATGTTTAGTGCGAAGTTGCCATATTTTTTCCATAATGTACCATCGGTCGCGCTGTGTGTAGTACCGCCCATTCTATCTTCAGCTGACAGGCTGATATCCTACCATGTTGTGAAAGCCACAGATCTGGAGGAAACGTGCGGTATTCTCTTTAGTAGTTTAGCCACCAGAGATCTTACGGATTACTTTACATTTGAAGCGCTTGATCATTTCGAGTGCTTGTTCGGGGCTGCCCAGAGCTGATGGCGCCTCGGCCTCGATATCTTGCAGTTTGACACTACGAGGAACGGACTGATTCATACGTTGCTCTGCGTCACTTTGTCCTGCTGCGCTTTGTCATGTGCATATTCTCTGACTTTTCTAGAAATTGTATTCACAAATGATCAGCTCAGATTTTACTGACATTTATGTATTGCTGAATGAACAAAGGGAGAATGTGCAGATGATGTTAACTGTCATGGACCTACAGTAGTATAGATCCGCCATTGTATGTGACCTATCGCGTTCAGTTTCAGTACAAACGCAGTTTCCCTCTAAATGTCCGATGCTTCAACTCAAGCAGTTAGCATTTGCGTTGATGCTCGGTGGAGGAAACGGCCCAGCTAGTTGAGGTAAGGCAGAGTTTGTGCGATGTTTAGTAGAAGTATTTAATGTAATAGCATTTCAATAAATTGCGATCATTTGCGCTGTAGTGAACTAGAGGCCTTATACTTTAAGCACGACTTGGTGGCAATGTTTGCTGAGAGGCGAGTCCAGCTAGTGAACAATCTGGAGTTCTCGTAGGACCATGTGAGGGACAAAGCGATTAAAAAATCAATATGGTTTCCAGCTAGAAGCGAAACCTGGTTACCTAACTTCCAACTGCATTTGTGTATGCATCACAATTAAGAATGCGGGTAATGTGGGATGTAACACGCCTTCAGAGAAGGGAGATACTATTTAGAACAGTATAGTGACTTATTTGTTCTACCTACCAATTTTTTCGTGTCTTCATCGTATGAGGTAACTTTTCGCTCCATGTATAACAGTAATATCAAGATCATGGCTAACCCCAAGGATGTCGATGTACGCATGCCATCATCAGTTATTTGATTGGGTATTAATCGAGAGGGGTATAAAATTGAAAGTGAATCGTGGGGCCTAATGTCCTTCTCACTTGTCTAACCCACCATTATACTCTAGTTTATCTTGCTCCACGGCAGATCTTCATTCCTAGTAATATACTTACAAGACTCCGACTTTTGTGTCTCTCACTAGCGGAAATCTTGCATGTGAAACAGTCACTGTCACAATTGGAGAGGTCATTTTGAAGCACGTGTTCTCCCCAGGCAGGTAGCACTCAATGTCTGTCAGCCATTGTTAAACTTTCCATCAATAATCTCCTGCAGTCCTTCCTTCTCACACCGCAAGCCCATGTTCACTGCTCCTTAGTATACCGCGGCATACTTCTTCCCCATATGATCTCACTGTCGTCTCAGTCTGGTTGAGCTAATGTCCGAATTTCCTTTGGTCTACTCTTGTTTGTTGCGGATTGTTTCCACTAGTTTCCACTCCTCTTCTCTAATTATTTTCCAGTCTGTTGCGCTCTATGAACGCATACAACATGTACCTGGATCCGGATGATCAACAAGTGTTTCTGAAAGAGGCTCCTGCCGTATTAAACTCCATCAAACAATTTGGCCTTCTTCTTCACCACTCAAACGAAAATTCCCCTTGGTCAAATGCAGTGTTGCCCCCTAGCTTGTTGTACGATTCAACTGTACCGGACCCTGCTACGTACGGTCGAAGATCCGTTTCAGTCCCACCGCCTGAGGAGCCCATAACGGAGGAAGTCACGCTAACTTCTCCCATCTACATAGGTCCTTCTGGTGATGATTTCACCGTCACTGCTCACGACAACAGTGGTGTTCTACCAGTGCCTGTTCTCCCTGAGGTGAGAAAGGTTGTATGTGGGCCTGCATACATTGTGCCTGTGTTCACACTGAGGTCACACAGGATGTGCCTCGTCGCTGTATTTGGGCCCTGTTTGAGTGTGATTAGGCGAGTTCCATCAAGTTCATTCCCCATGTTGTATTCACTTACGCGCTATACAAATCCCGACAGCTCGGCCGGTGATCGGAAGGATTACGTGCCTGCCTTGTAAACCGGAGGTCACCGATTCGAATCCGCGTAGGTAGGGCGACCTCGCGGTATACTCAGCCTACGCGCGATTGGTGCGGATCGTGGGTACAGTGTACAGGCGTACTGCTGATGCCTTTTTACACCGACAGTATCTCTACCCATTCGTATATACCGTTACCTTCGCTATTGACCTCGAGAGACGGTGCGGGATGGTGTGTCCAAAGAGCAGTTCCACCATGCAACATGCTACTTCATGACATCCTCAACTTATGCATGTATATTTTGCCTGTCCCTCCCTTACTAGGCCGGGCGCATAGCACTTATTAAATAAATAAATAAATAAACTTTTATTCTCGACAATGCGAGGCACACCTGTACAGGCATGATCATGTTCAGCTAACATAGTGTGATCAAAATGTACAAAGAGTACATGTTTGGCATAACAGTGAATGTAAGTGTATGGGTGTATATATGTATGTAATTGGCTATGAATGTAGCTTGTATTTTTGAATGTGCCGCAGAATTTTTGACTGTTGTCGGTAGGAATGTGAGAATAAGCGATTGATGTCCGTGGGTTGGGTACCATTTTCCGGATGTCCACGGGTCAGTGACTTTATTTTGTGGCGAGTCACATCCGCCACGTCACAGTGTTGATAAGCAGACATTTGTGGCTTTTTATAGGGAGAACGCTTGCCGGGCGAAAACCCACCACGTCCTGGAACACTGCCGCCGAACTATTTGCTGGAACGGGTTAAACCCGAACCACAGCTGGCACCACGAGGAGGTTGTTCGGCTAGCCAGCCGAGCTTTTGTGATAGCATCACTTGGATTTGCTTACTCCTTCACATGGATCTATTTTCTGCAGGCCCTGAAAAAATCGTGGTTTGCATTCTCATGATGTGTAAGCTTCGGAATTCTCATTGTTCATGGTGTTTGTGTGGGTAGAACTGCGTGTAGAGGAAAGTATCGGAAGTACGTCGTTACACAACATCTGGGCCTCGTTGCCACGCGACCACCAACATTCTTGCGTGAATTGTACCGCGGGACCGCCCCTATCTACGAGGATTCGAACTGATGACCTCAGGATTACAACGCGTAAGCGTAATCTTTTCGGCCGCTGACCGATGTATGTGTGCAGAGCATTGTAAGCTACTAGGTGCACAGGCATCCTGTGACCTTTCGGAGTCACAGCGATGGGTGATAGGTCTTGAGCCGCTTAGCACAAGCAATATGTTCCCACACTGTTTCATTTATCTATTATTTTTTTGTTACAGGGTAATGGGGGTATTTATCGTGTTTGCGAAGTTTCGTCGCAGCTAAACTCGGTCAGACAGGCGCCACACGTCCTATTCGGACTTCTGAGTAACGCGCATCCACCGGATTCGAACCCATGACTTTACTTTTACGAGTCAGCGAGCTATGCAACTGAGCTATTTGTGACGGCAGCAGACTGCCACAGCTGATTTCTGACTGTGATATAGCGCGGATCATCCTCAATTATCATGTTCTTCATGAACGTGGAGAAGACAGAATAGACTCCCAGAGCTACGACTACCTTTTCGTTTTTTCTTATAATTGTATATTACCACTTTTTTGCCTGAGCTGGATGGTCTTCGCACGCGAACTCAGCAAGACCCTGTTAAGCATGTGGCACCGCATGGACTTAGTTTCATAAGTGGATCAGCTGATCTCCTAACACAACTGCCAACCCGGATATCAGCCGACATTGTCACCCGTGCGAGCTTAGGTATTTTTGCTGTACTTCAGTGCTATTCTTTACTGCGCATTTAGCCTATCGGACCCATGCACTTCCGCATATACTTGTAATTCAATTCAATTTAAAAGCTTTACGCACCCTGGAGGGTGGCTTTTCAGCTGTTGCACACAAGCCTTCAGCATTGTGAAAAGAATACACAACAAGTTTATGAGCAGCAACGACGGCAATATTGTTACAATACAACTTTGCTTGTAAGCTCCATAACGATGGAGGTCCGGTTGCACAAAATACTCGCCAAGTATGGGATTGCGACTGAGTTGTAGGCTTTTATACGGGCATAAATGGATCTGTACTTTTGTCTGGTTGAGGAAGCTGATATACGATCAAACACTACACTATAAAGACTTGCATTAGCGAGTATTTTGCGGCAAATCTTTTGCACGAACTGGAATGCGTACGCACATTGATGTCAACAAACGTCTGTTTTAGAATGTAACTACATCGCGACAATTGTGTCAATGACCTATTTGGATTTTGAAACGCTTCCTTAGGAAACCTGGGAATCTCAAAGCGGAGCAATAAGTCCAGTGAGGTAAGACGCAAGCGGTGTTAAATCACAGTATTAGGTAACGGGGGACAGTGGAGGATTGCAAACGAGCAGCGTAAAATGAAAGCCTCCTCACTTTCGTAAAAACTTCATTCACGTGGAGGGACTGTGATAGATCACGGCTGAGTATAACGCCAAGATACTTCACAGACTCGGTGAAGTGCAACCTCTCATCATCTATGTGAGCTTCTGGGTGATTCATCAAATTACTTATAACGACAGTCGTTTGGATGGAAAAAATGAACGTCACTGCATTTTAGTGCATGTAGTGATAACAGTGCCTATTACCCCAAGTCGAGTAAACTTGACACGTCCAGAGAAATAGTCTTTCAGAAAGTAGACACTGGCTAGTTGGATTTCGGTCCCATATATACTGCCGATAGCATTGCTATAGTGGAGAACACATATTCGCACAGATTTGATCTTTTTATCTAGTGACACCAACACTTAATCTACAAGGTAGGCAAATGTGTCTTCAGTAGACCTCAATCTACGGTCAGCAAACTGAAGCGGATCATCTGAATGAGTTTGAGTCATTATCCTTTCAAGGATAATCTTTTCGAAGACCTTAGGTTTACTGAGCTGCAAGCAATTGGCCGGTATTTATCTGGCATTGGTGTAGTTCTTGCATTTCTCCAACAGTCGACTATTTTACCTTAATGTATTCACGACGTGTACAGGTCATCAAGATGCTGGGTCAAGTAATCAACACATACCTTGAAGACAAGGGGAGATACTCCGTCCGGGCCAATTGTTTTATTGGAGTTTAGCTTCAGCAGTTGAATGAGCACAGTATTTCTGTCAGTGACAGATGAAGAACTTCTGGTACTGTCCATTCATAAGAGGATCATGTCCTAAGCATTTGCATTTATGTTCACAAAATTGAATGTTAGTGACCAACGTAACTGCCGATAAGGAAAATTTTTTGTACTTTGAATTTTGTCTTTCACTGCATCGCAGTCGGAGAGAGGAGTTTTGAAGACATTCATGCACCCTTTCGAAAACGAATGGCAAGTTGAATCTCACTCTTTTGAACCATATCGAGTCAAGCTTCAGCATTTAGTAGCGTCATTTGTAATCGAATGCTTGTTTTAACCCCGAACTCAGTCTGTCAATGCAAAGGGTGTCCTGTTTTGCATGCACCACGCATACTGCAAATGCGCAAATGGACGAGCACCACCTATTTCGTAAATGAGACATCCGACTGGCTGTAGAACTATTTCTTTTACCGACCCCAGAACCACCTCCCTGAGGATGGCATTCATGAATTCGGTTTTTTTCTTCGGTTGTCCCATCCCAACTGATCTGTCATGTTTTCGGCTGGTTATCATAGGGTTCTAGTGAATGCAATATTGGCGTACATAACACCGCAGCAGTTCGTCACACGCATATGAGGAGCATTACCTAGCTAGCGCAGGTGGCTGTAGAGTTCATCAGAGGGTACTACTTTGTGAATACCAATTACTGAACCGCCGTTTTGCCCTCACCATTGCTTTCCTTGATTCACAACGTAATACTGTTTGTTTCAATGACTCTCTTCCAATACTTGCGCCGTTTCTATCAATTTTTACGCAATTTATTCCTCTATTCTGTGCTGTCTTATTTCTGTTTGCGTCAACGTCACCTTCCAGGCCATTTGAAGTCGGCACCGTTGTCACGTATTCATTCGTCTCGACATCTTTAGTATGTGAGGCCACGCATTTTTCACCGAACCGGTAGTCACCTACATCTGACCACATTGGTAGTCACGTCTCGGATCTACGGTTGTAACCCCGAAACTGATACTTTGGGCTCTGTACCGCATATTACTATCGAGTTCTTTTTTCCTCAGAAACATTTGTCGTGCAGCTACAATAACAAAGCAAATGGAATGCTCTGAATACCTTTCCACTTATCCGTTGCCACCCGCAAATGTCTGTGGAACTTTATACCACTGCCTTTTTCCGTGTTGTATCCGCAGACGTGTTCGTTGTTAGTAGCCTTGATCCCTGTTACACAGCTCTCCAAAGGTTGGCCAAGCGACGGAATTTTATTAACTTCTCTCATCACTTCAGACGGCTTGTTCTTTATGGCATGAAGCCATTCGTAATGATACGTTGTGAGTGCGATTTGCAAATGGTTCTATGGTCCGTTCGCCACTGCCATTCGAGGCAAACTCCATCGATCGAATGGTGTTTGAATTCTTTGGGATGTTAGGTAGGACCTCTACCCCCCCCCCCCCCCTTAAGGCCCTCGCTTCGGAGCTGGCCTCGGTTGGAGAGTCTCGGCTTCCTGGTTGGGGTTCGCAAGACGATGAACACGTTTGACTGCATACGCTTGCTGACATGGATCGGAGCCGACCTCAATAGCGTTCGTATTGTGAGTTTCTTTGTCCCTCCTCATCCTTCTTAGCCTCCCCCTCTAACCACGATCTTAGCATAATATACATAAATAGTTATATTCTCGATGAAACGAGACACGCCAGTACAGGCATTCTCAAGTGGTTGACAGAGCCACAGAAACACTATAAGCGTGGGTACACCGAACGACAGAGATAAGTGTTAGAAAAATACATGGCTCGAAAAACTATACCTACTTTTTGCCTAGGAATGATGCATGTATAAAGGGCATGCTCATTGGTGTTAGTTATGTGTCGCCAAATCGCGGTAAGGTCTCTAAGTGTTTCTGTTACATACATGCTGAGTGGGGGTTCGAATGGTTCCGGAGATTGATCTCCATTTTTAAACATAATAACTGTTTTTTTGTTGCGAAGTTGCCGGCTGTTAGCTTTCTGGAACCATGCCCATCCGTTACTGGTGGCTCAGATGGCACGCAACTGTTGCATTTATTTTCATTTTTTTCCTTTCTATATTGCGGTACAGTAGCTGAAGTGTTTTTCATCTCCAGCTTATGAATGAATCAACCCCCTTAGCCAACGAGTCAAGACGGGCAACACTTATCGCAACGTTTAATAACTGATTGGATGGTCATTTCGAAGTACTTGTTGCGTGATTGAATTACGACGCGTAATCTCAATTGGTTTTCGGTTAGGTAACACCCCAGTTACGGTCCCAGTGATCGAATTGACCAAGGTTCACTTCAGTGCAAACCACGGTGCACATTGAGATTGCTCGTCGCTATCCATTCGTATAACGTGTACTGCAAAGTGGCCCTCAAGTCATTGTTTGATTTCACTCGCCGTATTAGTCTATCACATATAGAAAAGCGGCTCTTTTAGCTGGCTATCCCATCTGTTATATGTACCAGATGCGATTATGCAGTTGACCATGGCTTGGTACGACCCACTCTCAATGCTAGAAGTGACTGGACAGCATGGTCATCATCAGTACACATTAGCTGAAGGTGAGAAACACACTCCAACTATTGTGCTGCAATATAAGAAAATAAAATCTAAGAAAAGCGAGATACTAAACATTATAGAATAAGAAAGGTAACAAAGTGCTTAGTAACATATTATGCCCCAAGACTGAAATCGTGATTGGACGGGGAAGGTTTGCAAGATGGGAAGCGAGAAAGAAACACAGCACAAACGCCACTGAGCTCAGCTCCATGCCTTGTCAACTAGGGTATCCAACCGGAGGTGTTCATCGCTCATTGGTTCCCAGCCCGGTAGCCGGGAGAGGCCAACCGACGCCAACCTCGAAGTGACGGCCTTCATTCCTCTTGACCAAATTATCGCTTGGCCACCCCTCATCCTCTTACATCCACACCCCCGGCGCGCAAACAATGCGCGACGGTGTGCTGGCATGCGCAACACGTGGCCCAGCCATCAGAGCGTGATGCGTGAAATGACGGTGCTGAGCGGTTCGTTCGCCCTTCTTGCACCAATTACATGACGCCTGAGACGCTCATTGCTCACACAATGTTCCTGTGCCCACGCGGTAGGTTATTTTGCCTTTCAATGCAATTTTACCGGTGAGTATAGGTTAAGAACTCTTGCTTTCGTTTCATTTAGATTAGTCCGTTGCGACACGTTTTTATTTTCGATTGTACTCATAATAAAAATTTGTAGCAGCGGCATGGCTTTGCCGTGTGACAGCGACGCATGTAGCTATACTGGTGTTCTCGCTCTTTCTACAAACGACCGATTGCTTTTCTTCTATTTGGCCAACTTTTCTCATCACCTTGTTATTTTCCTACCAATGACTCCGTTGTTTTCTGCTCATGCGCGTCCATTATCTCTTTTCTCTTGGTGTTCAGTCTTTCCCTTGTATGTCCAATACCATTTCACCTGACGTCTTTCGCATTCTGGACGACACACCCCATCCAAACATTTGCGTCGTGTACCTACACGCCCAACTTGCCAATTATTACTACGCTATGTGCAAATATCTTGCGGCTCACCAATTTGTCCTGCTCTCCATTGAACAACTGCGTAGCTGTACACTCGACCGCACCATGCCTTCGGTCACGGTGGTCGTCGAAGTGTTGCGGATTATGTGCAAAATGTGCATGATCAAACGGAAATACTCTTTGGGTTTGCGAATCATTCGGCAAGCACTCATGTTCACCAGGTACGTGCGTGCGTCTGCTTGTGCATGTGTGTCCGCCTTTGCGCGTTTTTGTGTTTAGTTCGATCCGTCTAACTAACACACATATTTCTGTACTCCCTGTTGTTGGTCAGTTGTTAAGCATTGCTTCCCTCCGCACTGGCAGTATCATTTTATGATGCATTTTAAGTGATTTTACCACTATCCATAGTAGGTGGAACATTTTCCCGAAACAACTGTACGCAGAAGTGCTCCAATAATTGCAGGTGCAATTATTTTGCATTGTCGTCAGGAACATATATATATATATATATGTTATACACAATCTGTGGTACAGATATTGTGCCATCGGAATCATGGCTGAATAGGAAAACAATATGAATAATAAGAAAAGAGCAACAAGAAATGCTTTTTTTGTCAAGTTTACCACTCACAGTTTTTGAAATTTTTTTTTCAGTTTGTTCGTTTTTAGGGGGAGGAGGAAGGGACACCGCAACACACTGATGCACACGTCCGCCATTGACATCGATCTTGAGCCATAACTTCCAAGGTTTTCAACCAGCAAGTATCCTCGTCTCTCGGACCCCAACCAGGTAGTCGACAACAACCGGCCGAGGCCAATTGTTTCGTCAACTTTTTCATGCGGCTTCTCCATGTTGTAGGCTGTCCACCAGACCGTCTCTTCCAGCCCTGTCCAGCAAGTGCAAACAACGCACGACGGGGGTAACGCTGGACAGGCATGCGCAATACGTGTCCCAACCACCGCAGTTGATGCAGTGAGATGAGCTCCTCGAGCGAGTGGCTTCCACGTCCCAAGACACGCTGTCTAACTTCCACATTGCTTACGTGGTGCTGCCACCACACACGGGCAATGGACCGCAGACAGCGGTGCTCGAAGACGGATAGCCTGCGCAAGTCATCTTTACGAATGGGCCAGGTCTCGCATCCGTACAACAGTACAGCACGAACAGTTGCACAATAGACCCGCCCTTTGATGGAGAGACGAATGTCGTGGCGACGCCACAAATGCCTCAGCCTAGAAAAAGCGAGGCGTGCTTTCGAGATGCGCATCGAAATCTCGTCTCCAACAGCCCCGCCAGCAGTGATACAACTTCCCAAGTAGACAAAGCTCTCCACAACCTCCAGTGTCTCACCAGCAAGCGTGAGTGCAGGCAGAGGCACCTGCCAGTCTTGAAGGAGAGCCTTGCATTTGGATGGCGAAAAGCACATACCATACTTTGATGCTTCAATCGTCAAGCGGTTTAATGCAAGTTGGACGACCTGTGGATCGTCACCTAGCAAGACGATATCATCAGCATAATCCAAATCAACAACTCGACTACCTGGGAGGAGCTCAACGCCAGCGTTCAACGAATCGCTCAGAGCGTTCTTCAGGACATCCTCAATGGCACATTTGAATAGGAACGTAGAGATAGGGCATCCTTGTCGAACTCCACTGGAGACCACAAAGGTAGGCGAAAGCATGCCATAAGCCCTAACCCTGCCCGAGGTCAGACTGTACAGAGCGCGCAGTATGGAGACGAACTTCTCGGGGACACCGTTCCTCAGAAGGCACTGCCACAGTACTGTACGATCGACAGAATCGAAGGCAGCACGGATATCCAGGAACACAGCAATCGTTGGCCTCTGATACACATGGCGGAGCTCGAGGATCTGGCGAAGTGTGAAGATTTGATCGATGCAGCCGCGACCAGGGCGAAACCCAGCTTGTTCTTCTCGCTGCAACGATTCGCCTGTTGGGGATAGCCTGCGAAGTATGATGGACACCAGCAGCTTGCAAACGACGGGGACTAAACTTATTCCTCTGTAGTTGGAGCAGATTGTGCGCAGGCCCTTTTTGAAGATGGGTACGACTATCGATTCACCCCAAGATGATGGAACCTTCTCTTTCGACCAAATTTTCGAGAACAAAACGGTGAGTTCTCGGACCAGCGATGAGCCACCATCTTTAAATAGAGCTGGGTGAAGACCATCAGGGCCGGGAGCTTTATAACGCTTCAGGTGCCGGAGCTCCTGCTCGATTTCCTGGGAAGAGGGAGGGTCTGTTGGGGTAGACCACTCGGCCCCAGCGCGAGCGCCAGAGGTAGCAGATGGAGCTGGGGGCCAACAAAACTGCGAGCCAAAATGTTCGGCCCATCGCTCCAACCGTCGTTGAAGATTGGTGATTAAGGTGCCATCCTCTTCGCATATTGTTTCACTTATACCAGATCGAACACCTTCGGTGACTCGAAGGAGATGGAAGAGTTTCCTGGTATTACCACAGAGACTAGCAAGCTCCATCTCCCTAGCACGTTCACACCACCAAGCTTCGCGGTCCATTTGCAGACTCCTGCGCAACTCTCGACCAAGGTATTGGCGTTCTTCAACGTGTCTCGAATCCGATGGGATCAAGCGGCGTTTGTCCATCAGCGACAAGGAGTCGGCGGAAATCCAATGTTTCGGTGGGTGACGGGTAACTCCACAAGTGTCGATACTGGCGGAAACTAACGCATCTTTGATATGCGCCCACTGCGAATCGAGATCACCGTCAATAGTTGAGCCAAGCAAAGTTGACAGTGAGGCTTGGTACCTGGTTAAAACCGCAGCGTTTTGTAGATTTGCGACGTCCGGTCGGTAGTGGGCGCGCTTAGGTGATCCTCCGAAACGCATGCAAATCTTAGCACGAACCAATGCGTGATCAGAGTCCAGAAAAGTTGACCAGTACGATCGGCAGTCCATTACGCTTCCGCGCCATCTGTAGCTGATTGCTATGTGGTCAAGCTGGGAGCACTCTTGCGTTTGTGAGGGCGGGCGCCAGGTAGCAGTCTGTCTCCTCGAGTGTCGAAAACTAGTGCTCGAAAGAAACAAGCGATGATCAGAGCAAAGAGCAAGTAATCTGTCTCCATTGTCTGATCGACTGCCACCGAGACCAAAACTACCCCCAATGTGGTGCTCGCTTGGTAGAAGGCGGCCAACCCGTGCGTTAAAGTCCCCGGCAAGAATGACTATATCCGTCCGTTTGGAGGAACGCAGAAGTTCATGTAGTTGTTGGTAGAATCTATCTTTAACTGCATCCGGGCTGCAGTCTGTAGGGGCGTAGGCGGAGACGACAAATAAGGCACGCTTAACATCTCGACACCTGCTTACGTTACATGAACCTCTTAGTCTGACTGCACATAGTCGGCTGTTGACTGGGATCCAGTCAAGCAGAGCTGATTCAGCCCTGGCACTTAATACAACCCCAACACCAGCTTGACCAGTGGCGGTAGATTCTGGGTCTCCGGAAAGCCGCAAGTAGTATTTGGCGTCAGAGTTTACCGGAGAGGCCATTCTGATGACGGCGCTAGAGTCTTGTAATCTGGTCTCTGAAAGACAACAGATGTCTACCGATAGCGTTTCAAGAGTACGGGCCAGACATGCTTGTCGTCCGATCTGCATCAAAGTTCGAACATTAAACGCTGCGAGGATGAATGGAGAACCAGGTCGGAGAAGAGCTGGAGCTTCGGTGGAGTGAGAGGCGGTTGCGATCGCAGGACATGGAGAACCGGGAGTTTGGCTGTTACTTCCATCAGCTGCGAGACGTGGGTCGTTTGTGACGGTGACCGTAGAAGACATAAGAGTACATGTAGATGAAGGACGGGAGGTGGGGTGGTCTGTGAGTGGACGTTGAGCGGTTGAGTCAGGAACATATCATCATCATGGGTTTGCTCCGGGCATATGATCTGTCTCTCAGTTCTTGTACAGGTATTGAAGGATATATATCACTCTCGGGAATCGGTAGAAATCTGAATACTGTATTATAGAGCAAGTAGAAATGGATTCTGTACAACTCTTTCGAAATATGGCGAAAAACGTTATAAAATTGTCAACCGTGAATATCATTGTCGTTCTCATGTAATATTTAAAATATTCGACTTACGATATATCAGGATTCACAAATGTGATATGTCATCGTAAGTGTGCAGTCGTTCTCTGAAGCGAATAGAGGCAAAATACAAATCTAACAACGTTTTGAACTGCTGCACAGATGTTGCCTCAATCACATGTTCGGGCAAACTGTTCCAAATGTTTACCACTCTCCTTTCGAAGCACAGTGGGTGGGGAACACATTTCATTTCCGGCACGACAAGTTTGTATCTGCGTCCACGTGTGCTGCATGGTCCTCGTAAGTGCAGTATTGGCCTTAGCATGGGGAACTCACCAAGATGTAGAATTCGGTAGGTCATAATGAGGTCGACTCGCACCCGACGGTAGGACAAAGTGTAGAGCCCTAGTTTCTCGCACCGGTCTTCATACCCAAAGCCACGTAAACTCGGGATCAGCCTGGTAGCAACGTGTTGGACCCGTTCGATCTTTTGTGCCTCGCCTCGGGTTATCGGAAAGTAGGCGGGCGAACCGTACTCTAGCGTTGGTCTAATGCTAGAAGAGAACAGGCGAGTGGCAACCTCTTCAGACCATGTGCCGAAGCTACGTTTGAGTGCCCAAAGCATGCGCAGTCCGTTCCGATATAACCTGTTCGTGTTGTCCACGGACTTCAAATCGTAGCGTGAGAGTACACCTAGGTCCTTCACGGAGGGTGTGGGATATAGCGTTTGGCCGTCAAGGGTGTAGGTTCGGCCGTCTGCACCCTTCCCCAGGCTCATAAATACCGACTTGGCTGGGTTGACCGGGAGAAGAACTTCTGCAGACGATGTGGATAAGCGGTTGAGATCTTGCTGAAGTAGGCCACAGTCATCGGGAGCGTCGGTTTCTCTCCAAATCTTCATGTCGTCCGCAAACAAGGCACACGGCGACCGGAGAAGCTGTGGTAGATCATTGATGTGGATCAGGAACAGAGTGGGCCCCAGCAAAGTGCCTTGAGGCACGCCACTTGTAGAGGGGTACCAGTCAGTTAGATGGTCGTCGACATGTACTCTCCACTTTCGTCCAACAAAAAAGTCGCTGATCCACAGGTGCAGAGAGCCACCGACGCCACACATGCTGAGTTTGTGAAGGAGAACCTGATGGCTGACCTTGTCGAACGCTTTACTGAAATCGATGAATATCACGTCGACGGACTTCCCCTTGTTTATTGCCTTCAACCACTCATGCCTCGTCACAAGCAGGTTCGTAATGCATGAGCGACCTTGCATAAAACCGTGCTGTGCGGGCGTCAGGATCTCGTTTGACTGTAGCAACTGCAGCAATCTCTTCTTCACGATTTTCTCAACAACCTTTGCCAAAATAGGTGTCAGACAAATTGGCCTGTAATTGTCTACTTTGCTAGGGTCGCCGCCTTTCGGAATAGGCTTCACCACCGCACATTTCCAGTCAACCGGCAACGAACCTTCGAACAGCGATTTGTTGAAAAGGTCTGTCACGACAGGAGAGAGGATGGTTGAAAGTGACTTGAGAACCAGTGGGTGAAGCCCATCAGGTCCGGCAGGTTTGGTGCCGACAAGGTTGGCGAGTAGTTGAGCTACCTCTTCAACGCCACATTGCAGACTATCGAGTTCGGTAAAAACGGTACACGTCGAACTCGGAACAGACACCTGGTTATTCGCAAATACAGAAGCGAAGTGCGCCGCCAATTGCGGACGCACGCTCAGTGCTGGAGGTTAGGGGCTGTCCATCCGTGCCATCCAGCACTGGCACATCACCTGCCGGCTTCAGGCGTCGCTTCACGTATGCAAAGATTCTCTTTGGGGCGGTCTTCGCGGCTAATGCGAGCTGCACTTCAAAGTGTCAGCGTTTATTCTTTTTCGCACTGTTGCAGAGGTTCCGCTGACATTTATACCCTTCGTAATCATTGGCAGAGCCAGAGAGAAGGGATTTGTCCCACAGTCTGCGCCGCCTCCGAGCCAGGTTTCCATACTCCTTATCAAACCAATGAGGCTTAATGGGTCCAACCTTTCGACATTTCAATGGCACAAATTGGGAACATAATGATGTCAATCTCTCTTTTATAAATATCCAACAATCTTCCACAGATGCAACTTGTGACAGAGACCAATCCAGTTGGCTCGCGGTTCGAGCTAGACCATCGAAGTCCGTTTTCCAGTAGTTGGGAGCTGGTTGCAGCGGATGTGAATACGGCAAAGATAGTTCCATATCAGCTATCAGTACTGAGTGAGCAAATATCCCAGGTGTAGACATCAGAACAAGAGTCAGCGAACAAGCTCGTTTTCGGTGGATCTCATCAGGCTGGTACACCACAACTAATAAGAGTAAAATAAGTTAAAACATTAGTCGGGAGGAAAATTCAAAGGGTAAAATCAAAGGTCACGTGCTTGGTTCACAAACGATCAATGGCATGTCAGCTGTATGTTTCTCAGCAGGGGTTACTGTAATAGGGGGCCAGGGAAGAGAGAGAATCTGAACGAATTGTTTTTGTGCACATAGGTCTGGATTCTGGAGGCGGATGGCGATCGCTTCGGCTATTGCTAGTAGGCGACATCTTACCGCTCGTGTGAAGCATCCAGATACGCGGTAAATTGGCTGAAAACTTTGGAGCATATCGATCCGGTGGTTAAAATCAACTAGATGTGCTAACACGGCGCTTGTCACTGTTTTAGTTCCACCTGTAGATAGCCACCTCGGGCAATGCTCACGGATTCTCTCAGACAGTTTCCTGGTTGTTCTTCCGATATAACTTGCTCGACATGAACAAGTAAATGAGTATACACAGAAAGAAGTACTTGACCGAGGAAGTCTGTCCTTGAGATGAAGCCTTACGATTGGTGTTGTAGTAAATCTTAGTCGTAGGCTTGCCGCGTAGTACGTACGGTTTATGGCGTCGGATAGCCTTCTAGACGTTGCCTGCGCTATTCCATCCCCTTTGAACGGCAACGACAGATAAACCAATTTCTTTTCAACCGAATCGGTTTTAGCCCTCGATTCTCGGCACTCCATATTTCTCCGAACAAACTTTTCGGGATAGCCGTTTCTCTCAAAAAGGCCAGCTAAGAAATTCAGCTCGTCCGAGAGCGTGTCCTCACTACATATCCTTCTTGCCCTTTCGCTTAAACATCTAATCAAGTTGCGCTTCTGACTTAGTGGGACAAAGCTGGCAAAATGTATGTATTGTCCATTCCACGTGGCTTTTCTGTACACCCTGCGTTGGATCGACCCATCTGATCTTCTGCTAATTTGGACGTCTAGGAAAGACATCGTACCATGACGTTCTGATTCCAAGGTAAACTTAGCGTTGTCGTGCGCTGAATTAAGAAGGGATAGAATTTGCTCTGTGCAGCATTGACTGTCTGTTACACAAAATATATCATCCACATATCGGCCATAATAGGGTAATACGCTAATGACTCCGCTCAGGTAGTTCTTTTCTAATTTGCTCATGAATACATCTGCCAGCAGCGGTCCTAGCGGTGAGCCCATTGCTACTCCGTCTTTTTGTCTGTATATTACCCCATTAAACTGAAATTGTATGTTGCTAGTACACAGCATGAGTAGCTGTTTCAACCGATTGTTCGACAGGCTGACGTTCAACTGATGTGCTCGAATGGTGTCGCACAAATAGTCTATTGTTTCTACCAAAGGAACATTCGTGAAGAGCGACACAACGTCTAACGAAAACATCTTTCTTCCGGTTAGGTGAAGATGTTTTATACTGTCTAAAAAGCTGAATGTATCCCGGAGACTATACACGGATAAAACTTTTCTCACTGGTTCTAAAAGCTTGGCTAGCCACTTGGCTGTTGCGTGGTAAGGTGAGTTGCACATGTCCAATATGGGTCTAAGTGGCAGCCCCTCCTTATGTACCTTTGGCAGGCCATAAAGTCTCGGAATTACCGTCCCCGTAGGTCGAAGTTGTTCGAACGTGGTAGAGTCAATCGAGTTTTCTTGTTTCAGTTGTCGCAGAAGCCTAGTAACTGTCTTTTCTATTGCCGCTGTTTTGTCCTTCTCATTCTCCATTTTACGAAACCTTGCGCGATCGCTGAGAATGACCTCCATTTTCTGAATATAGTCAGATTTCTTCATCAGAACGATCCCTGCCCCTTTATCCGGCCTAGAGAGTAGCACATTCTCGTTTTCAGCCAATTTACCGCGTATCTGGATGCTTCACACGATCGGTGAGATGTCACCTACTAGCAATAGCCGAAGCGATCGCCATCCGCCTCCAGAATCCAAACCTATGTGCACAAAAACAATTCGTTCAGATTCTCTCTTCCCTGGCCCCCTAGTACAGTAACTCCTGCTGAGAAACATACAGCTGACATGCCATTGATCGTTTGTGAACCAAGCACGTGACCTTTGATTTTACCCTTTGAATTTTCTTCCTGTTTGATGTTTTAACTTATTTTACTCTTATTAGTTGTGGTGTACCAGCCTGATGAGATCCACCGAAAACGAGCTTGTTCGCTGACTCTTGTTCTGAAGAAATCTAAGCACTTAGGAAGCTCCGACATCACCCTCCAACTTCATCTCTTCACTATTTAGAGGAAGGTTGCATATCAGGGTTGACTGGGGTCACTTCGCACTGCTTTCCTATGAAGACTTTGCATATTGGTGTGTTTCATTGATTTTGGTCTGTGCAGGAATCACAAATTGATTCCTCTTTTGCGCTCCGTTAGACTCCTCATTTTCCACTACAGGGCTTAAATCAACGGAGTTGGCACCATCTTATTACACAGTCCTAAAATGTTTCCGTGGACGATACGGATAATCGATACGGTTCTTTTGAATCTCGGATTAGCCGCTTCCTAGGTCAGAAATTAAACTTGTAACTGCACATTTATCATTGACTGAAAAACCGTGCCTACCTAGGCACGAATCATATACTCAACGAGGCCTTCTCTTGAGCACCCGGATGAATGATACGTTATTGGCAGATAAAATGGATCTATTCATACCCTCCCACTATACTAACCTTGACTAAGGTTCCTTGCTACTTGAAATTACCACGGGCCGATAAAACGCCCTCTATCGATTGGCTCCAAACCGAGCATGTTGTCATTGGCTTAGTTTCAGCTACATGGATATATCTCTTTTTGCTGCTTCCGTACAGTATTCTAACCTAAAGGTGCTGTCATTGGCTGCCTTAGCTTAATAAACCTTGAACTGGGTTGGTCCGAGCTTCTTCTGAGGTCACCGGTATTGCAACAAGCTTGCTTGACAAACTCTTAGTTGGGGACCTACCTGAAGTGATGGTTCTAGGATTTCGGGTCTTTCTTCTAATCCTATTCCACTGCTTCCGTAGAGCGACACTGCATTACATATCTATGCGTAGCCTTCATGATGCGTCTCATTTCTATGGTAATGTTTGGAATTTTTGCTCACGTCGAGTAAATCAATTGCTATCCTTCGGTTTATGTCCTCTTTTGACAACGCTTATTCGGATGTGATCTGGCATATCAACCAGGCATAACCTTGAGGCTGTGCTCCGCAAATTTACAAAGAATGTTCACCTTCGCGTCTATGGGAACCTTTTCCTCTTGACGGCAGTCTGTTTGGATCTCGCTTTCGCTAAGCTATACCACATCGTACTAGAATATGGCTAATATTTCTACTATCCGGCAGCTAATGCCTAACCAACGTAAACAATTCAATATCGGCGCCTTGGTAAACCATAACCCTGATCAATTCTGTTTTTCATTGATTGCTTCTATCAATCCTTTATCATTTTTTCTATTCACTTAATTGTACCCTAGCATATATATAAGTCGCTAACAGGACTCATCATCATCAACTGCAATACATCTGCCATTTAAACTGACTCTTCGCTATCATGCAACCATAACGACCTACGGAACGAAAATTAATAGCAAGGGTGAAGAGAGAACTTGCATAAGCTTTAACGCCCTAAGTAAACACTCAGGATCAATGTGCCTACACCTTGTCAACAATACACCATCACAAACACCTGGCCATCGCGTAACGACAAGTGTGCATCGGCGAGACAGCTTCCTTGCGTCTTTCACTGCCTTGCCTCATACTCAGCCATCACCCCATCTTCATCATCATCATCATCATCAACAGCAGTACATCAGCCATTAGAACTGACGCTTCGCTGCCATACAAACATGAAGACCTATGAAATAAAGAATAAGAAGAAGGAGATAAGGGGAACTTACCTGAAAACTTTAATGCCCTAAGCAAACATTCAGGGTCAAGGCGCCTACACCTTGTGTAGACAACATACCGTCACAAACAGCTGGCTATCGTGCAAAGATAAGGCGGCATCGGCGAGACAGCTTCCTTGTGGCTTTCACTGCCACGCGTCATAATCAGCCATTACTCCGCAGATAACTCAGCACCAAACACACTTTAAACAGACAATCCGACTAGGAGACGGCAGTAGACGCGCCACTGGTTTCGGTTGCGAGCCATGTCCTGTAAAGTCACTAGCGAAGTGCAAGGCGATTTACGTGGACTCCAACCCGGAAGGTGAGACGGACCAAGTGCACCCAATTTGGTCGTCAGTGACTTCATTTGCTGCTGCCAAGTCAACTTCTGTCCACCACGAGCCTTGCACCACCCTACACCTGGCAGACTAAACAAGGCCCTTCTAGGTAAGCGGTGACTGGGCATACGTAGCACGTGCTCGAGCCAGCGCAACTTATTCAGTGCTATCTGTTGTTCTAGGGTGCTAGCATGATTATCACCACCTAGTACTCGCCTACGCACATCATCGTTGCGGACACGCTTGTGCCGTCCGACACCAGCAATGCTTCGCAGACAACGATGATCAAAGACTTGAAGGCACCTCAGATCTTCAGATAGAATGTGTCAAGTCTCACTACCATAGAGCAGAACGGCCCTCATTGTGGCCTTGTATACACGGCCTTTCAGACGGAGGGAAACTCCCTTCTGTCGCCAAAGATGCCGCAGGTTCAAGAAGGTAGCTCTGGCTTTTGCAATGGGTGAGCTGACGTCAGTTTCTATACGCCCATCATTGCTGATGCAGCTGCCAAGATAAGTAAAGTGATCAACCACCTCGAGTTCCACGTTAACAAGGGTCAAGTGGTCATCAAGTGGCTGGTAGTCCTGCAGCAACACTTTGCGCTTTGAAGGTGCGAAGTGCATACCAAATAATGGGACCATTACAGGGAGGCTTTTCAATGTTGATTGAGCCGCCGCAACATTGTCGAAAAGCAAGATGATATCGTCCGCATAATCAAGATCAACTAACCTTTCACCAGACAGCACTTTAACGCTTACATCTTGAGATTCCGCAAGGAAACCCTCCATAATAGAATCCACGAGGAAAATGAACAAAAATGGGGAAATCGGACAACCCTGGCGAACGCCACATGTAGTCGGAAAGCTATCCGATCAGACACCATAGACCTTGACGCGGCCTGTAATGTGGAGTATAGAGCACGAAGTATGTTCACATATTTCGTGGGAATACCTTTCCGCGCAAGTATTTCGGATAGAATCGATCGATCGACTGAATGCAACACACTCTTGAAATCGAGAAACACAGCTATTGTCGGTCTGCGGTATGCGTGGCGCTGCTCCAGCACTTGCCGCAAAGTGAATATATGGTCAATACAGCCACGTCCTGGGCGGAAACCGGTCTGCTCTTCCCTAATCCGATATTCCCGTTCTGCAGTGTGGCGACGAACGATAATCAAGGCCAATAATTTTGTTACAACTGGCGTTAGGTTTGTGCCCCTGTCGTTCGCACAGTCTGTGCGACTGCCTTTCTTGTATATTGCCACTATAATCGATTCGCTCCAAGTCGCCGCCACACTTCGTTCCAGATACGTTCGAATAGGGAGGTCAGTGCTTCACAGAGGACCTCACCTCCATCCTTAAATAGTGCAGGTGGGAGGGAATCCGTTCCAGCGGCACGAAAACGACTAAGGGCTGTGCTTTCGTTTCGGACCTCGGCTTCCGACGGAGGCTCTAAACTAACCGTCCATGTCTCGTCCTGCATCACCTGAGTAGGAAGAGGTCCGGGAGCACGGGGCCAGCTGAACTGAACTTGAAAGTGTTCAGCCCAACGAGCCATACGGCGCTCCTTAATGTGTATCAGCGCACCCGCGCTGTCTCTGATTGTCTCACTGGCACCTGGGTTTCTGGGAACAATGGTGCAGATTAGCTGGAAGAGGTTGTGGTAATTGCCTAGTGCTCCTGCCTCCTCCATTTCTTGAGCCCGACTGATCCACCAGGCTTCCTTGTCACCAAGTAGGCTCTGCTTTTGTTCACGCCTAATAGTCCGTCTGGTCACATTGTGTTCAGAGTCAGCCGGGAGGCGTCTTCTAGGTTCCAACAAGTTCACCGACCTCTCGGATATCCAGTGACTGGTGCGGTAACCATTGATAGTGCCACAAGTATATGCTTCTGCGTCGTGCATGGCGGCCGGTTTCTTATTCCACTGAAGCTCAGTGTCATTAAGACAAGACAGCGATGTTCGGTACGCAGTGCGTTTTGATAGGTTAGCCTGAATGAGGGCTGAGACAATTTGTCAGTTGCCAATCGGAGGAGACGCTTGATGCGCCTCCCGGTAGAGTTCATGGAGAAACGACAACATATCAAGGCATGATCAGAGTCGATATAGGTACTCCAGTAAGAGCGGCAATCCAGGATGGAACCACGCCATCTGTAACTTATGGCTATGTGGTCAATTTGGGTCCATCGTTAGCCAGCTACAGGAGGACACCAAGTGGCACTTCGGCGCCCACTGTGTCTAAAAGCGGTGTTACTAAGAAACAACTGGTGCTCCGCACACAGTTGCAGCAGACGCTTACGTTGTCAGTCCGTTCGGAGTTAAGCCCACAATTACCACCCAACTGAGCTTCTGAAGAGCTCAGACGCCCCATTTGTGCGTTCATATCCCCTTAAAGTACTATAATGTCTGAACCACTAGCACTGCGTAGTAGCGCGTTCAGTTCGTCATAGAATGTATCCTTGACAACATCTGAGCTGCAGTCGGTGGGAGCATAAGCGGAACTCACAAACAAACAGCGTTTTGTACTAGTTCGTGACTCAATCTTAGCTGTTGTCGTCAAACGGGCTGCACATAAACGGCTGTTCCCGGAATCCAATCAACCAACGATGGCTCAGCCTTGGAGCTGAGAATGATACCTACACCAGCTTGACCCGTGAGTACTGCATCGGCGTCTCTGGATGCGTGCAACCAATAACGAGAGGATAAGCCGGGTGCAGTTAATTCAATAACCCAATTAGGGTCATTGATCCTAGTTTCGGACACACAACACACATCAATACCCAGTGTGTCCAAGGTGCGTGCGAGTGCAGCCTGTTGACTTGTCTGTCTTAGAGTGCGAACGATGAATGTTGCCATGGAAACGGGATAGCGTGGCCTTATATGGGACTTTTGCCGATAGGCGTCCGATAGGTGCGGTGTGATGGTGACTGCGGTTGGTTATACTCCAGTGGCACATTTCGTTTGCTGTCCATTAAGCTTGGAATTATAGAAGGAAGGTTAATATTGGGGGTTGGGATGGGAGTAAGAGAAAAAGGTGGAAAAGAAAGAAGGGAGGCACCAGCAGTAGCATGTTTTCGCTTATCCGCTCTGCTGTATGCAGCAGATAAGGCGACCCTTGATAGTCTGCGCGACGGCCGATGCAGGATGAAGTTTATGTTTGAAGAAATAGTCATGGTTGTATGTGGGCTGATACTGCCAGGGTGCCCAGACCTAGACAGGAGGACGAGTAGGGTCCTCATCCAAAGCGTTTGGCTCAAAAGCCTGTGCACAAAGCAGCGGGGAGGTGGCAATGATTTAGTTTTACAGAAATGGACGCCATCCCATTTCAAACCCTCAACTTGGAGGACCAGGCGACTGAGTTTGTCTGACCTCTCACCATTGACCAATCTGGTAGGAGTAGTTCTCAAGGGGCCCGGAGGCATCATCCATTATAGCTCAATGGATCAGTGAGGTACGCAAACCGTCGCACCACGTTAAGGTCCAGTCTCGTTGCGACAGCAATACCCCGTAGATAACTCAGCACTAAAAATGCTTTGACCAGGCAATCCGACTGGGAGACGGCAGCAGACGCAAACTGGATTTAGACGATCCTGCCGAAATGCTGTTTTTTCATGTTCCTTTAGGATTTTTTATTATTATGATACCAATAATATTAATAATAATAATAATAGGTATATTTCTCATCAAATGAAGAACTGTGGAAATATTTGGCACAAGGTGTATTTTACATAATATGTGATGCTCATGCGTGAATGGTAAAAAGTTGTGCGATTTTCTTTGTTTTTCTGTTTCAGGGGTTTATATTAACTCGAAAGTGTGTTTCAACGCAGTGGGCACTAGTTGGAATAGTTTATAGTAACAGCACTAAGTGTGTCCCACAGTGAAAATTTTTTGTTTCACTCATCAGATGTTCTCTGGCCTTTCTTGATACAAATCATCAAGTGATCTCTTCCAAGAGAACAAAGGCATGAACTTGTCCAACTCTGGGTATTTACTGAGCTTAACGCGAAAGGCCGTTGCGCTCTCACACGATCTGGTTGTGACTGGGAGCTTATTCAACTGGACAGCACATCTGATGAGGTAAAACTTAGACCGCAGATTTACGCTTTACCTGAGTACACTCAGGGTAAACTTATTGCGTAGCTCCGTTGTCGAACTATGTTGTAGTTCTAGGGATGGCAAATAGCAGTGTGCCTTTTGATGAATCATACGATACAGAGGAATCAAGTTATATCTCAGTCTTCGTAGCCAAGGCGGATCGAGCTGGAATTGTTGGCAGCTCTTCCGATAGTACTTAGTGAATGTTTTGCCTAGCGAACGTTTGGTAATTGACCTTTGTATACTTTCCAGATGCTTTGCCAGATTTCCTTATGCTACTACAAATGATACTGCAGTAGTCCGAGATGGGGCGAGCGAGTATTTTCAAATGTTCTACTCTGGCTGGGGTTCTGTGGTTTTTATGCAGTATATTAGCGATTGACTTTTTGGCCCTATCCAGCTGGTCTTCCACTTGTTCAGAAAACTTGAAGTGCAAATATACCTGATTCCGTGCTCGCGGGTAGACAGCTTTACACAAAGGTGTTCGTCATTGAGTGAAATTGATCCCTCGGGTATCGAATAATCGCGATACGTGATGCTAGCTTTTTTCGCTGAGAACTTCGTCATCCAACTGTCACACCATTTCTCTGGGGAGTGGAGGTCTTCCTGTATGAGCAGTAGTGGATCTTGAATTTCAGTTCATCGGAATTTGTCATTTGCGAATAGGAAAGGCATGTCATGTTCGATAACCGCACTGATGTCATTGAAGTAGAGCAGGAACAGCAACAGACGAAGTACACTCCCTTGGATAACACCACTAGTGATTGGATGTGGTGAAGAGTGATGGTCGACTATGTTAACTACCTGAGAACGGCCACTCAGGTATGACAATAGACAGCCTAGGAGTGGGTCCTGAATTCCAAAGGAGGCAATCTTTTGCAGAAGCCGTTTGTGGGACATTCAATCGAATGCGTTTTCCATGTCCATGAATAGAAGTATGATTGCGGATCCTGAGTCAAAAGAATCCGAAACATAGTTTAGCTAATGTAATTGGCAGGCTATACACTATTTTTCGTCTAAGAAACCATACTGCGACCTGTCGATTAGCTCCAGCAAAGTGATGAATTTTATCACACCATACTTAACCAGATTATCTAATATTCTGGCTATTACAAGGGTGTGATGGATTGGCCGGTAATTGTTAGTTTCTTGTTTGGAGCAACCCTTGTGTCTGGGGATGATGAGCAATGCTTTCCACTGGTCTGGGAAGTAGCTTGATTCCAACGAAAGGGTAACGGTAACCTTATGTCACGCCCTCGCAGTTTAGTGACGACAGGTGGGATACCATCGGAATCCAGATGGAAAGACTGTTTGATGAAATACATTGCAGGTTGGATAGTAGTGATAGAAAATTCAACTTTTCACAGTTTGTGGATTTTTTGCACCCCAATTCATGCATTTAACGGGGACGTCTCCAGACTCATGGAGGTAGCGACAAATGCGCTAAACGCTTCGCAAATGTTGCCTGGATCATGAAGAGACTGTCCGTCCGCATTAACCACTCCATCGATTAAGGAGGAATGGTACTTAGTTCTGCGGCGCAGAATTGTAACATGATCCTATGTTTTACATGTCGTTCGTAGAGCTATTTGTTCTTCGTGTATCCTCTTCGTCAACTGGATATGCTTGACCCTGTCGATGATGTTGTGCAACCATAAAAGCAAGGTGAATTTTCCCGTCTTTTTCTATCCAGTAATTAGTCTTGTGTTTTCAGCTGACTGAACGAACGATTACGTCTTTTTGGACATGTGTGCTCCCCTTATCTTGGAGAGTAAGGACAGCAGAGGACTGATGGTAGAGATAGTCCACGGCAGTGCACACATTGTTGGAGAGAAAGAATGTGTCCTAATCGGATGATCGGATTAATTGCTAGCATTGCTTCCAGTACAACCTATAAGTTGCATATTACGAAATAAAGGCGCGTTTAGTGGTCACTTTTACGCAGAAGCCGAATCGTACCATATTGAAGTCGTTACCAGAGAGTTTGTCTACTAACTCTGTTTGTGAATTTCTGGCCCCCAAAGTGAAAATCAGGTCGATCGCCCTAGTTGCTTCAGTAACCCAGCGTATCCAGCCACCAATTCTGACAGAGGAAAGCGAAGCTCCATGTGTATATGAGGATGGTTGAGCGGACCAGTTAATCTTTGATAGGTTAAAATCACCAGCAATTATCTTCTGTCTGTGTGACATCTCAGCAGCCAATTCAAAAGTTGGAGTGATGATGGCAACACTCGCGTTTGACGCAGTTGGCGGGTTGTAAGCACATCCTAGTAGAATGTGAAAACCGCTTCCTGAGACGGACAGCAAAAGAGATTCTGGAACATTTGTTAGCTGTGGATGATCAAAAAGTTCTGCTGCAATTTACTGTGTATGTATGTCACGCATCCACCTCCTTTTCCTGTTCTGCGATTTTTTTGGAAATGCTGATAATTAGCAATCATTTAGGTAGAATTTAATGTATCGGGGGAGCACCACGTTTCAGTAAGGAGGATTGCTTGTGGGCATTTGTTATGCGCAAGCATGAATAGGAAGTACAATTTGTTGTTAATAGAACTGGCATTAAGTAGCAGTATAAAAAACAGACTATTGGGTGTGGGGTCATCTTGTTGCGGTTCGTTGTTATAGGCGTTGTTGTAGTCAGGTATTATGGACGCAGAAGGTATGAGTGAGAGTAGTGGGGTCGAGTCTATTCTTAGCAGGCGTGCTGATATGGATAATGAGTCATTTGTGATTGCAGCTATTGCTGTGGACATGGTGGTGGTTGAGGAAGCAACTTTGCGGTTGGTGTGGCTGTTGGCTAGCCGAGTCATCTGCAAAAATTGTGAGAACTGGTAGTTGGCTACTACCGCCGGGTATGTAAGGAGTGGGAATGTCCCCGGCTCAATTTCCTCCGGTACTAAAAAGGGTCATACTGTGAGGTGTTGAGAAGGGCTGCACACAGATGAGACGGGATAGAAGGTGGCCTTGTCGTCGTGACCTACTTCATTCTGTCATCATTACTGTGCCTGTTTCTGTGGTAAGGGAGTGGATTACGGCGCAGGATATTCAAAAGCATTTGTTTCCGGATTTTGTCGGCTTATCATGTCGTTTCATATTATGTTTGTGCGATGTATCTTGGTAGATCTTGTTCCTTTCTACCGTATTCATCGCCGGCTTAAATCTTTTGTTGGAACCGGTGAGCGGCTGTGGATTTCCTACATTATTGGATTGACTGCCCATGGGAGTCCTTTGGGCACTGTGTTCAGCTTGCGACACTGCTACAGGGCCCTTGATAGTCAGCTCTTCCCAATGTTTAGAAGTTACTCCATCACTTAGGAACGATGAATTCAATTTATTTGGTTCACAGGCGTCAACATTGAACGGGAAGTAGTTGTTAGGCGTTTGCTTAGGTGACATTACAGCATCGTCAGGAACAGTGCTGACCGAAGTCCTTATCATAACAGGTGAACTGTCGAGGTCCACTTCGAACTGCCCAGTTGCCACATTAGATAAGTTATCCTTTTGTGCTTCGGTCTGAGAACACTTGATCCAACTAGTCGTTTGGGCTCGTGATTGTGACGAAATATCACTAATGGACCTTTGTAAAGGCATGCGATCTGATTTAATCAGTAGGTCTTTGAATTCGGTCCGCTGAGCTATGGTGAGCTGATTACTCAACAGTCGGTTTGCGGATTCCTCAGTTGAAAATTTAAAAGCGATCGGGCAGCAGTGTTTCGGTGATTTCTTTTACAGACGAAGGCATTTGCGTTCAATCTCGTACATGCTGCAGGCCCTAATTACTGCAGTTGTATCTCTACCCAAACTAAGTCTATCGGGAATGTCAAAAATGATCACATTTTTCAGTCTGTACATACTTTAATTTACCTCAGACGCAATTAACGCAATTAACTGTCCTGCCTTTCCCATTTGGGCTGGATCAAGACTTTCCCATGTGTTACTGTGATAACCTAATGAAGCCAGGTGATCTCTGATTCGACGATGATTATTGCTTTTCTCATCTTGGGGAGTTGCGATTCCAAGGAGTTTACCTTATCACTGAGTTCTAAAAGAAGAGTAGCAATGGGATCAGGGCTGGCTCGCAGTTTAGTCGGGACCTAAGTTTTCGTTGGTTTTGTTCGGGCGGTGTATTAAACACTATTTTTGGCTTATCGATTGACGCTAGATGCCATGATAAAGCGAACTGTGTTGATGAGAAGGCTAGATGAGGTATCTAGGGATGATTGGTGAAAATAAGCGGCTCAATCTAGGTCTTAGGTGCTTGAGCTGCAGGAAAATGTAATGCAGAATAATCGAATGCGATACAAACCAATCAGTTATTAGTTCTGCACTATCGGTTCGGTAGGAGTTGGTTCCGGTTGATGTTGGTTCAGTTAAATCCAGACAGGTTGTTCGTTGATTCCAGTTTGCCTGAGGTCACGTGACTGCTCCACACAAGTTGGATTACTGTAGAAATCCAAAATGACGACACGGACTGCAGTTAAGCCAATCGATGAAATCTCTGAAAGTAGCCAGAGAATGTTAACCGAATTTGCAGACTGTAAAATACACCAAACGAAAAGTATTGGTGCCCAATTCACACAGAAAGAATAGGTGCTACACAGTGATCCGGATGCAAAAGTGGAATTCAGCAGTGTAAATTATAAAACCGTGGCGTCCGTAGGTACAGTTGAGATCGGTATAGTATGCGCCAGTCAATTTGATTTTGTTTTATCTACTTATCAAACTGCTTTTTCCGTACCCTATTCACAGCGACTTACCTTGATGGTCTCATCCATCCACATCTTTTTATAGGACACATTTTGGCGTACACAATGTCACATATGCAAACCTCTTGTTGGAGTACGGATGTCTCATGTTGAACACGGACAAAACACGAAAAGCTGCCAGGGTGTATCGCGTAAGTGGCCTCGGATTGATTCATTCTGCGTTTCACTGTTAACACTCAGTCTGTGTTGTCCCTCGCGTATGTGTGCGCCTGCGACTGCACAGGGACTTCGCTTTTGTTCACCGCTTTTCTTGGAAATTTAAGATACGTAACGCTTAGGGTAGCGCCTTCTTGGATCGCCCATCATTCAAAAGCTTCTCTGCTCACTGGTACCCTATCTATAGTGGGGGATACCACTGTTGCTCTCCCCCATTAAATAAATAAATATATGTAACACGGCCAATAGTACAATTGGCACAGTGCAACAATGTTTAGGAAATACAACAAACAAACGAAAGGAGAGGTGAAAATAAAAAATCCAGTTTTCATTGGAATAGTGAGTCACAATAGGTCCGCCATTGCGCACGTTTTCTTGCCGTATCCGTAAGTGCTTTCTGTCATGCGTGTTCCCGATCCTTCACACTTCATCCAGGGAGCAAACAGCTCCCGACCACGGCTAACTTTGAGGTTAGCTCCTTCATGGTCATAGCCCAAGTCATACGCTGGCCACCTTGTTTTCGCTTCCGGCCGACTTCTGCGCGCGCGAATTGGGTACGGGGAGGTAAACGATGAGTAGGCACGCGAAGAACATGCCCAAGCCACTAAAGTTTGCGCAAAGAAATTATGCTGCTCAGTGGCCGGCAAAATCTGTCTGATCTGAAAATTCTCCGTCGAACTTCATCACTAGTGTGATATTGCCATCGTACACCAGAAATGCTCCGAAGGCAGCGGTGATCGAAAACAGACAGCCTCTCAACATCCTTTGCGCGAACAGGCCAAGTCTCGCATTCATAGAGCAGAACCGCTCTCACTGTGGCATCGTAAACTCGGCCTTTCAGAGTTAGACTCAGATCGCCTCTACGCTAGAGGTGGCGAAGATTAGCGAAAGGAACCCGAGCCTTTGAGGCACGTAAAGAGACGTCATCCGTTAAACAGTTAGCGCTGAGGTAGCTCTCGGGGTAAACTAACTTGTCTACCACTTCCAATGAATGACTTGGAAGGGTAAGGATAGGAGCGGCGCCTAGCCAGTCCTGCAGGAAACCTTGCTCTGCGATGGTGCGGACGTTAATCCAGACTGGGAGACAAACACCAACCTACACAATACATTTTGGACGGTCTGTGATGAATCGCAGATTACGGCGATGTTGTCTGCGTACTGCAAATCTGGAGGCCGGTCCTCCGGAAGCAGCCCGTCGCCGCTACGTTCGCAGTTCTCCAGAGTAGTCTCCAACATTTCGTCCGTTCCAAAACAGAACAAGAAGAGGGATGATGGGCACTCCTGTCTCGCGCCACTGGTGATACTAAGGGGGGGGGCGAATGTTCACCGTACCCACGCACTCGGCCCGAGGTTTGAGTGTACATGGCTTGAAGTACAGTGGCACGTCTTGTGCACTCCCCTTCTCAGTAGACAACTCCAGAGATTAGCTCTGTCAACTGATTCAAATGTGACTCCAATGTCTAAGAAGGTCACGATCGTTGTCGGCCAAATGTTTGACAACGCTCGAGTAGTTGACGGAGTGTAAAGTTGTGATCGATGCAACTCCGACCTGAGCGAAACCCAGCTTGCTCTTCACGTACCCTTTTTGAAGAAGGGCACGATATCCGCTAGGTTCCAATCGGATGGGATAACTTACATTTAGTTTTGAGCCACTTATCTTCCACGTACTTGGAGCGAGAGCCAACCGCAGGTGAGTTTGTACCTAAATGATTAAGAGCTGTCTGTCTTGAGGTGAACGGTAGCCGGTCATCGAGTACCCACCGTCAGATGCAATACGTGGTGCAACTTCTGTGCGAAAATCCAGTTACGAAATGTGCCATTTGGCTTAAATCAGTAGATCCCTGAGGTGCGTCTGCCAGCGCAGCACATTATGGTCCAATTTCGTCACAATGATCTTTTTTGTTCACGTAAATCTAGTCCTTTACTTATGCTTCAGTCATTGAAGCGCGATGGCGCCGTTGGTACGTTGTCGTAGGGGTGTTTAGCGAAAGAAAAATTAGAAGAGAAATTAAACGAAATTTCGTAGCTGGTAGGCAGATAGAATAGCCGGCAGACATACCAAAAGACTGCCGTGGGCTACATGATTACACCATATATAAGGCCACCAGCGTGATGAATACCTTAGGCTCCATCCAAGAAGTCGGAACATATTGGCCTGATTAACTCTTTTCCTCTGAGCTACACACTCTCCTTATTGTGTACTGAGTTGAATTATACCATTCCAGGTTCCCCTTAGTCTCTCGGGTAGACAGCAATTTCGATTCTCTGTCCTCTGCTCGGTGGGATGCTTGGAAAGAAACAGCGTGGAAATACTCGTTGTCCCCGAAACTCCATCGCCTTTTCGCTGACTTCGCTCGCCCTGAGTAGTGCTGGCATGAGACTGAAGCGTCAGAGGTACTTAAATGAAAGACCCTGTTGTGTTAGTGTTCCATCATCATTGACGTGTTCCACGACAACGGCCACTCTCTCCTACTAGCTGTCATTAACCATTTTCAAATTCACTCCATGCTACTTCTTGGTTAAACCGCTTTAAACTATTTCACTATCTTGTTTAATTCCTATCTATCTGTTTATATATTTTATGTCCTGTGATTAACGTTACGTATAGTATACTTCTTCACCACACTTTGGCTAAAGTTGTTTGCACTTAATCTTTTCCGTATTACACTATACCATTTCTCACTTGCTAACATCCTTAACGCAATCGTTTACATCCTTAGTGCAAAAGCTATCATTCTTAGCGCAGAAGCCATCATT
This sequence comes from Dicrocoelium dendriticum, assembly GCA_944474145.2. Classification (NCBI taxonomy): domain Eukaryota; kingdom Metazoa; phylum Platyhelminthes; class Trematoda; order Plagiorchiida; family Dicrocoeliidae; genus Dicrocoelium; species Dicrocoelium dendriticum. Next base: position 116,711,950 of record OX104067.1, on the reverse strand, counting down.
ATTTGTGCAGAAGCTTTCCTCCTTAATGCAAAGCCTATCATCCGATAATCATCGCACTTACATCCACGTAGCACTGCGTGGGCAGAAGCTGCCAGCCAATAGAAGTTGGTATAGTGTAGAGACTGAACACTTACGCGTAGAATACTCGCGCTTTCGGAGGTGGGTAGGAAAACTGTAAGACTTGGGTGAGACTAGCGTGGTCCAACTCAAATGGGCGGCAATTTAGACTTCACTAAACGGAGCTCAGCCGGTGCACAGTATGCTGTGCGCGCTCACTGGACAATGGGGGTGTCTGAGACATCCATTGGAGCACGCACAGTCCCTTAGGGAAGGGAGACGCGTGCGCTCAGAGCACCGGGTATAAGCCTGAAGTGTAGTCAAGCCTCTTTTGTAAGTGAGCAAAAGAGATGTCTGAGGCTAGGGCGCAAGTGATGCACGCAGGACAACAGTGCACAACGTTGGATTGACAATAAGAAGGTGCTCTAAACAAGAGGCTCAGATAGGTTGCCTCGTTTTAGTGGGTATTCAGGCTAGTTCGGTCGGATAGTTGAAGGCGCAGTAGAAGCTACCGTTTGACCTACAAGTCATGTTATGCATAACATAAGCAGCAGAACGATCTCCGTCGCAGCTGAATGGATACCAATCACTACACGTAATTTCTTCCTTTATGCCATGAAATATCACTTTTGTGACGGATCCACAGGTCTAAGTTGAACGTGGGGGAAAGGGTAATCATATTCCAAACAATTCGCCCCTATACGAACCACACAGGTCAAATCTGATCGAGGTAGACAGGACAGCTCCCGGGTGGAGTGATATAATCACCAATGGAGGGATGAAGGAAGCATGTGATAGATGTTTGATTGCAGCCTTGCAATTTCCTTTCAAAGGATATGTTAAACGGTGAATTATATTACTTTCCTCCTTGTTCCGCAAGTACGTAGACATGTAATATTTTGTTGCGAAGGGATTACACTACAAGCAGCTGGTCTCGTGAACTATGGGGGTATTGCGAGCCGGTACCCTCTACGACAGTGGTCCCCAACCTTTGTATCGCCGTGGACCGGTCGTCGTTTGATAATTGTACCCCGGCCCGCTGAGGGGATTTGTTGTACGTTTACATTGCAGATTGTTTTGAGTGAATAACTTTAATGTAATTGTGATTGAGCATGCCTTAAAAATAAAATCCAATTACACCAAAAAATAGATATAAAGTGATATAATATGGTAAGTCAATGGAACGCTAAATTACGGACAACCATGAGCGTGTTCCTCTGCAACGAGACTGCTCCATCTGGGGCTAATAGGAAACAATGACGCTTGGTGTGTGCTGCCTAGGTCCAGTTAATTTGCTTGCTTTGTTTCGGCTGCTGATACTGCATTAAACCCCGTTTCACATACTTAGGCTGTCAGAAATGGCAATCTGCGCTATGACTTTAATTGCAGAACACCGGCGAAGTTGTTGGTCACGAACGTACTATCAAGGCCGCCGTCATTTACAATCTCAGAATGGTGCATACTGTGGAATAGATGAGTAATAATAATGCGATAATCTCACATATTATGAGTCAACAGTTTGGAAACTGACCTGCTAATCGTCGAAATCCACCACCTTTAAAAATCATGCACACATTTCTATTGTTATAATCATTATCCACCATATGAAAAAATATCAAATATAGTGTTCTGTTGCTTGCCAATTGAAATGAAAGAAATTTAGTTTTTCCCTCACGTCCAGAAGAAGTGCAACTATGCCAGTATGTCCGCTATGTATTGTGTAGGAGCGCGAAATATTAACTTCATCCTGTGCGTCTATGAATGTTTACGTTTTCAGAACGTTTGTGAAATCTCGTTCCTGCTGGTAGTCTGATTCGTTATTCACATCCTCAGCTGCTAACATTGATGTGGTTGGCAGGTCCCATTTTATTTCTGTTGTGTGACATGTTTGGAAATAAGAATCAACCAGATGGCTGTCAGCCAGTTCGCATCCAAACAATTCCTCTGAGAGAGTATCCATAGCAATTGCGTTTGAAGGAGGCACAATTTGCTCATATGTCTCAGGTCAAGTTTGCATTGTTCTCTCAGAATCTATTTCTGCAGTACAAGGAAAGCCCGGTTTAAAAAACAGAGATGGTTGAGTTCTGCACCTTCTTCCAGGTAGAAGTTATGTAGAACACGACGTCTAATAAATTTCCACCTTTCATGAAATCAGTTCCGGACATATCTTTGTGGGATTCCATGAACGTTATAAGATGGAGAAGCTGTTTTTCTCCTGAACTTCGCTTTAGGCGTCTGAATGACACCCTGGTCGTACGGCTGAAGTAACACAGTGGGGGTGGGTGACAAGAACTGCAATTTGATATTAAGTAGGTGGAATTAGAGAGCGCAAAGGCTTTGTCGAAAGAAGGTATGATGTTGCGTTTTTCTGTATTTTGCTGTTAAATTTTCGGAAATAGCTGCAGTCATCCATGCCTTTTTATTATCCTTGTAAACTGCGGATAGTTTTTCATGTTGATATTTCTAAAATTCGTGTGTTGGCTGATTCTTAAATCACTGCAGCCGGTTCTCGTTCCCCCAATGTGGTAGTGCACAGCATAACTGTGATACGCGTCTTGCTTCTTTTCCAACCTGCGCATTTCTATCCTTTTACACAAAGCCTTTATCCGATGTCGTTTTGAATAGAAAAGCAGTTTCATGTGAATTAAATATGTCTTGAGCTGTGTAGCCGGAACATATTTCGAGCAATTTTTCTGCCTAGTCGGATGCAGCACACCTATCCGAGTCACCGCTTTTGCCCGATTGCTTACCAAACACAAGACCGTCTACAGCTGAAAGCCTGTAGCCAACTGTTTGACGATGTAAAGTCTGTGTTTTGCAATTCTTTTGCGAAGTGTAATGCTCGTTCTTGAATCACGTGTCCAGATAATTGGATTTTCCCGTCAGTGCTGACTGGCACTATTTCCAGCAAGGTGCGTTCATGTCTTCGTTATCCATTTTTCTATCATTCTTCTTTGCAGTCTTGGTGTGTGGTTCACAAAGTCATTCAAAAACGGCTTTCCTCTTTTATTTTACATGGGTTTGTGCTATTCCTACTCCGAAATTTTGCGCCAGTGTTTGCGAACTGTTCCTTCTTAACATCTTCGAATCCCTGATACCATTTCTTTAAGTGTGAATGCCTTTGGCTTTGCTGAAATGGAACTAGCCATTTTGTCCTTCGTAAGAACGCTCAAAAAGAACTATAAAAACGAACATGAATATTCAGTAAGGATGTACGTCCGCAGTACCCGCTCATTTCTGACAATCGACTGGTTACACAGTAAACAAATACACACAGAAAGTGATAGTCACAGCACTTGCAACTGTATAACAGTACCACAAATCCCAGAGTGCGCGAGGGGAGTACCACTGCTCTTTGATTGTGTAACATGGCTCTATCAGATTTCTTCGTTGCACATTGGGTGATAATCCGGGGGGGGGGAGTGATGCGTCACTCGACAATTCTGGTGTGGCTTCTCCATTTCGTAGGTTGTCCACCGCGCCTGTCCAGCAACCGCGAAGAACGCGTGACACGGAAGATGATGACCGGGCATACGCAGTACGTGTCCAAGACACCGCAGCGGGACGAGCTCCTCCAGCGAATGGCTAACTCCACCCAAGCCACGCTGTCTAACTTCCACATTGGTTACGTGGTGCAGCGGCCACACACGGGCAATCGACTGCAAGCAACGGTGCTCAAAGTCAGAGAGACGGCGGAGGTCAACGATACGAACAGGCCAAGTCTCGTAACCATACAACAGTCCAGCACGGACAGTCGCACAATAAACCCGTCCTTTTATGGATATACCGATGTTATGGCGGCGCCAGAAATGCCTCAGCTTAGAGAAAGCGAGGTGAGCTCTTGAGATACGCAACGAAATCTGGTCTCCAATAGCTCCATTGGCTGTGATGTAACTTCCCAGGTAGGCAAAACTCTCCGTAACCTCCAGTGTCTCACCACCAAGTGTGAGTGCAGGTACAGGCATCTGAAAGTCTTGGAAAAGAGCTTTGCACTTTTATGGGAAAAAGTCATCCCATATTTTGGCGCTTCAATCGCCAAGTGGTTAAGTGCAAGTTAGACGGCCTGTGGACCGTCACCCAGCAAGACGATATCATCAGCGTAGTCCAAGTCAACAGCTCGGCTACCTGGGAGGAGCTCAGCGCCAGCGCGCTTAACGAATTATGCAGAGCATTCTTTAGGATTTCCTCAATGGCAAGGTTATTAAGATATTTGCACCTACATTGTCCCGGAATATCCCGGATGAAGCTTTAGCCAGAAGTTACGCATATTGGCCTTTTATTGACAACGCTATCCACGATTGTGTTGCCACATGTAGCAAATGTGCATCAGCAGTGAAACTTCCAAGCAAATTCATCCGACCCTGGATGCCAGCCTCTAAGCCATAGGAGAGAATTCACGTTGATTTCTCTGGTCCCGTTCAAGGCCGGTTTCTTTTTGAATTGTGGTTGATGCGTATACCAAATGGCCGGACGTATACCTGATGAACACAACTACGACAGCGGCCACGGTACGGAAATTACAACAGTTATTTGCACAGTTCGGTTCACCAAACACCTTAGTTTCCGATAACGGTTCGCAATTTATCTCCGACGATGTTGGTGTTTTTTGCCAGTGTAATTGTATCAAGTACTGCCAGTCGCCTCCGGGGCATTCCCAGTCCAACGGGTAAGCAGAAAGATTCGTGGATACCATCTAACGTTTACTTCTAAAGATGTGTGGGGAAGGACTCACATAGGAGATCATACAGCTGTTCTTGTTATGTAATCTGGGCTACGCAAAACCCCGATCTACCAGGCGGCGGATCCCCAGCGGAAGCCATGTTCAGGCGTGAGACACGTCCTCCAATTAATGCATTACTCCCTAAGGTTACGCAACGGCTACTGGTATCAGGCGTGAACAGACCTTTTCTACTAGAGGAGCCGGTGTACGCATTGGCTGCCTGGCCGGACCACCAAACCTGGCAACGTGCAGTGGCACGATAAAGAAAATGTTCTGTGCTGTACGTGGTGTCTGTCGGAATGTTGTCTGTCATACGGCACGTATATCAGCGACGCAAACGACGGATCGAACAAACAATCACTTCTATTTTCGAGTTGCCGTTTGATATATTATCGGACACATTGGAACTACCAAAAATAGTGGGGCGTATTGAACCGACAGAGACGTGCGCAGAGCCATGCGACGGAGTCACTGGGAAAACTATGCGGCCTACTGAACCTATGCAACATTTACTGGTGAACCCAGCGCTTCATTCGTATGAGTCTGGAGAACGTGTTTTCAAAGAGGGAGATGTTACAATAGGCAATTTGGTGCCTTAAAAGTACAATGTCGTCCCACACACCGGACCGTGAACTTCACTCTCACCCAATGATCCACTGTTGTTCATATCCATCAGGCCGCCTCCAGTCCGAACCACTCACACCGTAAGCTTTGTAGTCGGCTGTCTTGTCCGTTCCATGTGACTTGAGATCTGGTCCATACACTGTCCGGTGCGGTGAAGGTCTTTGTTCTGACGGCCCTAAGCCCCATTAACGGCAGTTATAACACTTAGGTGTGCGACTATGCAGGATCGAGTTTGCGTGCTGTTCCTGGCCTTATGTCCGGTTTAATGATGGTGCATTAGAAATCCGCAGACTATGGGAATATTGCGTCGCTCCGAAACAATGAATTTGCATCTGATGGACTGATGGCGTTCAACCGCAATGGACAAGTCTACTCCCTAGACGTCCTGTGAAGTCCTCTCAAAGTTCAGTTAACCTGTTATTTTGAAACAGTTAGATCCCTTTAGTAATTTGAATAAAGCCATAAGAAGACGAACACTGGCAGATCTCAACATTTCGTATTGTCTCTTCAGTGCCAACACCATAACATGAAAATATATAAGACGACAGGTAGGGTGAGACCGGAACAAGTTAGAACAGGGTAGAGGGCAGGCGTGACACCCCTACGCTCAGGGCAGCCGTAGGCTTACGAACAACTGTTTCTGCACACAGAGTGCGGGTTTGATACAGCTGATCGCGACTGCCTCTGAGAAACGTAAGAACCGGGCGTTGGCATGTCTTATCACGACTGTAAACATTTTGGCCGGATCAAACTGATGACTGGTGGTCAGTAAATGCCTACCTATGGATGAAACAGGTGGCTTACGTGAACAGAAAGTATGAGCGGCCGACGACTGGGTGATTTGACGCCTTTGGTAGGTAGGTGTATCTGTCTGGGAACCTACAGACAGTCGGCTTGTTGCGAGCTGATTAGCTTGCGTGGTTATTCTTATGTGTTACTCGCATGCTATCATGTTGTTGTATCCGTACGCGATTGCTGCGTACCGATTCGCGCGTAGATCGAATTTGACAACGGCTGAGTGAACCAAACAACGGCCTTCTGTGAATTCATAGATTTTATACGATGTTGTCAGGTGTACTGGTGACCGCCACTGTGCTTCATAACTGAAACCGCATTGAACTAGAATGAAAACGGTGAATTGTTCTTGGTCGACCTTTTCGCTGCTATCGGGATGGAGGACACTCTAGCGTCCATTACCGTTTTTCGAACCCAATCAGTGCGCGTGTAAAATCGGTATCCAATCGAACTTTGGCTTCTCGACCTTTAATTTTACATTTGTCAGTAGGGGATGCGATTTCTGCAAACTGTCGTACTAAACATTGTCTAATGTGGTTATATTTTGAAGCACTTGCTGCGTGAATGGATTATGACGCGCCATCTCATATGGACGCCATAGCACATTTCATGTGCTCGGAATTTTCTACGGCATTTATTATCATGCTTCATCCGATACTGACAATCGGGATCACATATTCCTAGCCTCTGCCAAACACATTTCCGTACTGGGGCTAATCAAACTTGACATATCCGACTTATGTGTGTGTCTACCATGAGATCTCTTAAAGCCTACGAGACCCGCACACGGAGTGCAAGGTCAAAAAACATCTCACACTAACAACGTGCACTCAAACCTTTGCGAGAAGTTTCGATCAATTTTTTGCGTTTTCCCTGATTATAGTTTCGGTATTACGCCGGGATATTTGTTCATTTTCGGCCATACATGTTTGCCGAAAATATATGTTCATGGGCCACGATTCACATCGAAATAAACCCTGGTCAGATCGATGACCGGCGTTGTGGCTGATGAAGCAGGTAGATTTGTGTCTTGCTCTCCCAAAGACACTGCACTTCACAACACGTTTCGACTTCATTTGCTCATATATATATATATATATATATATATATATATATATATATATATATATATATATATATATATAAAGATTTGATAGCCATAAACCCATCCTAGACCATAGAATTGAATACATAAATACAGAGACCACAAAGAAGAAGCCAAGCATGAAAGTCACAAAAAGGCCTTTTATTTTTGTATTTTGTTTGTCATTTTTTTGTTTTTTTTTTCACACGCTGTTTTATTTTTTTTGCCTCTTTACTATTTGCGATGTAAATCTAGAGAATCAAGACAAATATTCGTACACCTTTTCCATTGCACCCGGTTCTGCGTCATCTCTGAAAAGTTTCCAGCCTGCGGTGTCCCCCCAATCCGGAAGACGCACTGGACCTGCACCAGCTAAACTGGAACTCAACGCTTTAATCCTTTGTCGCCACGTAATAGACTGACCACCGCGCGATTTCTTCCAGCCTGGTCCTGTGCAAGCGAATAGAGCGCTTCGGGGGGCAGTCGTTCCCATAGGTTACGTAAAACGTGGCCCAGCCATCTCAGCTGGTGCAACAGTACCTGTCTGTCAAGTGGAAGTCCCGTGTTACCCAAGACGCGACGTCTAACGTCACCGTTGTAAACGTGGTTCATCCACCACACTTGACCCATTCTCCGTCGACACCCATTGTCAAAGGCCGAAGTACGACGCAAGTCATTCACACTAATCGGCCAAGACTCAATCCCATACAGCAGCACCACGTGAGCCCAGGCGTTGTAGACCCTGCTCTTTACCAATAGTGAAAGGTCACTGCGTCCCCACAGATGCCTCAAGTTGGCAAACGCCGAACGGGCTTTGACCATACAAATGGATTTTTTCCCCACTGCTACCATTAGCAGAGACACTTTCCCGCATAAACAAAGTTGTCCACTTGTTCAAGCTGTGTACCTTGAGGATGCCAATCCAGGACCAGGACTTTGCGTTTCGTAGGGGCAAAGGTCGTACCATATTTGAATGCTTCAATCGCCAAGCGGTTTAGTACAGAAGGCATCGAATCCGGGACCATTTGCATGTTGCTTTTTTCCTCTACTCCATCAGCCACCGAGTCTCGTCGGGTAACGCTTGGCACAACGGTTAATGCCTGATTGGAGCGCTACTTTGCAGTTACTCGTTGTATGATTGGATTGCGACGCGCCATCTCAATGTGGACCGTGGTTAACATTGAAGCGAACTTTGGGTGATTCGATCACCAGAACCGTAGCTAAAGCGTATAGTAATTGGGTTTCCTGCCCGAAAAACCGCACTGCACTACGCGTTTCGACCTTATTTGATCTCATCCAGTAGAGATAGTATGCTTCGAATCTGGGACTACTAGTCCTCTACCTCCACTCCTTTAACCACCGAATCACGACAATCAACGCTTAACCCAACGTCTATTGATTGCTTGGGGGTTAATTTTAAAGTACACGTTGTGAAGATGGATTGCGACGTGCCATCTCATTGTGTGCCATGATTCGCATTGAGGTGAACCTTGTGCAATTCGACCACTGAGATTGTAGCTAATGACCAGATAGCTTTAAGGTCTTCCACCCCCCTCCGAAAATACTGCACTACACGACTGGTGCCGTACCTGTTTTATCATCTAAGGATAGCAGGACTGCATTCGAACCTTTGGGATGTCTGACAGAACCTCTACTCATAGGTTATACAGCGCGACAGGCAAAGATAGTCACGACTTTTAATGACTGGAGAGGTCATGTTGATGCACTCGCTGGATTGCGGCGCGCAACTTCAACCAGTCATCAACCGTTGTGACTAGTCTTGCCTGTCGCGACTCGTTGGCTTAGAGGTAGGAACTTCGGCCAACTTCACAAAGGTCCGGAGTTCGAGTCTTTGTCCTGCTATCTCTACCTGCTAGGTGCTGATTTGCACGAAACCGGCCATAGAATTCAGTGTCTGCTCTTTAAAGCAGGACAAGCGGAATTCGCACAATTTTATTCTACCACTTTACCCAAGTAGCACCAAGCCACTAACATCACTCCTGGTGTCTGTGCCAATTCGTTCTGCCAATCCATCTCAGGTGTTGCGCCGTTCACACGCACGACGTCCACTTACTTTTAGCGAGTGCGTTCAGCAACCCTAGATGTGTCAACGCACACTACGAACACTCATTTACATATCAAGTGTGCCGTTGGCAGTTGCATACAAAGCTAGTCGCTTCGATGTCCTTTATTTGCTCTCCAAATGAGTTGGATGCCTTGGTACTGGCAGTCATCTCAGCCGGTAATTTTCTCATCCGACAATCACAACGTAACATTATCTCTTTTTATAACCTGCGCATATCTTTCGACCGTTCTTGATGCACACTGCCGGACGACTAGTGTCTTTAGTGGTTACATTTTTTCGTAACCGAAAATTGAATGCTACGCTGTCTATTCGATAACTTTGTTTCTTCGCCGTCGACTGACTTTTGTGGCTGCTTTCTATTGCGTTGAGATACCTATTTGCTGCCAACATTCATGAATTGAGGGGAGCTGTGAAATCGGTTTTTCCATCTGTTTCGTATTCAGCTAAATTGTATTCACACAGATTTCTATCGGTGTGCATGATTAGAACATTAGATTTGATGCATTCCGAGCCGCTTTATTTTATTCGGTGGATTGAATTCCGCCACTTGTTAACCTTTACGCAACCTAACGCCCTCGGGGAACCCACTCTTCTTAGAATGATATGTTAAATTCCTTGAAACTTCTTTGGGAAACTAAAATTGTCCTAAACGACTGCAATCTTCGGATGCGATTCACTCTGTGAGTTCGACATTCACTGTGCGCGGTACATTTGTTGTATCTGCATTACTGACCTCGAGCTCTTTCACCGTTTAAGCACTAACCGTGGTTGTCACCGAGTAATGTCAGGTCAGTCTCCATAGACGGTACAAACCTATGCTAAATTGTCAACCCAGAACCCTTTACTTTTCGACGTCTGAACGTTCTTTCTTACCTTTGCATGCAGAAAAAAGTAGGAGAGGCAAGGATATTTATTACCTATCAACCCTAGTCCGTTAGTCAAGCCACCAAAACAGCTCCAGCGTTTTTGTGCCTAGACGTATTTTGAAGGTTTCTACTTTGTCACCTTCCGCTAAGATTCGGTTACTTACTATGTATTTCTTAGAAAATCTCACTCTTATCTAGTCTGGAGCTCTGCACCTTGAACTTTGGACGATGTCCAACACAGCGAGTTCCTAGAGATGAACAACTTAATATTCTTGAAATCCTGCGTCATCCTCATCTCCTATGCCGCATATTCCTTTTCAAAATTGCAAGAATGAGCAACATTTGATCGACATACCTTGAATTTGTGTATTGTTAATCGGATGCTTACCTACAATCGGCGGAGTATTTAGCCAGGTATATAGATGACAGTATCGCATGGGATTGGTACTGACTGTTAGTGAAATGCTTTATCTTTCGGTTACTTCAATGAAGTCTCCCTTTGCCCTATCAAGATGTGGAGTTTGTCGGTTTTTATTCACCGAATAACATCGGTTTTGGCAACCTAGAACCGACATGAACTTTTCCCTCTGCTATTCACTGCTGACCTTGGTTACGTCTTCTTCCTTTGGCTGCCTTCCTAGGCGTACACTACACACTGTCGCTGCACGAGGTCGGCAGCAACCAGTAGGTGGGGGCCAGGCGCTGATGTGGCATAGAAGCATGAAACAATTGACTGAGAGACACTTGGTCAAGTTGGTGTGTGCCTTCTTCGTGAGCGATGTGCTCGGGGTAGTCCACACCAGTGGTTGTATATTCTTTCGGCCATGAAGTAGTCGCTCCTGCATTCGGCTTCTTGCATCTAGCTGTACTACGCACTTTGTTAACACCATTTTCTTTATTTTTTGTTCGCGTTGTACGTCATTTTCCTGCCGTTGTTAAAAGTTGGTCCGAGGGTGATTTTGAAGTACTTATTGTGTTGACGGGATTGTGACGCACAATCTCTGCGTGGACCGCAATTCGCACTGAAGTGAATCTCGGGCATTTCGATCACTAACTAATGAAGCAGGCAGATACTGGATGTTGCCGTGTGTGCAATATTTAATTGTTATCTTCTGAACGTAGTGGTGGCAACTGGATTCACCGCACGTCACTGCCTGGGTCATATTTACGTTACGGGACTGACCTGAACTAACCTAGAATGCTTCCTATGGGTCCCGATGCTTAACACTCTAATAAATCCCGATCAGTTTAGTCAACGAGTTAAGACCATTCGGCGCCGAGTGTGTCCCACCTATACCTTAGACAACATCTTCCGAAATTCGTCGATGGTTTACGTTAGGCGCACAACCAGTGCAACAGCGCTAGTTCGGTCTGTTGAGTCACCATCAGTTGGCAGAGGCAATATCGGAATCTGCTGTCGTTTTAACAAGATGTTTATCTACGTACATTGCTATCGGTGAGTTGTTTCTGTCTGCTTACTTGCTATGTCCTCCCATCATCTCTTTTAATGTTTCTTATCCCTACGACTATCTGCTAATCTGTAGTCATACAACGAGGAGGCGCCAGCTTGAAGTACTTGTACACTATCGTTGGTAGTGTTATCATTTTACGCATCTTGTGTCGCGCAGTATATTTTACATGATATATACGAACTAACTCTGGTGAGTTGCGCAAGTTATTCGGCAATCTTTAAAAGGATAGTGTTTGTGGAATTTAGATCGAGTATTCGATCGAGATTCTCTACAGCCACTGCTTATCCGGCGAAGCATGGCGGCGTTTTAACCCTTCAGCGACTGCGGATAGCGCACATTTCACCTATTTCCCACTATTCTACGCCTCCGTCGTTAAAGCCGCTGGACAACAGGATTTGAGCGGCTGCCATCCTGACTCCCCTTATGATGATGCACGAAATGGCAAAACGGTCGTTTAGTGCCTTTCAGATCTGCGGTAAGCTAACGCTCTCTGACTCTGGACTTTTCATGAAAGTTTCATGCAACTCCCACCCTCCACTACTTTCTAATCATCAGTGCTTACCCTGGTTATCTTACGATGTCTACACTCAGCTTGCGATGCCGCAGCTCCGGGAGAGGGGGCAACCTTGTCTGCTCGTCGGAAATGCTCATGGCAACTGAGGGTGTGTATTCGCACTAATTATTGAATCGTGACGTTTGCCACTCGTCCCTGCTGACCCAGCGATCTTAACCACAGAGTATTGAGCGTAGAGTTGCGGGTTCGAACTCCATGGCGGACAGTCGGATGAGACACTGCGAACGAATTAAACAGCCGCCGAATGCTTTTCCGCATGCTTTCTGGCCATCGGATCTAGGGTAGTTGTGAAGAATCTTCTGCACGCTTGTGCTTGATAAAACAAGATTAACCAAATGCTACAATGATGTTAGTGTTTAGCAATGAGCGGCAACTCTGTCATGTACTACAAATGATGTTGCGACATATCATTGTAATCATTCAGGTGAGGTAATCTTTCGCTGTCTCGAGTCGCCAACCTGTTATAGGATGCTCCTATGTTTGTATTCCACATTACTCGAGGAGGATGTGTGTCCTACATACGTATCAGTAGGACGAAATGGTCTTATGAATTTGTGGTGGTTGTCTGCCAAGATGGAGCTACTAAAAATCTCTCCGAGACCGCGCCTGTGATTTTCGCTTCCTGTTGTGTATACGAATATCAGTCGTTGAAATTCCCGCCTGTTTCAAAGACCACTATTTTCTGGAGTCGCAGCATCTCCTTATGGCGTCATGCCTAGAGTTTTGCTCTCAAATCTCACAGTATCATATGTCTAAAATTTGTACAGGCATTATCATTGAGGTACATTGGTTATTTGTACTGGCCAACGGCATCCAATTTTTTAGTCAGTGGCTTCGTTTCTTTCCGCCAAGTCGACTTTTGACCAAAACCCAGCATTCAACTTATGACCACAAGTCTTGCGCCACCCTGCATCTGACAAACAAAATAAAGCCCTCCTCGGTAAGCAGTGACATGGCATACATAGTACCTGCCTAATCCAACGCAATTTATTCAGTGCCTTTACGCTGTTCTAAGCAACTGACATGATTATCACTGGCTAGCACTCGCCTACTCTGCCTTGCGGTAAGCTTTTTGGACCAAAGGTTTTGGTTGAAAACCCTAATCGTTTTCCTGTCTAGGTCTGGGCAACCTTATAGTATTCTGCCCACGAAATACACCATGACCTTTCCTTCTAACAATCTCTTGATGCTCTGGCCGTCGCAGAGGATAATTAACGGGGCCCTATCTGCTACATCGTGCAGGGTGGATAGGGATTTGGATGCTATTACTCAAGCTTTCCCTGCCTTCTTATTCCCCCTCTTGCGCTTTTTTATCCTTATCGTCCCGTCCCAATTTCACTTTCATCCCCTCTGTTTTCAACCCCAAATTCTTGGCCCTACCACTTCATGCTTAACTAAGCATTTGTCCTAGTTTGAAATCACACGCAATCGCAGGGCGTCATTGGCCTAATGAACAAGTTCATGTTCAACCAAGCGGACAATATCAATTCATCCGTTTCTCTTTGGAATGCTCGATCCTCAATAAGACTGACATACCATACTAAAAATTGAAAAGTTTGGATTACTTCACTGCAATAACAAATGGTACTTACGTCACTAGTCAGTACAACAGCTCAGCTACTGAAGTTGATGTGCTGCTTGACATTGTATCATCTGGAACCACATTTGTAGAACAATGCTTCTCAGATGAATGTATTTTCCATATTAGATCTGGGCGCTGCATCAGCATGTCGTGAAGTGTCGTTCGAAAGGATATCCGGTGCTCTGCTCCTCTACATTTCACCAAAGTATCGCTTTCAGTGTTTTAACGCTAAGCAGGGTTTTCTCGCTTGTTCATATAGTGTTCATGTTTTAAAAGGTTCAGTAGTTGCATAAGTCATAGGGAAACAGAATAAATTCAAAACCTTTTGTATTTGTTCACATGGGACCGACTTGGCCTGGAAATGGGAAAACACTTCTATCCACCGCATATCAACCTTTATGTTTACAGTGCTAATCGGAAATTCTGTCCCCTAATGTAAACGTGCACCCGTAGGTCACTTCGTCAAACAGCTCGTTGTCATTGATTACCAGCACTGGGAGCGTAGATCCGAAAAGACTGACGCTTGCTTCAACTTTTTTCCAGCACGGTGGTTCTTTTAATACCACCCAACTGAAGCCAATCAGTACTTGAACTTGGTTCAGTTTTTCCTGTTGATACTTAACGCAATTGTCATAGTAGCTAGTTATACTAATCAGCACGTTTTTCTGTTGAGACCCGCTTGTTCGAGTTGGACAATTTGAACCTTTACGTCGTTTGGACAAATATATTTCTGCTCCTATCCTTGAACCCTTGCAGGAGCTGGTACCTTACAGACGCCACATTCAGCGCTGAAATATTTTATTCCTTAAATTTTAGTTCAGTAGCATGAAAAATGGCAAACATATTGGGTAAAAGGTAGAGCCACTGCACAGCGCATGACTTTTCGAGTAACGTTATAAAACTGTAGAATAGGATTTCAACAGTGAAAAGAACTTCCGGATTCTTTCTATTGCTGCCATAAGTGAAAGCCATCTGGTGTTCCCGTATCCTAGAATGCGTTGGTACTTTACCACTACAGGCTCACAGAGTTCCCTTAGTTCTTCAACACGAACAGTGTAAATGTAAAAGTATGCATATATTTTCACCACAACTGTTTCAACATCAGTAGGAAGACAGCTACCGCTCGCAATGTGTTGTGCACAATGTGGGCCACGCAACCCAAACCCACAAGTATTTGGATGAATCAAGACCAGAAAGCAGTTCAGGGTTAAGATATCTTTTCGGTAAAATCTCGTCAGACCCAAACTTTTACATGACACAGATTATGTGGGGTAAGCGTCAAATCGGGCTGGGATTGATTTCTAAGGTGTTTGAAAGGTCAAAATCGATGACTAAAGGTGGCTGCAGATGGTAGGAAAAGTGCATCAAAGGAAATTAATACAAGCTTCAGGGCCTAAAGTAAATAGCTAAGGTCACAAAGGGTAGTTAAGTAACCATGTCAGTCGGCCAAAGTAGTAGTATCGGCCGTATGAATCGTTTGTGTACGCATAATTCCGGCTTCAGATGATGGATGTAAATAGCCTCGGCGATAGACAAGATTTGCTTTCGGAAGCCTTGTGATAAGCGTTCAGGTAGTGAATAGATGACTTTAAAGTCATTCTCAGATGCAGTATGGCCACTTTCGAGGAGGTGCGACATGATTGAGCTGTCTGAGGCCCTCATTTCGCCTTTGTAAAACCACGCCGGGATGTGCTCGCGAATCCTTTGGGATAGACGTCTCGTTGTGCGACCCACGTATCGTGCACCACAAGAGCACGAGTACTGATAAACGAGCATTGCACGGGTCAAAGATGGCAGACTATCTTTCAAGGGTTTTGCAAGCAATGGCTTGTTGTGGTAAACAATTCTTAGGCGGGCTGCGAAATAAGTTTTCTCAACAGCATCTTTCAAACGTCGAGATAGGATATCAGCTGCAGTATCGCCCTTAAATGGTAAATGTATGAACAGCTCTTTCTTGGGAGCAATGCTTCTAGGTGGCTTTCGCTTGCGTTCTTTCATATGCTTCTTGATAAACTTATCGGGGTAACCATTCTCACGAAGGGCGTCGCTGATTCTCTGTAGCTCTTCGTTTACGGTATCCGGAGTGCAAATACTGCGCGCCCTGAAGGCAAGAGATCGGATTAAACTCCTCTTGTGCTGTAAAGGCACCGCACTGTGAAAGTTAGTGTACTGTCCAGTCCACGTATGCTTTCTGTGTACCTTTCTGTTACATGAGCCGTCCGAATTGCGGATGACTTCTACATCCAAGATTTCAATTTAGCAAACACATTGTTTTGTCCTCCTCTCTGAACGCCACAAGAAGTTGTGTTTGAATAAAGCAAGAAGAAATAACATTATAACAGAATTTACTGAATTCAGTAATTTCGCGTATTCTCCTCAGCTGTTTACATACAATGAGTGGAAAACAGTGCGATGTTAACAGCAATAATTCAAAGCGGTCGAAGGTCTTTAGGCTCACGTGACCTGTTCCGAGGAAACTTATGTTTGCGCTGTCCGCACAAAATCCCATAGCTTTTCTGGTCATATTACTTTGTTCCAATACATTCTTTACAAATTCACAACTGGTGTCCGGTGTGTCAACAGTAAGTGACTGTAAGTTTAATAACTTCAATACCTGATGACGGCACGCACTATCTCAGAAGGAGTTTAAAGTGTCTGTGAATATTGACACGAAATTTGCTTCCTTTAATGTTTAATAAAGTTGGTCTTTGGCAAATGGAAACAAGATAGTAATTAGTATTGCTTCACAATTTGTGCGGCACAAGCAAACTTCGGCTCAGACAGTTTCTCCACCAACTTGCTGGTGCAATTCATGGAGCGGAAACGTTGCAGATCGCAAATAATTTGTTACAGGGGTAGAAGATGCTGCCGCAGACACTGCTACCTTATGGCGATCCGATTTTAGGTGCTTTGTGATATATGATCTACCACCGTCAGCAATAGAGATTAGAAGTTGCATGTGTCACATCGATTATAACATAGAACCTTATCTTAGCGCAGCGATTTCCAGTGAAACACTGCTGTCAAGACAACAACAGGATTAAAATGCTGAAAAACGCTCCAGGATTCTCTTTATTGTTGCTATAAGTGAAAGCCATCTGCTTTGGCACTCTACCATTGCAGAGTGCCAGAATTCCTTTAGTTCTTAAACACGAACATTGTAACTGTAAAAGTAAGCATACATTTTCCCCACAACTGTTTCAACAACAATAGAAATATAGTCAGCTGCCCTTTGCAGTGTGTTGTGTTCAATGTTGGCCATGCAACCAATTTCCAATCGTATATTTCCATTTCGCATATATATTGTTTTATGCTCTTTTCTCAACGCCACCGATAGTTGTGTTTGCGTTATCAGCAATAGGTTCCTCAGCTTTTCCGGTCATATTATTCTGTTCCAAAATATTCCTTTCAACTTAACACATGGTGTCCGATTTGTCATCATTACGTGGCCGTAGTTCAAATAACTTCATTTCAGCATGCAAGGACGGCACAAAATATCTCACAAAAAGTAGTGACACCTGTACTTTCTTTTAGTTTTAAGCGCCTGTGTATAATTACACGAATTTTGCTTCTTTCACTTTCTCTTGAAGTTAGTCTAACAAATAGGATCTGCATATTAGTTATTACTGCCTCAAATTTCGTGCGGACACATGCAAACTTCGGCTCAGACAATTTCTTCACCAACTTGCTGGTGCAATTCATGCGACGGAAACTGTGATTATGAAACACAGCGTGATAAGCGAAGGTACCTTCTGCGGCTGTTAACTTGGCTTCCATGTTTCCAAACGTTGCAGATCGGAAGTAATTTGTTACAGGGATAGAGGATGCTGCCGCAGACACTGCGATCTTATGGCGATCCGATTTTAGGTGCTTTGTGATATCTGATCTACCACCGTCAGCAATAGACATTCGGAGTTGCATGTTTTGCCTCGTTAATGATTGGAAAATCGCTCTCCAATTCTGTAGTCATCTTGCACGTTCCTTTAGATATGATTTTGCCACCAAATTGCACTTAATGCAGGTGTACTCCACTAAAAATACATTAATGTCATCATCGCCTTTTTTACTCTTTTTATATTGTCGTAAATATCTCCTTACCCACCTACACTATCGACCATCCCGCCCAACTAATGTTTACCCACTTATGGTGTGCATGCACCGCCACTGATTGGTTTTGTCTTTTTCCCCCACATTCTACATGCTCAAAACTTGACATTCGTTGGGGTCCCTATCACAAAGCGGGACATTAGTGCGTTTTGCCCAGCACTTCTAAAAAAGCGGGGCGACAGTTTGAAATACGGGACTGTCCCGTCTATATCGGGACGTATGGCCACCTTAGGCATACCTCAAGATGCGCACTTTGTTCCTAGCTCTACAAACCCTATCGATTGATATTTGCTGCTTGTCGAGAACCCCTCCCAATATTCGAGCTCGGTGCTTGCACCCCGATGCCCGACTTGCGACACTGGTGGCACTTTATCATTGCATCTGTCTGGATGCAACGCAGCATCAAATGCCGGTCAAGCTAGTGTGCGCATTGCTTAGTCCCCTGGCTGTTGCTAACCCGATCGATCGGATCCCAGTCAAGAGCCGTATGTGCGCTATCCGTTCCAAGCTTCGCATTCGCGCGGGGACAAACGGTTCCATGTTTGTCATTTCTGCATACACGCCCACAAAATATACCACTTAACAATCTCCTTCCTTACCGATAAAGCACGGATACTGGGATACTTGTTAGTGATTTGAGGGCCCAATTTCTAAAATTGTCCACTGATGAGTTTCGTCTGGGCGGCCAACATACTGTAGGCTCCCGTAATGATAACGGTGAGTGCTTGCCGCACCTGTTTGAAGATGCTCCTCTCTTATCGATTAGCACTAACTCTCGTCAAAACACCTGCATCAGAGTCACTTGGCACTCACCAGTCTTAGACTACCCTTGCTCAGTTAACGTTGGAGAAGCGCGATGAAGCTGTATCTTCACGTGGTGCGACAGTTTGTGTGCCTCAGTGATCCATTGAACTATGCTGGGTGGTGCTTTTTGCACCTTCATAGCCACTCATACCAGATTGCTCAATAGTTAGAGGCCAGAGCAACTCAGTCTCCTGGCCCTCCAGGTTGGCGGTTGGAGTGAGGGTGGCTCCTTACTCAATAAAACGGGCTCTCTGTAGTCCAGTGCCAAAACCCCGTTGCTTTGCTGTAAGGTTTTTTGAACCAAAGCCTTTGATTATTTACCCTGTTTGTTCTCTTGTCTAGACCTGGGCAACCTGACAGTATCCTGCCCACGCAATACACCATGATTTTTTTTCTAAAAGTCTCTTGTTACTCTGGTCGTCGCAGCGGATAATAAACGGGGCCCTATCTGCTACATTGAGCAGGGTGGACAGGGGTTTAGATGCTACTGCTCAAACCTTCCTGCCCATTTATTCCACTTCTTGCGCCTTATCTTCCCACTCTAGCTTTATCCCCGCAATTTCAAACCCCAATTCTTTTTGCTCCTCCACCACGCTTGAATAGTCACTTGTCTTTTAGTTTCAACTCGCACACAATCGTAGAGCGTCGCTCCAATCCCGTTGACAAGTTCAAATCCAACGAAGCGGACAACGTCAGTTCATCCGTTTGCATTTGGAGTCCTTGCGTCTCGCTAAGACTGTCATGCTTCAACATGCGCACTTTTCTTCAGATTATCATACAGGCAGCACATGCGCGCAGACTATACCTTTTTACAGGCATTTCACTTATAGTGCTGATAAGTTAGCGTGTTACAAAAATCAAAATAACGTGTTGTTCATTCAAGTTCACGCGGGCTTTAAGTCATTCTATCCCTGAGGGTAACATGCACGCACTGTCAGTGACACTTTCGTTGGTCATGTGACATTAACTAATGTTATTCCGTGGATGTATACACTGGGCTAGATATATGCGACTATGAGGGACAGATATACTCACGAGTAGGTTGACACATTGCTGTTAACGGAAGGCGGACAGTGCTAGTGGTCACCAATTATTATTGTTATTACTTTTATTATTATTATTATTCAACACCTGACCGAAGTACACTTAGTAGTGCCACAACACATAGTTAGCGAAGAATTGTCTGGCTCGTGCCATCTGGTACTCAATCTGTTCAGAGCACTTGAAGGTACACGAATATCTGATTCCGAGGTCACGGGTTGACCGTTGTACACAGATGCGTTCGCTGGTACAGGTGATGGATACTTCGGGTGTCAAACGACGGTAGCATATGATATTTGATTGTTCTGCCTAAAACCTCATCCACCTGACGCACCAAGTCTCAAGCGAATGAATATATTCTTGAATGAGTGGTAGTACATTCCGAAACTCAACTCCTCGGTACTTGTGGACAAATGTTCTGTAATTAACAAATAAATACAACACGCCATGTTTGTTAACCGAACTGCTATCATTGATACTAAGAATTGAAGTTCATATACCGAGCGAACCTCATTGTTTAATCCCCTTGATAATTGGATGCGCGGAAGTGCAATAGACGTCTAAGGTGACTATTATAACGGGCCCGTTCATGTATGATGATAGCCAACCCATTAATATGTCTCGGACTTCAAAAAAATCTTGCTGATTCGGTAACCGTTTGTGAGGCACCCGATCGAATGTTTTCTGCATGTGAAGTGTAGAGTTAACATGGCATACTTTGAGTCAATTGAGTCCGGTATGTCGTTCAGGTAATGCAGCTTCCAGAATGTGTACGACCGGTAGTCAGGGAAATCACTTCAGGACCTGTGTATCAGCTCCACTGAGTTGATAAACTTCTTCCCACCATTTTCCTAATTTCGCGAGTAATTAGGCTATTGTAAGGGTGTTTTGGTTTGGACTGGTATTGTCCATCTACTGTTTTGCTCAGCACTTGTGGCGAGGGCTGATGAATGACGTGTTCAATTGTTATGTAAATTTCTTGGACCCCTGTGAAACGGCAAACATCTACAAAAGGAACAGTGACATGTCAGGCCCTCCCAGTTTCATGGCGGGTGGGGGATGCCATCAGCTTCCAGGATTGAGCATGGTTGAATAGAATGTGTTGCTTGGCGGATATTGCGGAGAGCAATCGCACTTTAGATGGAGCCTTAGTGTAATTATGCTGTAGTGTCAATGGTCATATAGGTGAAGAAAGAGCTAAACGCGCCTGGAGGTTGTCCACCATTTCAGTGACCAAGGAAAAGCATTTGTTGGTTTTTCGACGGAGAAGTCAGACCAGCTCTTTTGCATTACATGTCATTCGTAGGGTTGCTTGATCTTCACGTGTTCTCCCTATCAACTGTAAGTGCTTGATTTCAGAGCGGAGTCGGTTCATCTGCGAGATCATTGTGAAGTAACCTATCCTTTCCTAGCGCGCGATCTCTTTGCTGGATTGCAGACTCATCGAACGTTCGGCTACTTCTTTTTAAACGTCACTGATTCGTCTTTCTTGTGCAACAACAAGGGTTATGGCTTGCTGATACTAATGATAGAAGTGCTCCAGGGCTGTGCATGCATTGTTGGATAGAAAGAAGGCATCTCAATCGCAGGACCCGGTTATTTGAGGGAAGGGTTTCCAGGTAATACTACGGCTGTTGTAGTAGGAAGGAGCTACTTGTTTGGTGGCCATTTTAACGGTGAAGGTTAAGAGTATCATCTTCCCGTCGCTACCAGAGATGTTCTCTGAGACGCCTCTCTGTACGTTGGCCATATCCAATATAAACATCACGTCTAATGTGTTCGGCAACCTAGTTGGCATAGTAACCCACCGTGTCCCACCAACTCTGACTGAATAAATGAAGGTTCTGTGTACAGACAAGAAGGTCTGGCAGGACTAGTGTATCTTCGGTATGTTGAAATCACTCACAACTATGCTTTGTTTGTGCGTCTATTCTGATGCAAAATCGAAAGCTGAGGTGATATGGACAACATTCATAGTTGATGAAATTGGCGGGTTGCGGATAGATGTATGTAAGCTGTAAGTATACTGAGGCTCCTGTAAAGGAGAACTAGAGAGAATCAGGGACATTTCCCAGCGGTGGATGTTGGAACCTCTCAGCTGTACATATGTGATGGAGGTGCATGAGGCGTCCTCCACCTTTTCTTTTACAGCGACCTTTATAAAAAAGGTGTTAAAGGTGGGTAATTGGAATGAAGTCTAATATGTCAGCGGAGGACCACGTTTCGTCAACGACGATGGCTTGCTTCTCGTTTAAATGTGCAAGCATGCTTAGGAAATACCGTTTGTTGATAAGCCATCTAGCGTTCATTAAAAATAATGAAAACATATCATAAATAAAGGAAGCAGTGTTCGTGCCACTGCTGTGTGAGCCGTTGTAATCGCGAATTATCTGAGCTTCATATATGTGTAGGAACATTAGGAACGAGTTCATTGTAATAACCTTGCGCGTAGGGGGTGGTGGGCCGTTTCCCATCGTCAGTATATCTTGTGAAAGGAAAGGGTTGATGTATCAAGGATACATTGCGGTTGAGTTGGAGCTGATCTTATTTGGTTATGTGAAGAAATTGCAGAAATAACGAGTGCATATCTTTAGCATCTGCCGCGTATTTAGGGAGTTTAATTGGCCGCGGTTCCGTTCATATGTATATTAATATATACTAAAATTTATGATGCATTATCTCCTGGCACAACTCCATACTGTCACTCACACGAGCACGTTACAGCACCATGTCTCATAATATCACTGTAGTCGTGTACATGAAGCCGAAAACATAGAAGCTATGCTCCGATAAGTCTACTGATCATATACCCAACGTGCCTGCTCATTTTCGTCGCAATCCAGATGAGCTACAGCATAGAAGAATAAAAGCGACTTCTTACGATCACATGGCTAGCACCGCAGTTGTGGCGTACTCCTTCAGTTCATGGACACTGTGACTGCGACGGAATGGCTTAAAAGTCGGGACAGATTGCAAAATGTACTACCGTCCAAGCACTGCACGTCGTGATAAACCTAGGTGTCCCCTAATAGAATACAAATAACAACGTATAAACTGGACACAGGTACACCAGGCCGGTCACCCACGCCAGTCTGGAAGTTACAAACGGCTCACAAAAGGAAACCATTTAAATGATTATGGATGCAGATGGAACCTCTCTATTACATCCAGTGACTCGACTGCTAGCCCTAAGGCTTCGTCAATCGCATCACTCGCCAAGGAAACACATCACTTTGCTACAAAGACTGCCGTATTGCTAAATGCCACATCATCGCTGAAGGCAGCACAGCGGGGCCAATAAATAGTGGCGACGCACGAAGTTCACTCTGGTAATTCAGCTCAATATGGAAACCAGCCAAACACTGTTCTCTCATTTACCGACGTCCTTGCAGCTTGTTGTGAATAACTTACAGCGGGATCCGCGTATGCTCACCCTGACATAGGCAACTATTACAGACAGCCAAGCAAGCAGCCATTTTTGGACGCAGTGACCTACATTGCTGCCGACGTGCAAGCTACACCGATACACGTTGTCATCAGAAAACAGCGAGATCCTGAAGCCTTGTTGGACGATGACATTGGCTCCACAACCTATGCTTACAATATATTTCCAGCGCCTGAAACAGCCCAGTACGCAGGCAGTGCCTATACTGAAGTGCAAGTGTCTGTCATGTCCAGCAACTTCCTAACTTGGCGCCAAACCACCTGCTCAGAAGAGTGCTACCTGTGTTATCGATTGACGGAGGCGATATCTGAATATCCTGCCATTTTACTCTCCTTCGAATGGCATCGATATGAACACTTCTTTCTTAGGAACGTCGGGCACTGGTTCGTTTCCGGTTTTCGTGTTTCCGTTTGAGTGCTTTACTAGGAACTTCTCCGCACGGCCATGTTCGCGTACTGGAGAGGAGACGCGTTGCAGCTCACATGTAATCGCTTCTTCTGAGCATAGCTTGCTACCTATCTCAAAGATGGTACGAACCGGAGGTTGTTTGTAATTAAAACGACACTAAATGTCAAACATAGGGAAGTGTACTATTTAGGTTTCTTTTAAGCGAACATCTAAAATTGGAAGGCGTTGTAAGATTTGTTCTCAACTGTAAATTCGATTGCGGGGTAACAGTTGCTTAGCGCCAACAGTAGTTGTTCTGCTTGTTTGACAGTGTGTACAACAACAAAAGTGACATTCATGTAGCGGCTATATGAATGCACGTGGTGTATATTACATCCTGATGATCTCTGTAAGTACTCTATCCAGTCCACTAAGTATATGTAAACCACTGACAAAAATACGCGAAGTAGCTGAATTCAGACTATTCTGTCGAAATGTTGTTCTCTTGCTTTTTTGACACTAGCAGTTGTTCGTTATGTAGATCAGCCTACCGTGCTCGAAATACTGACAGTCTTAGTCGAGATTGGCAATCACCCTGTCCGCTTTTAACGGACCTGACGAGATAGGTAACAGGAGAGGTAGTCACTGAATGACACACTGTCGAAGGTGCGCAAAGTGAAACAAGCGTGATTTCGGAACGATTTGACAGAGAACATATGCATGGCAAGCAGCGCTACAGAATATCCTAAAACAGAACCTCAGATAACCGAAACTTCATTGATGTAGTATTAAAAGGGGAAATCAACATTCCATGATATCTAAACTAAGTGATACTACCGGGATTAATCTGAGAATCTTGTACCGGGCATCATGTTTTGTCTCAAAATTATATATTCTTTGCACATGGTTGTGGTTGAACATAGGATTGCCCAATCACGCTTGAGGTTGTATGCACAGTCTCCGAAATTGTGACAGAACCACCGTCCTGGATCTCTGTCTGCCAGTTTCGTGGAAGAGTGAAATCATTGTGCCCGGTTCAGAATTATTTCCGTCAGCCTCCGCCTAGTACACTATTATTCCTCATTTAGCCCGGATCGCATAGTAGGGTAACTGTGAGTGACACCAATTGTGGACGAAATCTGTTTCACTGCACTCAGAGGACAACATAAGCAGGCAGCCACGGACGAAACTTTGACGGCTGTAACCGTCTAAACCAGGCTTGACTGTCTTCCTCAGGTAGGCCAGCATGGTACACAACGTGTGCACCAACGCACGAGATGCGGCATTGGCGGGCTCTTATTAGGCCAGGGGGCATGATAACCTGACACTCAATATAATCGCGCAGCCGCAGCGAGTAAGTGAAAGGCTTGTCTGGAGCTCAGGACAGATGCTTACCCGGTCTGAGCTGTGGCAATTGACAGGCTCATTAGCGGAGTACCCACGTAACATGGGATGAGTGTCTGAGTGCTGGGATTGTCCGGGTGTTACTGAGTTCCTTTTCGTACCCAATACATCAACTGAATCAGGAGACTATGCCGTTCACGTGCTGTGTGTGATTTCAGTGCCCATTTGATTTCTACTTTCAGTACTCTACTTACATCTGCATTCCACATTAACTGATCTTGTCAACGGTTAGATGTCTTCTACCACTCTCGTTAGCTACGCACTGTGAGATACACTAAGGATACTGCATGAAGTTAATATTATGGATAGGTAGCCAGTAGGTGAGCAAAATGTTATGCCCTTAACATCATGTGAACTAACGCAGTGAGTAAGGCCTACTGTTGCCTAACGTCGAACTGGCCATATCGCAGCAATGACTGGGAAATATTCGCATCACCGCTGACATGGCATTAGTTGGATACAACGTGACATTAGCTGCGGCACGGCAATAACAGCGGGTTCTTTCCAAGTGGATATAAATGCATGTCTATGCAGCATTTGCCGTGTGCCTCGACAAACAAGCCCAATGGATGAAAGGGAACAACATTACTCCCGTTAGCACATGATAGAAAATCAACAGGTTTGTGAGTGCTCCCCATAGCGCTCGTGATTTGATCGCGCCGTATCAACTTCACAAGCAAGATGGCGCATTGGGTGCATGCTCAGTGGAAAATCGCATTACTGATGAACACCAAACTCTCTCAGGTGCGCACAAACCGTCGTAGCTTCTGCAGTAACCTAAATAGATGAATAAGTCAATGAACAAACAATTAGCGCAGCGCTTTGGATTGTCGGCATTGCATCTATTGGTCGGTCATACTTCCTTCACAATTGCAAATTCCGTGAATGCCTGTTGTAGGTTTAAAGAGTACTTACGTTTATCTGCAATTATAATGTGAATTTTCGTCATGATGATAATAATAATCCTTATCATAATAAAATGGTCAATTTTTTCGTGGGGCCGAGAAACCGAATCCACAATGGGATGGATGATAGTTATCTTGCAACATGCTCAGGCAAACGAGGCTGTCAATTGTTTGAGTTTTTACAAGGTTACTATGTATTTTTTTGCGAATAATTTCCTTTGGTACTTTTGTCGCCGAATGCTACCAGTTTCCGGGCGTTCTCATTTGTTTGTTTTCAGTGCTTCTTTGTGGTGGCACGATGGCAGCGTTTTTAATGGGGAGGAGGGAGTACGAAATAGAATGTGATAGTTAGATTTAATGAACAAAATCGGACGAGTAATACCTTTTCTTGCTTAATATAGTGTATGAATACCGTTGGTGTTATTTGCGAGTAGCAAGCTAGACATTTGCGCAAATAAGGCAAACACTATACTAAGGTAACTCCCGTGGATCATCAAACTCAACTTGTTTTATCAGAATAATTTAGGCAGTATTCACATCGTATGGTGTTAAGACAGCGTAGTGTCTAGACATTACTTGGTCTAATTATGGTGTTCAACTAACCAAGTTGTGTTTTGGGCTGCCAGATGGTTGTGATGCTGTGTGAGCTCAGTCTTTCAGTCTTTACTTGTAGGTGGATAGTTAGGGTTTGCGTGACTATGTACGGAAAATCTAATGTTGAAAAGGGAGAATTAAACATGTAAGTAGACAAAGAAACAGTCGCTTATTCACTGCAACGTTATGACTCATTCAGTGCATCGTACTTTTTTAGAAGTTGCCAAAGATACTTGATTAGTAAATTGTGCAGTAGATATGCGATTTTTGATGTAGTGGTATAGAGGAAATGCACTACAACTAAGAGCGATGCTGTGGTCTAAGGAGTAGGGTAATGTGAAATATCGGTAAGATAATAGGACGGTAGAGATGAAGTAACTAGGAAGCAGGAGCACAACATATTCAGGGCAAAATGAAGTACGGTAAGAAAGAATAAGTGTAGTAATATGAGCATTCCTGGAACCGTCTCCCGGGGCCTGCTCCCACGCGGGGTAGTATCTCGAGTTTTCGCCCGCACTTCCACGCCCTTCTGGTCATGTATCGGTGTCAGTTTAAAAGCACGCTGGCCACTACCGGTTTTATTCATCACTTGAGCAATTGTTTTTTTTTGGGAGCTAGTTACACAAGCCAGACAGCCCTTTCGTCATTCATACTTTTTTGCGGGCTTAATAACCTGGATCATCGGTTGGCGCCATATGCCATTAAGTGTTAGTTCAGCAGTTCAGATTGCACTTTTAATGTTTGCACACTTTTTATATTCACCAGCGTGCCTTTTAGCGTGGGTATACATGTTGCTTAGAAGCTTCAAACCATCACCTCAGAAGATCGGCCCACTCGTGACCAACAGAATATCAGGAGAATAAGATGAAATAGTTAGATTACGAGGTAGAATTTTCAACGAAATACGTAACCAATTGGCTTGTCTCGCGACATTATGGGATATATTTTTGTTCGTTGCAATCAGCCGACAATTCAGATATGTCGACCAGCTATCCGGAAAAGCACCAGACGGCCGTTTCGCCCTATTGGGGCTCATCAGTGGTGCGCATCCTTCGGTCCTCTGCGGAGGATCGAACCCATGACTGCTAGTGGCTCTTGCCAACTAGTCCGCAGCTTATGCAGCTGCGCCATGGAGGACGGTATCCGACCATCACGAATTGTTACCTAAATGCGATAGAAACTGAAGCTGTGGTACTGTTATACTTCTTTATTTTGGTTCGACAGACTGATGTACTTCAGATGGTAATGACCACAATCTTAGGAATACGTCAGCCCTACTTTAACATGACAGTAATTGATTAGCACAAAATACTTCGTTTTGGCTTACATGTGTTGTGACCATGATGGTCGAATCGTCGCTGCCTGTTTTGCGAGTTAGCAGCGCCTCGCCGTCGGTTAACTTTTGGTCGCCTATCATCAGGTCAGGACTGTGCGACATGCGATCGAGAATAAGGCGATTAATGAACAAAGTTATCAAGTTGGGCAGTTTGACTAATCGCACCAACTGAAACGTGGAGCGGTAGAAGTTGATGATTGCTTCCCCGAGAAGGTTTCACGACGGAAACCTATTACGTTCTGTAGTCTTCACACACGGTGATGGAATGAGACGATGGCTGGGAGACCCTTCCATCGGAGGATGCAAAATTTCTGGGTATATGGTTGTAACTGTGAGAAATAGTGCGGCTGCATAATGGTGCAAAATGGCCAAATTTTTCACATCTTAAAGAAACAATCTCTGCCAGAATTATTCCAGAGAAAAGAGTTTCAATAGTTTGAACATGTCAAATCGAGTCGAAAAGTGTAAATTCGGCGATGTGCAACAAAATGTGACGGCAAATATGCGCAAACAGAGAGCAAATATTGTAGCGAGAACGACACGGTAGGGGAGAACGCTGTTTATTGCACGCATTGTAATTTGGCAGAGAACCAAGGATTGTAATCGACACCTATTTGGCAATCGACTGCGGGCGCGAACATCCAGCCCTACAACACCGAAGGCTGACAACGACCGCCAGCAGGGAAACGAGGGCTCGGCAATTACGCAACAAGCGGAACTATGATGCGAGATATGCGGCAGACAAATGGAGACCATTCAACCTAGGAGACCAAGTCAAGCTACGCAATAACGATCCACCGTCACACAAAGGACCCGGCGCGAGCAAGTTCAACCAACGCTGGAAAGGTCCCTATACAGTGATCGACCGAAAAGGGACGAGCTGCCGTATCGACAACAGGGTGGTGAAACGCTCTATAAACGCATCACTTCTACGCCGATGGTATACGGGGGAAACAGGTTTTCGCGAGGGGGCGGGTGTAGGGGCGCGGATCTCAGTTCACACGGAAATGCCCCGGAAGCAGCAGGAGATCGGGACTAACGCAGCGACTGGGAACGGGAATCGACAACCCAGCTCGTGGCCTACGATGCAAGCCGGGAATGGGTCGTCAGCGACAAACGATACCGCGGCCACGCCGAGAAGAACAAGAGGCGACATGAAAGGGAGCCCGATTTTCCCAAGAGATATGCCTTTATCTACGGCCCCAGGAATCGGCCCGACCAGAGCAACACAGCCCCGAGCAAGTAAGTCGAGAGCTTTGGTACGAATCCAGTCTGGATAGGCTGCGACGCAAGGGAGCAGAAATGTGGGCGGAAAACGGCACATTCAATGTCCACGTCGGATCAGCCTAATGGCGCTTAGAAAACACCACTTCACTCGGCGGAACGTGGTGCGTCGTAAGTGGGAAACGCGGCTATATTTGTGTGTGTGTGCGTGGGACATGGTGTAAACCTCTCAGCGTTCAATAAACAGCGTTCTCCCCTACCGTGTCGTTCTCGCTACAATATTTGCTCTCTGTTTGCGCATATTTGCCGTCACATTTTGTTGCACATCGCCGAATTTACACTTTTCGACTCGATTTGACGAGTCCAAACTATTGAAAGTCCTTTCTCTGGAATAATTCTGGCAGAGATTGTTTCTCCAAGATGTGAAAATTTTGGCCGTTTTGCACCATTATGCAGCCGCACTATTTCTCACAGTTACAACCAAATACCCAGAATTTTTGCATCTTCCGATAGAAGGGTCTCCCAGCCATCGTCTCATTCCATCACCGTGTGTGAAAACTACCGAACTAACTAGGTTTCCGTCGTGAAACCTTCTCGGGGAAGCAATCATCAACTTCTACCGCTCCACATTTCAGTTGGTGCGATTAGTCAAACTGCCCAACTTGATAACTTTGTTCATTAATCGCCTTATTCTCGATCGCATGTCGCACAGTCCTGACCTGATGATAGGCGACCAAAAGTTAACCGACGGCGAGGCGCTGCTAACTCGCAAAACAGGCAGCGACGATTCGACCATCATGGTCACAACACATGTAAGCCAAAACGAAGTATTTTGTGCTAATCAATTACTGTCATGTTAAAGTAGGGCTGACGTATTCCTAAGATTGTGGTCATTACCATCTGAAGTACATCAGTCTGTTGAACCAAAATAAAGAAGTATAACAGTACCACAGCTTCAGTTTCTATCGCATTTAGGTAACAATT
This sequence comes from Dicrocoelium dendriticum, assembly GCA_944474145.2. Lineage (NCBI taxonomy): Eukaryota > Metazoa > Platyhelminthes > Trematoda > Plagiorchiida > Dicrocoeliidae > Dicrocoelium > Dicrocoelium dendriticum. The sequence continues at coordinate 116,681,859 of OX104067.1, read as the reverse complement.
CGTGATGGTCGGATACCGTCCTCCATGGCGCAGCTGCAAAAGCTGCGGACTAGTTGGCAAGAGCCACTAGCAGTCATGGGTTCGATCCTCCGCAGAGGACCGAAGGATGCGCACCACTGATGAGCCCCAATAGGGCGAAACGGCCGTCTGGTGCTTTTCCGGATAGCTGGTCGACATATCTGAATTGTCGGCTGATTGCAACGAACAAAAGTACTCACCAAAATCCTTCCACTCATAAGTAACATTATGGGATGCTATATGATTGGGTGTGATAAAATATTGCAAACGTTTAGAATAATAGTAGCGTTATTAATGAGTTGACTTCTCCTTTAAATACGCAATAGGCGGTGCAAATTATCCGGATTCCATAGGACAGTCGATTATTTACAACATACGTAGGAGAGGTAAAGCAAGAGATACACATTTTTTGTTTCTCCACCTACAAATGAGACTTCAAGAGTGGCATTTTCGAGCATAAAATTATGGTATGATGGAGTGTGGTGAATCTGGACCTGATGAAATTAACACATCTGTAGACATTTGACGACCGCATGTTTTCATTATGTTCTACGTGGCGTGAAAAGCTCTCAAGTTCATTTTAAATTTTGTTCGGCTCTCACTTGCCCGTACTTTCAATGGTGGCTTGTTCCATAAGTAAGTATACCTTCCCGGGAAGAAGTTGGAAGGGATCCTAAAGTTCCCCTCTTTTACTCATAGTGGGTAACCCCTATTTTTTGTGCGATAGGTTGAGGAACTTTGCAAATTCAGATCTATTCCGGTAGTGTACACCCGGCAATGTATAATGTTGAGTAAGATAAGTGAATTATTTCTTGGTCGGTGCAACCATAGTAGGTCCAGTTTAAGGCGGCGACATCGCTTTTCATAGTTCAGAGTGGCGGACCGGCATATAAGGAGTTTCCTGAAAGAACGCTGAATATTTTCTAAGGCTATGCGATCCGTTCTACGCTGGTGGTTATGGATAATTGTGCCGAACACTTTGAAAAACAGCTTAATCAATCAGAGTTGCCAGCTTATTCATCGGCCAGTGCTCACCTTTCTACTTGATTCTCCCACCTGGATCTGTTTTTACGCACAGAATTCGAACGGGAGATCAAACTGTTGAATGTGAATACGGCGGTAACAGCCGGTAGACTTCCTCCAGCTCTCTTCGAATTCAGAAGATATCCTCATGTAGATTATCTGCACAACTTCATTGTGAAGCTGTGGGAGCAAGAATCTGTCTCAGCAGACTTGTGCTACTCCGTTAGAATCCCAATTTTCATATGGGGTCCACGTTCGGAATGCGGTAATTATAGAGGGATCAGTTTGATCTCAATCGCCTCTGTCGTTCTTTATAGACTTACTGGTACAGATGGAAGCCAGATTGGGAAGGAGCAAGCAGGGTTTCGTCGAAGTCTTGGCTGTATCGGCCACATCTTTACATTACGTACATTGTTAGACACCGCCATATTTAACGGCGACCCATTACAATTGGTTTCTCGACATCACGGTACTCAGTTGATCGATGCGTCCCTTGCGACATTTTACTCAGGGAAACTATACTCGATAATTACGTAAACATCAGAGCGCTGTGCTCGCTTAGTTCGGGCACAGTCATGGCTTACGGCATGATGTCGCCGCTCTTTAATATCTCCAGTCATGAGAAACACGGATGCCCGCTATAATCCTTCTTTTTTAACTTCCGCATCGACGAAGTGATGAAAACAGCGTTCGCTGGACGTGATCTACAAGGAGTGGAACTGCTTCCTGATGATCCACTTCTTGACTTAGAGTATCTTGACATTGTCCTTATCAGAACAGCTCACAGACCTGCTTAGCAGAACTAGACGGTCAATCATTTTGGGCTATGCTTTGCTCCATCGAAATGCAAACTTGTCCAAAGTTGGCAAACACACCTTTGCGCGGACCCGTGGTGGTGATCAACTAGAAGTCCTTCAGGAATTCAAGTACCCGGGCAGCTATATTAGCGCTCATTGTATCGAAGATGAGGTCAAGAACCGTATAGCGAATGCCGAGGTGGTTTTTCTAATCTCCGCCACCTGTGGCGCTGGTGCGACATCACTCGCCCTGAAAGGCATAGTTTCCAATACAGGCTCTCCGTTCAACCTTCCCATACGGTTGTGATAGCTGGCTCATCAAGCTGACACACATAGAGAGACTAGTTACTTTCGATCATTGCTGCCTTCGCAGTTTAGCTCATGTCTTGTGGGAGCACCGTTTTGCGTAGTGAATGCGTTTGGCGTCGTGTATTTTGTGCATGAAGAGCCAGTAGACCGCTCCGCACCGTTATATCACGCACCAGGATCCGGTTTCTGGGTAAGGTGTGGCACATGCCAGTCAACCGATTCCCGCGACGTGCGTTGTTTTCTCGCCGGGGATGTTGTTGAAAGAAGAGGTAGGGAGGCTTAGCAATGACGGCTGAGAGCCGTCACTACAAATTTGGCGTCGGTTGGACTCAGGCGACTGGCTGTCTGGGTTCCGAAGGACGATGACCTCGTCTGGTTAGCTACACTGGTTGACATGGCAAGGAGCCTACTTCAATGGCATTTGTGTTGTGAGTTTCTTTGTTTTTCCCTATGCCTCTTATTTGCCCTCTCAAACCACGTTCTCCGGCTTAGAGCATAATGTTTTTGGGTAGTTTGTTACCTCTTATTTTATGTTGTTTAGTATCTCACTTTTTTATTTTATCTTTTTATTGCGGCACAATAGTTGAATTGGATTTCCCACTTTCAGCTAATGTTTTTTGATGATGATGATGACAATCCATTTGTATTTCTTATTTACAGTTTGATCTCAATATCTTTTTTATTCATTGTGCCGCTAAAAACAGCTTTTCGAATCCTGGTTGTGATACGTGTGCTCTTATTTCAACAAAAAGGTGGTTCACTACTTCTCTGAATCTGTTTAAAAGATGTTATCTCGATATGACCTGACCTTAACGTGGTGCGATTGTTTGTGTACCTAAGTGATCCATTGAACTATGCTGGGTGGTGCTTTTTGCACCTTCATAGCCACTCATTCCAGATGGGTCAACGGTTAGAGACCAGGCAAACTCAGTCTCCTGGCCCTCCGGGTTGGCGTCTGGGGTGAGGGTTGCTCCTTAATCAATAAAACGGGCTCTCTGTAGTCTATCTATCTATCTTTTCTGTATTGCGGCACATTAGCTGAGGTGTCTCTCACTCTGAGCTAACCTTGATCGATTATGATGGTGAGTTCTGTGGGATGGTCTCTTCCTTCCAGACCTGTTCAAACAATCAGGCTATTGTTTTGCAAAGGACCTCCCGTCCGTCCTTAAATAGTGCGTATTTAAGGGAATCCTGGTTAGCAGCACGAAATCGGTTAAGGTCTGTAATTTCGTTGCGGACCTCTGCCTGCGATGGGGCCGGCCATGGCTCAACCTGCACCAGCTGAGTGGGGTGTTGGAAGCAGGAGCCAACTGAACTGCTCCGTCCAACGAGCCATACGACGCTCCTTATTGTGAATCAGTCCACCCACGCTGTCTCCGATTGTCTCGCTAACGTCTAGTTTTCTGAGATCAGTGGTGCGGATCAGCTAGAAGAACTTGCTGCTCCTGCTTCCTCCATTTCTTTATCCTTTCTGGTCCTTTTTGACTTCCTTGTCAACACTCAGGCTCCGCTTTATCTCGCGCCTAATAGTCCGTCTAGTTACTTTGTACTCAGAGCTAGCCCAGAGTTTACTTCCGGATTCCAACAAGTTCACTGACCTCTGGGATATCCAGTGACTTGTGTGGTGATGATTAATAGTGGCGCATCGTGCATGGCGACCGAGATTCTATTGCGCGGAAGCCCACTGTCGTTAAGATGAGCGAGCGAAAGTACGGTACGCAGGACAAACTGGTAGGCTTGCCTGATTGAGGACAGGTAACTTATCAGTAGCCAATCGAGGGCGGCACTTCGTAGGCCTCCGGGTAAAGTTTAAGGGAAAACGACGGCGTACCAAAACATAATCAGAATCGGCGCGATTATTCCAAAAGGAGTGACAGTCCAGGATGGAACCACGCCGCCTGTAACTTATGGCAATATAATCTATTTGGGTCCATCGCTGGTCATTTATAGAGGGACGTTAGGTGTCACTTCGGAACCCACTGTGTCTAAAGGCGGTGCTATTATGAAACTTGTGTAGGCATATCGATAAATGACAATTTACGATTATCTCATTTTCTCATATTTACCAGTTTCGGAGATTCCTGTGTTCCTTCATCAGTTATCTAGTTGAATTTGGACTAGGTCGCACTCTTCGCCTACCTGTCTACCGCATATTCGTAGGTTTGTTGTTTGCCTCTACTTAGCCCTGTTGAGTGAATTTGCACACTTGCAGGACGATTAACAAGATAGAAAGACAAAGGGGGATTGATCGACAGACGTACATTCATGCTTGCAGTCTACGAGACCATCCTATGTCTTGTCCCAGTCGATGAGTCTGTAGAGTAATTTGATCTAATTTTTGCCTCCAGCTAGTAGCGTTTACACGCAATATTTATTACATTCTCAACTTTCCTCAGTCGTTCGTCCGTTCTCATTTTCTCTATGATTCAGTCTATTTGCTGTTTTTTTCTCGGTGCAGTGCTAACAATCGCACTTCTTAACTCTAGTGTACCCACTGAGATTAGCTTGGCTATATAAATGATAGTTATCCAAATGGGAACTTGTCTCGCCTGTCGGGAAATACACCAGTTTATTCATAAGTCTTTTCATAATGAGATTAACCCGACAAATCTAATAACTGGCACGAATCCTATTGTTTTCGAATTTCATTTACTTCCGCATTGACCAATTTAACCGTGCTAACTGCTTGTCTCTTCTGCAACTTCGTTTCCGCCATCCTTGGATGCACGAAAAAACATCATTGGTTCGATGAAGTGGCATTTGCTACTCCCATTCTAACTTCAACGGGTTCCTTAACGCATTGGCTCCGGCATCTGCAATTCCAAGTATCCAAATTCAAGCCCCCTTTCATGTCTAGGTTTGGGCGGTTGCGCCACCCCAGCCCGCGTACAACCCCTCCTGGATGCATGGCATCGAGACTTCAATGCAGAGTTCCGATGTTAAATACTGAATACTGAGAATAGAGAGCGGGAAGATAAAAATATGTGTTGCTCCGTCGTAGTTGGATCGGGCACCTGCGCGGAATCACGTCACTGATTCCTGCGCGGTGGCAACATATTGCAGCTGCACTACACCTTATCCGGGTGCGATGCGCTCCGTATACATGTAGTCCGCAAAGTGGGAATTGTGGAAGCTATTAGATTCCGACACCGATTTCGCCTCGACTAGCGTGCCTGGCAACTACTTCCAATATTTCACCAATCGACGCTCGAAGCATAGTGGGTGAGCGGTGCTCATTAAATCCGGTACCACTGTTTTGTACTCGTGTCCGCTTGTGCTGCTTGGTACGCGAACGTGCAGCAGCGGTCTCAACTTAGGAGAGTGGCCCAATTGCAGTATGCGGTGCGTCATTATGAGGTCAACTCGATAGTTCGACTTCAACGGATATTGCCCTTCCTTTCAAGCATCTTGTTCTCGTATCTTCTTCTTGTATCCTTAGGAAACCAACTGTGACTGGGTTCGGCACTTCTTACAAGAGCTGCATCTTCAGTTTCCACTTAGGGCCTCCTCGTTTCCTGTATACCCTTCTCTTCGAAAAGCAGTCTTGGTGAAGTTTTGAAGTGACTAAGTTACTCCTTGGGTTTATGTATTTCTCACTTGGGCGTATGTTATGCCTTTCACTCCAGAATTTTGATTGCAATGTATTGTGCGGTCACTGGGCCCGTTTTATTGCATATTTTGTTGTTATTAAACTGCTGTTTTTTCCTTACTTTCACCCTTCATAGGTTGCGCTTACCCTGATTCTTAGCTGCCTACCTGGATCCAGTATCATGGCTGCGTTGGCTCTTGAAGCTATCGCCTATGCACATTACGTTTTGGAATACACGTCTGGTGACTTCACATACGCATTGAATTGCGCTGAAGTAGCTGGCGTCATGCTAAAACGACTCAATCACGAGATGTGCATGCAGGCCGCATCGGCGAACCGCGTCAAAGGTGAGCAATACGATGTTATTGCGACCAGATTACGGATTGTCATCCGATCGTGTTCCCTTTCCTGTGTTTTGCGTTTTGGTTGACGCTCAACGTGATCACTGATTATCTACGCATGTGATTCGTTTACGCCGACGCTGCATATGAGCGTAGATCATCATTTGACTTCTGTACCTCTTGTTAGTTGCTTGTGATGCAATAATACTTTCGGAGCGGATTCGTTTCGCCCCCTGGAAGTAACACATTGCATGGTGTTATAATCGAACCTCGTCAACTCGCACAGGATTGCCATTTGCATTTAACCAGCCGGCCACCGATTCCCTCGCTTCAACCTAATTATCATGTACGAACGATTCGATCATTAACTCCACATGAAAAATTCAACCGTGATGCGCACGACAAGAGTTCAGTGGTTGACTTCGTTGCTTTTTGCCACAGATGCTCTGGAAAACATAATCTTCCTCTGTCGCACTTATGTTCCCTATCTCATTGTTACTCTGCGATTTTGTTGAGGATTCTCATATTATGTTACGGAATCATTTTTCTTTCATTATTTAGCTCTTATCATTGAAGAGATCGCTATCGATGATAACGATTCCGCTCGCACCAGAGAATTCCTGTACCTCGCGCGGGACTTACATATGGAGTCGTTAAACCTGTGTGAACGTGTAAGTCCTCTTCGATTGTGCAACTCTTCCCTCCGGTAACCTCACATTTTTGTGCTTCGTTTGCTTCTGTTCTTCCCCCGCCACCTACCATCTCGTCATGCTCCCCAAAGCGCCGCAGAGATTCTCTTTTATGAGGTTTACTTTTTGGTACCCTCGCCGTCTACAGTCCGACGGTTACCTTCAGGCTGAATTCTCTCACCAACTCTTGTCGCTCCTTGTCCGTTTAGCTATTCCTGTTGGTATTATGGTCATAACTGGTAACACAACTAATCACGCGCCCACTTATCAGAGACCCCACAACACCTGCATCATCAGTGCTAATTACATTCGTAGTTTCTATCGCTTGCTCACCTTGGGTGCCGACCTCAATCATTGCACCATCGTCACATTCTTTGAACAAAAACGCTCGCATCACTTCGCCTGCCGCTCGCCGAACGACACGCTGCCCTGGACTCTGATATGCCGTACTGCTGTCATCTGCAGCGGCGCGTGTCATTTCAAGCTTGTCATTTGATCTTGAGCACGCGCAGTTGTTTTGTTGTTCGCCAAGCTAGATAATGAATCCTTACCCAGATTTGCCTTCCATTAGCAGCTTCTGCTACAATACCACTAAGTCTTACGCGCTGGTGATGTCACCTCGACTGGTGACGAAACGTATGCAACTAAAAGCCCACCTTGGCGAATGTCGCAACAAACGAACACTCAAATGGGGCTACCAGCATTTTGGATTGCACCTGGATGCGCGTCCTGGTGAAGCTCAATCTGAAAGCCTCAGCAGAGCATCCAACTTTGAGATTCCTTATATGCCACTCGAATTCCCGGTCCACTACTCAGTTCAGTTGGCCCTGACGAATGAGATAAATTAGTCAAGCACCAATCAGTATCACTTGCAGTGCATGACGAGGTCGTAGTCCTAACCTTCTCCATTGGCTTGAGGTATCTGAATAGTTGATGTTTCCTCAGGTTTTCCGTTTGTTCTGCCCAGGGTTGCTGGTCGGTTCATTTAAGTGCTCATTTTTATAGTGCGTGCATCCCTCTGCAGCGGTATCTGGCGAAGAGCCTAGACGTTGGTTGCAAATGTTAATGTAAAGTAGACGATATTTAAAAATGATCGATTACTGATCCAACTTCCCCGAGATGCAGGTCTGCGATGGTACCATTGTGAGTCATACGTTGAGAACAATCTTCATCTGATCCTTTTTCTTACTGATTGACTTGAATACTGAGTGGGCCGCTTCGAAGAGCAGTTCACGTTTGTCTCTATCACTTCTGAGCTGCTCACTATCTTCGAAGACATCCTACTGGAGTTACTGAACCAACACAAGACATGGGTACTGTAAGTGCGCAATCTCTCGTTGTCAAAGTTCCATAATGACTTGCTAGCTGTTTGCGTATTTACTCTGTTCAGTAGCTCGATGATCGAGGTGTGGCATCTTCAGCTTGCTAGTCATTGGTTGTCATCGCAGTTTCTAAGAAGTGCACAACATTTGCTTTATTGCCGTTACTAAGCTCGTCACACGTATCATCCTACGACGCTTCATTGTTCCTCGAGAAGCGTACTCAATGGATGTTATGCTGCCTTCCGCTCCTGAAGTGGTTGATTAAGTCAGATGTCTACACGCTGTCCTTATACACTGACATGGGTACAAACTGCTCATCTCTATGATTTGGAGGACCTTTTAGCCTCGTTTAATCACGGTAATTTGTGGCAGTCTCTGTCTGAACTGCGTGTCCTTGTATTTTCCTGTTATTCAAAAACGCCCCAACCGCTATGCTCGAGTGCCCAAACGTGGTCTACAGAATACCTTTCCTTGTGTCCGCTGTCACAAGTGCGGTACTCTGGTGCTGCTGTGCTTCCCTTTCTTCACATGACTTTGCTCCTGACTACATTTTACCCCATATTTTCTACTCCCTTCGGTGTGGAGTTTGCTCCTGCTAACGGACTGACGTAACTAGTTTAGTCGGACTGTATAGTTCTTAGGCTATCGGATTCAGCCCCTAGGCAAACTGACACCAGGCGCTGTACCCCCTCACGAATTCGGCGTGTTTAGTCTGGACCCGACTCAAGTGTCATCTCTCTTCACCATCATTGGACATTAAGTATAAGTAGCACTTCGGCTCAGCTACCAATGCAGTTGTATTGCATCCTATCTGTCACGGCCTCCGTTATCTGCCAGCACCGATTCTCTAGTCATGTAAAGCTTACTTCTACGGATCTATCAGCTATCGCTCATGAGACTCATGCAAGCATGCTCACCATCATCATCAACAGCAGTACATCAGCCATTTGAACTGATGCTTCGCTGCCATACAACCATGAGGACCTATGCAATAAAGAATAAGAAGAGGGAGAGAAAGGGAGACTTACCTGAAAACCTTAATGCCCTAAGCAAACATTCAGGGTCAAGGCGCCTACACCTTATGTAGACAGCATACTGTCACAAACAGCTGGCTATCGTGTAAAGATAAGGCGGCATCGGCGAGACAGCTTCCTTGCGGCTTTCACTGCCCTGCGTCATAATCATCCATTACCCTGCAGATAACTCAGCACCAAACATACTTTAAACAGGCAATCCAATTAGAAGACGGCAGCAGACGCGCCACTGGTGTCGGTTACGAGCCATGTCCTGCAAAGTCTCGAGCCAGGCACAAGGTGAGTCACGTGGTCTCCAACCCGGAAGGCGAGACGGACCAATGGCACCCAATTTGGTCGTCGGTGACTTCATTGCCCGCTGCCAACTCAACTTCTGTCCACCTCGAGCCTGGCGCCATCCTACACCTGGTAGACTGAACAAGCCCCTCCTAGGTAAGCGGTGACCAGGCATGCGTAGCACGTGCCCGAGCCAACGCAACTTATTCAGTGCTATCTGTTGTTCTAGGGTGCTAGCATGATTATCACTACCTAGTACTCGCCTACGCACATCATCGTTGCGGACACGCTGGTGCCATCCGACACCAGCAATGCTTCGCAAACAACGATGATCAAAGACTTGAAGGCGCCTCAGATCTTCAGACCGAAGGGGCCAAGTTTCACTACCATAGAGCAGAGCGGCCCTGACTGTGGCCATGTATACACGGCCTTTCAGACGCAGGGAAACTCCCTTCTGTCGCCAAGCATGCTCACCGCGAGTTGGTGGTTCTCTGTATCCTGTGCCTTATAGATTTGGTCGTTTGTTGACCATACCAACCTCTGTCTCTTGAGTATGATCCTCTGCGGAAACTAGCTTAGTCCCGGTTTCATGTCCGAACGCATGTGATATTGGTATTCTGCTTCTCTATGCATCTTATTGTTTCGCACTACGAACTGGTTTTCAGGTTCACTAGTCCGAATTTCATACATGCACTAACCATTTGATGCACAAAATATTCAACGATGCACTACGCCATTTCCAGTAGTTCGCACTCTTACAACGCTAGGCGCGCTGTCTGGTTACAAAACGTTATCTACGCACTGCATCATCACGTCTGTGCTTCTTCTAGGATGCACTGTGAATTCCTGTGTTGTTCGCTCCGGTTCACTGGTGGTTCAGATATTTAGCCTGTGATCCTCAGGTTACTGGTTTGAGCCTGTGTGTGTGCGCAACTTCGCAGTACACCAGCTCACGTACATCAGCTTTGGTTTTGTAACAACGAGAGGTCTGCACGAAATCTCAGCGAAATACCACCTACTAAGAGGTAATTTGCATAGGCATACCCCGGATTTTACTTTGTTTCTTTATCAGATTTTGCCTTGGCAACGACTACGAGGTGTATAAAAAGCAGTGAAACATTTGCAACAGTCGAGAACGAGCAAGCGTCGGTATTTCGAAGAGCAACTTACAACCGCGGCATGACGGCCCCGAAGAAAATTTTGCGTATAGGAAGCAGCGCCTGAAACCGACAGGTGACCTGCCAGTGATAGGGACGCGGACGGACAGCCTCTAACCTCCATACTGAGCATGCGTCTGTGTTGGCGACCCACTCCGCTTCTGTGTTTTCAAATGACTAGGTGCCTGTACCGAGTTCGGCGTACACCGACCTTATAGTTTAGATTGTGGTGTTGAGAGAGGTGCGTCAACTACTCGCCAAGTTCGACGATATCAAACCTGCTGGGTCTGACGGGCCCCACCCACTGGATCTTAAGTCCTTAGTGGCCATTATCTCGCCTGCCGTAGCTGACCTGTTCAACGGGTCGCTTTCCAAAGATTCTTTGCTGTTTCATACACGGTGATAAGACCGATTCCGAAAGGCAGTGGTCCCAACAAAGTTGACAGCTACAAGTCAATTTGTTTGACGCCTTTTGTGGCCAAGGTTGCCGAAAAATTGTTAAGGAGCGTTTGACACGACTGTTCTGGTCTGTCGCTGATCTGACGCTCGCGCTGCACGGTTTCATGCCAGATCGTTTATGCATCACCGACCTGCTCGTGACGAGGTAGGAATGGTTGTAAGCCATGAACCAGGGGAAGGCTGCCGACATGATCTATATCTCTTTCGGCAAGCTGAACCACGCTGTCCTCCTCCATGAGCTGAGAGTGTGTGGTGTTGGTAGATCTCCGCACCAGAGCACTCAGAGCTTTCTTGTTGGACGAAATTGGAGGGCACAAGTCGATGGCCAGCTGATCGACTGGTATCCCTCGACCAGTGGCGTACCCCAAGGCACTTTGCTCGGGTCTACATTGCTCCTGATATACCTCGACGACGTATCTCAGCTTCTTCGGTCGCCGTGTGCCTTGTTTCCGAGGAGTGATAAGCACTTCCTACGACTGCGGCCTACTTCAGTAAGATATCAACGCCCTTCCATGTGGTCTGCATAATCTTTCCTCCCGGTCAACATCCAAGTCGGTGCTCATGAGCTTGAGGAAAGGTTGTGACGGCCGAACCTGCACTCTTGACAGTCCACTGTTACATACGTAGACAGGCTACACCGAATCGAACTGTGCATGCTCTGGGTGTTCAGACGCAGCTTCGGCATCTTGACTGAGGAGGTTGTCACTTGCCTCTTCTCCTCCATTATCACACCAGTGCTAGAGTAATGCTCACTCTCCTATTGCCTGATCACACAGTCCGAGGCGCGGCAAATCGAACGAGTCCAACCCGTCGCTACCAGGCTCATCCTCAGTCTATGGGGCTTACTGTACGAGGACAGGTGCGAGAGCTGATACCATGCACCCTGGCCTGTCGTGGGTTGAATGTCGCCTAGCGCATCCTACATTCAAGTGACGTCCTCATGCTGAGGCCACTACTCTACTTGCGGACACCAGTACAAATTTATGCTTCCAGATCTGAAGCGAGTTCCGCATCCCCTGTGCTTTGAACGCCCAGTGCTCAGTGTTCGGAACAGTTTACCGGAGCCCATAGTGGGAGCACATTTGGTACAGCAGTTCTAACAATTGTTGGACGTGCATTTCTCCAATGTTAGATCCATAGGACGATTATTACCCACCGACATTTTACATTCGTGACTCCCAAATTTACTGCGTGGTTCACGCTTTTACGAAATCACTTGAAAGCTTGCATAACACTCTCTGCGTTGACAATCCATAGATCGTTTTTTAGCCTCTTTTACCTTATTTCGATGGATTTGTGCAGATTAAACTCTACAGGCTGCCATAATACAGTATTCCTTTTTCTCACCTTGCAACAGCCTTTGCCAGTTATCGGCCAGTATAGTTATTCCCGTTAGAGCTTGAAACTATCTGTGTATGCTTAGTAGAATTCTGCTGCTACCAAACTTCCTACTTAGAAACCACGCATGTTGGTCCAGCTTCTACCGGGTAAAGAAAAGGATTGCAGAGAGAAGCGTTTGATATGCAATCTACACACCATAGACTGACATTTGGAATCGACGCACATCCATTCTAAAAATAACAGCCGGCTGTTGTATGTAGAAATGTTGGTATCGGTGTAGCAAATTCGCTAGAATTTTCATCGCTCCGAGGCATAACTAACCTCTTCCAACGTGCACTTCGGTTCATACACACGCTCAGGCGACGTCTCCAAATGTGGATTTGGTTCTGGTTACGAGCCCTGTCCAGTTTTTGTCTCAACGCTTACACACACTAAGGCGCATGGAATCTGATATAGGGGGTTAAATGGACCAGCTGTACTCAAGCTAGTATTCAGCTGCTTCAGTTCTAGCTACCAGATCCATTCTCACTCTCCTTGTGATTCATGCCTCCCACCCAACATGCTCAACCCAATTTTCGATCTAACGAATAGATCTAACAATCGACTTCGCACCTAGGTGGCACGAACACACTAGTCTCTGTCGACACGTAGTCAAAGCAAACTGAAGCTTTTCGTGTAGGTTCGTCGTACTTAGACACAGGCAGACAGCCACCACACATCCAGGAAAGCGCTAGACAGCCGTTTCGTCTTATTGGGACTCGTCGGTATCGCGCACCCACCGAATCCTGCCGGATTCGAACCCACGACCTTACTCTTGCGAGTCAGCCACTTGTGTCACTGAGTCATGGGCGATGGCAGCGGGAAATGCGGCTGGGAATATACAAAAGAACAAGTGACATCGATGAGCGCTCCTGGCTTCCAGAAATTCTGTGAGCAGCCTATCGATCATTTCGTCAACTTTGCTTATCCCTTGGTAATTTACCTCAGGGAATTGTTTGATGAAAGATACAGTTGTTGGAGCACCGTCACATATATTGGCGTTCCACCGTTGTCATGTTCCTCGATATCAAAGGTGCATTCGATTCGATGGATAGACGTGCACTTTGGGACTGCCTACTCAGGAAAAGTGTACCTGAGAAATATGTAAATCTTATCCGATCATTATACGCGCGTACCTCAGGCATCGTGAGGGCTTAGGGCCAGCTGTCGTCGCCCTTTAATATTTCCAGCGATGTGAGACAAGGATGCCCTCTGTCACCTTTCCTATTCAAGTTCGCTATTGACGAACTCATGGAAATCGCGTTCACAGGACACGATTTAGAAGGTGTGGATCTGCTTCCAGGAGAACGACTTCTTGACTTGGAGTATGTTGACGATATTGCGCTAATCTGTGACAATTCCCAGAGGTGCCAAGCGGCACTGGACAGATTAGCACTGGCTATCCGTCACTTCGGGCTTTTCTTTGCGCCCTCGAAGTGCAAAGTGTTCCTCCAAGATTGGCCTGGACAGCCTCCTGCGCTGACCCTTGGTGGGGATTAGCTAAAACTCGTTCAAAAATTCAACTACCTGGGAAGTTGTATCTGCGCCCGTGGGAATGAAGATGAGATCACGAGCCGTATAACAAAAGTTCCATGCGCTTTTGCTAACCTTCGCCACTTATGGCGCTGGTGCGACATCACTCTCGCCCTCAAGGGTAGAGTGTACAATGCAGCGCTACGTTCGACCCTACTGTGCGGTTGTGAAACCTGGCTTATTAGATCAGCGGACATAAAGAGGCTAGTTACGTTTGCCCATCGGTGCCTTCGCAATTTAGCTCACATTTGGTGAGAACATCGAGTAAGCAACGAGCGTGTTCGACGCCTTGTTTACGGCACAGGAAAAGGAAATGAACCGCTCAGCATCGTTATTTCACGTACCAGGCTCCGATGGCTCAGGCACGTGTTACGTATGCCAGCCCACCCTACTCCCGCGACGTGGGTTGTTTGTGCGCAGGGCATGTGGATGGCGATGACTTGGTCGAGAGGAATGAAGGCCCTCACTTCGAAGCTGGTCTCAGTTGGAGTGTCTCGGCTCCCTGGTTGGGGTCCAAAAAACGATGAACACCTTTGGCTGGATACATTTGTTTATATGGCTAGGAGCCGACCTCAGTGGCATTCGTGCTGTCAGTTTCTTTGTCCAACCCCATCCTTCTTTGCCTCCCCTCCAACCACGATCTCATTTCTTAGAATAATATAATTTTGCATAATGAATTTTCTTTTGCTGCATAGTAGCCGGTTGGTAGCTTACCGGAACGATGCCCATCCGTTACCGGTAGCTCAGCTGGCTTGCATCTGTTGCATTTCCCCCCTTTTTTCTTTTATGTGTTGCGTCATAGTAGCTGAGGTGTCTCCCACCTCTAGCTAATGTATATAACACGGATGGTGAATTGACATAGCTTGGTGCTACTTGACTTCCGGCGTAAAGATAAACCGACTTTCCAGTTCGGATGCGGCCTGGGTGATCTAAACGGCAGTTGTTTACCTTAAATTAAACCGTGTCCCCAATTGAAGTTGCGTGTCTCAACCCAGACACACGAAGGGTATTACAAGACCCAACAACGAACTACTCGCGGTGCTCTGGCTTAGTGGCATAGGTATAAGTGATCAATCACTGTGTCGAGTTCAGCTCTCAGCTGAGGCTATCACTGCCTAAAGAATCCAACTCAGGACGAAACCGGTCGTTCCTTGAGTAGTGCATCGTTTGGAAAAATTAACTACGAAACCATCCACTTGGGATGCGGTCCCAATGATCGAACTGGCGATATTTGCTACAAACTAAACCGTGACCCCAATCGTGGTTGCTTGTTGCAATTCAGACTCACGACAGGTACTTCATACCACATCAGTATGAATCGACCAGCCTTGCAGTATCACACTAATCAATACGCGCTGCACCTATATGTTAGCCCGCCAGCGTTTACTTGTTTTTCATCAGCATTGGTGGTCCTGGAGAAACAAAAATGGTGTGTGCTTTCGGTTTCACGATACATGCGGGTTCAGGTATGATCGAGTTTTTACAGTTGAATCTCATCAAACGTCCACAGAATAACGAAATGAGAAGACGAATACTGGCAGATGCTAGCATTTCGTATTATCTCGTCAGTACCAATACAATAACAGGGAAATTCTTTTATATGTCTTACAGGGCACAGTCAAACCAATCAAATTTATTGTTGTGATCATTGTTATCAGATTACGTCCACGGCAACCGCAGGTTGACAACTAATTGCTTTTGGACACACAAAGCTGGTCTAATTCGGCTTATCGCGACGGCCTCGGCAAATCGTAAAAGGCGTGCATTAGTATGACGTAACAAGATCCGGAAAGCTGATAAGGGATTGACCTGGTGACGAGTCGCCAAGATGTGCCTGCCTATGGAGGACGCTGGCGGCTTACGCGAACACGTATCATCGGAGGTGGATTGGGTAACTTCACGCTGAACCCAGTTTGGTAGGTGTTCCTTCACTCGGGAATCTAAAACCCGATCACAACAATAAATTTGATTGGTTTGCCTGTGCCCTGTAAGACATATAAAAGAATTTCCCTGTTATTGTATTGGTACTGACGAGATAATGCGAAATGCTAGCATCTGCCAGTATTCATCTTCTCATTTCGTTGTTCAAACTACTGAAGGGGACTAACTGTTTTAAAAGTCCACAGAATAGTCTGGATACATGATTAAAAGCGGAAAGGTGTTATCAAGGACGATTGTTGGCTCAAAATTCCAGTGTTCTCTGTATTTTTGTAGCCATCGTGTCATAGTTCTTCCGTTGCTTGTGAAATGTTTTCAGGTCTCCCAGCTGCAAAGGATGTGGCATACTTCTTGGGATCTCGGTAAAAGGCTCTATGTACAGACCGAACCAGCTATTTTTTCCTTGGAAGAAGAGATGCATACCACTTGTATAACGATGAAGCATATAACATCTCACTTCATCTGTGCAGTACATCTTCCCAATCTTTGTCATACACCAGAGAGACGTTGGGTAACATGTGCGCATGACGACGGAGACAATTAGTTAGAAGTTGTATCAGGCGAAAATGTCTTGTATTTTCTAGCCTGCTCAGGTATGTTGACATAACTGTGCAGTAGGCGTGCTCAAATAACTAGAAACAGTTATGGAGAAATTCGAGTGAAATGTACAAAGCAGAGTTGGTTAGCCTCCACTGATTGATGCGTTTGGATGGTAGCCGTAAGTAAGTTGAGGTATCAGCGGTACGCCGATACGCAGTACCGACGCTTCGCTGTCGCGCAACCACCATCAGCCGCGTTTGGGTCATTGATACTTTGCGAATCGGCCTTTCTCCTACGCAGACTGTAACATACGTCCTTGGATTACGATGCAGGCTTATGATCCTTTAGCTCACGGGCCGACAGTCACAAGGAAATCGTGGCGGTTTATGAAAGATCATAGAAACGCTTATGAGGGTGGATAAGTCAGACTCAGTCTGCGTCTCCATTTCGACCTATTCTTTCTGTAAAACAAGCGTGGCTAAGTAGACAGAACATGATGAGTTGATGAAACTAAATCTTAGCTTGCGGTTCGTTTACAGTTCACACCTTTCGGAGCGGCTTTGGGGTGTGGTTTCACGATTTTAAAACATTGTGAAGGACCGGGTAACGAAAATACAAGAGATTCTGTAAACTTGCAGTTTACTAGACGTGCGAACTAGTTGACTATTCAAATACAATCAATTTCTCTTCTAGCGACTTTTGATGCTCTTGCCGTCGCAGAGATAAATCAACGACGCCTCATCTGCTGCTTTGAGCATTGTAAATAGGGGTAAGGATGCTAGTGTCCAAACTTACCCGTCTTCTTATTCCTCTTCCGCTTTTTAATCCTCATCATCCCGCTCCAACCACTCACCTCCTGTTTTCATCCCTCCCCATCTTATTTCTGTGGTCGCGAATCTTCGACTAACACTCAATTGCAGTGCGTCGCTCCAGTCAAGTCGACAACTGATAACGTCATTTCATCCGTTTTTCTTTGATGCTCCATAAAACTGTCATGTCTCAATCTGCGCACTTTGTTACCAGCAGCACTTGCCCGAACATTAGAGACCCAATCCATCGACGTCTGCTGTTTATCGGAAACTCGCTTGCGAGGTTCCAGTTCTGTGATGACCCTGCGACCTCCACAAGCAACACGGGCGTCACGTTCTTATTGCATTTGTCTGGAGATAACGCAACTTCAAATACTGGTCAAATCGGTGTGAGCGTTGCTCTACGCCCCCGGGCTTAAGCTGCCCTTATCGATTCGATCCCAGTCAAAAGCCCTAATGTACGCCTTCAGCTTGGCTGAATCGTTCAAAACTTCGAATTCCTGCGTGAACAAACGGTGCCTGCTTGCGATTACGGCCTACACTCCAACCAACTATAGGGCTGACTCTGTGAAACATGAAATCTATCACCAACTGAACTAGCTCTTTCGTTATGGGAAAAGTACGGTGGTTGTTGCATCTTAACGCCTAAGTTGGAAAACTGTTCACTGATGAACTCTATTTAGGTAGCCATCACGATGTAGGCTCTCATAATGATAACGGTGAGTGGTTGCTACACCTATGTGAAGATGCACGTCTTTTTCTCTTGCGTGCACTAACTTTCGACATAGCACCAGCAGAAGAGTGACTTAGTGATCACGAGCCTTGGGCCAACCATGGATGCGAATCGATCACAGCGCGATTAGTTATCGCTGGAGAGGCTGTGTCCAAAACTATCACTCGATTTGTAGCACGAGCATGGATTCTGACCACGTACTCGTTTGTGCAGATCTTACAGTTCGTTCCGGTGGGCGCATGCGGCGGCGCTTTGATCACATAGATACTTATCAGCTGGCGAAGCCAGATGTTCTGATTACGTATCAATCTACGCTGGCATCCGACCTGAGTAAACGCTGTCTGTACACAGCAAAGAGCCACTGATCGCCTATATATATATATATATATATATATATATATATATATATATATATATATATATATGTATATATTGCAACAGCCTATAAATAGACAAAGAGCCATCAGAAACCATGGAACACAAAAGAAGGTACAGAAATTGTAAAAGAAAACACAACACGTTAAAGTCCATGGTTTCGTCAGAGGTCGAGATAGTACCCGGTTGCCCAAGCCGAAGTAGGGTGTTGACTTAGGGGACACCACCCTGAGCCTTTGGCTGAATAGCCTGCCAGCAAGGCAGCGGAGCGAATTCAGGGAATCGCGCCCATTGGGAGCCGGTGACTGATTGCTCAGTTCATACGCCTTTTATTTGTTCCTTTGTCAAACAAGGTCCCAATGCGCCCCAGAATTACAGCAAAAATTGCTGGAATACCGTGCATCGCCAGGATGAAGCAAGAGGCAGTGACTTTATTTAGTGGCGAGTCACGTCCGCCACGTCACAGTGTTGTTAAACGGACATTTGGGGTTTTTTATAAGGAGAACGCTTGCCAGGCGAAAACCCACCAAGTCCTGCAACACTGCCACCGAACCGTTTGCTGGGACGGGAAAATCCCCAACCACCCAGCTGGCACCACGAGGAGATTGTTCGGCAAGCCAGCCTAGCTACCGGACATTATTACCAGCAGGCATGTCTTCATGCGGCAAATCAAATTGGTAACCTGGACATTGAGTCTCTACAAAGTCTCTGGAACTTTCGGCTGCTCGCCGACTTATTCCAGCTGGGAGCGAACACAACGAGGCTCACAACGACCTCAGGGCGATATTGCATGCTCTCCTGAAGAGACCGCGAATTCTAGTGGTCTCATCGCGCATGGGAATTGGAAATGGCCACGGCCGTTGATAACCATTGGAGGTTATTCCGTCTGGTGCGCGAAATGGACAGAAGGAGACCTGCTGTTAGCGAGGCCATACGTGACGAGAACGTTCGGCCGATCCACAGTTTCTCAAAATTCTTGTAGCGTCGGTCAAACACTTTGAATAACAGCTTAATCAATCAGAGTTGCCAGCTTATTCATCGGGCAGTGCTCACCTTTCTACTTGATTCTACCACCTGGATCTGTTTTTACGCGCAGAATTCGAACGTGAGATCAAACTGTTGAATGTGAATACGGCGGTAACAGCCGGTAGACTTCCTCCAGCTCTCTTCGAATTCAGAAGATATCCTCATGTAGATTATCTGCACAACTTCCTTGTGAAGCTGTGGGAGCAAGAATCTGTCTCAGCAGACTTGTGCTACTCCGTTAGAATCCCAATTTTCATATGGGGTCCACGTTCGGAATGCAGTAATTATAGAGGGATCAGTTTGATCTCAATCGCCTCTGTCGTTCTCTATAGACTTACTGGTACAGATGGAAGTCAGATTGGGAAGAAGCAAGCAGAGTTTCGTCGAAGTCTTGGCTGTATCGGCCACATCTTTACATTACGTACATTGTTAGACACCGCCATATTTAACGGCAACCCATTACAATTGGTTTCTCGACATCACGGTACCTTCGACTCGGTTGATCGATGCACCCCTTGCAATTTTTTACTCAGAAAAAGTGTACTCGATAATTACGTAAACATCAGAGCGCTGTACTCGCTTAGTTCGGGCTCAGTCAGGGCTTACGGCAAGATGTCGCCGCTCTTTAAAATCTCCAGTCATGAGAAACACAGATGCCCACTATAATCCTTCTTTTTTAACTTCCGCCTCGACGAAGTGGTGGAAACAGCGTTCGCTGGACATGATCTACAAGGAGTGGAACTGCTTCCTGATGATCCACTTCTTGACTTAGAGTATCTTGACATTGTCCTTATCAGAATAGCTCACAAACCTGATTAGCAGAACTAGACAGATTAAGTTTAACTGTCAATCATTTTAGGCTGTGCTTTGCTCCATCGAAATGCAAACTTGTCCAAAGTTGGCAAGGACACACCTTTGCGCGGACCCTTGGTGGTGATCAGCTAGAAGTCCTTCAGGAATTCAAGTACCCGGGCAGCTATATTAGCGCTCGTTGGATCGAAGATGAGGTCGAGAACCGTATAGTGAATGCCGAGGTGGTTTTTCTAATCTCCGCCACCTGTGGCGCTGGTGCGACATCACTCGCCCTGAAAGGCATAGTTTCCAATACAGGCTCTCCGTTCAACCTTCCCATACGGTTGTGATAGCTGGCTCATCAAGCTGACACACATAGAGAGGTTAGTTACTTTCGATCATTGCTGCCTTCGCAGTTTAGCTCATGTCTTGTGGGAGCACCGCTTTGAGTAATGAATGTGTTCGGCGTCGTGTATTTTGTGCAGAAAGAACCAGTGAACCGCTCAACGCTGTGCAATGGCACCATGATCGATAACTAATTTGTCTATAAACGACGTATCGGAGACCCCAATAATCTCTTACTTATGGCTCCAGTGTGGATTGGAGAACATCTGCACCAACGGCGCCAATATGTAGGCTCTGATCTACGCATCGGATACCTCAAATTTATCACGGCGTTCGGAGTGACGCAGACTGCTGAAGAAGCAGGCAATTCTCCTTGAATTTAGTTCGCCCCGACCCATCATTGGCACCATTCGTCCGGAGACCGATTTAGTCTTCAAGTCTTGTGCAATCAATGATACACATATTTACAGAAGCAGGCTTAGACGGACATAGATATCATGGAAGGAGATGTTGAAAGTGCTTGCCTGCATTCTGACTACAGTGCAAACGTCGCTTGATGCAGTTGACAAGCACTTTCTGCAACTTCACGGTAGTGATGGCGTGTCATTGATTCACAATATTCCGCTGCAATTGTTCAAGGGAAGTCGTCTTGTTTCTATAAACCCTTCGTTTCAAATATCCCCACAGAAAAATTCCAGCCGGTTTAAATCGGTTGAATATGCGGTCCACGAGATGGGACCTCCAAGGCCGATTCAGCGTCAGCTTAATTCCTCGCGGAGATATTCTCGCACCGACTGTGCATAATGTGCTGTTGCACCGTCATGCTGCAACCATATGGTACTACGAATTCTGTCTGCCTCCAACTGTGGCAGTACGTAAGTCTGGACTAATTCCTTGTACGACGATGCTATAAAAGTCAGGGTTGCGTAATATAAAACCACTTACCGGTCACATTTCTGGAAAAGAAAAACAGTTTAACGATTTTCTGACCAGTCATTCCAGCCTAGATCATAAGCTTGGCCCTATGCTGAATACGTGACGCTGTGTATCTGCGTGGATTTGAACTAGTCCAGAAATGTGTGTCACTTCCATGCGAATGGAAAACGGACTCATCCGTAGACATACTGTGTGAATGCACATGTGATCCAAAAACCAACAGCAAAATGTATTCCGTTTATCCGGGTCGTTTGGATTCAATACCTGAACCTGGAGTGTACGAAACCGACGAAGATTGCGTTCTTTCAAAATCTTCTGAACCGCGTGGCGGGTGATTTCGCAACGCTGGGCAATTTTACGTATACTGTGATCTGGTCTCTGTCAACAGTGCGTTGCAAAATCTGCAGTAATAGTGCGAGGTCGCCCGGGTTTGCTGGTGTCGCACACACTCCCGGTTTTGTGCAACTTATTCACCAATTGAAGCAGGTAACGCTCTCTGATGGGTTGCTTTCCAGCGTTTAGAGTGTTATATCTTTGAGCTGTTTTTGTGGCGTTTAAACCACATTGACCATACAGCTGAATAATTTGAACGCGCTGAGCATCACGCACGCTACGGCATTCCTATTGCAGGAATGTCACCGACAGGAGTGTAAACTCGGGTGGCAATGCTGAGACAGCGACCAGCTGATAAATGACAAGAATGCCACCGCTTATCTTAGTCCGCGAAACATGTATCGATCGTCCAGTTGTCCGTAGTCTGTGCCTCATCGCTGCAACGCCGTGCAATTTGGGGTACGCAGACGCCGCGATTGTGTGCGTAGATACATCGTGTGAGATCCGATTGGATCTCCGGACTGCCGTTAAGATTCCTTGGGGTTTTCTCAGGGCGCGCTATGTGCGGCAATTAACGGTGCGTCAATAAAAATCGGTAGACATTTCCCGGACCTGCCATCGTTGCTACGCCACCGTGCAGGTGGCAGTGAACTGCATTAAAACCTCCGTAAGTTGACCACTCAAGGGACTGAACCAAAGTGGTCAACATATGGAGGTCCCATACAAAAACGTAATATACCTTACTATCCTATTGTGAACAGTACAATATAGACTTTATTCTAACATGCATCCTATTTTGAATATATTATATAAACGCTTGTATGTTGCCACAGGTAAATCATGCAGCATTAAAATAATACAAAACGATGTAGTTTCCTACAAGTTAACTCTTTTTTTAAACTGATCGACTTGAGTTTGCTCTTATCACAAGCGTAACGAAACAGCTTAATCTAGAACTCGTTACTCCACGATGAGACAGGCACTCACACTCTTGATTGCGGCATATTCCAATGGGTACGCCTTATGCTTACCTGTGTAAGTAGACGAGTGAGGAAAGGGTTCACACACAAACAGTTAAGATCAATCCGAGGGCGCGGATCTGTGGGGACACATTGTACAAGATAAACACCAACGTGCGTAAACGCTGAGTGGCTGGACCAAAATGCACGCGCATACTGTGTCGTCAAACGTCTGTGGAGTCCTCAACTTCAGTGATTGTGGGTCAGAATTTCGCACATTGTAAAATTCTGCTACATGCGCATTGCTATTTGAACAAACAGGTCGTTCGGATACCATTGCGGAATAAATCTTCACATGAACAAATTCCATAGGTTGTTATTAATTATTGTTATAGTCCAAGTGGTCGACATACAACTTACAGGGGTGGTCCATGCCCAGAAGTCTGCTTCCTTAAGACTTGCATGATGGACCTTCACGCTACAAAGAAACGATCAACTTAGAAACGTGGTGAACTTCGGGTGTTTTACTGTACCCCCCCCTTCTGGCGAACACCGTCCTACTTGTCGTGGCAATCAGAGTTCTCTTCTGCCCACTAAAATTAACCGTCAGCACAAGTGTGCCGCGGCCCAACTTGCCATGCGTCCTTGCGCCTTACAAATAGCTGATGTTCCATCGTCTACTGTACTCTCTCTTCCTATCTTCTCACATTTCTACGCTATTTTACCGTATAGCCACCTTAACATGTCTCAGAAACCACTGACTTTTGCGTTTTCCAAAACGCATTCCCACGTTTGAGCCCTCGTTATTCGGTATGTACTGGGCGCATGCTGTATCTCAACAACCATCAATACTCCTTTTTAGATCCGCTGTTACATGCCTTCTCTAGTGATTCCTGTTCAGTTAGTCATTTCAATGGAAAAAAATTCGTTGTGCGGTATAACATTATCGAAAATGGGATATCTACACTTTGTCCTTCCCAGTTACTGTTCTCAATTATCGGCCCGTTGCCTAGAGATAACGAACTTGTCTCGTAATCTTGCGGCGTATGTTCGAATCCGCGCAGAGGTGGGCGTCTTCGCGGTAAACTCAGCCTGCGTGCGACTGGTGGTGGTCGCACTACAGCCAAGCAGCGTTACGGCGTACAGCTGGCACTTTTTTAATTTTTTTCTCTGTTTGTCTTTCGACATTTTCTGATTTGTCTGTTGTCATTTGACATTGGGAAATATGAGGACATAGACTGTATGCTGTGATTATTTTTGCTTGTGTTTTCTGATGATCCGCCAGCGCTTTTGGCATTGATCCTGGTAGATTCGTACTCTACAATCATCCATCAGTTGAAGCCGATCGCATATTGAAATTTACGCTGCACCAAACCCTGAAAAGCTTTAGTTTGGTCGATGGCTGCTTTTCTACACCAGGGCCGAAAGCCGTTTGTTTAACTTGTACCGTCTCTTCCTTCGGTCAATATTATTACCTTATTATTTGTTAGTTAACCGTGAACTCTAAGCGAGGACAGCGCGGTGACTCGTTCCGATCACGTGTCTGAAGAGCCATATAACCAGCATATTACGGCATGTCCCATTGTTTGTTACTTCCCCATCGTACTGATTCCCCTTAATCTGTTCCCTTCGCCGTCCGATTGAGTGCTAATCAAACTGTTCTACCAATGAAACTGCTTTTGCGTCTATGAACAGAATTGCAACTGTGGCTCGTGGTGTCCGAGACCGGCGGAGCGTTAGTCTTTATTGCACTTGTTGCGTTGCTGTGGATGCCCATAGTTTACGCCTCGCCGGACGTGGCTATATATATATATATATATATATATATATATATATATATATATATATATATATATATATATATATATATATGCATTCCCGCCCATCGAATCCCGCGACGTGCGTTGTTTGCGCGCCGGGGGTGTGGATGGAAGAAGAAGAGGGGTGGCCAAGCGATGACTTGGTCGAGAGCAATGAAGGCCCTCACTTCTGAGCTTTCCTTTGTTGGAGCGTCTCGGCTCCCTGGTTGGGGTCCGAAAGACGATGAACACGTTTGGTTGGACACACTTTCTGACATGGCAAGGAGCCGACCTCAGTGGCGTTCGTGCTGTGAGTTTCTTTGTCCCACCCCATCGCTCTTAGTCTCCCCCTCCAACCACTATCTCATTATTTAGCTTTATATAATTTTTCATAGTAATTTTTTGGTGCATCGTAGCCGGCTGGTAGGTTACCGGAACGATGTCCATCCGTTACCGGTAGCTCAGCCGGCTTGCACCAGTTGCATTCGATTTTTCTCCTTTTTTCTGTGTATTGCGGTACAGTGGCTGAGGTGTTCCCCACCTCTGGCTAACGTGTATGATGATATATATATATATATATATATATATATATATATATATATATATTA
Organism: Dicrocoelium dendriticum; assembly: GCA_944474145.2. NCBI lineage: Eukaryota > Metazoa > Platyhelminthes > Trematoda > Plagiorchiida > Dicrocoeliidae > Dicrocoelium > Dicrocoelium dendriticum. The sequence goes on along the minus strand of OX104067.1, from coordinate 116,656,739 downwards.
ATACCCAATTTGTGGTACAGATATTGTGTCATCGGAATCATGACTGCATAGGAAAACAGTATGAATAATAAGCAACTAACAACAACAAAAGCTTTTTAGTCCAGTTTGTCCCTCACAGTTTTTGAAACTTTTTACTTTTTTCGGGGGGAAGGTGGGACACCGATGCACACGTCCTCCACTGACATCGATCTTATGCCGTGCTTCCAAGTTCTTCAACCAGCAAGTATCCGCAACTCTCGGACGCCAACCAGATAGTTGACAACAACCGGCCGAGGACAACTGTTTCGTCAGCTTTTTCATGCGTCTTCTACAACTTGCAGGCTGTCCACCAGACCGTCTTTTCCAGCCCTGTTCAGCAACCGCAAACGACGCGGGTAACGCTGAAAAGGCATGCACAATACGTGTCCTAGCCACCGCAGTTGCAGTGAGACGATCTCCTCGAGCGTGTGGCTTCCTCGTCCCAAGACACGCTGTCTAACTACCACATTGCTTACGTGGTACAATGGACCGCAGACAGCGGTGCTCGAAGACGGATAGCCTGCGCATGTCATCTTTACGAATGGGCCTGGTCTCGCATCCGTACAACAGTACAGCACAGACAGTTGCACAGCAGACCCGCCGTTTGATGGAGAGACGAATGTCGTGGCGATGCCACGAGTGCCTCAGCCTAGAAAAAGCGAGGCGTGCTCTTGAGATGCGCATCGAAATCCCGTCCCCAACGCCCCAGCAATGATGCAACTTCCCAAGTAGACAAAGTTTTCCACAACCTCCGGCGTCTCACCACCAAGAGTGAGTTCAGACATAAACACCTGCCAGTCTTGGATAAGAGCCTTGCATTTTTATGACGAAAAGTACATAGCATACTTTGATGCTTCAATCGCCAAGCGGTTTAATGCAAGTTGGACGACGTGTGGATCGTCACCCAGCAAGACGATATCATCAGCATAATCCAAATCAACAACTCGACTACCTGGGAGGAGCTCAACGCCAGCTTTCGACGAATAGCCCAGAGCTTTCTTCAGGAAATCCTCAATGGCACATTTGAATAGGAACGGAGAGATAGGGCATCCTTGTCGTAGTCCACTGGAGACCACAAAGGTAGACGAAAGCTTGCCATAAGCCCTAACCCTGTCCGAGGTCAGACCATAGACAGCGCGCAGTATGGAGACGAACTTCTCGGGAACGCCATTCCTCAGTAGGCAGTGCCGCAGTACCGTCCGATTGACAGAATCGAAGCCTGCACGGATCTCCAAGAACACAGCAATCGTTGGCCTCTGATACACATGGCGGAGCTCGAGGATCTGGCGGTGTGTGAAGATTTGCTCGATGCAGCCGCGACCAGTGCGAAACCCAGCTTGTTCTTATCGCTGCAACGATTCGCGCGTTGCAGATAGCCTGCGAATTATGATGGATACCAGCACGTTGCAAATGACTTGGACTAAGCTTATGCCTCTGTAGTTGGAGCTGATTGTACGCATTCCCTTTTTGTAGGTGAGGACGACTATCGATTCACCCCAAGATGATGGAACTTCATTTTTCAACCAAACTTTCGAGAACAAAGCAGTGATTTCTCGAACCAGCGAACCACCACCATCTTTAATTAGAGCTGGAGAAAGCCCATCAGGGCCAGGAGCTTTATGATGCTTCATGTGGCGGAGCTCCTGCTGGATTTCCTGGTAAGAGGGAGGATCTGGAGGTAGACCACTTGGCACCAGTACGTGCGCCAGAGGTATCAGTTAGAGCTGGGGTTCACCTAAACTGCGAACCAAATGTTCGGCCCATCGCTCCGACCGTCGTTGAAGATTGGTGCTTAAGATGCCATCCTCTTCGCATTTTGTTTCGCTTATACCAGATCGAACACCGGTGACTCGAATGAGATGGAAAAGTTTTCTGGTATTATCAGGGAGACTAGCAAGCTCTATCTCCCATAGCACGTTCACACCACCAAGCTTCGCAGTCCATTCGCAGACTCCTGCGCAACTCTCGAACGAGGGATTGGCGTTCTTCACTGTGTCTGGAATCCGGCGAGACCAAGCGGCGTTTGTCCATAAGCGACAAGGAGACTGCGGAAATCCAATGCTTTGGTGGGTGACGGGCCACTCCCCAAGTGTCGATACTGGTGAGGACTAAGACATCTTTGATCCGCGCCCACTGCGAATCGAGGACACCGTCAATAGTTGAACCAAGCTAGGTTGACAGTGAAGCTTGGTATCTGGTTAAAATCGCAGGGTTTATAGATTTGCGACCTCCGGCCTGTAGTGGGGGCGCTTGGATGATACTCCGAAACGCGTGCAAATCTTAGCTTGAAGCAATGCGTGATCAGAGCCCAGATAAGTTGAGCAGTACGATCGGCAGTCCGTTATGGTTCCGCTTCAGCTGTAGATGATTGCCATGTGGTCAAGCTGGGAGCACTCTTGCGTTTGTGAGGGTGAGTGCCAGGTAGCAGTGGGTCTACTCGAGTGCCGAAAACTAGTGCTCGAAAGATATAAGCGATGAGCAGAGTAAAGAGCAAGCAGCCTGTCTCCTTTGTCTGATCGACTGCCACCGAGACCAAAACTACCCTCAAGGTGGTGGTTTCTTGGTGAAAGGCGGCCCACCCGTGCGTTCAAGTCCCCGGCAAGAATGACTATATCAGACCTTTTGGAGAAACACAGAAGTTCATGTAACTGCTAGTAGACGCTATTCTTGACTGCATCCGAGCTGCAGTCTGTAGGGGCGTAGGCCGAGACGACAAACAAGGCACGCTTAACGTCTCGACGCTTGCTTACGTTACATGAACCTCGTAGTCTGACTGCACATAGCCGACTGTTGACTGGGATCCAGTTGATTCAGCCCTTGCACTCAGTGCAACTCCAACACCAGCTTGGCCAGAGGCGGCAGTTTCTGGGTCTCCGGAAAGCCGCAAGTGCTATTTAGCGTCAGAGTTTATTGGAGAAGCCATTCTGATGACGGCGCTAGAGTCTTGTAATCTGGTCTCTGAAACGCTACAGATGTCTACCAAAAGCGTTTCAAGAGTACGGGCCAGACTTGCTTGTCGTCCGAGCTGCATCAGAGTTCGAACATTAAACGCTGCGAGGATGAATGGAGAACCAGTTTGAGAAACTGCAGGAGCTTCGATGGAGTGAGAGACGGCTGCGATCGCAGGACATTGAACGCTGGGAATTTGGCTGTTATTTCTCTCAGTTGCGAGACGTGGGTCCTTTGTGACGGTGACCGAAAAATACATAGGACTACATATAGGGGAAGGATGGGAGGTGGGGTGCTCCGTGAGTGGAAGTTCTGGAGTTGAGTTAGCAGAGATATGAGGCATAGCAAGAGCAGAGCTAAGCAGTGTGGTCCAAGATTTCTCAATGCGCGTTATACTACCTGGTTACCCAGGCCGAAATAGTGGGTTATCTTAGGGGGCCCTACCCCGAGCTTTTCACCAAAGATCTAGCCTACAATGCAACAGGGCGATGTGGGGGCGTCTCAACCCGTTGGCAGCAGGGGACTAAATAGATGGCTCATACACCTTTCGGTCCGTGAAAGATCAGGGGCCCAACGCACCCTTAAAGTACAATGCCTCTTAGGGAGGGGCAGTGATTTTATTTAGTGACCACATATCCGCCACGTCGCAGTGTTGTTAAACAGACCTTTGTGGTTTTTCTAGAGAGAACACTTGCCAAGCGAAAACCCACCACGTCCTGTGACACTGCCGCCGAGTCATTGCTCTCAAAACCGAACGACGAAGTCTAACAGGGCAGTCAGAATGACGTTATCCATGAGATAAACCGCAACGAATGTGCTAAAGACTACATCGGACAAACTGGAGGGAAAGTTTCAACACGGATCAACGAACGGAAAGTGGCCGTTCACTGGTTTCTATACATGAAGACCAAGGACGCCACCACTTCGACCTAGAGAACGTAAAGATCCTAGCCCTTGGAAATTTGAGGCAAGCTAGCGAATTTTTGGAAGCATGCGATTCTACGGGCAATTCAGTCAACCGACGCGTTGTACTAGATGCTATATTTGCAGCACTACGGGTGAAAGATCACCGACCTAGTCAACTAACTCTAACGGAACAGAACGCCGGACAAATACATCAAACGATGACGTCATATATATATATATATATATATATATATATATATATATATATATGCGTGTATACTGTGTTCCAGTGCGTTGCCGCCCCTTTCATGTTCCACAATATTGCAGACCATTCACCTACTGCTATCCAAACACCTCTGCTCTTCACCTTGTTTCAAATGATGATTTCTATCCTTTTTCACTGAATTGGCGAGTAACTTGCCGGTCGACCTCATCGACATCACTCCTTGTTCCATCTCTAAGCCTTGGGGTCAGTGTAATTAGCTACTTGAGGCAGCCTCTGTTGTCGTCATACACGTCACGCCATGTACTGTGTTGCACACGATATACACGCAGTCGTTTTCTCACCACTCTTGTCATCCTCTTGTATGTGTGTACATGGGTGCACCACGTCTCAATGGTGCCATTCATTTCGCATATGGTGTGACCGTAGTGCTTGTCGCACTGTGTTGTCTGGCGCGACGTGCGTACTTAGCGACAGCGCGCACTTCATTTACTAGCACTTATGACTCGTCTACATCGAACGGCACAGGTGACAAGGCTGTTCTTCTACGTTCTTAATTTCCGATGTCTGTGATCTGCCACTGTTCCATAGGGTTTCCCACCCAGCCGTCTTTTTCTGTAGCTTCGCCTCGTCCCCATTCACCGCATTTAACTTCCTTGTTCTTTTGAGTGCACGTATCTTATCAAATAATTATGGTTGAGCAACATAGTAAAAACCAATTTTGTCAGTCCTATGATACAGCCGTTTTATTTCGTGTGATTTCTAGACATTCGGTCTTTGGAATGTGCAGACCGCCAAACATTTTGGAAATCTCGGTCGACTCTACCAATCGATGCAGGAGAATAAGGTGAGAAATGTGCTAATTGTTCATGTGTCTCTCAGCTACTTCACTTCATGTGTTCCGAGACTGGACACACTTCATCGATGTGAGTTTTGTGTTGTTCTTCTAGCTGAATGATTATTTTGCAGACCTTTCGCTTCTAGACTAGGCGACGTCATCAGTGCGGCTTTTGGGGTCTGGTTCGCAATGCCTTGTAGGCGACCTCCAGCTCCAAGTGCTGGATGCCGCGAACCGCCACTTCGACCTGGTGCACACTAACATCCTCGGAAAGGCCAAAAGCCGGCAAGCATGTGAGTTCATTGACGCCTGGCATTCAAGGCAGAGCTCGCTCAACAAGCACTTGGACCTCAAAGTCGCCTATGGGGCACTGCGAACCAGGCCCCTAAAGCCGCACTAATGATGTTGCCTACTCTGACAACAAAACGTTTTCAACATTATCTCTCAGCTCGGAGAACAACTCTAAGTCCACATCCACACCTCGAGGTACGAATATTCTCAACTATTTCATCTCCATCAATTTCTCCCATGCCACCGTAGTCATGTGGCTACGCTGATCAGTCCTTGAATATGACCCTTATTCTTCCCCTTCAATTTTGGCGCTAACACAGTGCTTAACCATGCGTCGTCGTCATTTGTGTGTTCAGATCTCTTCTTAACCAAACGGGTTTCCTTGGATTGCTGAATTTTCCGATAGTCTACATTTGGCTGACCTACTATCGCTTTGTATCATTCCGTGCCAACCTAGTCTACGTTTGTTCACATCCATTCTCTCCCCCGACCGTATCAGCGTTAACTACAAGCACGAGATTCTGGCTGGTCAAGGCATTCTATCAAAACTACACCAAATTCTTCTACACAAAGTTCACATCCATATTCACAGCAGAAGTGCCTTCACCTTGGCGTTCTAAATCCTAACCAACACGCTAACTTTGTTTAACCTGGCTGTAAAACCGTACAATCTTGTCATTCGCACTTTTTGACCTTTAGGTCATTAATAGCTTGGTTGTTATAGTGCTGTACTCGGAAATCATGGGTAGACCGCTTTCATTAGGGTGCGTGGAGAATGTCTTTATCTAGTAGTAGATCAGGTTCCGCGATTCGTTCAAATTCCATTAACTACAAAACTGTCTCTTATACTCAGCCATCAATGGCTGTGGTTCGTTGTTAATTAGGTAAGCGATTGGTCATTCCTTTCGCTCATCGCTGCTTCTGGAATGGATTTTCGTCAACGGGATGCCGCTCTGTTGCCTTTCGAGCTAGCCACACTTCTTTACTCCGGAGTTGTTTCCCAACAGTCATTATCATTACTAACCAATCCTTCGCTTGCGCTCCTGCCCGTGCGATTGTGTTTACTCGCATAATTGAACTACACTTTAGTGCATTCTGATTGGTCATCTCCCCACAGACCGTCTGTCTTCATGATCCTTCTAACCGTTCAGCTACGATCACGGTTAACATAATGAAGGAACGAAGGTGTTGCATTCCAGCGCACCTTTAGGACATTCAATTTTCCCACACCAACACTTGTGTAGCTAATCCTGCATGAAACAGCGTGCTCTGTTGGTCTTGTTACGCACATTACCTAATACCAAAAATAAAACCAGCGGAAATTTGCACAGCATAAATTTTAAAGCTTGGTTCTGCAACGATGTTTTGATAGTAAAACATTAAAACCTAATTCGACCACCTCTCTATCCTTACCGCCTCTCTAGGTCGATCGTTTTTCACAGCTTGATGGTTCACCTTGTAAACTTTACGGAACCGGGTCTCTGTATATTGACCACGTTATCAGATCAGATTGTGAATATATAGAAATATCGACCACCTCTGTCAGTTATATATAGACCACTTGTGCTATGACAGTCATTACTACTTTGACCTCTATAACTTAACCATGTGAGTGTGTGCAGTGTTCACCGATCGACCCGTTTGTTCAAATACGAACGTGTGTATAGCGGAATTTGCAATATATTACAATACTCCTGATCCACGGCCACTACACTGGAGCTCCGCAGACGTTTAACCATACGTCGTGTTTTCTGTCTGCGTTTATGCGTGTGCATTTTGCCCCGCTCCTCAGTGTTTACCCGCATAGGTGCTTAACTCGTACAGTGTGTCCCCACAGATCCTCGTCCACGGATTGATCTTGACTGTTTGTATGTGTGAAATCTTTCGTCACGCAAACACACATCGCGCCTACCTATTGGAACATGTGCCCATTCATGTGCCCATTGAACAGGTCGTAATCAAGAGTTTGAATGCTTGGCTCTAGGCTGACATGTTCACTTCCGTTGTTGGGCCTTGGAATACCCGCGGTGTATCTGAATTGTGATGCGCAATCCCAGTTGAAAGCAACGTTCGCTTTCAACTAAACTATCATTTCTATCGCAGAGACCACATCCGAAGCGGCAAGCTTCGGAGATAGCAGCTCCGAAGCTTCCTTGAGCAGTCACGTTTGTGATAAGTGCAAGAAACAGACACAGCTTGTCTTCTTTTAAAGCGATCCAACTTTGAGGGAACCACACAGTATATTTTGATTTATTACAATGCCGTGTGACTTAATTGCTTATCAGTATACAAGAGCTCATCTAATATATTTGAAACAGTATCTACGTGAAAATAGTCTTTTACCGTACTTTAGGTGTTGTCTGGGACCTCCCTATGTTGACCATTTTGTTCCAGTCCTTTGAGTGGTCAGCTTACAGTGGTTTCACTGTAGTAGTAGTAGTAGTAGTAGTAGTAGTAGTAGTAGTAGTAGTAGTAGTAGTAGTAGTAGTAGTAGTAGTAGTAGTAGTAGTAGTAGTAGTAGTAGTAGTAGTAGTAGTAGTAGTAGTAGTAGTAGTAGTAGTAGTAGTAGTAGTAGTAGTAGTAGTAGTAGTAGTAGTAGTAGTAGTAGTAGTAGTAGTAGTAGTAGTAGTAGTAGTAGTAGTAGTAGTAGTAGTAGTAGTAGTAGTAGTAGTAGTAGTAGTAGTAGTAGTAGTAGTAGTAGTAGTAGTAGTAGTAGTAGTAGTAGTAGTAGTAGTAGTAGTAGTAGTAGTAGTAGTAGTAGTAGTAGTAGTAGTAGTAGTAGTAGTAGTAGTAGTAGTAGTAGTAGTAGTAGTAGTAGTAGTAGTAGTAGTAGTAGTAGTAGTAGTAGTAGTAGTAGTAGTAGTAGTAGTAGTAGTAGTAGTAGTAGTAGTAGTAGTAGTAGTAGTAGTAGTAGTAGTAGTAGTAGTAGTAGTAGTAGTAGTAGTAGTAGTAGTAGTAGTAGTAGTAGTAGTAGTAGTAGTAGTAGTAGTAGTAGTAGTAGTAGTAGTAGTAGTAGTAGTAGTAGTAGTAGTAGTAGTAGTAGTAGTAGTAGTAGTAGTAGTAGTAGTAGTAGTAGTAGTAGTAGTAGTAGTAGTAGTAGTAGTAGTAGTAGTAGTAGTAGTAGTAGTAGTAGTAGTAGTAGTAGTAGTAGTAGTAGTAGTAGTAGTAGTAGTAGTAGTAGTAGTAGTAGTAGTAGTAGTAGTAGTAGGGAGTAGTAGTAGTAGTAGTAGTAGTAGTAGTAGTAGTAGTAGTAGTAGTAGTAGTAGTAGTAGTAGTAGTAGTAGTAGTAGTAGTAGTAGTAGTAGTAGTAGTAGTAGTAGTAGTAGTAGTAGTAGTAGTAGTAGTAGTAGTAGTAGTAGTAGTAGTAGTAGTAGTAGTAGTAGTAGTAGTAGTAGTAGTAGTAGTAGTAGTAGTAGTAGTAGTAGTAGTAGTAGTAGTAGTAGTAGTAGTAGTAGTAGTAGTAGTAGTAGTAGTAGTAGTAGTAGTAGTAGTAGTAGTAGTAGTAGTAGTAGTAGTAGTAGTAGTAGTAGTAGTAGTAGTAGTAGTAGTAGTAGTAGTAGTAGTAGTAGTAGTAGTAGTAGTAGTAGTAGTAGTAGTAGTAGTAGTAGTAGTAGTAGTAGTAGTAGTAGTAGTAGTAGTAGTAGTAGTAGTAGTAGTAGTAGTAGTAGTAGTAGTAGTAGTAGTAGTAGTAGTAGTAGTAGTAGTAGTAGTAGTAGTAGTAGTAGTAGTAGTAGTAGTAGTAGTAGTAGTAGTAGTAGTAGTAGTAGTAGTAGTAGTAGTAGTAGTAGTAGTAGTAGTAGTAGTAGTAGTAGTAGTAGTAGTAGTAGTAGTAGTAGTAGTAGTAGTAGTAGTAGTAGTAGTAGTAGTAGTAGTAGTAGTAGTAGTAGTAGTAGTAGTAGTAGTAGTAGTAGTAGTAGTAGTAGTAGTAGTAGTAGTAGTAGTAGTAGTAGTAGTAGTAGTAGTAGTAGTAGTAGTAGTAGTAGTAGTAGTAGTAGTAGTAGTAGTAGTAGTAGTAGTAGTAGTAGTAAAAATAATAATAATATTGTGTTCTCGATTTTCACGAGCTATGCCTGACAAGACATGGTCAAACACACCTCTAACTGGCTTTGTTTTTGTAGAACTAGCCTGGATGAAGCTTACCTGTGATTTATAGCTGTCCCTGTGAGTTTACATTTTAGGTTTGGGGTTACATTAAGGTCGCCACTGGTGAAACCATCAGTGGTGAACCTTTGGTAGTAAAAGTGCACTGTGCTGGTTCATTGACACTTTGCTTCAATGCAACTAAACAAGGCGCAAATTGAATAATTATTCGATGTTTACAGCTCACGGCACTGCACCGCACAACTGATTCGTACTCAATTGTACTCATCAGGTAGCTAGGGCAGCACTTCGATTTGAACGCGGGAGCTTTGGGACATCAGTCAAAGGCTCTATCCGGGAGTCACTTAGTGGTGGCTAACGCTTATTACAACGGTCACTTTATTCCAGCACTAGTTGTGTGCGAGTGGATTGTGACACATAGTCAGTCGCGATCGCGATGTAATTTGAAGTGATTATTAGTAATTTGTTCATCCATCTAGAAGAGATGGATGTTTGTGTTTTACAATGTGAGCACTCGTATATCAATGAATACTAGATCTTGTATCCGGAAATTTGAGAATATGCGTGTTCTGACAATTGCAGGAGATCATGGGCGGTTGTAACTTTACAGTATGTAAACTTGTAAGCCACCGTCTGTTCCATTCCCACCTAAGTCCTTCACCACGTCAACCTGGAATTTTGACGTATATTCGCGTGACCCCGTGTTTCACTCTGCTTGGCGCCCTTCAAATACACTCAGGCCAGTGTGACCAGTGATTCGTGATGATACAACCTCGGTCTCAGCGCTTCAACTTTTTCTATGAAATTGAGGCGACCTTCATTCACATGTTTTCTGCAAACTTGTGACATGGGTTGTGATGCCGACTCAAGGGTCATTCATCATACTACATGCTGGGTGCTGGTGTGAAACATCTCAGCTACTGTGCCGTAATACAAAAGAGAAGAAGAAATGCAACAGAGACACGTCGGCTGAGTCACCATTAACGGATGGACATCGTTCCGGAGAGCTAACAGCCGACTATGGTGTCGCAAAAACCAATTATGTTGTGCCGAATAAGTGAGATCGTGGTTGGAGGGGGTGGCTAATGGGTGGGGGAGTGACAAAGAAACTCACAACACAAACGTCATTGAGGTCGGATCCTCCATCTCTACAAGCATATCCAGCCAACCAGTGATCCGAGGGGCTCCAACCGAGGCCAACTTCGAAGTGAGCGCCCTCATTCATCTTGACCAAGTCATCGTTTGGCCACCCTCATTTTCTTCTATTGACACCCCAAGCGCGCAAACGACGCATGTCGCTGGAGTTGGTCGGCTTGCATGCGCAAAACGTGACCCAGTCCTCGGGGCCTGGTGCCTGAAATAACGCTGCTGAGCGGTTCGCATCTTCCTGCGCCATAAACAAGGCGTCGAACACGCTCATTGTTCACACGGTGTTCCCACCAGATCTGATCCAAACTGCGAAGGCACCGTCGGTCAAACGTAACTAGCCTCTTTATGTCTGCCGACCTAATGGACTAGGTTCCACAACCGTACTTTAAAGTCGAACGTACGGCTGCATTATACACTGTACTCTTCAGGATGAGAGTGATGTCGCGCCGTTGCCACAGGGGCGAATGTTAGCAGAAGCGTCTCATGCTTTTGCTATACGGTTTGTGGCTTTGTCTGTAATTCCAGCGGCGCCCCTACGACTGCCTAGGTAGTTGAACTTTTAAACGACTTCTAGCTGAGTCCAACAAAGAGTTAGCGCAGGAGGTGGCTCCTGCCAATCTTTTTGGAAAGCTTCGCACTTTGAGGGTGCGGAGCATAGCCCGATACGGTTGGCAGCCAGTGCTAAGCTGTTTAGTACCGCTTGGCACTTTTGGGGCTGTCACTGATTAGGACAATATCGTCAGTGTTCTCTGATTCAAGAAGTTGTTCATCTGGGTGAAACTCCACACCTTCTGTCATGGCCTGTGAACGCGGTCTACATGACCTCGTCAATAGAGAAGTTGAAGCAAAAGGGAGACAGCGGGCATCCTTGTCTTACACCGCTGGAGATATTGAAGGGCGGCGACAGCTTGCCATAAGCCCTCACTCTGTCTGAGCTGCGCGCGTAAAGCGCTCGCATAATATTTACATATTTTTCGTGCACACCTTTCCTGAGTAGGCAGTCCACCGAATCGAATGCACCTTTGAAATCGAGGAACACGACAACGGTGGGCCGCCAATAGATGTGACGGTGCTCCAACAACTGACGCAAAGTGAACATGGGGTCAATGCGGCCACGACCTCGACGAAACCCGGCTTGCTCTTTAAAATCTGGCTTTCATGATCGCCAGTCAGTCTGTGAACGAATACTGAGGCAAGCAATTTGAAGACGATGGGGATCAGACTGATTCCTCTATGGTTTCCGCATTTTGAACGCGAGCCTCCTTTAAACATCGGGATATAAACGGAGCGGCTCCAGTCGGTTGGGACAGTTTCCTGCTCCTACAGTTATATTAGTAATTCGTGTAAATCATCAGCAAAATAGGGCCCCCGAATGTAATGAGGTTTGGAGGATCATCTAGTCCCTCGGTTTTATTCAACTTCAACATTCCGATCTCACGTAAGACTTCTGAACGAAAGCGTGTATCCATATGGACAGCCCAGGGAGCAGGGCGATCACTGGCCAGTGAGGAACCTAACAGTTCCGGCCGATTAAATTGCTTCTCAACCTGCTCAGCCCAACGCTCCAAACGTTCTCACAAATTGTGAATAGGCTGTCCACTCTCGTAACGTATAGTTCCATTAACAGCAGGTCCCCTGCCCGTTTCCCGTATAAGACTGAACAACTTCCGATGGTTACCAAGGGCAGCGACCACTTCCATCTCTGATGCACGATGAGACCACCAGGATTCGCAGTCTCTCTTCAGGCTAGCACGCAGTCTTGCCCTGATGTCTTTGAGAGTCTCGTTGTGTCCGCTTCCAGCTGGAATTTACCAACGAGCATCGATAACTTTCAGAGGCCGCGAAGAGACCCAATGTCTATTTTCGCCAGTAAATTTACCACATGATGATTTACTTGCTTCTAGTAATGTCTGGTGAACATGCGACCAGTGACCTTCAACTGTATTCAGTGGGCGCTTGTTTAACTCGAACGTCAGCGTACTTCGATACCCATTCAGGACACCTGTTTTCGCCAGTTGGCTGGTGTCTATGCGCTGACAGGGTCGTCAAATGCGACAGCGAAAACGCACCCGCAGATCAGCACATACAAGTGCATGATCAGTGTACACACATGTGCTCCAAATCGAGCGATAGTTTTGGACGCATCCTCTGCAGCGATAACTGATCGCGATGTAATCGATTTGCGCCCATGGCTGGTTCGAGGCTCTCGGGCGCCAAGTCACCCTCCAGCAGGTGCTGTGTCGGAAGTTAGTGCTCGCAATAAATAAGCGAACATTTTCACACAACTAAGTAACCGCTCACCATTGTCATTACGGGAACCTACACCATAGCCGCCTGGTTGCCGCTCATCAGTGGACAATTTTCCAACTTCAGCGCCCAGATCCCCAACCAGTACTACACTACCCGTGCTTCTTTTGTGGCGGAGGTACTCGTTCAGTTGGTGATAGAGGTCGTCTTTTACCGACTCATCGCTACAGGTTGTGGGGGCGGATTCAGTGATAACAAACAGGCACCGTTTGTCCCCGCGCGACTTTGAAGCTTTGAACGAGCCAGCCAATCGGACCGCACGCCTCCGGCTACTGATGGGGATCCAATCAACGAGAGCAGTTTCAGCCCGGGAACTCAGGTCAATACTAACACCGACTTGGTCGGTATTCGTAGCTGCATCGTCTGCAGATCGGCGCAATGAGAAAGCACTGCTAATGTTATCTGAAGGGGGTCGCAGAGTGAGAACAGATCTTGGGTCCTGTAGGCGGGTTTCCGATAGGCAGCAGATCTCAATCGAAAGTGTCTCTAATGTTCAGACAAGTAATGCTTGTTGACCGATCCGCAAAAATGTGCGTACATTAAGGCATGCCAATCTGATGGAGGGTCGGGGGCTCCAAATAGAAGCCGATTAACTGGGCTTAATCGCTTGGTTAGACATGGGTTGTCGATAGGTCAAGAGTGACGCTCCGCGTTTGCATGTGAGTTGAAACTAGAAGCTAAACGCCTATCAAAGTATGGTAGGGGAGGGCCAAAAATCGGAGATTTGAAACGGGGCGGGAAGTGAGGTTGGAACGAGACGATAAGGAGGAAGAGCGTAAGAGAGCGAATGAGAAGATGGGAAAGCTTGAGCAGTAGCATCCAAGCATCTATTCACCCTGCTGGATGCAGCAGATAGGGCATCGTTAATTGTCCTCAGCGGTGGCCGGAGCACCAGGAAATTGTTTGAGAAAAGGTTCATAGTATTGCGTGGGAAGGATACTGTCAGGTTGCCCAGACCTAAACAGGAGAACTATTAGGGTTCCCAACTAAAACATTTAGTTCAAAATTCTGTCCACAAGACCGCGTGGCTTTGGCAATGAACTACAAGGAGTCTGTTTTAATGAATTAGGAGCCACTCTCATTCCAACCCCTAAAATGGAGGATCAGAAGACCGAGTTTGTGTGACCTCTAACCATTGATCAATCTGATATGTGGGGTTCTGGTGGTGCAAAAAGCACCACCCAGCAAACCATCGCACCAAGGTACGGTCTGGCTTCATTGGACACAAGCGTAGCTGAGGGTCCTTGACCGCTTTTCTGCCACTCGCCTCTCTCCATGTAATGCCTGTTCAGGAATAAAGGGCAACTTTACCGAAAGTCTGTTACTGTAGATAACTTGTCCGTTGCCTTGTTATACAGTTCCGTCCCACACATCGAAACGCGATCAATGTAATCGTCAGAACGCTTGGGAAGACAAGCAACGCACAAGTCACCGCATATTCAGCAAACCCAAAACCCGAACTACCATTACCGTGTTATTTAGCACATATTACGATCTCCAAACGTTGAATACACGAACCGTCCGTAGGTCAAAATGATGTAGCACGCCGCGAAGCCTAGCCGAGCTGTCCAGAGCGGAACGGATGAGACGGTGGTGGTATTTAGCATGCGAGCAACTACGCGATCCCGAGAAAGGAGCGAAACAAACAAGTCATTCGCAGCAAGTGCTTTTTCTGGTGCAGCAAAAAAATCGCTATCTCGTTGACTAGCCTCACTTTTATGCCGAGATTGGTGATGCATCTGAATTTTCACATAGAACAGCGTGTGTAGGCTTAACCAGGAAAATACAGTGCTAATGTAAGCGACAATCCGGAGGGTGAATGTTTGCAACTGCTAATTCTGCCAACGGAAAAGTGACTCTTTCGAAGGCGAAGACGTGCTGAGTATTTTGCGAGTGCCCGAGCTTTACATTGTTTAGCTTGCGTGATCTTGTGGGTACATGTGTTCCCCAAAACCGACATTCACGGTTTAGCAAGAAAACTGTAGCTCTTGGGATTAATCCTGTCTCTTACAGGGCAGTTCGATGCGTGATTGTGGACTATGAGCTACACTGTGTCGAAACTGGCACTCGGGCATGGTGGTTCACTACCGTCATCTATAGCTCGGTATTTTGGATCATCGCTCTCTTATGGGATAATCTCTCTTCGTCTCTCTTATCCTGTGACATTCGAGGGAAATACACGCTGTCGAGGGCCATCAGTAGGAACACCGGCCACTCAGTGCCTTTCCAGATGTTCCGTAACCGTGTACATGATTTTGGCTGCATTTTTGAACGGCTCTCTGCGTCATCTTCCGATATTCCTTTTACGCGGAATCGTATGTTTGATGTTCATACTATAACCGCTTCCTTCGCATCGTACTTTGTGGTCATTTGCCAAATTTAACTGAAATCCTCTATTCTCTTCCTTATATTGACACACCTGTTGGTTTGGTATATCACGACCGGTAGAGCGATATGTTCTCACCTCTGGTTACGAAAGCTTGGTTTAAACGCTGCTCAGCCTAAGCGTAATTGGTACTCACAGACGAGTGGCTTTGAACGATGGCTGCGCGAACGTTTCTCCACGAAGCACTTAAGGCCTTGTTTATGTTCTCGCACTGATGGTAGGCTATTGGCTCGATCGAAAATTAGTGATGTTGATATGCACCTCCCGTTTTCATCGTCCAACTCGCTTCCCCTGCCGCTTCAATGTGCTTGGGGAGTCCGATTGCGCTGTCCACTCAAAACCTCTTAAGTATGTTTGAGGACAGGCACCACGTTCTGACTGACAGCTCTAACACATACCGATCGACACTAATCGCTGTCTCGTAGATCTTTGTTTTTCAGTAAGACTTTTCCAGACTGGCAAAAGAGAATCTCTCCTATAGATGCGATGCCACTGTTCCTTCTTTCCGCATTATACCATGCTTATTTAGTTCATTGATTTGTGTGTCTGTATGATCACCTCTTCGCCATCCATTTTGATTCGGTCCTACTGTGTGCACTATCTCGGCTGTCGCGACTCTGGTACATTCCATTTACATCTCAAGATGGGTTTACTTGCGAGCTGGCCTCACGTGTTCTTAAAGAACATGTGTGTACAGCATAGACCAGATTGATCTGTGTATCAAATCATCCCGCTCTCATTGCATCGATCAGGAGGGTATTGTCCTTGCTCCATGCAATATGGAGGTCCACCGCTTCCAACCCACGCCTGTGCTCGCAAATAGAGTTCGTCGTGGTAGCCGCTGGGTAGGCATGCGAAACACATGGCCAATCCAGCGAAGCCTGCGCAGTGAAATAATGCTACCATTCTATCAGCGTAGTCCGTTAGATCTGAAGACTCGCTGACGAACTTCCCCATTACTGATGTCATGCTGCCATCGAACACCAGCAATGCTTCGCAGGAAGCGGTGATCGAAGACAGATAGCCGCTGCTTTTTGCGAACGCGACAAGCCTTAGCCGTACAGTAGAGTCGCTCGTACCGCAGCATTATAGACTCGTCTCTTGAGAGCGAAGCTGAGGTCATGAGGAAGCTACAGATGACATAGGTCAGCGAAAGCTACCCTAGCTTTGGAGACACGCAGCAAGATCTCGTCTGTCAAACCGCCATTACTAAGACATCTCCGAAGGTAGATGTATTTGTCGACCACTTCTAGGGTGAGAGAACGTGATGTACTTGGCCAGTTCTGTAACAGGGCCTTACATTTAAAAGGGGTAATGATCAACGCAAATTGGGCGGTGGACATCTCCAGTCTGAGCAGCACATGCTGGGAGGACTCACAAATCACAGCGATGTCATCAGCGTACTCCAAGTCCCGAAGCCGGTCATCAGAGAGCAGTTCAACGCCGCAGGACTCTGAGTTTTCCAGGGCAGTTTTCAGGATCTCGTCCATAACGAACTTGATCAAGAATGGAGAGGCTAAGTAGCCCTGTCTAACATCGCTAGTGATACTGAAAATGGGCGAAAAGTCTCTGTTTAGCCGCACACGGCCAGAAGTTTGGTGGTAAATAGCAAGGAGAATGTTGATGTACTACTTAGGTACTCCCCACTTCAGTAAGCAGTCCCAAAGAGCCACTCTGTCAACAGAGTCAAAAGCGGCCCGAATGTCCAAGAATATGAAACTATAGTTGGTCGCCTGAGCATATGGCGATGTTCACCTATCTGGCGGATCGTAACGATATGATCGACGCAACTGCGATCGGGGCGAAATCCAGCTTGTTTTTTTACACAGCTGCTGTTCCCATACGGAACTGAACCTCCGTAAGAGTAGGGCAGCGAGCAGTTTGGATGCGACACAAAGGAGACTGATGCCACGATGGTTGGAGCAAATGGTCCGATCTCCTTTTTGTAAACAGGTACAACATCCGCTAAATTCCAGTCGGATGGAATGGTTTTAGTAGTCCAAATCTGATGGAATAGAGATGTCAGTTCGCGAGTGAGAGCAGGATCTCCATATTTGAAGAGGGCAGGAGGAAATCCATCTGCACCAGGTGACTTGTGGCGCTTTAGTAGCCGAAGCTCATCGGAAACCTCAGCCTCTGTCGGTGGAGAAACATCCACTCACCAGGCAACACTGTCAACCCCGAAAGATTGACTCGGTTGCACTGCTGGCCAGTTGAATTGATCTTCAAACTGCTTTGCCCATCGTACCAGACGACGGTGATAACTGTGAATTAGTTCACCGTCATTTTCACGCAAAACCTCACTCCCTGTTAGTCTTCTGTCTCCCGTGGAGCGAACAAGTTGGGAGACTTTGCGGGAGTTTCCTGATGAGTCTGTCCGCTCCATCTCAATGACGCGCTGTGCCCACCAAACCTCGCGATCCTTCCTGAGGAGCTGTCTGAGCTCAGCACCTGTGGTTCTGCATAGTGCGTTGTACTCAACTCCGGTGGAAAGTGTTCAACTGCTTTCCATCAATTGGAGAGACTGTGCGGAGATCCAATGACTAACAGCTCGTCTAGTTAAAGTCACAGACCAAGGTAGCGAAGTTTCGTAAGGCGCTCTAAATCCGTACCTAGTGTGTCTCAACCTCGGAGGATAGAGAACGCAGGTTGCAGACTGTGTTCTTAAATGCACTGAGAACATTTGGCATGGCGAGCTTGTCTGTGTCAAGCCGTTGTTGGGTGCATTCCAAGTGCAGAATGAACTTAGCACACACGAGCGCATGATCAGAAGTCAGGTAAATGTTCCAAATTGACTTGCAGTCCGTTATGCAGCCTCGCCAACGGTAACTAAGAGCGATATGGTCAATCTGCCTCCAAGCTTGACCAGGCGCCGAAGGTCGCCAATTGGCACGTTGGCACCAGGAACGCCGGAAAATGGTGCTCGTAAGGAACAAGCCGTGGTCGGCGCACACTTTTAGAAGTCGATCGCCGTCGTCCGTCCTACGAGTACTGTGGCTGTATTGATCCCCAAGTTCGCGCTCATGAACCTCTAGTCTTCCGACTTTTGCATTTAGATCTCCGGCGATTACCACGATGTCCGTGTGACGTTTCTTGCGGAGGAGGTCGGTGAGTGGGCGGTAGAACTCGTCTTTAGCTTCGTCCGGGCTGCAGTTCGTTGGAGCGTACGCCGCCACCATGAGTAAGGAGCGCTTACTGTTCTCGTGGCTGGAAGATCGCACTGAGCTTTCCAAGCGGACTTCACAAATACGGCTGCTTACCTGGAACCAGTCAATGAGCGCTGCTTCAGCACGCGCGCTTAACCCAATCCTACGCCGGCGCAACCAGTGGCTGCCGCTGTTGCATCTCCAGACAAGCGCAAGATCAGTGTGGAATCAGAACCTGAGGATAGTGAGACCAATCTCAGCGTTGTGCTGGAGTCCTGTAAACGGGTTTCCGTTAGACAGCAAACCTTGATGAAGAGGGTTTCCAAGGTGTGCGCAAGAGCAACTTGTGATCCAACATGCATAAGCATTCGAACATTGAATGAAGAGTGAGCGGGGTGCAATTAAAGCCTTGCTTTTGGATTTGGATTGTGTACGATCGGTTTTGAGCGGTTCATTGATGTGGCCAAAGGTGCCAGTTTCATTTGCAAAATGGAAGGGGGTTGCATAAACCTGGAACGACGGTAGTTTGCGGTGCGGTAGAGTGAGGTTTGGCATGTCCGGGTGCCAGCACCTCGGCCAAAGGGAGAGAGTCCGGACACCGGGCATCATGAGCAGTGAGACGTAAATGCATTATATCATTTGTTGTGTTGTATGGGCATACAGCTTCCCGGTTGCTCAGATCATGGAAAGGGTTGTCCTAAGGAGCCCACTCGGAGCCTTCGGTCATACGGACCTGATTCCCAAAACAACGGGGCGAATTCAGAGAATCGCGCCCATTGGGAGCCGGTGACCGATTTTTCGGTTCATACGGCTTTTGTTTGGCGGGCTGCTAAACAGGGGCCTAATACTCCCAGTAATTCAGCGTCCGGCTGAAAGATGATAATGTTCCAGCGAGGCGAAGCAAAGAGCAGTGAATTTATTTAGTGGCGAGTCACATCCACCATGCCTCAGTATTTTTAAATGGGCATATGTGATTTTTTGTACAAGGAGAACGCTTGTCGGGCGAAAACCCACCACGTCCTGGAACACTGCCGCCGAACGTTTTGCTGGAACGGGTAGATCCCGAACCACCCAGCTGGCACTACAAGGAGGTAGTTCGGCAAGCCAGCCAGCTGAAGTCGAAAAAGGCCACAGGACTGGATGATATTCCGTCGCTCCTCAAATTTGAAGAGCTTGCTTTTTTAACCAGTTACAACTTAATGAGAAAAAGGAGAACGTTTGATGAGCATTTGCTTTCAGTGATTCATCGTCAGGCCAGTACAATCATATATAGGACTAAAAAAGGAAAGAGCAAAATCGACCAGTTAGTACAAGTAACATGGATGAAAAATCGAAACGAGTCGTTTACATGTTACTGAGTTTGACCTCATGCCGTCGACCTTAGTATCCCCCGTTTTTGGGGGACAGGGAACTTGCAGAGCCTGGACAAGCTCGTTTTGCGAGCATAAGGACGGTTGAACTAATCGAATGCAGATTTCTTCAGCTGTCACAAGTGTACAAAGGTCTTGACCTTTCTATTCGTGCGGTTGAACCTTGTATACGACTCTAAAGGCACGCTTTAGTTGCATCTGATGCCCACTGTCGGCAATAGGAGCTAGCATGAAACTGCTAATGGCCCCGCTGCCACCTTGATGCAGCCAACGTGGGTACTGTTCATTCACGCGTTTGGACAGGTGCCGCGCCGTTCGACCGATATACGTTGCGCCACAGGCGCACTCGAACTGATAAATAACCATTGATTCGGTCAGCATGGATATCCTATCCTTGTTTCGTGAACGGACGAGTGGTTCCGTCGAAAACACGCACTTTAGCACAGCTGTTGCGTTGATCGACTTAATTGCGCCAGAAAGGCTTCGACATAAATGCTCAGTAACTGTGACCCCTTTGAAAGGCAGTCGTATGATTAGCTCTTTGTCCCGACTTTCAAGAAAGGCTAGTGTCCGGAATGCGACAATAATAGAAATATCTGCCTAAACTCCATATCCCCTGAGTTGCTTAATTCTGTCTTTTCTTACAGACTAACTGACACCCGTAAAAGCCAGATTCTTGAAGAGCAGACCTGGTTTATTTGTATTCTAGGCTGCATTAACCAAGCGTTGCCTATCGTAACCCGGTAGCCCAAGGGAAAGAGTTTTCTGCTAATATCCCAATGGTCCCCTGGTCCGAGGCCTGCTATCTCCGTCTGATGAGGTCAAATGAGGTCGAAACGCGTTGTGATGTGCAACGTTTTCTGGGGGCACTGCCTAACTTCCTTCTATTTAGCCACCTCTACACTTTTCGTCCACTGTTGGAGTGCATCCACTTAAATAGACGGTCTATTGTGGTCGTGTCCCTGGGCATTAAAGGTCCCTTGCATTTGGTGGATCGGTGTAATTTTTTGGACTGTTTGGTTAGGAGGATTGTGTCCTGGAAATGAACGCCATCAGGGCACTTTACGCACCTATTTTAAACGCCGTCACCGCCCTTCAACCTATCCAGCGGTGTAACACGAGGTAGCAAGCAGTCACTTTACCTTTTTAACTTCACCATTGGCGAATTGATGGAAACTTGGCACGGGTTATAAAATGTGGAGCTGCTCCCAGCTGATCTACTTCTTGATTTGGAGCATACTGGTGATGGCCTCCAAACATGATAAGCGGCATTGGACAGTTTAGTGCAAACTCTTAACCATTTTGGTCTTTGCTTTGCACCCTCCAAATGCAAAGTTTGTTCTCCGAAATTGGTTGAAACCGCCTCCCGTAATTACTCATGCTAGTGATAAGCTGCAAGTCGTTCAGAAATTTGACTACATAGGCCGTATCAGCTTGTGGAATAGAATATGAGATCACGAACCTTATAGCCAAAGCTCCATGTGCTTTTGCCAATCTTCACCACTTATGGCTCCTGCGCGACGTCATTCTCGACCTGAAGCGTAGACCTACACTGCAACCTTCCGTTCACCCAAACTACTAGATTGCGAAATCTTGCCCATCAAATTGACAGACCTAAAGAGGCTGGTTACGTTCGACCGCCGGTATCTTTGCAACTTGGCTTCCATCTGGTTGGATGGAAACGTGAACAATGAGCGTCTTCGGGGTCTTATTTACGGTGCAGAAAGCGGGAGTAAACCGCTCAACTTATTGTGTTTTTTTTGCTTTTTTGCATGCGAATGACTTGAAATGGTGTCTAAGCTTTATCTGCTTCTAGATTATAGTGGTGCCACGCCTGGGAAGTAATTTATTGGTGCCTGAGTCAACCTAATGCGTGTGCCTATAGTGCATTTCGTTTTCTCATCTATGTCTCAGCCCACATCGCTTTCCCTTTGGTAAGTTTAGTGCGTCGCTGCTCATTAAGGTCACGCGGGCGCTTATCATGCTTGTGGTGGTCAGCTTCTTGTTACAGTCAAGAAAAATCAGAATTACACGCCTGTACGGCTCGTGTATTTCACACGCATTGACCTGTAAGACTGGACACACGAAAATATGGTCGACGAGTCAAGTGTGAGCGCTAGGCCCTCATCAGTCGATGGCTACGGAAGAAGACCAGTCAGTGCACAGCAGTACGCACACACCCTCACTCATACACGTTTTTGGCTATTGATTTATCATTCCCCTGAACTAGCAAATTTCGCCCCGCAAAAGAGTATACTGGTGCAACTTGTCGTTGTATGTGTATTGACTTTCTTCTTGGTGCCTCAACATCACGATTGCTACGGTTACCGCCAGAAGTTCGGGCTCCAAAATTGGCAGTGTTAATATCTTTGGTAAACTTTTATGAAACTCAGACATTTCAGTCAGGTTCTTAGGCATGAGAAGGACTTATCCAGTCCATTTTGCTGGGAAACGAGAACCAAGGAAACTGCAACTTCATTTCCGTCCAGCAGTCCACACGAGCAGGTCTCCGATGCTTTTAACTTTCGGGAGTTGCATAATTGGCAAAGAGTAAGCCAGATTCAAAGGTATACTTTCAGCAAATAGGTCTACAGGTTAGCTGTTTCTTCCCGGCACTCCACGACTGGCTTCGTCCTGATTTGAACCCACCGTGTAAAGACTGCTTGATCTGTGGATGGAACCCGACACAGTCGTTGACGGCAACTTATACCTTGTTTTCTAAGCCGGAGCTCTTGGAGCAACGTTTGACACAGCGGTTATAAGCTCATTATTGGGTCTTGGAGCTTCCGCCGCGTGACTGCATTGCGACACGCATTCTCCGTCGGGGTCACGGTTTACTTTGAAGCGAATCTTTTTCATTTTGACCAAATTCTGCTCTCGGAGCTCTGACCTAATGATTAAGGCCCCGGCTGTCAGCCACTATGATTCGGATTCCACTCTCAGCCAATCTTACTGAGCAGTTCAAATTAGGCGAAACCGGCCGATCGTGGAGTGCAGTGTTAGGAGAGAGCAGCTCCGAAATTATTCACTTCGGATGCAATCGATTTGATAGAGCTTTCCTTCAAAGCAGTCCGTTTCCCCATTTGAGATTGCATGTTGCAATCAAAACACACGGCAAATACTCCGAATTCCAACCATGAAAGTCTACAAGTACATACCATGTCTGTCGGACTGCTAAATCACAGGACCTGACTGCGTACTTCGATGACCAGTTACAACGATTAGTGATTGAATTGTAACCTCTCCTAATTCCCGCTGCCATAGACATGGTTTCTAGTGAGAGGAAGTCATGAGCTTGGAGACTAGCCACTATCATTTGCAATGGGAGTAACCTGCATGGCAGTGGAAGATAGGTCGTGTTATATCCCATTTAGCTTGCAACTTATGTCGCCCGGCCGCCGTCCCCCGTTGTTCAATGACTTAAGCTGCTGGCTACTTGGCGTCATGAGTTTGATCCCCCGTACGGCACCGGAAAAATGCGCATCGCTGACGGTCCTCAATAGGGCGAAACGCGTCTGGTGCTTTTCCGGATTGTGCTTGGGCTATGTAGCTTGTGAGCTACTGTGATGAAAACATTAAATTTACAATTCATGAGTATTGATTGAGTTAGCACTTCTCTATCTAACGTCAGTTAACGGTTGGGTTAGATTAGAACTGGTTAACGTTTTGTAATCGCAGTACGATACAAATATGAATTAGGTCCGTGTTTTACGTAACGTGAAATATATCCTTTGTTTCTACTCCAAATTTGAACTAGCTGTCGTCTAACTTCAGACTGCAACTTCACCAGGGTTTTCTAGAGCGATTTTACCTCTTCCTCTCCATCTGAATCCGTTTCAACCTATCCATTTGTGAACAAACAGGACGTAACAACATTCGTCTTAGCGTACTCATATAAAATGCGAAGTTTCGCCCTCCCCCATGGTGTCTGCGCACGCATCGTTTAATTTTTATGACTTGCGCGCCACAACAATAATGATGGTTATTATGTCTTCTTCTTTTGAAAGCGCGAACATATTTGCTCTCACGTGACTTCATCTAAGTGCATTGTCCTCTTGACTCGACCCATACTCAATTCAAACTGGATTTATTCCATCGTTGTTCCGGAAACTTTTTTCATTTTTAGCTCGCTGAGATCATGCATCGAAAGGCGATCATGATCAAGGAGCGTCTACTCGGTGCCTCGGACTTCGAAGTGGGTCTGAGTGTTGGCCACTTGGCCAGTCTATACAACTACGACATGGAACGTTACCAAGATGCGGAACAACTGTATCTTCGTTCTGTGCAAATCAGTACGTGTTGAAGCACTTTCTTATCGGGCCTTTGATGTTTTTTCCCAGTGGTTTGATATTGATTTTACTTGGGCATGTTGTGTCAGTTGCATCTTATTCCGACATATGCGGAATCTTCTGCTGCTTGTAGCTTTCTGGCGCATCACCGTGGTCACACCACACCACATTCACTGTTTTGTTCATATGTGTGACTTCGGAGATAGTTGGATCACCAGGACCGATAGGGTCTATAATTCCTGTCGATGTAGCATTTGCTCGCTTCATCCATTGCTCCGTGCTGTTTGTCGTAGATGTCATCTGTTTACTGCTACGCTTTGGTTATCCTTCGTATCTTATTTTACCTGCATTTACCTGGTGGCGTGGAAGCAGTCACAACAGATTTGGCTGGCGTTGGTATAGCACTAAACACCGAACTCAAGGCCGCGGTTCTTGACTGGTTTCCGATTAACAACCGACTGTAAGCAATTTGACTTCGGGTTCATACAGGATCAACGAACGTCGCGAGCAGAGATGTAACTTGTTCGTGATCACTGCCTACACTACAGTTGACTTCATCAGTTTCGGTCAACTACGTGTTTTATCGGGAACTTGAGCAGAGCTTGCAAATCCGGTAGGGTTATACTTGATGAGATCTCAACACACTGGCTAGTCGTCTATTATCATGCGAAAATAACCTCGATGATCACCATACGCTTGATGAGAGCCGCTCAGATAATGGAGAGGCGCTTCCCATGCTATGTAAAGACCATCATTTATTTCTCTCGAGCACCACCTTCAGGCATTCGAGGAGACGTTCCGCTACTTGACGGCCAGCTTCTACGTCTCAGTCATGATCTCAGGTTAACAATATCGCGATCAGTTTCAGATGGCGGGTAGTGTAAAAGATTGCAGATTAGTCTGGTCCACAGTTATCGACCTGGACAATACTCTTGTCTGTGCAAACACCTGCACGCGTTCCGAAGGGCTCGATTCCCATTTCTCTTATATGTACAATAAGAGTACAGATAAGCGTGAAGCGTGTCACGAGGGGGCAACACTACTCGTTCATAAGCGCCTTTCGTAATTTTGCACCTGTCTTTTGTCTTTATCGTTTCATTTCGCAACTAGTGGTTTGCAGCGCCGAAATAAGTGATCTATCCACTGTTTTCTTCTGTTCCATATTCACTAGCATGCTTTCCGTATTACTTAGGTCTGGACTTGTTCGGACCCACTTACAGTGGTTTGGAGTACGATTATCGCGGCCTGCAGCGCGTGTATCACGAGTTGGGCAACCGTGCGGAAATGAGGAAGTACCAATTGCTGTTCGACCAATGGCAAAGGCAGCGTGAAAAACCACGCAGTTCGGAACCCATAGAATCGGCTGATGAACTGGAGCCGACCGATGTTATCCCTGATGACAACGCACAATGGTCTTCGTTTTTTCAGCTCGCCGACGATTATGAGCAAGAGTTTAAGCTTATATTTCCCCATCCGGACTCTTCTTCAGACGAATGTCACACACCCAGTACTTCACGAACCAATAATTGTGCTCATCACGGTTCTTCCACCTCCGAAGCCAGTCGGTCCACTGGATATTGATTCGGGGCCATCGTTCTTCCCGTCGCCGTCGCAGTCAACTTGTTCTGTTACTCTACTCTGGGACGCGATGACTCGGAAGCGTTCTGGCTATTGCGCCACTTTTGTTGCTCGATGTCCTACTTTTGGGCTCGTTTGTTTTCACTGTTGCTATGAAGCTACGTTGCGCCCATCCGATTCGCCGCATCCCATTTTGCCCTTTGTTTCTAAGGTCTTCGCAACGTGCATATGCCCACTCTGTACATACGTGTATTCACGCACATGACTTGTCGCTCCAGTTCTAATTTTCTCCTTACTCCGTTTCCCCTACCTTTCCTCGTACTGTGTTGCCTTTTTTCATACTTGAAACAAACAACCGTTTGATCAGGTTTCATCACTTGTGTTTCACGAGCCAGTGTGCGCCTTGTGGGCATTATGGACATTCTGAGGCTGCCAAATCCATGTGTACCAGTAGATATTTGGTTTCGTTCAGGTGGAAAGAGCCAATATCCTTACGATTGACGTCTATTGTGTTTCATCACTCGGCCTGCTTGGCTCTGTGGACGCAACGAGACTGGACCTTAGCGAGGTGCGCTGGTTTGCGTACCCCTGTGACCCATTGAGCTATGCAGGGTAGCATCTTCCAAGTATCTTCAGAGCCACTCCTACCAGATAAGTCTATAATTAGAGATCAGATTAACTTAGTCTCACGTTCCAATCATCTTCGGACGTTAGGGAGAGCTCGGTGGTGACAACAGGTCTACGGGTTATAAGCTCACAGCTCGATTAACGCAGAGCACGAGCGCCACGCATTGTCTCTTACGGTGGGAGGGCACGTTCCCGTGCTCATAGATTTGCTACCACTCGCCCCAAGCCAGACATCTCGTAGTCAAATAGGTACAAACTCGCCAAATCCTACCTGCGGCTGGCCGTGGTCGCAGGTACGTGACGTAATACGGTTGCGAAACATACCTGCATTGTTCTAAATCTTCAAAGGGTGTGTGTGACAGGCATCAAGTAGATCCCAATGGGTCTCTGCAATCACACTCCCGAGCTGGACTTGCTCCCTATTGCCTTGTGGGTCAGATTATATATATTTATTCACAAGTCTGTAAACAGACAAATGTACCATCCGAGCCATGGTGGTATGGAAAGGAGAATGTAATGTTGAACGAGAGAGTAAAACGTTAGAAAAATGTTTTTTTCCAGTTTCACACACGCCGTTTTGAGTTTTTTCTGTATTTGTTTTATTTAACATTAAAAAGCACACGATGAAGAGATGGTGGAACAGCATTGACGCCACTGCCTCCTATTGCGGGTCATATCCTCCAAGACCTCCAACCATTGGGAATCCGCTTCACCTGGTCCCCAGCCTAGAAGACGCACAGATCCAACTGACGCTAGACACGAAGTTAGGATCTTCATACTCCTTTTCCAGGTCATCGGTTGTCCGCCGCGGCTCTTTTTCCATTCGCGTCCAGGAAGTGCAAATAATGCGCGACATGGAAGACGGTGGGTCGACATGCGCAGTACGTGACCAAGCCAGTGCAATTGGTGCTGGATGATTATGCTCTGGAGACTAGGACTGTCCGCTCCCATGATTCTGCTTCTAACTTCCGCGTTGCTCACATGGCGCTGCCACCATACGCGAGAAATCGAACGCAAGCAGCGGTTTTCGAAAGTAGATAATTATCTCAAATCTTCCGATCACACTGGCCAGGTCTCGCAACCGTACAGTAGGACAGCACGGACTGTGGCATTGTGCACTCGGCTTTTATGCTTGATACTGACATCGCGACGACGCCACAGGTGTCTTAGGTTAGTAAATGCAAGGCGAGCTTTGGCAATTCGATGTAGAATTTCATCGCCAATACCACCACCAGCCGTAATGCAACTCCCGAGGTAAATAAAGCTGTTAACGAGCTCCAGGCTGACACCCGAAATGGTGAACGTAGGCACAGGAGCCTATCAATCCTGGAGCAAAGCCTTACACTTGGATGGAGCAAAATACAGACCGTAGTTAGATGCTTCTATCGCTAAGCGGTTCAGAATGTTTTGAACAACCTGCGAGTCGTTCCCCAGCAAAGCGATGTCATCAGCATAGTCCAAATCCGCGACTCTGCTCCCGGGTCGAAGCTCAACGCCGCAGCTCTGGGCTCCTTCCAATGCGCGATGTAAGACATCTTCAGTGGCAAAGTTGAACAGGAACGGCGCGATAGGACAACCTTGGCGCACTCTACT
>OX104067.1:116611640-116628496 GCA_944474145.2 Dicrocoelium dendriticum | reverse complement strand
TCGGCCAATTTATCTTTAGTAATATCAGGAACTTACGCGCAAAAAACAAGAGGCAGCCAAGCAGACAGACTGCATTTTATCAAGAAGCCCTATTGAAAGACTGATGGCATGCAACGGTGCCTAGTTATGTGATACTCTGAATCATATGTAAGTTTATTTAGTATACATTATTTGCAGGTAGGTTCTTTACATCACGTCTCTGGTGTGGTCCAGACGGTAACTACTAGGTATCAAGAAGGTTCTGCACCCGCAAGGTCAAAATTCCGATTTAACAAAGCGTGTGGGCGAATAATACTGTTGTTCGAAAGTAACGTATATAGATTGAGGATGCTGACAGCCGACTGAATGCGAGAGGTGAAACTAGGGCCACCTAGATTTAGACGTACGGCGGGGAGCAACCACTTTGTTAGACAACGTTCCAAGAGAAACAGAGAAGCAGTGAATCGTTGGGGAGCGGATGCATGCGGGCAGAATTGCGATAAAGATTTAGTGAGCATAATGACGCTGACGTGCTCATAAGCCCATAGTCTGAAGTACGCCAGCATTTAGAGAAAATGTGTCACGAAGGACAATAACCGCCATGTATTGAGCCTTTAGCCCAGGTACGTTTAGAATGATAAGGGATGCAGTAAGCTCATGCAGCAACATTCAGGATGGAAAGCAAATGCGAACCTGAGGTAAAGTGCAGAAGAACATGAAGCGAGGTAAGGTGAGCATTATAATAGAGGTGATAGCCAAGAAAGGCTTAGAAATCATGCTGGTGCCGCCAGAAAGGAGGAGCGTTGTCGGAGCGGTGCTAACTATACACACGTGCATAGGTTAGTGCGGTGCAATGAGAGTAATGCGTACAATAGTGTAGGCAGAAAAACGGTGCAATAACTGGGAACCCTAGGTTCCGGATGTAGAAGCCTATTTAGTGAATGGAAAATACTACCAACAGGATCTCGACGTAAGTGGAAGAGATTGGACATACCTGCGACGCTTACCTGGCCACGGAGGCAACACTGAACAATGAAGCCATCCGGCATTCGCAATCTTTATACACTAAAGGAACCCGGGAAACTAATTAATAAATACAAGGCACTTGCATCCTCTGACTTCACCAGCTCCAACCACTTGCGGTCGACTCCGAAGGAGCCAACTTTAGGACACATATTTGCGAAATCTGACTGCGAATATCCGCTAGGATTATCGGTCAGATGCAATCTTGCCAATGTCATATCACTGGTTGGCAGTGTTCTAGGACGTGGTGAGTTGTCTCCTGGCAAGCGTTCTCCCTGCAGAAAGTCACCACTGTCTGTTTAACAACACTACTACGTTGCGGATTGGATTCGCCACTCAAGTAAGTCACTGCCGCAGCCAAGCATTGACAAGTTGACCGATACCACCTTTCGCAAATTCTGTGCATATATCGACCCTCGTACGATTACGCCTGCATATTTGCTCCGTGACATGCCACTATTCCTAAAATAATTTTTCGGCCTTTTCCTTGCACTTCACTCAACTGACTCGAACAGTGTACACAACCTCATCGAATTAGTTACTCACCAACATACCCCACATTCATGAGCTAATTCTTATCTCTACATCTCGAATTCTGTGAGGCTAGGCTTCATACAGTCTTTGGCCATGTGGGTCCGCACGACTGATTACATCTTTACTACTCTCGCTCTTCGTTCCCTTAATCATGTTACCATGTACTATATTATACCATGCTGCTCATACCCAACACGCGTGTTTCGCCTTGGCGGGAGTAAATGCTTATTTATTTATTTCAATGGAACAGTGGTCTGGGAGAAGTAGGGCACTAGACCGTTCGGATAAGACTAGGTTAGTGGGCACACTGAAAACAAATGTGGGTCATCGGAACTACGCAGGTTAAATAGCAAAGTGGCTATATTCTGCACGGTTAGCTTAGTCAGGCATGGCTCTCAAAGGGTGGGAGACCAGTCAGATGAGATGTTATTCGTCGGTGCATTGAGATTGTAATGTAAAGTTACGACAGGAAGAAAATAGAGAGGATTGGCAGAAATGGATAGCTAAGAAGGGTAAGAGGCTATGTCAACCTAGGTGAAATGTTCAGCACGCTGTCGGGGTGATAGAATCATGCCAATGAGTCCGCAGTTTATAGACCGTTTGCAAATCGATAGCCTGGAAGCATTCCAAGTGTAGCAGATTGTTCAGGGGCCATCAGCTTAGTGCCCGGCACTTGGAGTTGGTTGCCTGACTGCAGAAGGAATGAAAACAAAGCGCGCGATATAGCGATGCAAGTGTCGAGATATAAAAAGTTCTAGGGATAAGGGATGGAAAGTCAACCCGGCTCGCGGGGTAATGAAGACAGGGCATTCACCTTCCGCACAAGGTCCGGTAACTTTGCACTCTTGGGACCGAAGTCAGGGAGCAGGGGACCGATCAGAGAAGACTGCATTAGTCAGCGCATTAAGGTTGAGACATAAAAATAGGGTCGGCTAAACTGGACCGGTTAGGAATGGAAGAGACTATTTTAATAAATGATAAGCAACTCAGGGAGGCATGCGAAGTGTGGGAAGTTGTGTGTTGGTTATGCAGCGCCTACAATGTTTACCTATCGATAGTCTAGGAGTAGTAGAAGGGAAGCAGACTGCTTGCTACTTTCCTTGATACCCCTATTTTCAGCCTTCTGTTATAATCCTTTGTTTTAAAAGCAAAGGTTTGGCAAAACGGCGACAAGCCTAATATGGCTTTTGAACAAACTAAGTGTACACATTTCTGTTGCTTCTATATGCATAGTGTTCCAAACTGAAGCACGTCACCCTTTTCAACCACGTCCCACTCGCCCTGAGTTTTCCTTCCAGGACACAAGTTAAATGAGAGGCTTGGGACTATACTGGCCCGCCTGCACAACTCCTGAGGCCTCATCATCAAAGTCCAAGCAACTGCCACTCCGCAATGCCGGTGTGACAACGGCATGAATGACCGGTGCTCTCCGAGGAACGGTTCCCTGAATTTGACGAATGGGCTTCTTCATGAGACTAGTTCGGCATCGCCATGGACTGAAATGCGGTGGGTGTGCTACCTCCCAATCGCACCATCGTATCTGCAGCGATGGAAATGTGCTTCAGTTTTTTTCGGACGAGCCCTTTTGCAGTCCGGCCAGCCCGACTGGGTGACGTACCAAGGTTGCACTGCGGTCCGCACCCAAATAATAAATAACAAGTTGCAACGAAGCCGGTACGCAGCGAACTCGACGCACTCCCTTTCCGTCCATTTGCGACCAATACATTTGCTGCGTTTCTCTGCCGTCCTCACATTTTGCTCCACCTGACATTTCTGTCAAAGGCTTCCTTTTTAAAGCTTTCTCTTGGAAAAGCACTGTAGTAAACACGATTCGTTCACGCCTTCAGTGTTTGAAACATCAGATTTTATTCTTGTTTACCTTTTCCGACCGTCTATTTGTTTAAGTGCATGCACTTGCCGATCACTTATTCCGCAGCTTAATCACTCTGTCTACTGCGGTCCGACTCTGCTTGCCAGCACCCCATCCTTTGTAGCTTTTGTCAATAAATTTTGGGTCCAAACGACGTAACATTATTTTTACCCCCGTACTCGACCCGTGCTAAGGCTTGAGATTAACCTCTGAGTAGCACTTCATCCTACCAATCAGCAGCTTCGAACTATTGCGCTCTCTAGTTCAGTAGCGTTAAGCGGCAGCTAGTGTATCCTATAGGCCAAGTGATGTCCAAAGATAACTTATGCACTGACGAGGGGTGAATATTTAGCCGCAGCACCCGCAATCGAAACATACAAAGCTACTAATATAGAACATTGCAACAGGTAGGTATAAAACGGCAGTCCTTAAAAACCGATTAAGTGGCCAATATCGCTAGGTGCTTTTGCCGTCAGTCGTTGATTAGCTAAGGTTTTGGGTCAAAATAATTGACAAACATAACTGACGTTCCGTTTGCACGTATAAGGACACAAATTATGTTGTGCATCTGTCTAGTCGAGGAGTTCGATAATCACTTGGACAAGGCCCTACGGAATTATAAATAAATAAATAGGTATATTTCTAGACCGGCCAGAGGCTGCACCCTTAGGGTTCAGATCAATCTTTACATTAATCCGATGCTATTGCGTGGAAGTAGGCAAAATACAAGTATATGTTCCGCGTTGGCAATTACACATGCATTATGGAACAATGGAACAATGGTTTATTACGGGTAAAAAAGCGTTGCTTAACAAGTCCCGTAGGATGGAAATTAGTGTGAAAATCAATTGTATGATAAAGTGAACAGCGTTGTGGTGGACTCACCATAGACTTATGTAGAATAGCTGACATGTTTGCGTATTAAACATATAAATCCATAAATCCATTGGTTAGGCGTTTGGCAAGACACCGTTTGATTGCGTTTTGTAGCCCCTGGCTAACAAGTCATAAAATGAAATGTAAGTGAGACAATGCATCGTCAACACGTTTTTTAAATATCTCCAGATTCGGAGCAGTGACGACATAATTAGGGAGGGCGTTCCAAGGCTGGCACACGCGGAGAGAAAAGAAATGTCTACGGCATTCAAGCCGGCTGTACTGAATTGTCAGTTTAAGAGGGTGACTTCTTAGTTTAGTGTTGTGGTTCAATTCCAGCAGCGGGCGACAAATGTGGTTTGAGTTCTTCAGAATCTAGTAAACCATTACGAGATCCCCCACGAAAGCTGATATCGACTGCTGTAACTTCTTAGAGATTTCAGTCTAAGCTGATAGGGCAGATGAAAGAGGCCCCTGACATTCTTGGTTGCCCTTCGTTGAGGAGTCTCGAGAGCAAAGAGATCCTGTTTCTGCCACGGCTGCCACACCTGAATAGCATATTCCACGTGAGGTCGCACGTAGGGGTTAAGCATTTTGGGAAAGATTGAGGGTTCAAACCGACCGAAGGCTCTGCGAAGAAGGCCAAAGTGTTGATTTCCGGTTTTTGTCGCCTTCTCTGCTTGTTTGGAACACCCGAGATCTTCCTGCACCAATACACCAAGGTCACGCTCCTGAGAAACCTTCGCCTAGGTGTGGTCTCCAATCTTGTAAGCGCTCACCGGCTGGTGACGCAGATGCATCACTTTGCACTTAGCTATGTTCAATTGAAGCTTGTTCCTCTTTGACCATTCGTAAATGCAATCTAGTTCATGTTGGAGCAGATCGTGGTCTGGCGTGGTCCTAATCGCCCGCCATATCTTGACATCATCGGCGAAAAGCAGGAAATTTGAGGAGAGGACCCTTGCCAGGTCGTTGATAAATACCAGGAATAAACGCGGTCCCAGCACTGAGCCTTGTGGGACACCACATTGCACCTCAATTGGGTTAGAAAGTGATCCCCTAACACGTACTTGGAGCTTTCGTTGGTAAAGGAAGTTGCCAATCCAACCAAGTACAGGACCTCCGATTCCGTAACTTCGTAGTCTTTGAAGTAGGATGCGGTGGTCAAGACGGTCGAAAGCTTTGGAGAAGTCCAGATAGATGACATCTACTCCGACCCCATCATCGGCCACTTCCGTCCAACTACCTCGTGCAATAAGTAGGTCGGTGGTGCATGACCGGTGTTGACGGAAGCCATGCTGTTCCGGTACCAAAATGTTGCATTTTTCTAAGTAGTCCATTAAAGCCTCAGCGACGACTGCTTCCATCATTTTCGCGAGCACAGGGAGGAGAGTCACTGGACGATAGTTTGCAGGATCGGAACGGATACCGCCTTTAAAAATAGGGGTTATAATGCCACGCTTCCACATAGTGGGGACTTGTTGTCCATCAAAGCACCTTTGGAAGAACTGTGACAGTGGTTCAGCTAGCTTGGTGGCCGTAGCCTTCAGTGCCTTCGGGCGGATGTTGTCTGCTCCCGGAAAACTATGCTCACGCAGTGAGAGTAACTTCCTCAGCACAATTGATGGGTTGAAAATTACATTTGTAAACTAAGGTGTCGGTGTTGTGCCTAACGTTATGGGACAGCTGCTGGTTCGTAGCCCCCCCACCCTGAACGTTTCTGGTTCCTTCTGTCCATATTGAGCTCCATGTGCTTTCGCTGCGAAAGCTGCGCAGATGTGTGGTTGTGCCTTTTTCTTTGGAACAGGATTCAATTCACCACAAGTTCACTTTAAATTCATGGACAGTTTTTGGCTCGCGCGGTCGCCACAATTGTTGGTGCGCACATGGAAGAAATGAGAGTGGCGGAATTATAAGGGATACGAAAGATAAAAGATAATTTCAATAACTGCTGCGGAAAATAAAATGGCTGTTGGAGACATACTAAGGCGACGCGCTTCACTAGAAAAATAAAATTAACAAAAATATGTAGCAAAGCTTTTCTTTGCTCTGTTATTATTTTCCAGCGCAAAATTTTAACTCGAGTAAATCATAGAAAAATAGAAAAACCCTTTCTAAGGCTAGAATGCTGCTTAAAGTAGCACGAAAATATATGGACCTGGACAAGTTTTAATCGCTGAATGCGCTGAAAGTAACAACAATATAAAACGTGAAGTAGTTTGCGAATTATCGAAAATTAAATTATGGTCTGCGAATAAGGCCATTATCAATTTTCGCTAAAAATGGTTTTCTGCATTTGCAAGAAGGTAGTAGAAAAATAAACGTGTGAAAACAAGAGAAGCGGTATATGTTCTAATATAATACGTAATATTTTCCTGACAAGTTTTCTCTACAAACGGAATGCCCAGCCTGTTTACACTACACCCACTGGAACCCAACTTGTCGTCATGTTTTGACGAATTTATACCTCAAGATTAATTTTACATTTTCCAAAGCTTGGACAACTTTCGGCTTACTGCCGATTACATACATAGCAACGTGTTTGTTGCGAAACATAAATTGCTTGTAAACGTTGATCATGCCAGGTCAGGTGTGTCTCGGAAATTCGAGAATATACTATTTATTTATTTATTTATAATTAGGAATAGCTATCCAGCAATGCTATAATTAGCCCATAATACCCTGCGACAACTAGGGACTGTGTAGGTGGCCGAAAAGTACACTTTGCAGGCATACATCGCAAAGATAGGCAGGTAAGCGATAATCTTGCACGAAAACGATATAAATCCATTAAGGAATATTACGTCTACATGGGAATGCAATAGGGCTTATAATTAACTCACGGTTAGAAGGCCTCAGCATAAAATTTTCAGTGGATCCTGAGCCACATAAACAACCAGGAATATAGAGTTTAGTAAATTTTAGGCCTCCAAGTGTTTCTGAAGCTCATATCAAGTTTGCATAAGCCGGGTCTACCTAAGTAGCTCACGTGACCTTTCGGATCAGTTGACGCATTTTGGCATGGAAAATACACACATTTCTCAGATAAACATCGCAACTTTTACCCCTTAGAGCCAATTTTCTATATTCATGTGGCTATGTCTCTAACCTCCGTGAGCTAGAGCAGCCTGTCACTAATAATAAAGAAATGAGTATGGGAAAATTTAGTAAAATTTGGCAAGTTGCTTTTGGGCTAGAAATCCAGTTTGGTATGGGTTTGTGGGGCCTTACCACCGCTACTTCTGGTGATTGAGCTTGCTCAACCTTGAGGGATTGTTACGCCTCAGGTGCTGGTGCACACTATAGTGCAACTCTGTGGTGAATTTCGTGTCATTTCTCTCCAATTTTATTATGATCAAAAAGGATCTGGATGCAACAATGATGCAGCAAATGTAACTGTGGAATACAAATTGTTTCCGGGTTTGGGCCTTGAAATGTTAACACATCTTGCTAGATGTTGCACGGAACTGACAATTACTCTGAGACTGTTACCTAAAATGCTAGGGCAGCACCCTGGAACCAGTAAGTACAGCAGTGCAGCGCGTAACCAGTGCCAAAACGTAGGACCAGGCAAATGGGTATGTATGAATAGTTGGGACAGAAATTGTCTCCTTGCGGTAGTGAATGTTTTGTTTCGGTAACTAACTAACTAAATTAGTTTATGCTCTAATGCTCCATGGCAAAGCCATGCATGCATGCTCAAACGTTAAAAACATTTATGGTTCTCAACAGAAATGTTGCTATGCACGTTATCGGATGGGGCCACAATTCAGACAAGTTGCAGTACTGGCCGTGCTCATGAGGAACAAACTCGTCAGTGAGTTGAATATGAAGTTGGGATCAGGTGAGCTTAGAAGAAACAGTGGGAGTCTTGTGGGGGAAGGGGTGAAACTATGTGCAGAGAGCGAGTATCATTTAATAGTAGGTTCCGTACAAATAATGACCCAGATTTCTAGGCAACCTGCTTGTGAACGTTGGTTGGTAACGACGTTATTCATTGGCGAGTCACATCCGCCAACTGGCGTTGTTGTTAGACCGATTTTGGTAGCTATTATAGGGAGAACCCTTGCCAGGCGTAAACTCACCACCTCCTGGCACACTGTCGTCTATTCTTTTGAACAGTAATGTGAAACTGGCGGTTCAGCTCGTAGACAGAATTTTCGTGGTCATTCTCCGTAGAATCATTCTTATTTCCCGCTGCTCGTTGACCAAATGGCTCTCGAGGTCTCCCCATTGTAACTGAGGCCTGTCAGGGGTGGAAGGATCATGAAAATTCCGATGGATAACAATGCAGGTGAGTGAAAATTTTAAACTATCTGGGTATGATATCGTATATTTTTTGATTGGGAATACTTGGGGTCCAGCATTCCACACCGGGCATCAGGCATGGTAATGAGTGCAGTTAACTTTTGTTGCTGTAAAGTCTTGGTTCAGGTAATTCATGCTTAGTACTTTCATTTCATGTGGAAAGATAATTCCTCAGTTGAGTTTCATCTCTCCAAGTAGTGCCCGACCTCAGAGGAAAGGGAAAGCTGGGAACAAGCCGAGAGTAGATCACAAAAACAGTCGTTGATTTTAGTAGTGTCCAAGTCCTTCGTTATGGCCGTTAGACTTGTGTCAAACAGATGTGCCACGAGCAGCGAACAATATGCTGAACTGTCTGTGGAGTGTGTAACGAAAAGCATGGCTGCATGGATAGATAACACGCATTTACATAGAAATCAAGCGCCTGGTCCCTGAAAGCAAAACACGAAGTATTAGTTAACGAGGATAAAACTAATGTATGGGAAGAGCGAAAAGAGAGGGGACAAAGTTGTGCGGAGAACGAATGGTGACGGAACAGCAAGCTGTCCTTGTACCTCGCTGCGGGGCGCTGCATGTGTACGTATGAAGCGCTGGAGACGTGATAGATTTCACGGCGTTACTGGAGTGATGCAGCAGAAAGTTCGGGCTCAGGCACTAGGTGAAGTTGTTCGTGAGAGCTAAGGTGTGAATGTGCCACGCAGCGGTTCATAAGAGAGGTCTGCAGAGATTTGTTTAAGTAAGGAATAGTGTAATGGAAGCTTTGCATCATACCTTAAGTTCAGCGGTTACGGGTGGAGACAGACAAAGTCATACGATGAGTTTATTAAGCCGCAGCCGTGCGCGATGCATAAAACCCTTTGCATGTTATTCGCGAACATCCAGGAAAAAAATGTAATCAATCTCAGGGGACAAGAATAGGAGCGGGAATATTTACGTCGTGTAATTCTCGCTGGTCGGGGTTAGAAGAAGTAAAAGCGTCTAGAGATTATTGTTGTTAGCAAAAGCGATTTGTGTCCTTTCTATATACATTAAGGCCTTAAGCAGGGACATCCAAGTGCTGAAACTGACGTGCGTTGACTTGTTGGGCGGAGCCTGGGCTACTGGCCGGTAAGCTATGACGCGTAAGTAATGTCAAATAGGACAGTATAGAAGGCGGTGTCCACTGTACCCAAGGTATATTTTGCAGGCTAAAAGAATACGAAACGAATCAGACAAAGCGAAAAACGTGCAGCGAGATACTCACCAAAACGTTTTGTGTCAACGGATGTGCCGTCAATAAAACTGGTAGACCTTTTTAAGGTTAAAACAACCGTGACATCCAATGTTACAAAAACTGAAAGAGCTATTTATCCGGTACACTACCAGGGCCTTCCCACAGAAAGCTGAAGGATGGAGGCCTTCGATGGAGCTGTCAGTGAGGGAAAACAGAAGGTAAGGGTGGATGCCAATATCTGCATGGGCATGAGTAAGAGCTTCCAACCTGGGTGTGTAGCAGAGTTCCCTGAGTCCAGGCTTTTGTTAGTTATTATTTATGACGACCGTGTGGGCCAGGGTGTATCAGCGGTGGGCCGTCGGGGCGGGTTGGTCTGACTGCAAAAACGGCCGACAGGACCTTCCATTTGCTGCAGACTTGACGGTGCGCCTGAGGGTGTCACTTCCCCTACCGCACTTTAGCCCACGGTCCTCGTCCAAAGAAGAAATCCAGGCGTCCTCGTCCTCCGAAGAAATCCGGCGTCCTCGTCGGCAATGCCTAGGCGGCTTTTCGGGACCAATTCGCTCGTGTGGGTCCGCGTCGTGGGCGACCGTCTTTTCCTTGGGTGAGGAGGGGGCCACAGGTCAGCTGGTGAGTCACTCCGGGATTGCGTTGAGCCGTTTGGCGGGTCACAAGGGTTCCCTGGGCTGTTCCGGCGGTTGAAATTTTGGAAGGCAGCACTCAGCGTGGGTGTGCAAGGGTCAGGGAAATGGCTTGACGTCGGAGAGGGAACATGGCAAGCATGGTAAAAGCAAATATGCTTTTTAAGTTTTCAAAATGTTTTGGGCTTTTGTCCATTTTGCACAAAGTTTGTGAACAAGACGCAGGATAACCACTAAAGACGAAATAGGCGTTTTAATGGAACTAGCAAACGTTTACCAAATCTGAAAACGGACAGGAAGTTTGACCTGTCTACCGCCTCGGTCAGTTGCCTGGGGTTGAGACGAGAGAGGTTGCGAATCAATAGGTACGGAGGGTTCCGGGCTATGCAGTGCTCGGGAAATCACCACAGGTGCGGGCGGTTGTGCAAGAGCATCTGGATGGGTTGCAAGCGGCTCGTCAAAGAAAGCCACTTTGAGGCAGTCAAGGGACTTTGTTGTTTGGTTACCACTCTGGTCTAAAGTAACCTGTTTCGGAGTACGTTGCAGGACACCAAAAGGGCCGGTGTAGGGCGGCTGGAGACGGCGCAGCACTGCATCGGTGCGGAGGAAGCCGTGCATGCAGGTAGAGAGTCCGCTGTGCATTTGCACATCTCTGGTAGGTTCATGATTCTGAGTCGGGCGTGGTGAACGCATGCTTTGAGCTAGGGAGGACGCAAACTTAGGCGGAGGCATATCCGACGATGCAGGAGGTGAAACAAATTCTCCTGGTAACTTGAGCGTTGTGCCGCAATCAGCTCTGCTGGTGAACATTGCAAGTCAGCGTTGATGCTGCTACGAATACCCAAGCGTACGAGCGGAACGTTTTCGCTCCAGCTAGGGTCGGATGAGGCGCAGAGCAAGGCTTTAAGCTGTCGATGGAAGAGTTCAACTAACCCGTTGGCTGCTGGGTGATACGTTGTGGTATGAATGCGGCGACAGCCTACGAAG
The DNA here is from genome assembly GCA_944474145.2 of Dicrocoelium dendriticum. Lineage (NCBI taxonomy): Eukaryota > Metazoa > Platyhelminthes > Trematoda > Plagiorchiida > Dicrocoeliidae > Dicrocoelium > Dicrocoelium dendriticum. The sequence goes on along the minus strand of OX104067.1, from coordinate 116,617,068 downwards.
TTGCAGGACGTATTGAATTGTGCAGATTCGAAAGGCGCTCTTCGGTCAGTTGTGATGGTGGATGGGCATCCGTAGTGCAAAACCCACCTGGCTAAGAAGGCCCGGATAACAGTCTCAGCTGTGTCATCTTTTGCGGGAATGGCTTCTGGCCATCTAGTGAAGCGGTCCACCCAGATAAGAATGTTTACGAATCCGCCTGAAGCAGGCAAAGGAATTCGGTTTAAGTGTACATGCGAGAAACGAGAGTCCGGGACAGGAAATGAACCAGGGGTACTCCGGGTGTGACGATTTACTTTAGTGCGCTGGCATTGCAGGCAGGCGCTAGCGCAGGTATTAGCATCTTTGTTTACGCGTGGCCGCACGAAACGTTCGGTGACCAGTTTACAATATGAACGGATACCAGGATGTGATAGTGAGGGCAGCGCGTCGAAGACTGTGCGACTAGAGGAGATGGTCACGAGCGGCCTAGGACAACCTGCGTAGGTGGCATAAAGAATGGTTCCTTCCGTAGTTCGGAGAGGAACAGGTTGCACATGCAGTGAATTGGACTGAGGAGTGCGCTGTATATCTTCGTCTTGAGCCTGAGCCGATGCCATGGCAGCAAGGTCGACGGTAGGCAAAGACTGCAGAGTGAGGTTCACGTGTGAGGGAGCGTCTGCGACGGGATTGTCGACACATGAGACATGGAGTATGTCAGCCGTAAACTGCGTGAAAATCTAGGTGTCTTTTTCCCGTGGTGAGTGTTTGTTGCAAGCCGAGTTGAGGGCAAATATAAGGGGCTTGTGGTCAGTGTAGACCAGGACAGCGCGGTCTTCAAATATGTGCCGGAAATGACGTATCGCTAGGTAAATGGCGAGCAGTTCTCTGCCAAACGTGCTGTAGCCAGATTCCGCTGGCTGCAGGCGCTTGGAGAACCCAAGGGGTTGCCATTGCCCACCAACGTGTTGTTGAAGGACGGCTCCTACCGCGACATCTGAGGCATCAGTCGTAATAGAAAGCGTTGCATTAGATTCGGAATGCGCGAGGAGGGCTATGTTGGAGATAGCATTCTTGAGCACGGAGAAGGCTGTGTGTGCATTGTCAGGGAAAGCGAACTTACGTACATTTCCTCTGAGTAGGTCAGTCGGCGGCTGCATAAGTTGAGCGCAGCGCGGAATAAAGCGTCGATAGTAGTTAACCAAACCATAAAATTGACAGAGGTGCTTGAATGAAGTCGCAGCTGGGAAGTAATTGACTGCTTGGGTCTTATCAGGGCGGACTTCGATACCAGACGATGAAAAGAGGTGGCTTAGAAATTTTACCGTTTATTTGCTGAGTTCGCACTTAGTCGGCTTGACTGTGACATCGCGTTGTGGCAAGCGTTGTAAGAGAGTTCGAAGATGCTCGAGATGCTCTTGTTCTGATGAACTAGCTACTAAAATATCAGCTAGGAAGGAATAGGCGAAGTCTAGGCCAAGAGTGACATCGTGGACGAATCGTTGGAAGGTTTGTGCCGCGTTGCACAATTTAAGCAGCACACTTAACAACTCAAACAAGCCGAAGGGAGCGCTTACGGCTGCTTTAGGAATGTCATTGTCTTCCACGGGTATCTGTTGTGATAGGCGCGAACCAGATCGATCTTGCTGAAGATCGTCTTACCTGTGAGGCATGCTATAAACTCCTGCAACTTTGGGATGGGTTACCTAGCTGGGACGGTTGGGCGATTGAGTGCGCGGTAACGACCGCAAGGGCGCCAGTCACCAGATTTCCTGGAAACCATCTGCCGGGGTGAGGACCAAGCGCTGTCTGAAGGACAGATTATTACAACTTCAAGCATGTGCTCAAACTCCGCACTAACTACCTTTAGTTTCTCAGGGGATAGTCGGGGTGGACGGCATGACACAGGTGGGCCATTTGTCCGTATGCGGTGCGTGACTTGAGCTGCCACGGTTAAAGCTGCGTTCCTTGGCTGAATGAGTTTGGAATACTGAGAAAAGAGATTAGCGTAGTATGGCTAGGTCTGGGGAAATGCATAGACCGGAGATATAGATGTGACATCGGCGGTGAGGCCACGTACACTGAGTCTGGTTGCAGCGTCGTCTATCCTCTGGCGTTTCGCACCGACCAAGAGGTCGAAGTGCCTGCGAAAGTCAATGCCAATGATGGCAAAGGGGGCTGCAACGACGGTGAATATTCTGCGGAACGTGCGCCGAAGACCTAGGTTCCGGGTAATTGACCGATGACCGCAGGTGGCTATGGGCGTGCTATTGGCGGCACCGAGGCTTGTCGACATCGAAGTGGTAGGCAAACTTGGCATATGGGGAATGCCGCTGACTTCTGCCCCAGTATCAACGAAGAACTGAGTATCGTAGTCGTAATCCCTAATGTAGATGAGACGACTTTGGGCTCTGCCGACATTCTTGGCCATTACAGCCCGGCGTGGCGGGTCGCCTGTAGCGGAGTAACTACACGGCTGTACGCCCTTACGAGCATTATTATCGAAGCGCGAGTGGTAAAAGCAGTAGCCTGTGGCATCAGGTTTTTCGACGAAGGGGTGATCCACCCCTGTTGCGGTGCTTTCGATTTAAAGTAAGTTCCTCGAGCTGGCGCTGAAGCGACGCGAGCTGCAATGAGGATGCGTCTATTGCCGACGGCAAGCTAGTCACGCCTGTCGTTGTGATTGTGCAAGCGCAAAGCTGCTTAGACGCATAGGTTTAAGTCTCTAGCTGGTGCCGTTCCATGACGCAGTCTGCTAGATCCGCAATTGCTGTGACGGCCAATCACTTCCTGCTGCAAGGATAGCCTGAGTGCTTGCAGGCAGGCGTTGCCTCCATTTATGTATCGATACAAAACTGAGGAAAGCCCAATGTCGTGAGTTTGGGCACGTTTGTGTGGGCACAGTCGGCCGGCCAGAAAGTGCAGTAACGACTCAGGCGGGAATAGCTCAAGAACTAGAATTGATCCATTAGAAAAGAGCTGGTGCAGCACACGCTCAATAAACAATGAACTATGATTTATCACGGAAGGTTGCGGTGAATATGATGAAAGCAAATGTGTCTGGGTCATCTATCGAACGTCTGCCGAGATGAATAATTAGATAATTAACATCAGAGTAAAATTTAAATAGTTAGCTGTCATAAACGTTCAGAGAGACAATTTTACCTCCCTGCAAGTGTTCAACTTACTTGCGATCCCATGGCGCTATGCTCCGTCCACCTCGCCAGTGGATTACTTCTTCCTGCTACTTCACCCACTTCGGTAGTGTGGTACAAAGATTTGATACCACCCGGATGTATATTGTCTGTGGTCTATACTACTACGTTTGGCCATACCCGATTCACAAGACCACAGCAATCTCCTCGAACTTTCGAAACATCCTCTCCATGCAAGCGTCCCACTCAGCGGCAATGGTTATCTCCCGCGGACCTATCAGCGACGCACACCTGGAAGGTTGGTTATGTGCACAGACAAGGATACCGCTTACGATTTGAGATCCATACCTGAATAACTCAGCACCGCAATCTACACAGCTTATCTCCGAACAGAACCGCTGTCCGCAACCATTCCTGATGAATCCCGACTAAGTCTTCTGCTGAGCCAAGGTAAAATCGGGTGAACCATGACTGCGGTTAGCTGCTCGGAATATCGGTCCTAAAAATTCGTTAGTAATTCAATGTCCTATACATTGTGGTCAACCGCAGTGCTTCAGGACGTGGTGGGTTATCGCTTGGCAAGCGTTTTCCCTATAAAACGCCACAAACGTCTGCTTAACGGCACTGTGACGTGGCGGATGTGACTGGCCGCCGAACTAAAGTCCTGCCAACTGCTTCACACGAAGAATGAGCTCAGTACCCCATATTTGCCAACATGTGTTTATCAATCGCTATCGGAATCCTACGCCTATTTAAAAACTGCTCAATTCCCGGAACCATTCAAACCCGCACCCAGCACTTCCATAACAGAAACACTTAAAGATCTTACAGCTCTTAGACGCCAACTTACTCTCTGACGACACTGCGCAAGTTGTTCATGCCCCTATCGTTTCTGTGTAAAATTACATGCAATTTTCAAGCTCTATATTGTGCCAAAACGTATCTTCATTGTGTGTACACCAGCTCTAGCGTTTCCATGGCCCTATCAGCAAATTGATCATACCTGTACTGGTGTTTCGTTCCGTTGAGAATAAATTATTTATTTATTTAGTTATTTATAAGGAGGGAGGATATTAAAATATGGTCGCTTACTTAGATCCATTTGCAAATCATGCGTAGCGCAATCCACAATAGAGGAGGTTAGGTAACAAAACGTTAAAAACTAAGGGCAATACCTTGTCGTTTTTAACCATCCAAAGTAGAAGAGACTACAAGTGAGACTGGGAGTGCTTTCCAGGGTTGGTAAAAAGGAAGGGAAAAGTAATTCCGTCGACACAATACACGGCTATGTTGTTACTTCAAAATTATGAAGTTACCATTGAGCTGCGCGTTGCGGCTAGGTTTCAGCCAATGGCGACATATGTGGTTGGGGTCACTTAGTATCTGATACGCTAATATGAAATCGCCGCACAGCCTTCGACAGCCTTCGCTGAACATTCCCAGCAACGTCAGCCTTCGGTGGTAATCGTGATAGCGCAGGACCTTTACATTCCTTGTTGCTCTTCGTTGTAGTGCCTCTATCGCTTCTAGGTATTGCTTCAACCCAGGTTGCCGAGCCTGGATAGCGTAGTCAAAGTGCGGGCTCACTTAGGAATTGTGCATCATTGGGAAGATTAATGGGTCAAATCTCCCGAATGCCTTTCGCAGCATGCCAACGTGCTGGTTGCCTCTTTTCCAGCTACCTCATCCTGTTTTGAAAAGTTGAGGTCGCTCTGTACGATCACTTCTAGGTCACGTTCCTGAGATCTTTTCTGCAATCCGTTTGTCCAAATTAAATATGTGTGGTTATGTCTGTGATATACTTGTACACGGCGACATTTGTCTAAGTTGAACGGTAGAGGGTTTTGCACTGACCAGTTCCACATTGTGTTAAGATAGCGCTGGAACCGTTCATGGCCGTCCGGTCCTCTGATCCTTCACCATATCTTGATATCATCAGCGAAACATAGTAAACGGAAAGTATTTGCTCCCGCCAAATAGTTATTGAAAACCAAGAATAGACGAGGTCAAGGAACAAAGCCATGTGGTACTACACACGCCACGTCGATTACATGAGAAAATGATTCTCAGACTCTCGCCACTAGCCTTCGTTCGTGTAGAAAATTACCAATCCAATTCAGAATTGGGTCGCCAATGCCGTACTTCCGAAGCTTCTGAAAGAGAGTTCGATGGTATAAGCGATCAAACGCTTTTGAAAACTCCAGGTAAATGACATCGACCCCTACTCCATCCTCAACAGCTTCAGACCAGCTATTACGTGCACTAAAAATTTAGTATTGGACGAATGCAATTGACGA
>OX104067.1:116582998-116611140 GCA_944474145.2 Dicrocoelium dendriticum | reverse complement strand
ACATCTTGACAGGCGGCTTATACAACCCACCACACTCCACTTGTGCTAGCTTTGACAAGCTGGTCAAGCTGATTCATGAAGTCTCATTTCTTCCTGAACGCTACAAACTTATTGCTACAGATGTAACTATACCTCATCTCTCGTGGCTCAATCGGTCAGCCCAGCCAAATATAGAGCCCTGGAGGTACTTGTAGATCCTGCCGTTTGTCTGGGTAACACAGTGTTATATATATATTCCCGAAAATCGCGGCAAGCATTTTGGGCAAGGTCAGCATATTGCAATATTGTACCTAATAGCCCGCTTAGCAGCACCAAGCGTCGGAGTAGTAAAGCTGGAGTCAGTAGTGTGGGCCCATACGGCCCGAAGGTTGCACGAAGTCTATGTCCACAGAATGCAAGACGTAGAAATAAGGATCCGAGCACTAATGTGGAGTACTTTGATCAAGAACTAGGCCGAGGAGGTTGTGTACACATTGCGGGTCAGGTAAGTGAGTCGTGAGAAAAAAGCTGTAAGAATATGTAAGAATATTGGCATGTAACTGACCAAATATTTATGCCTGTTCGTGCGAGAGAAGATATACACACAGAACTTATAAATGTGGCATCGGTCAACTTGCCAACGCCAGACTGGGGCGGTGACTTTATTGAGTGGCGAGTCACATCCGCCAATTCGCAGTGTAATTAAAAGGACAGTTGTGGCTTATTATAGGGAAAACGCTTGCCAGACGAAGACTCACCATGTCCTGGAACACTGCTGACTAGGGATATGACATTGACAAGATTGCATCTGACCGATTATCATCACGGATATTCGCAGTCACGTTTCACCGACTTGTTTCCCATGGTTGTGAAGGCTGCTTCGGAGTCGACCGCAAGTGTTTGGGGCTGTTAAAGTCTGACGACTCATGTGACTTGAATTGATTTGATTAGTTTTCTGTGTTCCTTAAGTGTGCCAGCATTGCAAAGTGCGGTTGATTTCTTTGTTCGGTTCTGATTCCTTGTCCAGGGGACGTGGCAGGTAGGTCCTCAGAGGTGTTCCGTGAAGGTAATGTTATCCTTTAGAACAGGGGAGAGAAGAAAATGGGACCGAGTAAACCGCCAAGGAAATTGAACAGGATTATGTTAACGTATAAATATAAAATTTGTGGTAATGTTTTGCTGGTTAAAAGTAATGGAGTGACAGAATATGTTATACATCATATCCGTAGTTTTGCTTGCAAACACAAGACCCGATATTTGCCGAATGTGAGAGACAAATGCCGTCCAAAGTGACCTAGCGTACCCAATAGCTGTCCTGCGTGGAAACCGGGAGTATCAGGCGTTGTTAACCGGTAAATGAGTTGAGGGAAGCAGAACATTGTGGGTATTTTAATATGCGCTTAAGATATAGGTTGAGCGCTCGGTTGACAGTGGTAGAGCTTATCGTTCGGACATGCATGTCAGCCAGTGAATTTACCACGCCAAATTTGAGTCCCATGAAAATACTGGCGTAACATGTTCAGTAACCGGTCGCTAGAGATACAGCTGGGTGAAGGGGTGAGACGGCGTGTCAAAGTTGTGCCGAAAATGGAATTAAAATAATATAACTGTAGTGAGCCTACTGTTGCAAAGCCAGTCTTAAGTGGACCTGGAATAACAGAAAAGGTTATGGACTACTACAGTGCGGCGGACCAGTCAAATAGACAGCAGAAAACGGTGATACTGGGAGTCGGGTTAATTATGAGGAAGCAACTGCCCAATGATGGGCACTCAACAATAATAACAGGAGCGATAAGAGCTAGAATACTACGTCTGTAACGAGCAAATGCTTGTAGGGCCAGCGCTGAAAGGGACCAGTAATATCAGTAGTGTGAGCAGCAGACCAACCGTTGCTAGGTGTGTCACTCTAAGGTGAAAATCTACCTTGGAACGTTGAAGTCGAATAGGCTGCTAGTTATAACTCACTAATTAGTGTTGATGGCAGCTTTGCTTTTAAATATATAAGTGCGGCACGCTTTATTAGACTCGACATAGACTGACCGGTGTGCAGTGTTGAATAAGAGAGAACAGACAGCAATACTTGCAGCAGCCGTAGAGAGAAAAAGGCAGTAGTGCTGGCTCCGGAAGCGACTACGGGCAAGGGAATAATACAGACAGCACCACCAATTGCTAAGTGTTTTGCCCGAACAGTCGCGATGTTGACCAGAACGATGCAGAACAAGTACAGAGAAGCGTAGGTTAAACCTAGGAGTGGATGAGACCCGGAAATGTTTAAGTGTTCAGAATTTGTTGCTGATGGAGTAAGAAGGACATCGGTCCGATAGATGGGGATCTGAACACTAAAAAGAGTATATAGCCGATGCGCAACAGAAGTGATGCATTGGTTAAAGACCTGTGGGCATTTGGAGCCTCAGAGACCGGACAGGTTCAAATGCTATGAAAAAGTGAGGCAAAGTAGCGAAGGGAATATAGCAAAGATTGGGATTTGTGCTGGTGTGAGGTATCTAGACCACCATTAAAGTGTTGTTATATGGACCAAAAGAGATGCCGGATGAGCGGGAGATATTATTATGAGCTAAAATGCTTGGCAGTGGAGCCGAGAGGCAAAACTCAGTCAGCGACCGGAAATTTCAATTTCTGTAGGTAAGATCAAGGATAAAGCTAAAGCATCAGATAGAGGCAAGTATCCTGCGGCTGTTACTTTAACCAATGAGCACCTTGGTCCATGGCAGCCGATGCTCAAAAGAAAAGAGGCAGTGGTTGGACATTTGGAGCCTCAAGATGTAAGAATGAAAGGCACAGTAGCGAAGGGAAGCTAGCGAGGACTGGGATGTTGAGCTGTCGCTGGGGTAACTAGACCACTACTGAATATTTGCCATATGGACCAAAATCCATGTCGAAGGAGGGAGGGAGACATTCTTGCAAGCTAACCGGTTTAGTAGTGGAGCCGAGAGGAAAAAGTCAAAAAGGGACCAGCAGGTTCCGTTTCGGTATTGAAGACTAAGCATCCAGACAGTGAAGCAGATGGAAACAAATCGGAGGCTTTTGCTTTTACCCATGATCATCTTGGTCAAAACAGCCGATGTGCAGAAGAGGCGTGGTATCGTTTGGAGACCTGTGGACATTTCAGCCTCAGGGACTGGACTGGTACAAAAGCTTTGAGAATGTGAGACACCATAGCGAAGGGAATCTAGGGAGGACTGGGCTTTTGCGCTGTCGCTGTGGGTACCAAAGCACTATTGAAGGGTTGTGATGTGGACCAACCGTCATGCCGAGTGAGAGAGGGGGACGTTAATTTGAGCCAGCAACCTTGATAGTAGAGCTTAGAGGCAAAACGCGAACAGAGACCGGAACATTCAATTTTATAAATAAATAAAGAAGCATTTATTCTTGGCTATGCGAAGCGTGCCCGCGAGGGCAGGATCAAATAAGTGCAATTTTACAGACAAGTCATGACAACTGTAACAGGGACAATCGGAGAGTGTTCAGACGTTCCTATTTGAAACTGTAAAAATAGAACAGAAGTAAAAATGAAGAAAGCCTCTTATCTTTTGTTCAAGCACGTTTGTATCGGCACAGTTTGTCTGTCATAAAGTGCAGTAACAAGTCCGGTAGGAATAAATCATGAAATAGAACTGATCGATCAGCAAATAGCTGGTGAACAGCAGACTCAATCGTGATTGATTGATGCGTTAGGACCATGTGAGTGTGAAGAACAAAGGTGAATGCGCGGGAAAAATTGCTTCTACTTTATATGCAACTAAGAAACTGTATAGGCGTATCAAACATGGTAGCATGTAGTCCTGGTCAGCTTGTCAGTGTGCACTTATTGACTGTGACTTTATTCAGTGGCGGGTCACCTCTGCCAAGTCGCCTTGTTTTTAAACGGAGTTTTGTGGCTTATTATAGGGAGAAGACTTGTCAGGCGGAAACCCACCACATCCTGGAACACTGCCATCGATGTATTCGAAACACAATCTGCAATTGCCAATGCTTCTTGTTGACCGATTATTGGTTCTGTAAGACGCAGTCAGGATACTGTCAGCACACAGGTAATGAAGCAGACGAACAAGTATGAGACGTTTGCTTTTACCAGTGGTCATCTCGGTAAATAACAGCTGATGCGCAAAATGACTGAGCATCGGTTGGAGACCTATGGGCATTTGGAGCCTCAGAGACCGGACAGGTCTAAATGTTTGAAAATGTGAGGCAACGTAGCGAAGGGAATATAGCAAAGATTATGATTTACGGTGGCGTGAGGTACCCAGCCCACAAGTAAAATGTCACTAATTGGACCAAAAGAGATGCCGAAGGAGTGGGGGAGACATTACTGTGAGCTAAAAAGTCTGGCAATGGAGCAGAGATGAAAACTTAGTCAGAGGCCAGAAATTTCAATTTCGGTAGGTGGGACCAATGATAAAGCTAACGCATCAGACGGAGACAAGTATCATGCGGCTGTTGCTTTTACTAATGAGCGCCTTGGTCCACGGCAGCCGATACTCAAAAGAAAAGGGGCATTGCTTGGGGACCTGTGGACATTTGGAGCCTCAGAGACCGTGCTGGTCCAAAAGTTTACTAATGTGATGCACCGCAACTATGCGATACTAGGGAGGACTGGGCTTTTGCGCTGTCGCTGGGGGACTTAGAACATTATTGAGGAGTTGCGACACGGAGCAGGAGAGGAGCCGAACGCAACACATAAGGAGTGGGGTTAAGCATGTGGTGGATGGGACTTGAATATTTACAAGTGCTCATAAGTTGTACATGAACAAATTAAGAAGCTTGCCTATCCACACGCTGAGAACGCGTGTTTGCGTCATCCAGATGAATGCTATTCGCAACCTTCTTGCTTTTCCGTCTTGAAGAACGTTTGCTGCGTCTCGGCTGGCGACTATAACTTCCCCTAGCTAGGAACCTTTGATGGTGCCCTCAGCTAACATGATTGCGCCTTTCGAAAATAAACGTCTATCACGCCTACGTATTAGCGTGCCTCGCATAGTCGAGAATAAAATACTTATTTATTTATTTATCTTTCCATTGAGGCGGGACGAAACGAACATATAGCGACAAAACGCTTGCACCAAAACTGGTGACCACGACCAAAAAGTTGGTAGGCCACTTACTAATTTTTCTTTCGCAGTTCGAGCAAAGCTGCCCTACGTCCATCCATTTTCATTTTGGGTATGCATATTAGAATGGCTATGGCGCATATTGCATCATTTGTTCACTATGGATAAGACCACCCAGTTTTCTACGTCCAGGTCATAAACGTAACCACGGCCACCATGCCCTTTCGCGAAAGCCATTTAAAATGTTGGTTTGCTCTGTTAGCGACACGGTTGGAACTTCGTGGCACTAGACATGAAGAATTCAATATCTCCACGTCCTCTCCGCGCTTCCTCCGCATGTCGCCGATGCTGTCGACCGTATCGTCGAGTTGCCAGCAGAGAGAAAAACGTACAAGAAAATTAAAGCAGCGGTTCTCAAAATGACAGGTTATTCTGATCGTCAACCTATCAGGAAGCCTGAGCGCAACGGAGTTCGGTGACCTCAAACCATCGCAGCTATTGCAAAATATGCTAACTCAGTTAAACCCGACATGGTAAGTGGCACATTTCCTATGGTAAGGTCGCTGTGAAATCTGCCACCTGAAATGTGCAAAGCGCTCTGTGTAAATGCTGACGCAGCCCTAACTTTGATAGCCGATATCGCAAACAAAATTTGGGAATTCTAAGGCTAGATTTCGCCAGTTCGATCTAGGCCGAAGGACGATATTTCCAAAAGGGAAGCGCAGATTGCAGCCCTCACCAAGAAGGTTACCGATTTTACAACTTCTGAAAGTAGATGCCATTGTCCCCTTTCGAAGCGACAACGTCCATCTCGATGAAAATCACCGTCCAAATCACCGCACCGAATGTATTCCTACCGCTGAAACCATCAGTGATTCCGCTCGCAAGCCAAGTCGTTCCGCCTATCCTGTTACTTCCAAAGCAACTCGGCGGGGAACGGGCCTAACAGCAAGTAGGAACAGCCGACGTAGCTGGCCAACACAGCTGCATATCCTTCGTCACCGATCGATGAACGTGAGTTCTCTATCTCGTCCACACTGTCGCATAACTCAGCCTCCCTCCACCTGATCCCAAGACACAAACCGAAAGATGACTGGTTCTCTACGCGTAGCCAACGGCACCAACATCCGTGGTGGCGGTTAGCCCTCGCGCACGTTTCACCTTGGCCTACGACGCTGTTTTCGATGAGCAGCATTTGTCGCTGTCCTCCAAACACCCACTTTTGGAATGCACTTACTTCAGCAATTGCTCTTCGATGTTAAACGACCTCTCATCGAGCAGAAAACGAAAGTTTCCGTCGCTGGAATATCTAATGATGTAGCACTGTTCACTGGTGTACGCCAGTTTAAACACTTCGGCTTGCAAAGCGCTAATTGAAAGTTTCGTTAAGTCTTTCTACCGTCATACTCCCTGGCGACTGCAGGCGCAGCTATGCCGCATCACATAGTTACCAAGAGTACGCTTGTCTCCTCCAAAGCCCAAAGACTGCTTTCGGACAAGGTCAACACTGCCATGCGGAATTGGAGCACCTGCACAAAATGGGCTGGCCCGACCATCCAGCAGCCCTTGGCCTTGGCCCTTTGCATGGTTCCGAATAGGTCATGCGACTGGCGATCATGTAGCGATTACCGCGCCCTCAACAATGTGATAATTCCGGATGGCTATCCTAGCCTACACATGCCGTATATTACAGCCAGTCTACATGGCGCCTGTGTATTCTCAAAGCTCCAGCTAGTCCAAGCCAGTTCATCAGGTCCCGTTTGCCGACGAGGACATACCGATAACCGCCGTTATTACCACAGTTGGATTAATCGCGTTGCTACGGATGCCCTCCGGTCCGTTCAACACTGCGCAGACATTTCAAGGCTTCATGGACTCCGTCGTACGTGGACTCGACTTCGTACCCATATATCGACGATATCTTACTGTTCGTAGAATGCAGAAGTCACGATTAAAATTCAAGCACAATAATGTGCCTCGACGGGACATCGAATCACGTTCCACAAATTTCCCTCGGCTGCTGTACTACTGAGCTACCGAGGGCTGACGATTAGGTGTGCAAATTCTCATACATAACTTTTGCTTGGTGCACGACGTATTGCAGGTGCGCTCACAGAACCTGTCCTGGTGTTTCAGATTAGCTCACTCACCCGTCACTTCCTAATGGACCGAAGTACCAGTCCTTCGGATGTCCAGTGGGCGACGGTAGAGTAATTGTGGATGTTTGTGAGTAGTGTAAACACAAACATCCACAATTAATCTACCATCGCCCATTGGACATCCGAAGGACAAGTACTTCGGTCAATTGGGAAGTGACGGGTGAGTGAGCCAATCTGCAACACCAGGGCATACACTTCCACTGGTAACAACCGCCGTTCGCGGAAAAACTTTTGGTATGCTGCACAGCATCGCACATCCTGGTACCTGTGTTTCAGTCAAGGTGGTTACCCACAGATACGTCTGGCCTAACATGCAGCCCAAAGTAAGAATTTGGGCACTGTACTGTCTGACTTGCCGTGGAGCAAATTGCATCGACTTTGACGCTCCGATAGAACGCTTCCCGTCACTAGCAACTAGATTTGCTCACGTCCACCTTGACATCCTTGTACCACTTCCGCCCTCCAAAGGCATGGTCTCCATTCCGACCATGGCTGGTCACCAGGTCGCTTCACATGGCTGCCAGACAATGACTACCTACCATGGTCCACGATTCGGCTCGTGGACATTCGGCGACCTACTCAATGTCCTCGGATATAAACGCATCCGGAAAACTGCCTACCAACCTCTAGAAAACGGAATAGTGGAGCGTTTCCACCGCCAGATTATAGCTTTGCTTTGTGCCGCCGATGCACTTAGTTGAACAGAAGTTCCGCCAAAGGTACTAGCCGGAATACGCTCAACACTGAAAGCCGATCTCGAAATGTCCAGCGCCGAACTTGACTATAGACCACCACTCCGATTACTAGGCGACTTCTTCGCTGAAAACCCAAACACACCGCGCTATGATGAAGAGTACGCTCGTCAGCTGGCCACAAGCATGCGCCGCAATAAATCGACAGCACTACGGGAACAGCGTCGCATGTCTTACGTCCCTAAAGAGCTACACCCTTGCCCGTTTGTTTTCATTCACATTGCTGTTTTACGCAGATAACTCAAAGGACTTAACGATGGTCCATTAGAGGTCCTACCATGTAAAGAGCGCTTCTTCATTATGGAATAAAAAAGCAAAAGGAAAACCGTCCCAATCGACCGCCTCAAACTTAATAACTTCGAAACACAGTCGAACGAGGACTCCAGTCCTTTGGCCGCCAGTGAATCGGCCAAAGCATTAGCGGAGGAAACGCCTATAAACAGCAAACCCACAACCGGAAACCAGCTTCCTGAGCCTTCAGCTCCGCTACGCCTAACTTTTATCAAGTCTGGTCGTCGGGTCTATTAGCCGATACGTTTCCTTGGACGTTAGCTAAGCATTTTTGTTTCTAACAGCTGTTTCTGGTGTTCATTTGAGGCAGTACCCTTCAAAAGCCGCACGCAAGCAATAGGTTTTGTAAACACAAGCTCGCAGAAGGTGTTAAACATAGATTAAAAGCAGGGAAAAGCTGTTAGCAACGGAAAAACGATGTTCCCTTGAATTTTTGCCTCCTTTTCGTTAGGTGCTTATTCCGTTCGTTGTTGTCGCCTCTTCCGCATGCCTGCACTTTGCTGTTCCTTTCTTTATTTTCATGTTGCGAACCGGAGAACACTCGCTTGTTGTCAAACACAGGGGATCGTCTGCTGAGTTTGTTCTCTCTTTTCCTTTTATCGGCACATTAAGGAAAATCATGGGTGGGAGCCCGCTGGGTCCCTTCGCCTGGTTCTCCCCCAGCAGCTGCAACAGGTTTCTCCGCTTGGTCTCGCAAAAGGGCCGGCGGAGGACGGTCCTCAAGTAGATCGAAAGGTCATTAACGGTTTCCTTCTAGGTGGGAGATATGTACTTACATGCAGCTCGGCCCGATTGCTTGCGTAAAAGTTATTAAGATAAAATATCATTCAGTACATAGCTGGCTAGCCGAACAACCTCCTCGTGTTGTCAGCTGGGTGGTTCGGGTTAAACCCGTTCCAGCAAATAGTTCGGCGGCGGTGTTCCAGGACGTGTTGGGTTTCGCCTGGCAAGCGTTCTCCCTATCCATTATCCACACGCGCCGACTAATCAAGTCCTACCCGATCGGCCTCCTGCTCTCCGGATTTATTCAGACTTCTGAGACGTCACCTCTCTTGGCTCGTCTGACTCTACTATCCCTTTACATTACCTAGAGAGCCTATTGGACTTCTCTTACCCATCGTGAATAAACCCTTCTCATCCTGTCGCTAACTTATGTTTTATCGCGCTCTGTTCTCAATTGTTCTTCAACTGGCGGTGTGGTGATCTAGTCCACCGATCAGTTTCCTTCTCTCTGATTGCTGATATGCTACTCTGACTTAAGTGGTATACGCTATACAGACTCAACGCTCTTGATCCCTTACTACGTGGGGCTGCTAGACTCGTTCACCTTCTGTTACAGCCTCTTTTCCTGCCTTTAATTTTACGTGCTATTCCTACGCGCCGACTAATCTAGTCTCGCTAGATCAGCCACTTGTTTCCACTTTTACTTAGAGTTATTCCACGTTACAAACCTTGGTTCGGCTGACTCGACGTCTTGCTTACATCACCTGGAAAGCCTCGTTGGCTCCCTCACTCCTTATCAGTAAACCTTTCTCATACCGACCCTAACCTTTTCTTATCTCGCTTTCTCTTTTCATTCCCTTTATTACTCGGACGACCAGCTTTACTGCCCTGCCGTGATCCTGTCTCACTGGACTAGTCTGTTAATCTCTGACTGCTTCCATGATACCGAGCCTTAAACGGTATTGGCTCCGCTGAGTTAACTCTACTACCCCTACTCTGAGGGACTTATAGACTGGTACCCTCATTATTGTTATAGCCTCTTTCTTATCTGCATTGTACGACCTAGTCCCAAAGCGCCGATTAATCCAATACCGCTTAGTCGGCCTCGTAATCACTATATTCATTTGGACTTCTGAGACATCACTTCTATTGGTTCGGCTGACCTATTGGTGCTGTTTACACTACTTGGAGAGCCTCGTGGGCTTTTCCTCTCTTTACCAATAAACCCTTCTCACCCCGACCCTAACCTTTTCTTCTCTCGCTTTCTGTTTTCAATCCTTTTTTAATCGTAAGTCTGGCTTTACCGCATTGCCCTGATCCTGGATCACCTGCCTGGTCTGTTTCCCCCAGTCTGCTACTATGCTACTAAGACTACGCGGTATGCGCCCCGTAGTCTTAACATGATGTTTCCCTTAAATTTAGCGCCTGCTTGACTTGCCCACCATCTAATGCTGGCCCCTTTCTTACCTTTACCACATGTCCTTATCCAAACGCGGCGACTAATCAAGTCTTACTCGATCGGCCTCCTGCTCTCCGGATTCATTCAGACTTCTGAGACGTCGCCTCTCTTTGTTCGTCTGACTCCACTATCCCTTTACATTACCTAGAGAGCCTCGTGAACTTCTCCCACCCATCGTCAATAAACCTTTCCCATTCTGACCCAAACCCTTATTATCGCGCTCTGCTTTCATTTCTTTAATTGGATTGCACGATCTTACTGCTCTGAGGTGATCTAGTCCCACTGATTTGCCTCTTTCTCTTTTATGCTCCAATGCTACTCTGACTTAAGTGGTATGCGCTATGCAGACTCAACGCTCTTGTCCCCCTACCCGGAGATTCTGCTTGACTCGCTCACTCTCTATTGTTGCGGACCTCTACCTGTCTTTAAATTTACGCGCTATTCCTACGCGCCGACTAATCTAGTTTCGCTAGATCAGACACTTGTTTCCAGTTTTACTTAGAGTTATTCCACGTTACAAACCTTGGTTCGGCTGACTCGACGTCTTGCTCACATCACCTGGAAAGCCTCGTGGGATCCCTCACTACTTATCAGTAAACCTTTTCATACCGACCCTGACCTTTTCTTCTCCCGCTTTCTGTTTTCAATCCCTTTCTTATCGGACGTCCGGCTTTACTGCATTGCCGTGATATTGGCTCACTTGCCTAGTCTGTTTCCCTCAGTCTGCTACTATGCTATTAAGACCTACGCGGTATGCGCCCCGTAGTCTTAACATGATGTTTCCCTTAAATTTAGAGCCTGCTTGACTTGCTCACCATTTACTGCTGGCTCCTTTCTTACCTTTACTACATGTCCTTATCCACACGCGCCGACTAATCAAGTCCTACCCGATCGGCCTCCTGCTCTCCGGATTTATTCAGACTTCTGAGACGTCACCTCTCTTGGCTCGTCTGACTCTACTATCCCTTTACATTACCTAGAGAGCCTATTGGACTTCTCTTACCCATCGTGAATAAACCCTTCTCATCCTGTCGCTAACTTATGTTTTATCGCGCTCTGTTCTCAATTGTTCTTCAACTGGCGGTGTGGTGATCTAGTCCACCGATCAGTTTCCTTCTCTCTGATTGCTGATATGCTACTCTGACTTAAGTGGTATACGCTATACAGACTCAACGCTCTTGATCCCTTACTACGTGGGGCTGCTAGACTCGTTCACCTTCTGTTACAGCCTCTTTTCCTGCCTTTAATTTTACGTGCTATTCCTACGCGCCGACTAATCTAGTCTCGCTAGATCAGCCACTTGTTTCCACTTTTACTTAGAGTTATTCCACGTTACAAACCTTGGTTCGGCTGACTCGACGTCTTGCTTACATCACCTGGAAAGCCTCGTTGGCTCCCTCACTCCTTATCAGTAAACCTTTCTCATACCGACCCTAACCTTTTCTTATCTCGCTTTCTCTTTTCATTCCCTTTATTAATCGGACGACCAGCTTTACTGCCCTGCCGTGATCCTGTCTCACTGGACTAGTCTGTTAATCTCTGACTGCTTCCATGATACCGAGCCTTAAACGGTATTGGCTCCGCTGAGTTAACTCTATTACCCCACATTATTGTTATAGCCTCATTCTTATCTGCATTGTACGACCTAGTCCCAAAGCGCCGATTAATCCAATACCGCTTAGTCGGCCTCGTAATCACTAAATTCATTTGGACTTCTGAGACATCACTTCTATTGGTTCGGCTGACCTATTGGTGCTGTTTACACTACTTGGAGAGCCTCGTGGGCTTTTCCACTCTTTACCAATAAACCCTTCTCACCCCGACCCTAACCTTTTCTATCGCTTTCTGTTTTCTTTTTTTTAACTCGGACGTCCGGCTTTACTGTCCTGCCGTTATCCTCTCTCACCTGACCCGTCTGTAACTTTCCGCCTGCTTTTATTTCCTATTATCCTTGGCCTTTTCTCTTATTGCGCTCCAATTTGTATTCCCACAGCTTACACTCATTGCGCCTATCCAAGTTCTCCTCGTGCGCATGATTTCCTTCGCTCTGAGCTCGTTCCTGAGTATTGGCGGCACTCGGACCATTGCTAAGTGCTGCTTGACTAGTACTTCCATTAGTATGCTCAACTTACCACTCTTAGTATTCCTAGGCTCTTTACCTTATGCTAGCACTGGTATACTATTGAGACCGTACGTGTCATAACGACACCCAATGCACGGCAGTTTTGGCCCCCTGTGACCATTTTCCTAGATTCTGAAGGCTTTTGGACTGTAGAATCATGAACGCTTTAGCGTAATTACTCTTACGAACTACTCCTCGTATTGCCGTCAGCATTCATTCGCTCCTAGCCGATTCCTTGAAATTCGTTTTCCTCTTGGAATGTTGCTCTACCTATCTTGCTCCCGCATTCGGTCTCAACCTAGTTGTCCTCAGTTTCACCTAAGATGCCTCTCGCATTCTGGCTTCTGCCATCATCATCGGTTTACCTGTTTCTCTAAAACCATCGCATCATTCGCTTAACTTTTGTTAAAACGCTTTGTTATATCGGTCTTTTGACCCTGCGCGTGCAGAACCTTCTTCCCACGTAGTAGCTGTAGTCCGAGTCACACCAGCTACGTAGTGTATAGAACGCGCTTGCAAATTATGTATACTAAACAAAATTACATAAGTTTGAATGTATCATAGGCACCGGTGAGCGCCACCAGTCTGTGTTAGTGCTCCTTGATTCACTGCTGTCTCTGTTTGGCCACCTCTTGTCCGTTGCCCGTTTTTCCCGAGATTCCCACAGGTACATCCGCCAAAACAAGAAGGTTTATCCACTGGGACTGGCCGACCCATCCTCAAAACGCTTGGTCCTTTCTCCAGGAAATGAAAAACCCACACACTGGTCCAAATGGAGCTCATTCCGCCATTCCGGAGGCGCTACCTTCATGGGGTCTAAACAAATGGGTTTAGCTTGCCTCGTACGCAGAGAACAATTTACTCACCTGGAAGAATATATGTACATGGATCCCCCGTTCCACAACCGAAGACAAACAACTCTGGCGTGATTACCTTCACTGCCTCAAACATTCCTATTCGCCAGTCACCTGGAGCTATTCTGATGTCATTTCACGGACAGCGTTGCGCACGTATACGTGGCTATTCCGATGGTCTTCCATGGAATTTTCACTTGGCTATGGAAACAGTTACACTTACTTACATTTGCAGGAATCCCAAATCCAATTTGCGGAGAATGGCGTTTTTACCTATTAAGGACATATTCAGCCACAAGAAACAACTTCACTCACCGACCCCATGACTAGTCCAGCGAGGATAGCTGGACATGGTTTGCGAGCCGAGCAAGAATATAATAGAAGAGCCGGCCTCTATTAACAATGTGTTTACTCACCTGCATCATTATCATTCGACTCTTCGAATCTTGCATCATTGACCGGCCTCAACGACTGCTGCCGTATCAGTACTAAGCCATTCGGCCAACCAACGAAGAATTTTGGCTGTCAACCGACTGCGAATAATAGAATGCAAAATCGGTCTATACGATGCATAACCGACTTGCACTACTGTTCAACGAAAGCTACGGCAGTGTTCCAGGACGTGGTGGGTTTTCGCCTGGCAAGCGTTCTCCCTATAAAAAGCCACAAATGTCCGCTTAACAACACTGCAACGTGGCGGATGTGACTCGCCACAAAATAAAGTCACAGCTAAGCATTTCACACTGACGCAGTCCTCAGCCTTCTACATCGAACCTGTGCAACTAATTCTGCTATGAACAATGCTTTGTTGGAGCACAGATCATCCCTATCTCGTAATGGTTATTGGTTGCAACAAAACCTTGTTTAGGCTCCTGTGCTCACGGATCACTACCTGGCGAAATTACCCCCAACTTGTGTTTTGACGGATTTTCGCGCGCCACAGCGCCATAATGTCCCTGGGTCTGACTATTACCTGACAGTATGCTCACTCATACGGACAACATCTTTTCTTTTATAACTTTCATCAAAACGAAATGTTTTAACATTCCACAGAAGCTATGCTTGTATGCATATTTGATCACGCCTTTACAGGTGTGTCTCGTTTTACCGAGAATATACTATTTATTTATTTATTTATAAAATGCCACAAATGTCTGCTTTACAACATTGTGACGTGGCGGTCGTGACTCGCCACAAAATAAAGTCACTGCCCAGTGGATATCCCGATAATTCTATATAACTTACTGACACCAATCTCCTACTAGCATACTGTTGACGATATCAAGCATTGAAGATTGGAGCAGCACAACTACAAGCATAAAATACACAGCTACATACACATACACACAAAATGATATACATTCTACCCACTACATAAACACATACTGCAATGTCAAACATATCGGCTTTTTGCACATTGTTGATCATGAATCGTTATGTCAAACTGATCATGCCTGTAAAGGCATGGCTCACCCAGTTGAGAATAAAAGATTTATTTATTTAATTATTTATTTATATGCAACGTAGGAAGCTTGCCTGTCCACACGATGAGTACGTATGTTTGCGTTATCCGGGTGGATGCCGTTCGCACACTTTTGGCTTTTCCGCCTTGAAGAGCGTTTGCTGCGCCTCGGCTGGGGACTAAAACTTTCCCTAGCTAAGAGCCCTTGACTGTGCCTTTAGCTAACGTGATTGTGCGTTTCGATACTGAACGTCTATCTCGCCTACTTACCTGTTGTTTCCGTCTTTTCTTTGAGGCAGGACGAAGCTGACATTTAGCGACCGAACGATTCCGCTATGGAATCAATAGCCACTGTTTTCACGCATAAGTGGTCTCAGCAACGGAATTCCCGGACCAGAAAGTCTAACATTCTGGACCTAATACGCACTAACTGCCTTTCCCACGCATACGCTACCATGGTAGGCAACATACCGCACAGCGGCCATAGGTTGATGAAGCTGTGTTTTGCATGGCCCAAATTCATTCACCATGAGATAACAAGTATGACGTGTCTCGCCTCATTCAGCGTAGTAGCTGGGTAACAATTCCTTCCCTTCTCCTAGCATCACACTGTGACGATTTCTTTCTCTCTGTCCATATAGATACTGCCGTCAGCGAGCTTTATAATAATTTCACAAACTGCTTAGACCTCCTTGCCTCCAAACAGAGGAAGGAAAGAAGACTTCAAACTCTGGATGCTGCCTCCACACGCAAACTGGCTAGTAGGCTAAACGCAATGTGCTCACGCACCAACAGGTCCAAAGACATTCATCTACACATCCGCATGAACGAATTACTAGTAGGTTGGAGGCGTTCACAAAGCAATGCGCGTACGCCAGCTGAGTACACAGCGCTTTGCACTGCCAACAAGGCAACTTCGGTTATCCGAATAATGAAGCAGCGGGGTGACAGTAAATATCTACCGATCACTAGCCTTCAGTTACTTGCTAAAAGTGTAGTCCCTGATGCGTTCTAGCTCAGCGACTTCATTAACACGCACTTCTAAAACTATTTCACTAACAATAGCGCGCTATTGCCATCAACGGTTCACAAGTTCAATGAAGATCAAATGCACACTATTGGCTCGGACGTATACAATATCAAGCGAGCAATTTGCTTATTGCAAATGTCACAATACCCATGTCTTGATGGTAACGCTTACTCTATATTATCACAGGAATAGCCGGACATTCCAGTGCTTCTCTTCAATATCTTCAACGTCTGTATAAGGTGCGGACACCACCTGTCTAACTGGAAGCACGCAACCGACATACTACCAGCTAAACGAGGCCGCCGACAAAATATTAACAATTACCGTCCCAAAAGCCAAAACCATTGCTTATAGACTCATGAAACTAATAATATAGGAGGTAATGCTTCGTTTTCTATTGAAACGCGCCATTATTAATAGGTCCCAACACGGGTTCCTGCACAGAAAATCTTGTCAAACCTGCCAGTTTACATCTTTAAACTGCGTTATGCACTCCATAAACATGGGGCAGGCACTGGTAATCATCTTCCTCCAAATGAAAAAGCATTCGGCCGGGTTCTACCTATTGACTTGATGACAAAATTAGTTGAATTTGATGTTTCGGACCGCCTTCTTCCTTGGTTTCTTTTACCTTTCTAACCAAATGCAGTCCGCACTACTGGGCGAAATCTCATCCGAAAAGGCATCTGTAACAAGCCTCTGTAAGACAGCTGCCTGGATACTCTGCTGTTTTTCTATAGATCAATGCCGTAGCACAGGTCCTCTAACAATGCGCTCCGTGCCGCTTCGCTGATGTTATAAAAGTAGTACACGCATTTGATCCTAGCTGCCTAAGCAATTTCCGCAACGGCATTCAATGCGAGCTCGGAGCTCTTGAAAACTTATGTGACTTGTAGAAACTAGAGTTCTGATCGACGAAATGTAATGACCATTCCTACCAGTGCACTATACTGCACCCTATTGTCTCGTAACGGAATATCACTAAATAACTGGATCACCGTGCACAAAGTCGATGAGCACTGCTCCAGCCCACTGAATTTCGGGGAACAAGCGAGCTATAACATTGTAAAGCCAGATCTATCTTTGGCTATATACTAAAATCAATGAGCTTGTTAGTATAATGACTCATGTTTTATTAGTTGCGTACCCGACCTATGGTACAGTACTGCTCGACAGTTGTTAATAACTCACGCAAAAAGATAGGATAACCCTCGAGCAAATCTGGCGTACGCTTACTAAGCGCCTACTGGGATCACCTACGCTGTTACCAATGCCGCTGCAAGCAGCATGAGCAGGAACCACTTTTGCCGCGACAATTTAAAAGCAACCTTGTTTCTCTAAATAAACTAATCAAAACATCGGACTTGATTATCGACAGAGATTTTTAACCGGTTAACGATACACGTTATCCTCTACACAAAAATCCACGCTCATTCTCACTACCCAACCTTTCTTCATACGCTTAGACTTCTTCCAATATATATGTACAGGTGTGGAATAAGTTACCTGCATCCATTAATCGGATACATAAAATAAATAACTATTTTATTCTGGACTATGCGTGGCACGCCCATAGAGGCATGAACATTTTATAGCAACTGTAACAGTGACAGTAGAAGATTGTTCATATGTCCATGCTTGGAACTGTACAATGGTAAAAATGCGAGACAATACTTTGGCTGTCGTATAGCCGGGACCGTGGCTAATAATAGATTGAGAACCCTGAATGATCCATTGGAAAAGAGCTGAAGAGCACGCTCAAGAGAGATATAGCAATACAGTGAGATAGTGCACAAGTAACGCAAAGGTCAACGGTGATATCGTGAAAAGCAAAAATAGCACAGTATATGCAGGTGTAGAAGTTCAAGTGTAATGAACCTATCTAGAATGGTGTCGTTCGTTGGTTTGCCAGTGTGAAGTTATGGGCTGTGACTTTATTCGGTGGCCACTCACCTTCGCCACGTTGCAGTGTTGTTAAACGGACATATGTGGCTTTTTATAGGGAGAGCGCTTGCCAGGCGAAAAGCCACCACGTCCTGAAACACTGCCGCCAAGCCATTGAATGGCGAGTTGCAACTGGCTGTTTTTGGTGGAAGGTTTGCTTGCTCGGTTATACGCAGTCAGGTTGCGTCCCACTTTCTGCCGGCTGGTGCAGTAGCCGAGTGCCAATTGCGTTCCTGAGTCCTGTCCTGTCCGACTGGTAGGTCGGGAACTAAACATTCTTTTTGAATATGATGTGTTTATCCTCTGCAGAATCACGTGGAGTCTCCGAGGGATATACATGGAAATAGGTTGAATTGTTCTTAATGGATAAAAGGATAGAATGTGGTTCCGAATTAAGGAATGCAGATCGCCCGGGCTACGTTGTAAAATTGATTATAAATATAGGAGACCGCGGCCAATTGAGCGGTCAAAGCGGATTGGTGAGCTTATAATGACCAATTGTTCTGACTTTGTGAATGATATGTCCGGTTAGAAAGTTGCAAAAGGGTTGATAATCTTCCGCTCATGTCCAGGTATAGGAACAGTGTGGCTTGTTTTGTTGTCGCAAAGATGAACAGTCCCTTGGTTGCGTGTCGCCGTAGCGGTGACAGACTCGGGAAAAATGGAAACCAACAGAACCAGCCACAATGACAAGAAAGGGATGCGTCTGGAATGCAGTCCATCAATTTCGGCGATGACTAAACTATTGTACCCATATACATGTAATTGTTATTTAACTACCGCATATACATGTGTACCATAAGTGGCGAAGTACGACGAGAGCAAGCAGAAGGCGGATCAGTAGAGAATGAAAGATTGTTTCAAAATAGGAATGCAGATGAAGAGAAGAGATTTTGAGGGCTCCTATGCGCATATGCTCAGTCGGTTGGAACCAGAGAGAGGAGGACCAGGTGTGCAGCGTTGGGAAAAATAACATTCAAAAAGAGCTACAGTCTTAAATTGGTAGGAAGGTAAAACGTCAGTGGGGTCAGGTGAATGTAAGTTAGCTTCGAATTAAGTAGGAATGCAACAGAAAGCACAGGAAGAAGAGGGTCGGTAAAACAAGTTCTATTGAGGAGAAGTAGAAAAGCTGCCAGCCCTCTTTAGGTGATGATTCATCCTTGTTAATACAAAGAAGGATGAATAATGCATGGTGCTGTAAGTTAGGTGAGGGTACCGGAGCTATGCGTCAGCTGGAACTAGATCAGTTATAGCTTAGAATTCCGAGAGAGGTCCGAAAACAAGAAACGGCTCAGATAAAACCTGGTAAGTCAGCAAGCTGAAGCCAGGCCGCCAAATATAGCTGAGTAAAAGGTAATGAGCGTCATAACAAAAGAAGCAGTTAAGGACGAAAGAGGCTGAACGAAACGGCAGTTAGCCTGGGAGTGATGTGAACAGGCGGTTGGTTCTGTTAAAGCCTGATCATAAGGGACAAGTAGTCCAAAGGAAGAAGAGCATTAGGACGAGAATAGTGTCAGCGCATAGAAAGAAAGCCGTATAATTTAACTCTTAATACAGAACGTGAGTATCTGCATAAATAGGAATGTTAGGATGAAAAGGAGACATAACAGAAATGATGAATCATGACCAACCATGCTTTGGAAGTAAATGTTACAAGGCTATACGTCCGCAGTGCCTGAGTCACTTAGATCTCAGAAGTCCGCGGTGGGTCAGAAAGTAGTAGACCGTTAAGATGAGTCCGGAGAAGGCGGTAAGCTGAAGCTATGCCGCCAACTTAAGGAGTGAATAACAGTAATGAGTGTAATAAGAAAAGTAGATTTCGGGACGAAAGTGACCGTATGAAAAGCCAGTTAGCATGCCAAGAAAAGGTCTGGGGCTGAGGGGAAAGGTTATTTGGAATGTAGAGCCTAGAGCGACAACGCCTCTGATGTCTGGGAGCAGTCAGACACAGGAGACTTGTCAGCCGAGTGTAGATTAGAGCCAGGCACGAAGAGATATTCGTCCAATTAAAAATGTAATGCAAACGGAGTGCGAAAGGAGAATGTGACGTTGAGGAAAGGTGGAAATGACAAGCATATTCTCAAGGTGGTTTGCTAAACCACGACCAACGGTGTATTTGAACTGAAGTTTACAAGGGGTACGTCGGCAGAGCTTAAATCACTTTGATCTCATAAGTCAGAGGTGGGTCAGAAAGCAATAGACCGTTCACACAAGTCCGGATAAGTCAGCAAAATGAAACTAGACCGCCAAGTTAAGGTGTGAATAACAATAATGAGTGACCTAAGAAATGAAGCTTTCGGAACGGCAGAGACTATATGAAAAGCCAGATAGAATGTCAAGGGAAGGTATCCGGGTGAGGGGCACAGAGTGTTTGGAATGCAGATCCTAGAGTAATTATGCCTCGGATGTCGGGGAGCAATCAGAAACAGAGGAATGTTCAGCCGCGGATAGATTAAAGCCAGGTCCGAAGAGATATCAGTCCAAATGAAAAAGTAATCTAAACAGAGCGCGCACAAGAGAGCGCTCTACTAAGAAGGTGAACAAGCCAGCCATTTTTTGTGGTGATGTGTGCAGACCGTTAGGTCTACCCAGCTTTGATCTTTATGTCACAGTAGTCCGAAGCTAGCAACCACTGAGACGAGATTAGAATATCAGCTAAAAGAGTGAAATCTGTAGAATTTAGGTCTAAGTACTAAAGGAGAGCATCGGCAGAATAGAGGTGTACAGGAAGAAAGGGGACAACATAATAAGGATGAATCATGACCAACTGTGCTTTTGAAGTGGAGGTTACAAGGCGATACGTCCGCAGAGCCTAATTCATTTAGATCTCATTAGTTCAAGGTGGTCAGAAAGTAGTAGACCGTTCAGACAAGTCTGGATAAGCCAGCAAGTTGAGGTTAGGACACCAACTTAAGGGGTGAATAACAGCAATGGGCGTCATAAGGAAAGAAGCTTTCGGAACAGCAGTGGCTAAATGAAAATCCAGGTAGCGTGTCAAGGAAAGGTCTCGGGATGAGGGGAACAGAGTGGTTGTTATCTAGAGCCTAGAGTAATAACGTCTCGCAGGTCGGGGAGCAGTCAGAAACAGGGGACTGGTCAGCCGAGGGTAGATTAAAGCCAGGTCCGAAGGGATATCCGTCCAATTGAAAAAGCAATGCAAACGGACTGTGAAAAGGAAAACGCTCTATTAAAGGGAAGTAGAAAAGCCATCAATGTTCTCACGGAATGTGAGCGGACCGATACTTCTGTCCATCCCTGGTCAGCAGGGACACAGTAGTCGGAAGCAAAGAGCTCACTGGGACGAGATTGGAATATCAGCTCAAAGAGTGAAATCTCTAGGTTAAGTCTAATTACTAAAGAAGGGCATCAGCACAATAGGCAAGTACAGGAAGGAAGGGGACATAGTAATAAGGATGAACCTTTGCCGGCAATGAATTTGGTTAAGTGTTACAGGACGTTACGCGGCAGGGCCTACGTCACTTAGATCTCAGAAGACCGAGGTAGGTAGAAAGTATTAGCCGATCCAGACGATTCCGGATAAGCCAGCAAGATGAATTGAGGCCGCCAACTTGAGGTGTGAGTAACAGCAATGAGTGTCCTAAGAAAAGAAGAGTTCAGGACGAAAGTGACCATATGGAATGCCAGTTAGCATGCCAAAGGAAGTTCTCGGGATGAGGGGAACAGATTGTTTGGAGTGTGGAGCCTAGAGCGAAAACGTCTCGTATATCGGGGAGCAATTCTCCATGGCCCTACATAGACTAATATGTGTCCCCAAAGTGGCAGTCCACTTGTACACTTGCATCCTTGAGGGCAAGCTCTGGGAGAACGGTCCCGATCATATAAAGAACTCCATACACAACCACCTTAATTGTGCGCAATAATCTCTATGCGTTAAGTGCCTTGTTAGCTAATACACCCGGCACCAATAAAGCTCCTTTCAAAACGACCCTGTGTTATCCTTATCGAGCTCTTTGCTTCAAATCCCTCTTCTATCCGACTGCCATTTTCATTGCCGTGCACTGACCTAGTCTCATTTGACCACTCTGCATCTCTCTGGCTTACTCCAGACTACCGAAATGTAAACGGTCACGGCGCCGTAGGCTTATGGCCATGCCCCTCTTCCCGAGAGCCAAATGGCCTTGCACATCCTTTATTATTATAAGCACTTTCATCTCTAACCTGTTCATTTCTGCTGCCCTGCTAAATATTGTGACGGTACCGACCATTATTCGAAAGACTGGACGCACGGTACCCTATAACTACCGAGCCAGGTTGCCTTTCCACTCCTACTCAGTAACCCAGCGCTGTGCGCTTATAGAGCGATGCTCGTGCGCTATATATCCGGTAGGAGACTAGACGGCCGACCAATGGCATTGGGTTGAGCACACAAGTTAAGCTAAGGAAATAGTTTATTGGACAAGAGGAGGGTTAGCTAATGCCAAAATTAGGGCACCGGAATGGCGCTAGCTAGCGCGGATGTAGTTGGGCGTCGAGTGCTTGGACGAAGCGGCGTTCCCAGTCGAGTCGCGCGCCCCAAAGGCGGATATCGTGTTCGTGTTTCAAACAAACGTAACCAACTTTCCAACAGGCAAACTGCCTAATTCCATAATACATAAGAAAGCTATGATTTTTATATATTTTAGAACAGTTTACGCAGTCATAAGAGGGAATATCTAAGTCACAAGCAGTCCGTTTTAGAAGGAAAGACGTGGTTGATCCCTCAACCTGCGTAGGGACTTGCGTCGCGGGCCAGCTATCTGCGGGACCAGGTAGTGAAAGCTGTTGCAGCTGCTAGGAAAACCAGGAGATCGGACCCAAGTGGACGCCCACCTGCCTCTTCCCGAGAAGTGCCAAAATCATGAAACGAGTGAAGCTCGTATGCATTATTTGTTTGCAAGTACTTGAGGGCCAGATGTTCACTTCAGGCTCGTCATCTTTCCGGTTATTACGTGGAAAATAAACGGAAATTGGTGTAGTAACTGTAGAGACAAGGGCAA
This sequence comes from Dicrocoelium dendriticum, assembly GCA_944474145.2. Lineage (NCBI taxonomy): Eukaryota > Metazoa > Platyhelminthes > Trematoda > Plagiorchiida > Dicrocoeliidae > Dicrocoelium > Dicrocoelium dendriticum. Next base: position 116,588,299 of record OX104067.1, on the reverse strand, counting down.
AAGTAGGACTGACACTCACCGGATGAGGTGGGCGTTGGACTAAGCCTATCTATTTTTACATGTTTTTAGATAATGTGCGTCCTGCTTCTGTTTCCAAAACGCTTTGCGACCTTTTGGGGTATCCAAAGTCATTCATACGTTTTTGGCCTTTTCCCGTGCACTTGCCCTGAATGTTTGCGTTATTTTACGTGGTTGGCCGAAAGGAAAAATGAAAGCAAGATCCGAAACATGAAGTAACACTAAGCCCCTAATCCCGCCGGCCAATGAACGCACCTAACCAACATAGTCGAGTTGTGCTGACCAGAAGAAGGCGGGGTTTTAGATGTCCTATCGGAACGCTGTTGGAGGAACTGCTGAAGCCTTGGCGGTGGATTCTATGGAATGCGGCAAGACTGAAGTAATAGGCTTGGATGGAGGGTAATGCTTATGATCAGGGATGTTGAAAGTAGGCAAGCCTTCCATCATAGGCTGGACTGATTGGTCAGAAAACGAGCACTGGTCTTCATGAAGCTCAGGTACTACGTAGGCAAACTTGAGTCAGTCAATCTTAACGGCTTCTCGTTTACCGTCAAGGTCGATAATAAAGACTCGGCCCCTATGCTGCAGCATCTTAAAAGGACCATATTAAGGTCGCTTCAGTAGTTTGCAGAGGCCATCGGGGCGAAGGAAAACGAACGGACACAGCTGTAGGCTGGGTGGAACAAAAGCTTTTCGTCGTTGTTTTCTAAATTTGGGTTGGTGGTTGTAAAGCTTGCCCGTGTTTAGCTGACCAGCATAATACGCGTCGTAATGCAGAAAGCTGGGACTATCGAAAAAGAAATCCTCAGGCAAACGCAGGGGTTTCAATGCACGTACTCGGCGCTAGAATTACGTAGATCAGCCTTTAGGGCTGATCCGCTTCCCAGAAGGATCATAGGCAGTACTTAAGTGCAACGCAGTGCATTAGCTGCGCCAAGCAAGGCTTTTAGCTGTTAGTGGAAAGCTTCCAACATGCCGCTTGCCTGCGGATGATAGGCATTCGTGCGAATGCGTCGACATGCAATGAATTTAAGAAGATCGTTGAATGTCATAGAATCAAAGCAATTAAAAGCAAAATTATGCCAAAGATTCGAACTGCGGTAGGCGGTCTGTCGCCACTGTACCTGGACCGCTGTTTGAAGCGACCCAGCGCTCGACGAAAGCGTTTGTTACGGTTTGCACAGTGACACCACGGATGGAAACAGCTTCGGACCAACGGTTGCAACCATCCATCCTAGGAAAAATATAGATCGTTCCTTTGAAAGGACCAGACTTTCCACTATGTCGAGATTGACATGGGAAACTCGATCTGAAACACACGAAAGGCGACTAAGCGGAGCGGACACGTACCGCTAAACCGGTAAGATAGCTGCGTGTCCGACCCGTAAGGTTGCATTGCATCCCCGGCCAAACATGTCGCTCGAAGACAGGCTTAGCAGTAGCTTTAATGCCTGGGTGGGCAACGTTATGGATTGTGTCAAAGAAGTTATGGCGAAAAACTGCTGGAACGACGGATAGAGGTCATCCGGTGAAGGTGTTGCACCAAATCGTGCCATCAGGTTGTAACGCTACAAGGCGTTTGGAAATTTAAGCTACGCGTTCCCCATCGGAAAATTCAACAAAAGACCAGATCCGGACCTGAGAAAACGGTGCTCTTTGTACAAATTCATCATACCAAAGTAGAAAATACCTTAACGCTTTTCCAAACACAAAAGTTTACCAACAGATTTCAATCAGTTCCACAAAAGGTCCGTAAGCCGAGGTGCACACGAAACAAATGAACACAGTGGCGAGACCGAAGTTATGATAAGGCAATTGAGCCAATCGTAAGCGTCCGCCAACGGGAACGGGCTGAGGACAGACAGACCTGCCACACTGGATGCATGGGTTGTGGGAACACAATATCGCTTATGTCATGAGAACAATGATAGGTCCATGGGGGCGGGGTGAATTTAAGATGAGTCACTGGGGTCACTCGCTAAGAGCATCGTGGCAGAGAACAAAGGAATGGAAAGTAAGGGAGTTAGCAACCATAACCGATCCAGACGGCCGAGCAATGTAGAATTGGGCATTAAACATGGGAGAGACTGAGGTGGTCAAAGTTCTTTCTACACTGCCCACCAATATCCGATCCGGATTTTCCCTTGAAGGTGTCTGGAACGCCCTACGCCGGCTCCATCCACGCTAGGGGCCAAAGGACTTACACCGGTACGCCAGAGGCCCCCCACTTCGGCTATTGGACTCACAGCGGTCCTCCCTGATGCGGCAGACCCAAAGATCCGCCTCCCGCCTGCGGAGAGCCAATTGCCGGAACTACATCCCCACTCGTGTCGCTCCCTTCTCTCAAACAAAACTTTCGTATATCCCTTGTGATCAGTCTATTCTTGGTCATAACAACTGCAGTCCTGACAAGCCCGTCTTAAGAACCTATACAGTGGTCAACAATCCCCATGGGCCACGTGCCACGTGAACCTATTTCGGAAGAGACCAAAACTACATCCCTAGGTCTGAAGTTTCGAATCCTCCGCAGCCACTTTTGTCTGGAGTGTAACAAGGGCAAGTACTCTGCGACCCATCTTTTCCAAAACAACGCCCTCGGGTAATTGACTTGCCGTTAACAGCGTCTATATTCTTCGGTTAGAGAAGCCGCAAGGAACTGCAATGCATTAGGTCACAGTATCAGTAAATCGTTGGGGGTAAGGGCCATACGGTCGTTTGGGTCCGATGTCAAAGGTACTAACGGCCTGCTGTTGACGATGCGCTCCGCTTCAACAAACAGAGTACTGTGCGCTTCCTCATTAAGCGTCTGTTGTGTCGCAATCGATAGCAGCACCCTCCTAACAGACCTGATCATGCGCTCCCATACACCCCCTATGCCTGGACATTGGTGGGTTGTAGTGCCACTGGACTCCCATGCTAAGTAGTTTACCGTTGATTCTGCTTGGGACTAGCCCTTGACAGCAGTACACAACTCTGATACGACGCCTATGAAGTTGCTGTTTTTGTCGCTGAATATTTCGACCAGATTTCCTCTACGGGAGACAAATCGCATCAAGGCCATAATGAACGAGTCGGTGGTTAAGGTATTGGAAATTTCAAGATGTACGGCTCTTGCTTGTAGAGAGGTAAATAGACACCCGTACCGCTTTTCCTGCATTCTCCCGTGTTTAACAAGAAATGGGCCAAAGTAATCCACGCCGACCGATTTGAATGGGTGCCACCCACGTTCCACCCGAGCTAACGGCAATGGCGCCATCAGCTGCTCACCGGTGGTAGCAAGCCGTTTCTTGCGTACCCAACAAGCCCCTATCAACCGGTTCACTGCCGACATCCCGCGAACGATGCAATATTTACGGCGCAAGCTCGCCAGGACCTGAGAAACTCCTGAGTGACCTTCCATCGAACGATAAAATCGGATCAAAAGTTCAGTAACAGCGTGTTTAGGTGGCTGGATAACCGGGAACTTGAATGCAGCGTCGTACCCCGAATACGCCAGCCGGCCACCAACACAATGGAGGTCTCCGCGCAGTACGGGGTTGAGACGGGCCAAAGGACCTCGCCGTATCTCCATCTTAGACGCTGTTGAGTCTGCATTCGACTTCTCAAGTCGCTCCAACTCTGTTCCATAAGCTTCGAGTTGCGCAAGCCGGATGGTATCACGCTCTGCTCGGTTGAGTTCAGACAGGTTAATTAATCTACTGGGTTGCGCGGCCCCAGCAGCTCTATGTCTGCGGACGTAAAGCTGCTGCTTGAATCGTGATAACCACACCACCGCTTTTAGCAACTTAGTCCAGTCGGAATACCCGCTGATAAGGAGCGATAACGGTGTTGCACTTGATGTCGCACAAACCTTTGCGGTGGAACGTTTCAATTCTAAGTTGGCTGGCTCAGAACTCGGACAAAACTCAGGCCACTCATCCTCGACGTTCAGTAAGAATTCTGGGTCAAGAATCCAGCGCTTCGAGGATGTTACGGATGTAGTGCTTCTAGACAGCAGGTCTGCCGGATTGCATTCTGATTTGATACGCTTCCACTGACTGGGCTCAGTCAATTCCTGTATGACCGACATTCGGATGGCAATAAAGGTGCTGAATCTTTTAGTGGAGTCATTTATGTAGTATAAAACAGTCGTAGAGTCAGCCCAAAACACAACTTTATCGAAACTCATGTGAGCTCCTTCAGTTAACTCTTCATATAACTTTGTCCTCAACATGGCTGCCGATAGCTCCAGTCGCGGTATCGACACTGATTTCAGAGGGGCTACTCATGACTTCGCTCTCCGGATTTATTCAGACTTCTGCGACGTCGCCTCTCTTGGCTCGTCTGACTCTACTATCTCTTTACATTACCTAGAGAGCCTATTGGACTTCTCTTACCCATCGTGAATAAACCCTCCTCATCCTGTCGCTAACTTATGTTTTATCGCGCTCTGTTCTCAATTGTTCTTCAACTGGCGGTGTGGTGATCTAGTCCACTGATAAGGTTCCTTCTCTCTGATTGCTGATTTGCTACTCTGACTTAAGCGGTATACGCTATACAGACTCAACGCTCTTGATCCCTTACTACGTGGGGCTGCTGGACTCGTTCACCTTCTGTTACAGCCTCTTTTCCTGCCTTTAATTTTACGTGCTATTCCTACGCGCCGACTAATCTAGCCTCGCTAGATCAGCCACTTGTTTCCACTTTTACTTAGAGTTATTCCACATTACAAACCTTGTTTCGGCTGACTCGACGTCTTGCTTACATCACCTGGAAAGCCTCGTTGGCTCCCTCACTCCTTATCACTAAACCTTTCTCATACCAACCCTAACGTTTTCTTATCTCGCTTTCTCTTTTCATTCACCTTTATTAATCAGACGGCCAGCCTTACTGCCCTGCCGTGATCCTGTCTCACTGGACTAGTCTGTTTATCTCTGTATGCTCCCATGATACCGGGCCTTAAACGGTATTGGCTCCGCAGAGTGAACTCCATTACCCTACATTATTGTTATAGCCTCTTTCTTATCTGCATTGTACGTCCTAGTCCCAAAGCGCCGAATAACCCAATCCCGCTTAGTCCGTCCCATACCCAATGAATACATATGGACTTCTTAGACGTCACTTCTGTTGGTTCGGCTGACCTATTGTTCCTGTAAACACTACGTGGAGAGACTTGTGGGCCTTTCCACGCGTTACCAATGATCCATTCTCATCTAGAACCTTACCTTTTCTATCGCTTTCTGTTTTCTTTTTATTAACTCGGACGTCCGGCTTTACTGTCCTGCCGTTATTCTCTCTCACCTG
>OX104067.1:116530760-116582499 GCA_944474145.2 Dicrocoelium dendriticum | reverse complement strand
CACACAGACTGTGAGTCAATCAAGTCCTACCCGATCGGCCTCCTGCTCCCCTGATTTATTCAGACTTCAGAGGCGTCGACTCTCCTTGATCGTCTGACTCCACTATCCCTTTACATTACCTAGAGAGCCTCGTGAACTTCTCCCATCCATCGTCAATAAACCTTTCTCATTCTGACCCAAACCCTTATTAGCGCGCTCTGCTTTCATTTCTTTAATTGGATTGCAGGATCTTACTGCTCTAAGGTGATCTAGTCCCACTGACTTGCCTCTTTCTCTTTTATGCTCCAATGCTACTCTGACTTAAGTGGTATGCGCCATGCAGACTCAACGCGCTTGTCCCCCTACCCGGAGATTCTGCTTGACTCGCTCACCCTCTATTGTTGCTGACCTTTACCTGTCTTTAAATTTACGCACTATTCCTACGCGCCGAATAATCTAGTCTCGCTAGATCAGACACTTGTTTCCAGTTTTACTTAGTTATTCCACGTTACAAACCTTGGTTCGGCTGACTCGACGTCTTGCTCACATCGCCTGGAGAGCCTCGTGGGATCCCTCACTACTTATCAGTAAACCTTTTCATACCGACCCTAACCTTTTCTTCTCTTGCTTTCTGTTTTCAATCCCTTTCTTATCAGACGTCCGGCTTTACTGCGTTGCCGTGATATTGGCTCACTTGCCTAGACTGTTTCTCTCCCTCTGCTACTATGCTACTAAGACCTACGCGGTATGCGCCCCGTAGTCTTAACATGATGTTTTCCTTAAATTTAGAGCCTGCTTGACTTGCTCACCATTTACTGCTGGCTTCTTTCTTACCTTTACTGCATGTCCTTATCCAAACGCGCCGACCCATCAAGTCCTAGTCGATCGGCCTCCTGCTCTCCGGATTTATTCAGACTTCTGAGACGTCGCCTCTCTTTCTCGTCCGACTCTACTATCCCTTTACATTACCTAGACAGCCTATTGGGCTTCTCCCACCCATCGTCAATAAACATTTCTCATCCTGTCGCTAATTTATGTGTTATCGCGCTCTGTTCTCAATTGTTCTTCAACTGGCGGTATGGTGATCTAGTCCACCGATCAGTTTCCTTCTCTCTGATTGCTGATATGCTACTCTGACTTAAGTGGTATACGCTATACAGACTCAACGCTCTTGATCCCTTACTTCGTGAGGCTGCTAGACTCGTTCACCTTTTGTTACAGCCTCTTTTCCTGCCTTTAATTTTACGTGCTATTCCCACGCGCCGACTAACCTAGACTCGATAGATCAGCCACTTGTTTCCCCTTTTACTTACAGTTATTCCACATTACAAACCTTGTTTCCGCTGACTCGACGTCTTGCTTACATCACCTAGAATGCTTCGTGGGCTTCCTCACTTCTTATCAGTAAACCATTCTCATTCCGACTCGAACCTTTTCTTATCTCGCCTTCTCTTTTCATTCCCCTTTATTAATCGGACAGCCAGCCTTACTGCCCCGCCGTGATCCTGTCTCACTGGACTAGTCTGTTTATCTCCGACTGCACCCATGATACCGAGCCTTAAACGGTATTGGCTCCGCAAAGTTAACTCTATTACCCCACATTATTGTTATAGCCTCTTTCTTATCTGCATTGTACGACCTAGTCCCAAAGCGCCGATTAACCCAATCCCGCTTAGTCCGTCCCATACTCAATGAATACATATAGACTTCTGAGACGTCACTTCTGTTAGTTCGGCTGACCTATTGGTCCTGTAGACGCTACGTGGAGAGACTTGTGGGCCTTTCCACGCTTTACCAATGATCCATTCTCATCTAGACCCTAACCTTTTTTATCGCTTTCTGTTTTCCTTTCTTTTTAACTCGGAAGTCCGGCTTTACTGTCCTGCCATTATCCTCTCTCCCCTGACTCGTCTGTCACTTTCTGCCTGCTTTTATTTACTATTATCCATGGCCTTTCCTCTTGTTGCGCTCAAATTTTTATTCCCACAGCTTACACTCATTGCGCCTATCCAAGTTATCCTCGTGCGCATGATCGCATTCGCTCTGAGCTCGCTCCTGAGTATTGGCGGCACTCGGACCATTGCTAAGTGTTGCTTGACTAGTACTTCCATTAGTATGCCCAACTTACCACTCTTCCTATTCCTATGCTCTTTACCTTATGCTCGCACTGGTATACTATTGAGACCGTACGTGTCATAACGACTCCCAATGCACGGCAGTTTGGCCCCCTGTGACCATTTTCCTAGATTCTGACGGCTTTTGGACTGTAGAATCATGAACGCTTTAGCGTAATTACTCTTACGAACTACTCCTCGTATTGCCATCAGCATTCATTTGCTCCTAGCCGATTCCTTGAAATTCCTTTTTCTATTGGAATATTGCTCTACCTATCTTGCTCCCGCATTCGGTCTCAACCTAGTTGTCCTCAGTTTCACATGTGATGCCTCTCGCATTCTGGCTTCTGTCATCATCATCGGTTTACCTCTTTCTCCAAAACCATCGCATCATTCGCTTAACTTTTGTCAAAACGCTTTGTTATATCGGTCTTTTGACCCTGCGCGTGCAGAACCTTCTTCCAACGTAGTAGCTGTACTCTGAGTCACACCAGCGACGTAATGTATGGAACGCGCTTGCAAATTATGTATACTAAACAAAATTACATATGTTTGAATGTATCATAGGCGCCGGTGGGCGCCACCAGTCTGTGTTAGTGCTTCTTGATTCCTTGCTGTCTCTGTTTGGCCACCGCTTGTCCGTTGCCCGTTTTTCCCGAGATTCCCAAAAGCTACATCCGCCAAAACAAGAAGGTTTATCCACTGGGACTGGCCGACCCATCCTCAAAACGCTTGGTCCTTTCTCCAGGAAATGAAAAACCCACACACGGGTCCAAATGGAGCTCATTCCGCCATTCCGGAGGCACTACCTTCACGGGGTCTAAACAAATGGGTTTAGCGTGCCTCGTACTCAGAGAACAATTTACTCACCTGGAATAATATATGTACATGGATCCCCGTTCCACAACCGAAGACAAACAACTCTGGCGTGATTACCTTCACTGCCTCAAACATTCCTATTCGCCAGTCACCTGGAGCTATTCTTATGTCATTTCACGGACAGCGTTGCGCACGTATACGTGGCTATTCCGATGGTCTTCCATGGAATTTTCACTTGGCTATAGAAACAGTTACACTTACTTACATTTGCAGGAATCCTAAATCCAATTTTCAGAGAATGGCGTTTTTACCTATTAAGGACATATTCAGCCACAAGAAACAACTTCACTCACCGACCCCATGACAAGTCCAGCATGGATAGCTGGACACGGTTTGTGAGCAGAGCAAGAATATAATAGAAGAGCCGGCCTCTATTAACAACGTGTTTATTCACCTGCATCATTATCATTCGACTCTTCGAATCTTGCATCATTGACCGGCTCCAACGACTGCTGCCGGATCAGTACTAAGCCATTCGGCCAACCAACGAAGAATTTTGGCTGTCAACCGACTGCGAATAATAGAATGCAAAATCGGTCTATACGATGCATAACCGACTCGCACTACTGTTCAACGAAAGCTACGGCAGTGTTCCAGGAGGTGGTGGGTTTTCGCCTGGCAAGCGTTCTCCCTATAAAAAGCCACAAATGTCCGCTTAACAACACTGCAACGTGGCGGATGTGACTCGCCACAAAATAAAGTCACAGCTAAGCATTTCACACTGACGTAGTCCTCAGCCTTCTACATCGAACCTGTGCAACTAATTCTGCTATGAGGAATGCTTTGTTGGAGCACTGATCCTCCCTATCTCGTAATGGTTATTGGTTGCAACAAAACCTTGTTTAGGCTCCTGTGCTCACGGATCACTACCTGGAGAAATTACCCCCAACTTGTGTTTTTACGGATTTTTGCTCGCCACAGCGCCATAATGTCCCTGGGTCTGACTATTACCTGACAGTATGCTCACTCATACGGACAACATCTATTCTTTTATACCTTTCATTAAAACGAAATGTTTTAACATTCCACAGAAGCTATGCTTGTATGCATATTTGATCACGCCTTTACAGGTGTGTCTCGTTTTACCGAGAATATACTATTTATTTATTTATTTATTTATTTCTAACAGAGAGCAATATGATGTGTTTTTAGCGTGAAATCTAGCATAAGCTACTGCGCCAAACCCAGCTTTAGAAGCGTCGCAAAAGATGTGTAGTTTCGGCAGCCCGTTTGTCTCTCCAGGCTTACGAATGAACCGAGGAATCTTTAGGATGTCTATCGCCTTCAACTCACGTAGCCAAGAAGTCCAAATGTCACAGCCATCACCAGTGACAGGATCATCCCAATGTAGTTTCTCTCGACATAGTCTTTGTAACAATAACTTTGCGGGCATAATTAAGGTGGCGATCAGACCCAAAGGGTCATAGACAGAAGACACAGCAGACAATATGACCCTTCTCGTAATTGGCCTCTTGGGTATGGTGAACTGATAAAGAAAATTGTCCTCACGGGAGTCCCAGGTAATTCCCAAAGTTCTCCTAACCACCCCAGGGACTTCAGCTATCGGTTTGATCGACTCAGCTATCTCAGCTTGCGGAACCGCACGATACACCTCTTCATGACTGCAGACCCATTTGCACAGCTTAAATCCACCCCTACTTAACATCTCTCTGAGCCGTGCCACAAATTGCATTGCTTCCTTCACGTTCGGTAGCGATATCAAGAGGTCGTCAACGTAGAAGTTATTGTGAACAGCTTCCGCCAAGATTTTACTGTAACGAGGTCTCCAATCATCAGCAGTTCGACACAAGGCGAAATTGGCACAAAACGGTGACGAGGTGGCACCGAATGAATGCGCCGTCATTTGATATTCAACCACTTCTGAACCAATCGAGTCATCCTTCCACCAAAGAAACCGTTACGCCCCCTGTCGCGTAGAGGCACCTTCACCTGCATAAACATGTCTTCAATGTCAGCAGAAACTGCCACCCGTTCAATCCTGAAACGCATAAGAATACCAATTAGGTTAGCCGTAGGAACTGGACCTTGAAAGAGTTGGTCATTCAGAGGAAGACCCTTGTACTTTGTTGCACAATCAAACACCACTCTGAGTTTGTCGGGTTTCTTCGGATTGATCACTGCGTGACGCGGTAAATACCACCTTGGTTTGTAGGCTGGTCGCAGCTGATCGCACGGTACAGGAACTGCGTAACCTTTCTCCGCAATCTTTCTTAAAATCGAGATTTACCTTTCTCGTAATGACTGATCACTTGACAACCGTTTACGCAAATGGTCTAACCTACGCCGAGCTGCTTCGTAATTGGTAGGAACATTAACATTATGATTTCTCCACGGCAGGGCTATTTCGTAATGACCATCAACGAGGCGTACGGAACTTTCGACAATACACAGGGCTGTTTTATCTTCCCCGGGTAATGACCGACTACTCGAACCAACACGTTCAAATCCGCTATCAAACAAGACTTTGAGTTGCCCTTCAAGCGGAATATCATCAGAATGCACAAAATTCACTGTGGCACACTGCCGGGTACTCCGACAAACGGGACCAAGTAGGGTCCAACCGAGTAGGGTTTTTACAGCGAATGGGCGTTTTCGTCCCGCGTCTCGTCGTTCAAACTGCTAGTCAGCTCTGGAACGTCGGCCCCAGTAGTATCCTGACCCTGGGGTCACTCAAATCATCGAATTTGACGTCCATCAAATGTGGCCACTTCTCAGCTAATTGACTGACAGGAGCTGTCACCGGTTGTAATGGCAGGTGACTCAAGCAATATGCATGATCTACAAGCACACTATGGGAACCGTTCAGGGAATACAATTGGAACCTAGCCAGCCCCACCTTTAATGAGGTACATGCATTTGCCGTTTGCATTTTCAAAGAAGCAGGTTCGATCTCTACTCCAGCTTCCCGCAGAATATCTTCCTGTACCAAGCTTATATCGGAACCGCTATCGATCAAAGCATAGGTCTCGATAGATCGCAAGGGGCCTACCAAACGCACGGGTACCACTCCGAGCGAGACCTTACCGGGAGTGCTGTAAGTATGGTGACAGTGGCTCAAATTTTCCTCGGGGGTCTTCGGTATTGACTCGTTATGTAACAGTGAGTGATGTCGCTTCTTGCATGTGGCCAAGCTGCAACCCTTGCTGACTCGGCAGCTGGCGGCACGATGACCAATCTCTAAACAATTATAACAGCCGCCCATGTCTCGAACCAGATCCCAGCGCCTAGATACATCCAGGCCTGCAAACATAGCGCATGATGATGTACTGTGATGGTCACCGCAAGCCAGACACACTGATTCCTTTGGGGTATCTAATGTAGTATATAGGGCGAAGTTACGACCGCTTCCCTTATCTTGAAATACTCGTCGCCGCCGAGCCTCATTCAGCTGTCGTGGTGCGATTGGTGTTGCTACCTGCCCGAACCTACTACGGGCAATACGAGCTTCCGTGGCAACGAAATCGGCCAAGTCCTTTAAAACAACGTCCCGCCCGTTTTGAACAATTGTATCGGCTGTTCTTGCTCATCTGGTTTGCAGTGCATTTGGGAGAACACGGGCTATTCGCTCAATAGTAGCCACGGCGTCTAAATCGGCAGTAAAGTTCATCTGAGACAAGGCCACATAACAATTGTCTAGTTGTATGGAGAGACGCGACAAAGCGTCATGATCCCCATCAAGCGGTCTCAACCCAGTAAGCAGACCTTCGATTAGTGATCGGGCAACAACGTGACACTGGCCAAACAGTTCACGGAGTATGGATTAAGTCTTGTAATACGCCTGTTTAGGAGGCAGCATTACACGCTCGCTTTAGCCGCTTTTGCACGACCTTTGCAATAATAAACTAAATAGAGCAACCGCTGCCCACCGTCACTCACCCGGGTCTCGATAAAGTATTCGAACTGCGTAATGAACCTCCAGTAAGCTGTCGGATTACCATCAAAAAATTCCAACTCAACCTTAGGCAAATCTAATGACGTACGACAAGCTACCGGTAACGGTTGGTGATATGACATGGGCGTAATTATCGGTGGCACGGTCCCTTGACAATCATTCAAAAACTGATTCATGCGATCCACTCCGACATCAGGTACGTAATTGGAAGCAGTTAGGTGATCAGGGCAATCAACATTCTCTTCCATTTCTAGTCGTAACCTAGCCATCTCTAACTCTGTCTCAGCTTGCTGTCTCTTAAGTTCTGCTAGCCGTAAAGCTACACGCGCATTACTCTTACGACTACTGTGCGAACCAGAGCAAGAAACAGTGTCACCAACGGGGGACAAATTTTGAACTTGCCGGGATTCCTTCATGTCTTCATTGGCATCGACGGAGGGCTTCTTATTCTTTGGCATTGTGCGATCCGAGAGAGAAGTTGTCCAAGGCGAAGAGAAGTTGCAAATTCAGGGACCGTTAAGCACTGTAACGCCACAAGGCGTTTGGAAATTTAAGCTACGCGTTCCCCACCGGAAAATTCAACAAAAGACCAGATCCGGACCTGAGAAAACGGTGCTATTTGTACAAATTCATCGTACCAAAGTAGAAATTACCTTAACGGTTTTCCAAACACAAAAGTTTACCAACAGATTTCAATCAGTTCCACAAAAGGTCCGTAAGCCAAGGTGCACACGAAACAAATGAACACAGTGGTGAGACCGAAGTTATGATAAGGCAATTGAGCCAATCGTAAGCGTCCGCCAACGGGAACGGGCTGAGGACAGACAGACCTGCCACACTGGATACATGAGTTGTGGGAACACAAAATCGCTTATGTCAAGAGAACAATGACAGGTCCATGGGGGCGGGGTGAAGTTAAGATGAGTCACCGGGGTCACTCGCTAAGAGCATCGGGGCAGAGAACAAAGGAATGGAAAGTAAGGGAGTTAGCAACCATAATCGATCCAGACGGCCGAGCAATGTAGAATTGGGCATTCAACATGGGAGAGACTGAGGTGGTCAAAGTTCTTTCTACACAGGTGACGGCAAATTGTGTGGGGTTATCTTCAAAGAAGAAGCCCGGAGTTCCGAAAGCATTTGGTGGTTTGTTTGCGCGGCGGCCATTGCTGACAAATTGATTGCCAGCCCGGAAGGGTCGATCACAGATTCTCTTGAACGAGCATCACAGACGACGTTGTGTTGACCAGAAACGTTTCGGATATCAGTAGAGAATTGAGCAAAGAAATGCAGCAAACGGATCTAAGGCGGTGGGTATAGAGTTGATTGATTTCGGAATGCGTAAATAAGCTGTCTGTTATCGACGATAATAACGAGCGTTGCCTACAAGGATGTGTCGGAAATGTCAAACGGTAGAGCAAACAGCAAGCAGTTCACGATTGAACGCGCTGTATTTTAGTTCGGCAGGCGGTAAGCTTCTAGTATCAAGTTAGCTGGGCGAAACTGCCTAGTACAAGCATTTACTCAAATGCTGCTCGAGCAATTTTAGCTTGTTCGGGGGTCATCGGTCTGGTTTTGGCGAAAACAGGCGGGCACTTGGTAGCGATGTGATGTTTTCAGCATTAGTGGCAGATGAAAACGATGATATTGCGTGGGAAGACTTGCGGGAACTTGGTATTAAGCATCCGACAGACGGGTGAGTTTGATTGGTTGGTGTATACAAAACTGGTTGATTTAATGCTGGACAAGGTATCTATAACTGCCAGACTTGTTTGACAAACGTTCAGATGGCGTTGCTTTGCGTCAACAAGCAAAGCAAAGTGCTCCATAAATTCAATGCCTAGAAATGGCGTCTAGCCATCTATGACGAGTATGTTTCAGTTAAAAGTTTTTCGGTTTAAATTAAGCGTGCGCGAGCGTTGACCATACACGCAGACATGGATGCAGTTTGCTGCGCGCAGTGTACTAGTCGCCACTTCAATAATTTCATTAGCATCACTTGTGCTAACGCAGTATTCTGCTGCGGTGTCAACGAGATAGCTTACTCCCATACTGCTGTTGGTGACGAAGGAATGGCGACTGTGGCAGCGCGTGACGTCCGCCTCCCTCACGTGCCGGCTGGAACGTTTCAATGTGTGTTGCACTTGAAGTAACAGGGCGGGTGACACAATCTGGGCTGATGACCAAGTCCCACGTGGTACCAAAAATAGCTTGCCCTAAGGGAACTTACGAAAGTGATCTAGGACGAGTGTGACTACGGGAACGATTTTGGTGGTTTGATGCGGACTGTGTTAGATTCTCTAGTCGGTTGGTAAGCTCGTCCAATCGCACTGTTAGTTGTGCTACCTCCTTCCTGGAAGTAGACTGAACCTGAGACACTTGGGCTTTTGATTCCTAAATTGGTCAACAATGTCAGCGAGCTCAGCAAGTGGCGGATCGTTTGCCTACAGGGTATTACGCATGGTAAGAGGCAGGCGATGAAGCCGCATCTCATTAAGGAAACAGTCGCCAACAGTAAGGCATGGCTAGTGCTCGCATCCTGTGCAGCAACTGTGAAGGCCTTCGACCACCTATCTCGGTTTGGTTAAGCGGCTGCGTAACGCGAGCGTGGTCAGGTTTGCCTAACCGTTTTATGGCCATGACCTAAAGGTTATGGTAAATCTTCTGCTTTTCGGAAATCACCTAGATGTCATCGACGGCATGGGGGACTTGCGCTCGAAGCGCTGCGACAAGGCAGTGAAAGTTGACGCTATCAGACCTACCGCCATGTAACGAAAAATGAATTCCAGCTAAGTAAACCAGGCATTAGGTTTAGTCTCGAAGCAAGGCAAGATAAGTAAACGGAACCCAATAATCTGATCGTCAGAATCTTTATGAATGACCCCCATGGTGAAAAATATGGAGCTTGTGAAAGCGAAGTCAAATAGTACAAAGTAAACGTAAAAGTTTTGGCAGAACGCCTTACCTGATCTAAAACTTAAGAGTATAAAACACGAAAATAATTTACGTGGTCACCAATTTTAGCCATATGATTGCGCGCTATATATCGTTACGAGACTAGAAGGCCAAAAATAAGCAATGGGTATGGCTACGTGGATTCGAGAATAAAATATTTATTTTTTTACTTAAGGTAAGCTAGGAAAATTGTTTAGTGTACAAGAGGAAACAGCTAACGCTAAAAATAGGGCACCGTGGGAGAGCTAGCTAGTGAGGAGTAGTTGGGTCTCGAGTGCTTGGATGAAGCGTTTTTCCCAGTCGAGACAAGCCAGCCAAAGACGGCTGTAGCTAGTACCAAAGTCCATTATCGCTTGCTTTCTTTCTGTGCAGAATTCTAATGGCTTTCTTTGTCTCAAGCGTATAATTTGACACGATTTCCACTTATTATATTCTGCTAACGTTACCGTTTCTCTGCCGTCAACTTTGCATTTCTAGCACCTCTTCCTTTGGACATGGAAGCAGAACGTCGGCTTGACGCCACGATTATAAGTGTGGGACCAGCAGAGCGTACCCGCAGAAAATATAGAACTATCAGCAAGAACTTAGCAGGCTCAGCTAGACCATGCACCGTTAACCTAACGGACATCTTTACTCTGCGTTCTCAAATCGCCGTGCTTCAAAATGACTTGGTGAAGCTCAACATGGTCCCCTACACCATAGAACCTTTTACTGATAGCTTGGCAGCCATAGACTAAGATTCACCACCAGGACTGTGTGGAGGTTAAGCAGGCGGAGTTTGCTGGCAGGTTTGTTAACCCGATTTGCATTTTTGATGAACCAGTAAAATTTTTTAATGAGATAATGGTGTGTAATGTTCCAGGCTGCCTGAACCGGCACACAATTCGTAAAATACTGATGAATGTGTGTGGCCTGGAACATAATCTGCTAAGCTGTGTAAGGCTGAGGAACAAGGTTATGAAAAACCAATGTCCCATCTTAGTCAAGTTGGATACTGAGAGCTCGGCTCTCAAGTTTCTCTCCTATCAAAGGCAAAGTAGAACTAACACGACGTACCTTGACTTGAAGTTAATACCAGCAAGCACGGCTTTGCGACGCCCTCACCATAGTCTGAGAGAGCTCCGCACAGAGCAGATGTGTTTAGGCTATGGTGACAACTGCCCGGCGCCTGCAAAACTAAGCGGCTCCCCTGCTGTGGAGCTTGATATTTCGTCTGCTTTGGATATTGGATTGCTTGATTCCTTGGAATAATTTGCAAACCCTTTGACAAGTATTATCCATAAAGCCACCTCATACATAGATTAGGTCGGCCAACCCAAAAGCCGTGTAGGGAGACCCTCAGTTAATAATAAGTACTCAGTTACTGGCATAACGTGCTCAGCTAAACAGGGTGGGCCAATGGTTAACGAACCGTTAGGGCCACCTTTAAACAGCTCAGTTAAACCGGACATGTTAGGAAAGCTCTACGACGATCAAAGCAAGCCCAGCATACACTACGCATAGAGAACAGAGCTGCCGGTGCCTCGAGCCGGAAAACCCCATGTA
The DNA here is from genome assembly GCA_944474145.2 of Dicrocoelium dendriticum. Lineage (NCBI taxonomy): Eukaryota > Metazoa > Platyhelminthes > Trematoda > Plagiorchiida > Dicrocoeliidae > Dicrocoelium > Dicrocoelium dendriticum. Next base: position 116,571,117 of record OX104067.1, on the reverse strand, counting down.
TGTACCACACCACTGAGTTCAACTAAGCGGCAGGGCTCAAATACGAAACGTTTGAAAATAAGAAAAGCGGAGACACCGGAACCATATAATGCTGCGTGCGGGAATGGATTGTGCAGCGTCCTAGTGTTCAACTTTCCAGACGACAAATGGGTGGACAGATTTAGGCATGCAATCATTGCGGTTAATGGCATTGCAGAGAAAGCACTGCTGGTTCAAGGATTAGCTAAGCAGGTAAAAATAGTACGGCTCCCATCACAGTAAACGCAATGGATGCGGCCGTATTGCGTGCTCTCATATCTAACCGTGAAAAAATTCGCAGTGCAACATTGCTAAGCCGGCTTACGTTCAAGCCGTTGCAAATAAGCATAAGTTGTGCTGCGAAGAATCCTAACCTCAAAGAAGGATTTGTTCAACGAGAGCTCAGCGCATTCAGCAAGAAACAACGAACGTCATCTAACCGCTTGGACAGTATTGTGACTAAAACTACGAAGGCTCCCAGTGCCAAATGGGCTTGCAGATGGAATACACCTAGTCGCGCACCTACGATGGGTAGGTCACCTACACATACATTATGCATATCACGATCCGTAGACAGGCATTTGCCGCAGCCTGGTTGGGACAACAAGCAGTTCAGAGTGCCAGAATTTAATGTTCCGGATAGCATTTGGACGCGCGTGTAAGAGCACAATTGTTAAAATTAACGGTGTTGCGGAAAATTCGGTACAAGTTGCGCGGTTGTCCAAAAGGATCAGCAATTACCGAGCACCAAGCAAACTGAGAACAAATGATGGTAGAAACCTGTGCACTATAATATTGAATTGTGCACAACTCCGCAATGTTACTAAGTTAAGGCAACTGTACTTCGACCCACCAAGACGGAATCTACCGAATCACACCCAGGTAATTGTGCGAAGGCACTGCGCACCGGAAACGCAACCAATACACCTACGAAGAGCATTACATTTTGGAACCTACAAAGCTTCGCTGATCTTCACGAGCTTTAACGTAGCTGTGCACCAGCTACAACCCACCGACTTACTGCGCCAATCCAGATACATAGGCCAACAGTCCATGGCTTCCTACCCTGCAACCCGCGCACTTTTTAGACAAGGTGGAGATGAGCCGCGACCGCTTCATTCCGGCACCAAACTCCTCGTCGCCCAACTACCAAAGTCAATGTCTGCTCACGCACTCCCTAAAACTACTGCAGGTAGCGAAGCACCTATATACGGCTTCAGCTAATCATACCGTTAGGCTAGTAGACCCCAAGTGTTCTCTTTCACTCCCTTCTGTAAATGCCAGGTTCCTAAACAATGACACGTATTTCCTGCGTCCTCTGTCCGTCCTCGCCGACCCTGACGCAATATTTGTCGTGGACACACGTTTTTCCCTTACGCTACAGAGGAGGATTACTTACTCCCTGAATATCGGCTGTTTATGCAACTTCGTGTGCAAAAATGAGGGTCGGATGCGTCATTTATGTTAAAAATACTTACCCAGCAAAATGTCCGAAATCATGAACGTGGCAGAAACGATAGACTCAGTATGGATAACGGCTGATATCCTGGGAACGACGGTATTATTTGGTGTGTATATACCACCCGATAAATCCGTTAAAGTTGACAAGCCAATTATGGCTACTTTTGCGCAAACATCGAATTTTTCTTGCGAATACAAACTGGTTGCAGGAGATTCCAACCTGCCGCAGGTAAACTGCTCCCATCTGCTACAGCAACGAAGTATGCAGGGCTACTAGCATGTATAAATGTAAGCAGCTGGAAGCAACATGTGTCTGCTCTAATCAAGGCGTAAAATATGCGTACCCTAATATTTAGGCTCGGCATCCCATCAGTTTGAGTGTCAGGCGGCCGGGAGTTTATAGGTAGTGATCACAGGTTGCTGCATTGCTCGGTGTACTTAAAGCAACCTAAGGCCTACCTACCAGAAACAGACGCAGTCGTAGTATAACGTCCCATTCACCCCGTTAACCGGGCATACTTTGCTCTACTTGTCGCAGCATGCAACTGGGATGAATTAGTTATATCTGATTTTGTGCAGCGATCGGTTGAGTTGTTGTATGAGGAAGTACTCCACTGTTTCGGCTCTCTGGTTCCCATGTCACATTTGATAAAGCACTCATCTAAACGTGTAACCCAACGCAATATGTGCAACAGAATGCGTCAGCTTAACCAAACCTACAAAAACAACCACTTTTGCCCACATCAGGAGCGCAAATGAAATTGCAAAACAAGTTGCTACCAGGCCTAAGCAGCAGCAAACTAAACAAGAAATAGCCGCGCTAAATAGTGCGCACAAAGCTAAGAATCTTAGCTGGCTACTGCACTCTCGGACTCTTAACTATGGACGACAGGTCTCTACCCTAAAGTTTGGTCTCCACGACAGTCCTTGTGACGCGAATTTTATGTGAAGTCTTTAGCTCATATTTTTAAGCAGCGCAGTGTTTAGAAATGGGTTCAACAATTTAGGCCCTGCAAGTACCCAACTGCCATTCCCTGTCCTCTTTACAGTTTGATACAAACAGTGACCGTTCTGCTATTTTAACTACCAAGTCATCCTCCAACCCTGTTCCAGAGGGAATACCGCCCAGTCTAATTAAGACCGGTAGTGAAGATATCCCTATTCTTCTTTTGAAACCCTTTCCTTTATCAATGCAGAAAGGTCAATGCCAGAACGCTTGAACACATTCTATCATTATGCCAAAGCATAAGGGCGAAAGCCTACAGGACGTTGGTACTTATGGCGCGAGTGATGGAGATGTTGATTAAAAAGCCCACATGATTTACTTTTATGCAGACGGGCACATAAATGCATCTTAGCGCGGATTTCTGGGTGCCCGCGCGTTGCAACCTGTCAGCTGGACTCCCTTATTTAGTCATCGAGGTCATTGACGCTATGCTTTCAGTTGTCATTCTTTACCTTGCTATGTAAAAGACGTGTGACAGGGTACCACATATGTGCCTGCTGTCTAAGGTAAATGCTTACGAGGAAGGCAGTCCTGTAATAGACTGGCTGCGTTCCTATCTAATAGGGCGTACGCAGCCAGTTGATTCTGAGCAAACTATATCCACCCCGACCTCCGTCCCTCGTAGTGTGATGCAGGGGAGCTATTTTGGTACTACCTTATTTTTGATGTACAGCACTGATCTCTGCAGGAGTTTACAGTACGGTCGCTTTTTCTTCTTCACTGACGACGCAAAATTTGTCTAGGTCTTTCCCCTGGTAATACATTATCCTCTATTCGTCGTATCTGCGAGGATCTTAAAGCACCAGAAAAGTGGTGCGGACACTGGCAAATGACGTTCTTTGCTAAATAGACTAATGTCAGGTACCAGAATTTTTCCATACCTGCTGGGTCCCTAAAAATAAACGGCATCACTAACAAACAGAACTTCATGACAACCGATCCGGTCTTGCGCCACTCCATGGGCCTCAGTCGCAGAGCAATTTCATTATCAAGTGGCAAGCGTATGGTACCTAGCTTTGCACATACGCCGTTATTTAAATCCGCAGATGCATACTACAACTTTATAACAGTCACGCCCGTCCTACTCTTGATTATTGCTTTTCTTGAAAAAGCGCAGCGACGCTTTACTAAGATGCTGACTCCATCACAGCAAGCGATGAGTTAACGACAAAGGTGCGAAGACCTTAAAATTCATCCCCTATGGTAAAGGCGCATTATCCTTTACTTGTGCTCCTTACATAAGCTTAGTCATAGAACGCTGCACAGTAATAGCACTTGTCTTAAAATAAGGAGCGCATCAGAAGCTAAACTACAAAACAAGGGCCATACCATTACTCCGCTAAGGGCAAAGAAGACACTGCGAACTCGTTTCTTCGTAGCTGTGTATTTGAACGCATGGAACAGGTTGCTTTCCAAAAGAAAGAAATACAAAGCTTGCAGGCATTCAGAAAGGGGATAAAATGATGCCTATGTTTTGACAATATACAAATAAATAAATAAATAAATATTTTATTCTCGACTATGCAAGGCACGCCCTCGAAGGCATGATCAGATATGTACAACTGTACAGCCATTTTATGGCAACTGTAACAATGACAGTATAAAATTGTTCATGTGTCCATAGTTGGAACTGTACAATGGTCAAAATGCGAAATAATAATTCGGCTGTCGTGAAACTGGGACCTCGGCTAATAATAGATTGTGAATCCTGAATGATCCATTAGAAGATAATTGAAGAGCACACTCAAGGGAGATATGACAATACACAGAGTTCTTGCACAAGGAACGCAATGGTCAACGGTGATATCGTAGAAAGCAAAAAGACGACAGTATATGCAGATGTAGAAGTTCCAGCGTAACGAATCTATCTAGAATGGTGACGCTAATTGACTTGCCAGTGTGAAGTTATGGGCTGTGACTTTATTCGATGGCGAGTCACATTCGCCATGTTGCAGTGTGGTTAAACGGACATTTGTGGCTTTTTATAGGGTGAACGCTTGCCAGGCGTAAAGCCACCACGTCCTGTAACACTGCCGCCAATGCATTGAATGGCAATTTGTAACTGGCTATGTTTCTGTTTGAACGTTTGTGCACGGTTATTCGCAATCGGGTTGCGTCCCATTTTTCTGCCGGCCGATGGGATTCCCAAGACCACTTCTTCGGAACTGGCAGTGATGTAGCTTGGAGACGCCCACGATGTAGTGAATGACATGTAAGCATTTTGAGCTCAAAAGGCATCCACGTTCATTGTCGTTAACGTCTTATCACCTAAGAGAATTTAGCGGTATCTGTCGCACACATTTACTAAGTTTTAAGGATAACAATTCGAGCACAAGATGGCTTTATTCTTCAACGATTTCTTGCTGAGCTATGTTCCTCTACGGACAATTCCACCGTATGCTTGCACTATGAAAAGCGTAAAAGCCACCACAAAGGCACCCTGTAAAGTATAATAAGATTCAACCCCATGAATGGTCCCCATCAAGGACCACTTGCTTTTCCCTTATCCAGTATCTAAAGCGCAACACCCAGGAGGTCGCAGTGGGATCAGTCGCATGCATTGTACAGTTGCTAACATTAAATGAATAAGTAAATATTTTACTCACGACAAAGCGCTGCCCGCCTTTTTGCGCATGAGCAATATTTGACAATAGTGTATTTAATAACATGCTTAGCAGCACCAGGAGCGGGAGTAGCACAGATGGAGTCAATAGTTTGGGCCTATATTGTCCAAACGTCGTACGACGGCTATGTCCACGTAAAGCGGATCGTAGAATTAAGAAGCAGATCGCTTATTTGGATTATGTTGATGAAGCACTGGTCCGATGAGGTTGTGGGCACAGGGCGCGTCAGGTTAGTGAAGCATGAGGAAGATGTCGCAAAAACCCTTAAAAATAATGGCATGTAACTTACCAACTATGTAGGCGTATTCTTGTAAGAGAAGATACATGCACAGACGTTGTAAATGTGGTATGGGTCAACCTGCCGACGTGAGAATGGGGCGGTGACTTTATTGAGTAGCGAGTCTCATCCGCCACTTCGCAGTGTTGTTAAACAGACATCTGTGGCTTCTTGTAGGGAAAACCCTTGCCATAGGTACACCCACCACGTCCTGGAACACTGCCGACTAGTGATATGACATTTACAAGGTTGCATCTGACCGATTACCCTCGCGGATATTCGCAGTCACGTTTGGCCGTTTTGTTTCCCATAGGTGTGAATCCTGCTGCCGAGTCCACTGCAAGTGTTTGGAGCTGTTGAAGTCGCAGGACTCAGGTGATTTGTATTGATTTGGTTAGTTTTCTGTGTTCCTTAAGTGTGTCGGAATTCCAAAGTGCGGATGATTGCTTTGTTCTGTAATAATTCCTTGTCCAGGAAAACGTCGCAGATGTGTCCTCAGAGGTGTACTGTGAAGGTAATGTTATCCTTTAGAACAAAGAAGAGAAGAAATTCGGACCGAGCAAACAGCCAAGGAAATTAAACAGAACTATGTTAAGGTATAAATACAAAATTTATGCTAATGTTGTGCTGGTTAAAAGCAATCTAATGACCAAATATGTTTAACATCATATCCGTAGTTTTGCTTGCCAGCGCGAGACGCGATATTTGCTGAATGTGAGAGACAAATGCTGTCCGAAGTAACCTAACGTACGCAAGAGCTGTCGTGTGTGGAACCGGGCGTATCAGGCGTTGTTAACCGGTAAATGATTTAGGGGAATCAGAAGAATTTGAAAGCTTTACTTGGCGCTTAGGATATAGTTTGAACGATCTGTGGACGGTGGTAGAACACATCGTTTGAACATGCATGAGAGCCGGCGAAGTTACTACGCCGGGATGGAAACCCATGAAAGTATTAGCGTAACATTTTCAGTAACCGGCCGCTAGAGAGACAGCTGGGTGAAGGAGTTGGACGGAATGTCAAACTCGGGACGAAGCGGTGATGTATATACTACAGCTGTAGCGAGGATACGGTTGTAAAGCCAGCCCTAGGTTGGCTGAAATAGTGGATAAAGACAGCGACTCCTACAGTGCGGCAAACAAGTCGAATAGACAGCAGAAAGCGGCGATAAGGGGAGTCGGGTTAATTAAGAGGAAGAAACTACTATGTTAGTTTTGCAATAAGAATACAGGTGGGGGACATATCCTGCTACTTTAGGTCCTACGCACCAAAGTGCAGCGCTAGAGTGTGGAAGAGGATTCGGTGGAGCACAGGAGGAAGGTGGTACAAAGTGGACAGGAAAGCTAGGGTCAAAGAGATAAGTGAAGATGTAGGACGGGGCAAGGTTATGGGTAGGCACCATAGCTAGATATTTCAGGTATTTCGCACAAAAGTGCAAAGCTACCGTGTGAAAGCTAAGTTGTTGGAGGACCGTGTGTAGGAGTTGCCTAGGAGGAGAGGAAAGCCAGTGCCAAACAGGTAAGAAAATCATTAGGAGTATGCAATAGATGGAAGCGAGATTAGAAGGGAATAATCAATGTAGATGATGATTATAGGGTAATAATTATGAGAAATAACGATGTCAGCTTCGCGATAATTATAAACTTAGGCAATATATACTGTTGCTGATGGCTCTACGCAGAAAATTGCGACGCTACTGTGCGGAGGGTAAGTGGGTGCAGCATCGGTGCTTGGTGACTGGTAAGACAGAATGAGCCGAAAAAAATTGATAAGCTATGGATTAGGACGAGACAAGGCATGGTCAGGCAGCATGAACAGATGTTTGCGGTCCCAAGCACCAAACAGCAAAGCTACGTTGAAAGAAGGTAATTCGGCGGAACATCGTAGTCTGTTGATCCATAATAGGAGAGAAAAGACGGAGCCAAACAGGTATGAGAAGTAGTAGGATCTTGCAATGAATGGAAAAGAGATGTAGCGAGAATACTCAATGGTTCATAGGGTGGCAACTATAGAAATAAATATGTCCGATCTCGATAAGGATATAACTAGGAAACATAGCCTGCTACTTGAGTTCTTACTCACAAAAGCCCGGTGGTGTATTGTGAAGAGGAGTCGGTGAAGCTTCAGAGGTAGGTGATCCGTAAGTGGACAGGAAAGCTAGGGTCAAAGCGCTAAGTGAATTAGGACGAGTTAAGGCTATAGGTAGACATCATAGCGAAATACTTGAGGTCTTACGCACAGAAGTGTGGAGACACCGTGTGAAAGATAAAGCGTTGGAGAACCGTAAATATGCGTTGCCTAGGAGGAGAGGAAAGCCAGAGCCAAACAGGTTAGAGAAGTGGTAGGGATATGCGCTGGCTAGAAGCGGGATAAACAGAGAATATTCAATGGTGTTTTTGTTCATATGGTAAAAAGTATAAAAAAGTACGGTGTCAGCTTAGCAATATATATATACTTGGGTAACCTAGCCTGTTACTTGAGGTGCTATGCTCGAGATTGCGGCGCTACAGTGTGGATGCTAAGTCAGTGGAGAATCGGTGCTTGGTGGTTGGTATGAATGCATGAGCCAAACTGAACTGTGAAGGCTTAGGACGCGACAAGGGATAGTCAGGTAGCATAGCCATGATACTTAAGGTCTTACTCAGCAAAGCGCGGAACTATAATGTGAGGTAAGTCAGTGGAGTAGCTGAGGTAGGTGGTCCAGAAATGAACAGGAAATCCATGGTCAAAGATATAAGTGAAGCAGTAGGTCGAGCTAAGTTTATAAGTAGGCACCATAGCCGGATATTTGGTCTTGCGCACGAAAGTGCGGAGCTGCAGTGTGAAAGAAATGGCGTTGGAGGACCGTAGATAGGTGGCACCTTGGAGGGGAAAAGGCCAAAGCCAAACAGGTAATAAAAATAGTAGGAATATGCGATAAGTGGCAGCTGGAGTAAAAATGAATATGCAGTGGTGTTTTGGTTCACAGGGTGACAATTATAGAAATGACGATGTCCGATTTGCGATAAGCATAGGGTAAGTTGGTGGAGCATCGGAGGTTGGTGGTTCGTAAGACGGAATGAGCCAAATCAAAAGTGATAAGCGAAGGATTAGGACGATACAAGGAATGGGCAAGCAGCATAGCTAGATACTTGAGGTTTTACGCACCAAAGTGCGGAACTACAGTGGGAAATGTAAGTCGGTGGAGCATCCTAGGTAGGTACTCTATACTGGGTGCGGAAAGCCAGAGCCAAACAGGTAAGAGAAGTATTAAGAATATGCGCTGAATGGAAAGGAGATGTAGGGAGAATACTCAGTAGTATTGCGGTCCATAGGTTGGCAATTATAGCAATAACAATGTCAACATTGCACTAAGGATAAAAGTAGGAAACATAGCCAGTTACTTGAGGTCCTACGCACAAAAGTTAGGAGCTACAGTGTGGAAGCTGAGTTCGTGAAGCATCAGAGGTACAGGTTCTATGAGTGGACAGGAAAGCCAGGGTTATCGAGATAAGTGAAGAAGTAGTTCGAGATAAGGTTATAAGTATGCACTATAGCAAGATACTAGAGGCCTTACGCAGAGAATGGCGGAGCTACATTGTGAAAGGTACGTCGTTGGAGAACCGCAAATAGGAGTTGCCTAGCAGGAGAGGAAAGTCAAAGCCAAACAAGTAGGATAATAGCAGGATAATGGAGTTGGGTCTATCACGTAGGGGGTACGAAATGTTGTGTTAGTCTGAGACGGGGGTTAGTGGGCTCCTACTGTGATTTTTACTAAGCGAATTTAGGAAAGCGAGGTTGGTTTTCCGTCGGCGCAGCCATAACCCGGCGCAATTAAGTGTGTTGCATCGATCACGGTAGCTGAGACTTGACTTCCCAGGAGGCGTTTTATGTAGGTACGATGAACCTTTTCGAGGGCTACGCTGTTGTATTTTCTTAGGTTAATGAACACTGTAGAGCAGTAATCCAGCGGAGGCAAGGCACATGTTTTGTAGAGCGCAGTTCTTGAACTTTGTATTATCAAGGTTTCGAGGATATATTCGATGAGAGGGCGCGCTTTTGCTGCGGAATAACCTACTTGTTCCGCGAAGTTCTGCCAACAGGATTAGTGAACGCTGAAGTCCCGCTCTGTTAGGCAGTGCTCTAATGGCGCGCGATTAGCATTAAAGTATAAAGTGGCACGGTGCAGCTGTAGGTAATGACATTGCATTTTGCTTGTGTGAATGCCAACTTCCATGTATGGCACTATACAGCTAGGTCTAGTAAGTCGTACTGTATATGGGAGAGGGAGGGGTGGAAGTTTGGCGGATGGAATGAGAAGACAATTTTGATGTTGTCGGCAAAGAGGTAGGGTATCCCAAGTTTAAAAAGCTGGAACACATCATTGATATAGAGCAGGGAAAGTAGAAGGCTTAAAACGCTTATTTGAATTACGCCACTTTTGATTGCTTTTGGAAGTGACGCAAAGTCACTAAGCATTACTGGCTTTGAGCGAGTTGTAAGATATGATGAGAACCAAGTGTGCAGTTTGCCGGAGATACCGTATGATTCCAGCTTCATCAAGGGTTCTGTATGTGGTACTCTGTCGAAGGCTTTCGTCTTGTCTAGGAAGATGATGACTATTGCTTGCTTGTTGTCAACCTGTTGAGTTACATGATTGAGGAACTCAAATTGGCAGGTCTGACAGGATTTAGATGGCAGAATTCCATTTGGTTGCCGATTGACGAGGTTATGCGTAAGCGGGAAGGTGAGCATTGTTTCTTTGAATATTCGTGTTATTAATCTTGAGGCTATAGGCGTGCGGCTGATGGGGCGATAGTTTTCCATGTTCTGCTGACTGACGATTTTGTGTTTGGGGATGATGGTGACATGTTTCCATGTGGCTGCATAACCCCTTTTGTCAAGTGAAGAGTGAATAGGTTTAAAAGTAGAACTGGAATGTCTTGGCCACCAAATATCTGCAGTTTAGAGGGGACACCATCGAGACCAGGTTATGATGACCATTGGAGTGTTCTGATTACTCGAGTGATAGAACGCCGGGCAAACTTAATAGTGTCAAGTTTGTCAATGGTGCGCTTAGCTGGCATAGCTGATGAAGTTCCATTGGCGTCAGTGAAAAAATTGCAGAAGTATCCACTGAAAGTCTCGCGTATTTTTGATGGATCGCTAATAACGGATGTGTCAGAAAGTCTCAGTAAAACAACGGGCGTAGAGTTTTGATGGCTTCTTTGTCGGAGTAGTTGTGCGTGGCTTGGTTTTATAGTTAGCTTTAAGGACAGCATCTTCTTCGGCAATCTTGGCTGGTTCCTGCGCAGTTTGCCAGTTGGTTAGGATTTCGTTCATGTGAACAAGTATGTGGAATTCCTTAGATTTTGCGTACCAATGGTGCAATTTTTTGATCTTCCTGAGTACATTGTTGGCCTTGAAAGATTTCTGTCATCTTTAAGCGGCTTCTTCAAGTGAGTGGGGCGATAACATGTAGACAGCTAAAGAAATTTAGATATCAGATGTACGCGGCTGCGTTTAGTTCAGTGGCTAGGAAGAAGTGGTCCCACTTTGCGGATCGCGCTAATATCGCAAAGCTGTCCCAGTTAATGCGGTTGAACATTCGAAAGTGTTTGAAAGAACAAGAAGTGGAGCACTATGGAGTAGAACGTGTAAATTTGCGTTTGACCACCTTGTGGTCGCAGCCATGTATGTTGTCTAGTATACCAACGACTGCATCAAAGACATCTTGTGTAAAATTTATGGCTAGAGTGTTAGAAAGCCTGGTGTGATCGTGCACTTGTTGAGTCCAGGTATTTGATTGGACCGGGTCAACGGAACTTCTGTATCTGAGTGGGGCAACCTGGTCGTTCCAGGGGATAAGTGGCATATTGAAATCGCCACCCACTATCTTGTGACTTGGAGGCATGAGGGAAATTTCAGTGAAAAGCTCAATATTTTCATAGATCTTTCCGCTAGCTGTGCGTGGAGGGATGTATACGCAACCGATAAGGAGGCCAGGTTAACCTCCTGTCGTCTGGATACATACGGAGGCTTCAGGGTCACATAGAGATAGCAGCTAGAAATCGGGTGCACCAAATTCATCGCGGACATAGAAAAGGTAACCGCCACCACGATGGTTGTCTCGTCCGTTACAGAAGGTCGTATAGCCAGGGATGTGTAGTAGGTTGTCAACGTTATTTGTTGGGTGCCACGTTGCTGTGCTGAGAACCAGCTGTGGATATGACAGTAGGAACGATGGGCTAATGAGGTGCATCTTGTGTGTAATAGATCGCGCGTTAATAAGCAGCATGCTGTATGATTCAACGCAGAGAGTTAAAAGAGATGGGTTGTGTGAGGTAAGTTGCACAGTATAGTGCAACTGGCGCAGGGTACATAGAGGTGGTAAGAAAAGGTGGAGAGGGTGGTATAGGAAGGTGATCAGGAAGTGGTTGAGTAGGTAGCTTATGGTAGTCGGCCGATAATGAGGCTTTGGTAGTATTGTTGTTTGTAGAACCTATCCAGAGGGCTGTACCCAACCGGGGGTTAGTTGCATTAAGCATAGGAGTTGTTGGAGGCAATGGAGGGCTGGCGAGAATTCCTGGTGGAATGAGTGAGGTGGGTCATGTCCTGCTACATCCCATAAGAAAGGGGCCGTGGTGGGTGCGGCCCGGTTGTAGTGCCTGGCATTCGGATATAGTTTTCGTTAATAAGAGGGTATATTCGATGGCGCGGAGTAGTGTCGTTGCGGAGGCAGAGATTTTCAGTAGGGCGTCGTCTTTTGGAGAGTGCTTTGTTCCCCACTGTTTCGAGAGATGGTGTGGATTGGTAGCGGGGTTGTGCTCTTGTCGTTTGGAAGGAATAGCGCTTTTTGTAAAGCAGATTGGGCGGTAGCGCATCAGGAGGATAGCTAGTCGTGTTAGTTATTGGGGAAATCGCTGCGTTGACGCCGCGCGGGCTGTTAATAATGCCACTTGGTTGTGGTGACTGGTAGAACGTTCTCAGTTTGTAAAAATCGCGACTATTCTAATAGTCCTGTGGCGTGATAACACAGTTAAGCTCCTCGAGTAGGTACGGCTTGCGCCGTGATTGGGCGAGTTGGGTCAAAACCTGCATGTGTGTCTCGTTTTACCGAGAGTATACCACTTATTTATTTATTTAAATGATTTCGGCCTCATGCGGTTCGTTGGTACAGACGTTGCTTGGTGCTTTTCAACCATCAGCTTATGCCACGAGGATATTGCTTGGGTAGGATTATCATTGTTAAGGTGTTGCCTCTGCGAAGTGTGTCCCGTAATACCAGGCGTGCCGTTTTTCAGTGTCTGACGTTTGTTCGAAGTCTGTTGTGTCGCGGGGGCGGTTTCGGCGTCGCCCGAAGGGAGGGAAGCGAGTTGATCAGCCGGAAGTCTACATTGATCGCTTCGGATTCGGTGTCACACATATCGGAGTCGTCATGCAGTAGTGTTTATTGACTCAGCTTCTTTTATCGTTTGCTGGGACGAATCAGGAACGTCGGTTGACTTTTTATCTATTAGGGCTGGGGGCTTGACTTGGTATGTACCGCTAGCATGAACGCGTGACGCGGGTGGGTTAGGTACAGATCCACGTTAGTGCTTGTCGTAGAGCAAGCGGTAGCCCTGGCAATCGGCGGTGAATCAGGTGGCTGCTCTCTTGCTTTGGTATTAGTATCCAATAGGAAAGCTCTTTGCAGCGGCGTTAGATCAGGCTTGGTAAGAATAGGCTCAATGTTTGCGTTTGTTGGAAGGTAAATCTATTTGCTATGAAACATGTAGCCAGTGCTTGAGTTTTGAAGGCGACAAGAAAAGGGCAATTACGACTGATCTCCGATGTTCTGCGCCATTTACTCACGCATGTGTCAAAAGAACTATTACACATAGACGTAAGCAAGCAAGTGTTTTTAGGTAGGTTTAAGTTGCTCACGTTAGGGGCACGACGGGCGAGCTGGTTTATCTCATTAGTGATGGTTGTAAAAAGCGCCGGCATCTTTGAGCTCATCAGCGCTGCCATCTTTCATCATGTCTGCGCGTTGGGCCAAGGGCATAAGTTTTGCTTGGTCTGCTTTGGTACCGGACATTTCTTTTTTGCGAGCGGCTATATCAGTTGAGAGTGCCCTGATTTTGTTAAGTGCAGCTTTCAACGAGCCTACAAGTACTACACTGCAGGGTCGCAGTTTCTTCAGGTTATCTTTAACAGCAGACAAATAGTTGCCTCAACCGCATTTGCCGTGCTTGAGGCATAGCAGTAAGCGTTGCAACCTGCGGTATGAAATGAGTACTCCTACGTTTGCCCCGGATTTTGGCTCGGACGGCTTTACCTTTTATTCCATTTTTGTTAGTCATTACAGAATAGCATAGCTACATAATCCTTGCTCCATGAACACCGTCTTGCTGTATATATGTTCTAAAAACCTTAGAGTATAGCACGTCGACATATCGGGGTAACGCGTCAAGAGACAATTAGCCGTTACTGATTAGTTCCTGACGTGCTTCCGTTCCGTCACTCACACACTGGTCCAAAAGCTGCATGCACCAAACGGTAGGTATGACCCTCCGGCTGCTCTTTTCAAATGGCCTTTTCATCAAGTTTTAAAAGCTTTAAAAAACAGTGCAGTCCAGCTTACCGACTAGCAGAGTCTCAAATCCGTAGGTATTCCTCATAAAAGATTTTGCAGGATAATGACGAATCCATCCGCGCAGGCGAACTTCAATCCTTACATGTTTCTACATCTTTACTCGCTGTCTTCGGCTTTACAATTATCACGTTCCAAATGATTAGACTCCTGTGTCCGGGGAAAATATCAGGCCTATGGCCTTTGAGGTACGTCCAGTAAAGGCATCCTACCAGACCTAAGCCTTTCATAAGAGGTTGAAAGCGATTGTTGCTGCTGATACACATTAGACCAACGTTAGAATTGTCCAAAACGTTTACTACCGGCTTTAGACGAACCTTTACATGAATCCCTATTTGTCGGTTACTAGCCAGCCCCTATTGATGCGTTTTCAATAAGCCTGTGTACTATCTACTGTACTCTGCCGTGTCCCTTTATTAGCAGTATGCATAAAGCAAAGTAATATATATCTTTCATATTGTCGACAAAGAGATTACTTTAAAAGTTCTAGGCCTAAGAATCAGAACTTTTGCTCTCCACTTATCCTCTCTTGGCCACATATACTCAGCTATATCCGGTATACATATGCCGTTCACTATTGGCAACACTGGAAGACACGCATAATGAAACTATATCCTCTTCTGTAACTGCGTTTGCTAGTAAAACACACATTGCTAGCTTCCATTTCACTTGCACGAAAGCTAACCAATGACAGGAAGGCCCATTTGCCACTGGCTGGCTGGGCCATCAGAAAATTTCGACTACCACCTGTCTTATCTTGACCGCCCGTGCGTTATTGATCTTTTACCTAACTCCGAAGCCCACTTTGCGTTATGCATAATGGTGGGAGAACAATCAGCTTCCACTTAGTTGTAAATATCCTGCACTCTTTATATTATCACATTTTGCTTAGGATGCTATAACAGCTCTCGCCAAGAATACCATCCAGGAAATAGCTGGTAAGACGGTGTAGTACTAGGTAACATTGTCACCTGGATGAACGCTGCTGGCGCATGCTTCAGAACTTAAAATTAGAGGGAAATGGCACTGATCAATCAAATTAGTGCAAAATAGTTTGCATTAACAAATGAGGCATACTAATCCTTCATGTTCGAGCAAGCTCAATCCCCAGAAATGGAGTTAGTACTGTTCCACCAAAGCAGGCCAAAATGGCTTGCACGCCCCAAAGCAAGGTGCTAAATTTTGCCAAAGTTTCCCGTATTCAATGCGTTATTATTAATGACAAGCTCCTCTGGCATACTGGTGTTAGATACATAGCCTCGTGAATAGAGAACATCGGCTTTAAGAGATAAAACGAGATGTATAGCTAAGAAATGTGTGCATTTTCAAGGCCAAACTGCTTTAACTGATCCGAAAGATCTCCAGTGTTATTTAGGTGGACTTGACATAAGTAGCTTTGAGATAAACTTCTGAACCCCTTAGAGGAGAAAACCAAATTAAACTCTATATTTCTAGTGATCCATGTGGCTCATTATTCACTGACAGTGGTATGCTGTGGCATTCTGACCGTGAGTTAAATATAAGTTCTCCTGAATTTCCTTGCATACATAACATTTCTCACTAGGTTTCTAGCGTTTCCACACAAAAGTTTAGCGAATTTACTTACTTCTTCTCCGTGTGCTTTCAAAGTTTGCACTTGGGCACCTACAACCTCCCTAGTTTTTGCTGGGTATTGCGGGCTCTATAGAGCAATTCTAGATAGCTACGCCTAGTTAGAACGTATACCGCTGCGCTAACTTTTACGTGTTATTTCTTTGGGCTTATATCTGCTTGCGCATCAGGAAGCCATTTTAGCGAAAAAGAGTAATGGCGTTATTCGTAGACCACCATTCCATTGCAAATAACGCGCAACCTACTGCACGTATTGCAGAAGATTATCAACCCTTTTACAAATTACAAACCGGACAAATCATTCGTTTCCTTGAACGGAAACAATTTTTCCAGGCTTGAGCCAGTGGGTTCAGTTGGCCTAACACTTTTCCACATTCCTCTTGCCCGGAGAAGTCCTTTTGACTTCCGAAGGCACATTCTTCTGCCAGACTGAAGCCAGAACATTTGGACATTCTGAGCTCTTCAGTCCACTTTGACCGCTTAATTGGTCGTGGTTTCCTATATTTCTAATCAATTTTACTGCATACCCAGGAGGATCTGTGATTCATTCTTCGGAACCATATCATATCCTACAAGACTTCAACCATAATTCGGCCTATTTCAATGTATATCCCTCGGTGTCTTCACGGGGTTCTGCAGATGATTAACCAACCATATTCAGAAGAATGTTTAGTTCTGACCTACAAATCAGGCACAGCTATTCGTACAACAGAGGACAGGAACCAGGAACGCAGTAGGCACTGGCCTAAAGCAGCAGCCGGCAGAAAATTAGAACGCAAATTGACGGCGAATAACAGAGCAAACAAACGCGCAACAAGAAACATTGCCAGTTACAACATGCCGTTCAATGCATTGGCGGCAGTGTTGCAGGACGTGGTGGGTTTTTGCATGGCAGGCGTTCTCTCTATAAAAGCCACAAGTGTCCGTCTAACAACAATACAACGTGACGAATGTGACCCTTTACCGAAAATTGTCAAAGTCCATAACTTCACACTGGCAGATCAACTAGCGCCACCATACTAAATACGTTCGTTACACCGGTATATATCTGCATATACGTACGTCTTCGCTTTCTACGATTTCCCGCATATACTGCCGTCCTTTTACTTTCTACGATATCACCGTTGACCATTTCGTTAATTATGCACGAAGCCATTGTATTGTCCTATCTCAACTGAGCTTGCTTTTCTATTATCCTGCAATGGATCATTCAGGATTCCCAATCTATTATTCGCCGAGGTATGACTGCAATATATGGCAGACCGGTTATGTCCAAACAAACGGGTACTGATCTCACGATAGCCCAATTAATGTCTTATATTTTCACCGCTGTACAGTTCCAAACATGGACATATGAGCAATTTTCTACTGCCACTGTTACAGTTGCCATATACGTCTGTGCAGTTGCACATACCTGATCATGCCTCCATGGGCGCACCTCCATTGTCAAGAATAAAAGGTTTATTTATTTATTTATAGCATAAGCAGCGGTTGAAACTAGCATAATCTACCCATGTTTGCGCTACTTACGCACTTTACCAGCCCCAGAAACGGTATTCCTTTTTTCTGCTATTCATTCAGTTTAAAATTTGGCGCCAGAAAGCAAAAACAGCGCAAGAAAAATTCCGCTATATTTGCTGTTAATTATTATTGTTTTAGTGTAGGACGCCGCCTTGGTATGCCACTTAACAATTCCATTTGATTTATATCTACATCTCTCGAAAATATTTTTTAACCGTTTCTTATAATTCCGCCACGCATAGTTCTTCCATGTACGCACCAAAACTTGTAGCGGCCGCGCGGGCCAAGATAGTTTGATGAAATTAAATTGGCTGTTGTGAATTGGGACCTGTTCCAAAGAAACCGGCACACCTTCGGTTTTGCGCAGCTTTCACAATAAAAGAACAAGGAGCACAATATAAATAAATAAATAAAATGTATGTTTTCCTTAAAATGTGACAAACTTGTGACGGCGCCATCATGTATGCATACAAGCATAGCTATTATGGAATAAGAAAATATTTCGTTTTAATGAAATTTATAACCGAAAAGATGTAGTTCATACGAGTGAGTAATTTGTCAGGTAATATCCAGACCAAGGAACATGATGGCGCTGGGGCGCGTAAATAGTTGGCATAACTGCTGTGTCAATATACAACTTGGGTGGTATTTCGCCATGTAGTAATCCATGAGCACTGGAGCCCAAACAAGGTTTTGGTTCAACCAATGAACCATACGAAAGTTGAATGTTCTGTGTTCCAGCAAAACATTCTTCATAGTAAAAACAGTTGCACAGTTTGTTCGTAGGAGTATGAGGGCTGCGTCAGTGTGAAATGTTCATTTGTGGCTTTATTCAGTGGCGAGGCACATCCGCCAAGTTGCATTGTTGTTAAGAGGACAGTTGTGGCATTTTATAGGGAGAACGCTTGCCACGCAAGGACCCACCACGTCCTGGAATACTGCCGTAGCTTCCGTTGAACAGTAGTGATAGCCGGCTATGCATCGTACAGACTGATATTGCCCTCTATTATTCGCAGTCGGTTGACAGCCAAAATTCATCTTTGGTTGACCGACGGGCTCGGTAATGTACCGGCAGTACTAGTTGAAACCGTTCAATGCTGCAACAGAGTCGCAGAGTCGAATGATATATGATGCAGGTGAGTAAACACAGTTAATAAAGGCTTGCTTTTTCTGTTACATATTTGCGCACTTCGCCAACCTTGTCCAGCTACCCAAGCTGGACTTGTCCTGGGGATGGTAAGTGCAGTTGTTCCTTGTAGCTAAATATGTCCATAACAGGCGAAAATACCATTCCTTTTTCCAATGCGGGATCGTTACGGGTTTCTTATCCCGAAAAATGGAATCGGAATTCCTTCAAATGTAAGTGCAATTGCCTCCATGGTCAAGTGAGAATTCCAAGTAGGACCATCGGAATAGCCACTTATAAGAGTTCAACACGGTCAGTAAAATGACATCGGAAGCGTTCCAGGTGAATGGAGAATGTTCTTGCGGAAATGTACGGACCCAAACCCAGTTGGTTGAACGACGGTAAGAATGAGCAAAGCCTACCGAGGCATTGAAGGTAATCACGCCAGCATTTCTTGTTTTCCGTTGCGAAACAGTGCATACATGTACATTTATTATTCCAGGTAAGTAAATTGTGATACTGCGAGTACGAGGCGAGCTAAAGCCATATATCAGACCCCGTGAAATTGGCGTCTCCAGTATAATGAAAAGAGCTTCATTTGGAACCATGAGTGGGTTATACATCTGCCGGAGAAAGGCTCAAGTGTTCAAGCTAGCTGGCTATTGAGAATGTGTCGGCCAGTCCCAGTGGAAAACCTTTTATTGTTACAGATGTAACTAGAAATCTCCGGATAAAACGGGCACCGTACAAGAGGCAGCCAAAGAGAATGACAGCAATGAATCAAGAAGCACTCTCGGAAGACTAGTGGCGCCCATTGTTGCCTATGATACATTATTAGCTACATGATTTGCAGGCGTGTTCTTCACATCACGTCGCTAAGTTGGCTCAGACAGCAACTAATACGTAGGAAGAAGGTGTTGCACGCGCATGGCAAGCGCCCTATATAACAAAGCGTGTTTACAAAATTGAGCGAATAATGCGATTATTGGAGAGAAACAGATAAACCGATGATGACGACAACGGTCCGAACGCGAGAGGCATCTTAGGTGAAGCTAAGGCCAACTAAGTTTAGACCGAATGCACGAGCAATAGTAGGTGTAGCAACGTACCAAGAGAAAAAGAGACTTCTAAGCATCAGCGAGGAGCGGATGAATGCGGAGGATAGTGCGAAGAGTAATTCGTAAGAGTATTAACGCTAAACCGCTCATAATTCCAAAGTCGGAAAGCCTTCGGAATCTAGAGAAATGGTCACAGGGGGCCACTACTGCCGCTCATTGGGCGTCGTTCTCCTACGTAAGGTCACAATAATAGGCATAGGCGAAAATAAAGTAAATAGCTGAGGCATATGAAGGGAGGTGATGGGAGCATACCAATGGAAGTAATAAATAAATAATTAGTTTTTGCTCGTCATAGCGAGGCACAGCATCAAGCGCGTGATCATAGTAATACAAATATGTACGAACGGCAAGTGCACACATTAGTATATTTTTACAATTATAGGTATATATGTGTATGTTGACATGTAAAGTTATGTTTATGTCTGTATTTGGAAGTAGCAATTTTGTGTGATTAGGTATATGTGACTCAGTGTGCTTGTGTCCGTCGGGCGCGCCATCAAACGGGGAAAGCATTAGAATGCTTTGGATCGGATAACGATCGTGATGTGTGAATGATCCGTCGGAAGAGGAAAGAGACAGTGACTTTAGTTAGTGGCTAGTCACCTCCGCAACGTCACAGTGTTGTTAAACGGAAATCTGGTTTTTTATAGGGAGAACGCTTGACAGGCGAAATCCCAAAATATTCTGGAACACTGCCGCCGAACCATTTGCTTGTACGGAATTTACCCGAACCACCCAGCTGGCACCAAGGGGAGGTTATTCGGCTAGTCAGCCATAATCAAGCAACGCTTAGCAATTGTCCGAGTGCTGCCAGTAATCCGGAGCATGGTCGGAGCAGAGGAGACCATACCCACGAGGATAACTTGGTATGGCGCAATCAGTGTAAGCCCTGGGAATAAAAATGGACACAAATAACAGAGGTCATGGATAAGAGGAAAATAATAGGAAACTAAAAGCAACGAGGGTCTAGACGTTAGTGGAAGGGAGCGAAATCGCTGTCAGACCCTGGTCGGAAATGGCACGGACATCTGGGTAGTAGGAAGGTGGAAGGCCGTTCAGATAAGAATAGTGTAGTCGGCTCACTAAGATTGGGTCCAACAATTGTAGGGAGAACAACTGTGGGGCGGGTCAGCGAAAATAGACTAGTTAAATATCAAAGAGGTTAGGTTACACAGGGTTGATGAGGTCCGGCAAGCCTCTGGAAGTGATAGAGACTGATCAGGCGACAATTGATTAGTCGGTGCATCAAACTTTAGTAGTAAAAATGGAAAGAAGATAGAGTGTATAAGACTTAAAGTGTATGAAAGAGAGGGAAGAGCCTCGTTTGACTTTGCATGAGCAAGTTCTGAAATCCTTGAGGTATTACAAACAACATTGAGTCTGCAGGGTCTAGCCCGTCAACATCCCGGCAGACGAGAGGATGTCACAGAGATGCAGACTAGTCAGATGAGGCTAGGTTAAGGAAGAGTGCCGAGATTTGGCTGCCCGATTGAAGAATTTAAAACAAAGATCGCAGCAAAGAGACGACAGTTGGGATGAAAATGGTTTGGTGCTAAAGCGTACCAAAGCCAACGATTCTCTCGTGCGAAAGATTATGGATCGTTCCGTTCTGAACAATCGCCGGTAATCTCCCAGTAGCCTGAGAAAATTCGGTGATCAGGAGACCGACAGACGAGACTGCATAAGTCGACACCTTGAGAGTAACTAGTACAGTTAATGTAGGAAAACAAATAGTCAGCAGAGATGGACAAGTTTGGGATGGACGAGGCTATATATGGGGTAGGTCATTGCTGGTCAGGCAGGCTTGCAATGTGAGCAAAGTTGCGTATTGGTTGTGCAGAGCCTTAGGCATTTACGTGTCGTTAGTCTGGAAGCAGTCAAAAGGAAACTAAGGTAGGGCACATAGAGCACGCTTTCCGCGCGATAAGGAAAGGATTACAGATCAGAAATGGACAAGCTAACGTGGCTCTCGAAGTACTGGGGACAGAGCGTTGGGTATTCCGAGAAATGGCTGGCAACGTCTTAACGGTCGGAGAGCAAGAGACCCATCGAAAGAGACTAGCTTAGCCGGTGCATTGTGATTGAGTCGTACAGTTACCATGGGAAGGTAAGTGGAGGCAGTAGCATTAATTTGGTCAGAGATAGACGTGGCTATATTAACATTGGACGAACAAGTCTAGTAGGTTGTCGAGGTGAGCGAGGCGCTGCTTTGAAGCGACCGAGCCTAGGCCGCTAACATCCGGGTATCCTGGTAGTAGCCCCTGGGATTTTGACTGATTAGATGAGGATAAATTAGGGCAGGGCACTGCGGGTTGGCCGTCCTAATAAAGTAGGAGTAAACGTATAGGGTAGAGATGGAAGTGCTTATATTAATAAAGGGTGAGCATTCTAGCAGTTTGTCAAGCTAATGGAGCCATATATTTAAGTCAACTGAGCCTAGACCCTTTAAATCCTGCTGTTTTAAAAGAAATTAAAGAAGCAGACCTGTCACATGAGACTACGTTATTGCAAGGCACTGTTATTTGGCAGTCCGATTAAAGAAGAAATGAAAGCAGGGAGCGCCATAAGGAGCGGAGGGGTACGGATAGGAAGGGGTTTATTTATAAGGTGCGGAAAAGTCAGTGAGACTCACGGGGTAATGGGGACCGAGCGTTCTGTCTTCCGAACAAATGCGGGTAACTTCACGGATGTCTGAGAGAACTTGGAGAGCAGGGGACCGCTCAGACGAGACTGGATTAGTCGGCATGTTGGGAATAAGTCGTACAGTTAAGGTGGGTAGAAAATAAAGCGTCAACAGAGGTGGGAAGTTTTGGAATGGAAAAGGGTATATTAATATAAGTTACGCAAGCCAGGCAGGCTCGCACTGTGAAAGAAATTGTGTGTTGGTTACGCAGAGCCTGCAACTGCTTCTCCATAGTCAGGAATTAATCAAAGAGGAGAATAGGGCATGGCACTGCAAGCACGCTCTCCGGTTGAAGAAGAAATAAAGACAGAGAGCGCGTTAAGTTATAAGATAAAATAATGCGACAGTTAACCTGGCTCTTTAGGTAATGGAGGCGGAGCGTTCAGTCTTCCGTACAATGGCTGGCAACGTCACAAGAGTCGAAGAGAGCGACCGATCAGAAGAGACTAGGTTAGTCAGCGCATTTAGCTTGAGTCGTACAGTTAATTAGGGAAGATAAATAGAGTCAGTAGGCTTGAATAGGTCAGAGCTAGAAGTGGCTATATTAAGATGGGGTGAAGTAGTCCAGCAGGCGGTCGAGGTGAAGGAGACATTGTGTTGAATCTACAGAGCTTAGACCGTTAAAATCCTGGTGGTATGGAAGTCACAGAAGCAGACTGGTCAGGTAAGCCTAAACTAGGGCAGGGCACTGAGCTTCGGCTGTCCGATTAAAGAGGGACCAAAAACAGAAACCGTAGCAAGGAAACTACAGGCTCCAATTGGAAAAGGTTTATTGCTATTGTGTGGAGAAGGCACTGAGTCTTCCTTGTTAATGGTTATTGAGCTTTCAGTCTTCCAAACAATGGCCGGTAATGTCACAGTAGTCTGAGAGAATTCGGTGAGCAGCAACGGATCAGACAATACTGGATTAGTAGCCGCAGCACGATTGCGGCACACAGCTAATTTTGGAGGACAAATGGAGTCGGCCAAGGGAGGGAAAGAAACAAAAGGATTTCAAAATGAGCACCTAAGACCCCATCAGCTGTACACCAAACAATGCCAGTGCATTTTAATTGCCAACGGCGAACATATACTCGCAAGCGCATAGGATTAATGTAAGGTTTAATCTGAACCCATAAGAGCGTAGCTTCTAGCCAGTCGAGCTATAAACTTATTTAGTTACCTATTTACCTGCTTTTTATATCATGTTGGTGTTTGAAAGAAACGGGCACAACGTTCCCCAGGCAAAGTGCCTAATTCCTTAATGCACAAGAAAGTTATAAATTTTAAAAAGTTTGGAGTAGTTTACACAGTCCTACGGGAGGATCTGCAGCTTACTACGCGCTAACCAAGCCTCATCTGACTAGACTAGTTTCTGACTGCCTACAGCTTACCGTGCTGTAAACGGTGTGAGCTTGGCACGACCAAAGCATTACTTTCCTCAAGCCCAGCGCCTCCTTGGGTTGCTTAAAGCAAATTAATCTACTCACTTCCACATCTAACGCGTTCATTTCTGCCGACCCTGTCTATTGGTCTTCTCACCTTAACTGTACGACTAAAGGTTATTGCGCCGACGAACACAGGCTTGTGTGTTTGGTCTCCTGCTTTCTGATCTGTATCGGTCTACTGTGGCGTTACTGACCAATGTGGTGAAAACCAACCACAGTCCACATTGCCTTGAGAGCATCGTTGGCTTGCCTACTCCTAATCAGTAAAGCTTGCACTCTGACCTTGACCTTTCCTTACTGCGCTCTGTTTCATTCCTCCTACTACGGGACTGCTATCTCACAGTACTCTGCTCTGCCAAGTCTCATTAGGCAAGTCTACTTCAAACTGCCTACATTCAAACCCACGGAGATGCATGCATTCTAAGCTCCGCTGACGCAACGCTATGTTGCCTTACCTCTAGATCCAGATAGCATTGCTCGCCCGTTATCAATTCAGTTCCTTCCATAACCAACATGTCGATTTCTGCTGACCCACTTTCGTCGTCTTCTACATTACCTGTACGACGCAGCCTAAATACGCCGATTAACCAGCTCCTGCCTGAAAGCGCAGTTGGTCTCCCACCTCGCTCAAAACATTGCTACGACATCTGTCAACCTTGGATGGCAGATCGCTTTGTGTGTTTCGTTGGGTCCTTCACCAGTTATCGTGGCCCGGTACTTATATTATCGCGCCCTCTGTATTCATCGCTTCCTCAATCGGACGGCCACCTCTCAGTACCCTGACAGGACACAGGTACCTACTCTCTGATTTCTCCCATGCTAGGGTGAGGCAAACTGTTTAAGCTCTACGGACTCGACGCTATGTTTACCCCTAATAGAGCCTGCTAGGCTTGTTCACATATTTTCCGTATAGCCTGTTTATCCACTTTAATAATAAAACTTAATCTACTCAAGACTGATTGGCCACTTGCTCCCCGAATTTCCTCAGGCGTCTGAGATGTTACATTTCTTGCTCGGCTGACCGAATAGATCTGTTGACATTACCTTGAGAGCCTAGTGGTCTGTTCCACTCTTTAGCAATAAACCTTTCGCATCCCGATCCTAAACCTCTTCTATCGCGCTGACTGTTTTGTTCCTTCTTCAACTAAAGGGACAGCTGTCACTGCCCTGCAGTAACCTTGTCGCACCTGACCAGCCTATTTTCCTCTGACGGCTCCCAAGCTACCAAAAAGTAACTTTATACGCACTGCAGAGTCAACACTAGGTTTCCCTTACTGTTAGAGCCTGCTAGACTGGCTCACCCTTTACTGTTATGGCCTATTTTCAAACCCTATTGCTTGTCGTAATGCAAGGCACCTACTAATAAAGCCTCGCCTCATCGGCATTCTGCAACCAGAATCCACTCAGGCTATTGAGATTTTATCTCTCTTGGTTCTTCCGGCTCAGCGACCTGTTTACATTAGCTGGAAGGCCCCGTGGGTTTTTCTACTTTTCTGAATAAACAGTTTTATCCTGACCCTAACCTTTGCTTCTCACGCTCTCAGTTTCTATTCCTTCTTCAATAGGATGGCCAGCTCTCACTGCCTTGTCGTGATCTTGTCTCACCTGATTAGCCTATTTCGCTCTCACCGCTCCTACGCTATCGAGACTTAAGCGGCATACGCTTTGCAGACCCAATACTATGTTTCCCTAACCCGAGAGGCTTCTAGACTTGTTCATCCTTTACTGCTGTTTTCGCTCCAGCTTATGTGCTATTCCAATGCGCCGACCAATGCAGTCTTGCAACATTGGCCTCTTGTTATCCGATTTCACTTAGAGTACCTCAGCGCTGCAAACGTTGGTCCGGCTGACCCAACATACTACTTACGTCACCTGGATAGCGTAGTGGGCTCCTCCACCATTTATCAATAAACCCGTCTCACCCAGGCCCTAACGTTTCCTTATAGCGAATCCTGTTTTCATTACTTTTTCAACTGGATGTCCAGCTTGCACTGCCGTGTCGTGATCTAGTCGCACCTGGTCAGTCTAATATCCTCTGACTGCTCCTATGCTTCCGAGAATTAAGCGCTATTCGCTCTGCAGGCACAACATAAGGTTTCCTTTACATCTAACGCCGGCTAGGTTTGTCCATACTTTATTGCTAAGCACCTTTCTGTCCTTCATTGTACGTCCTAATCCTAACGCGCCGAATAAACCTGGCTCACCAAACCAGCCACCTGCTCTTCGAATTCATGCAAACTGCGGAGCTGTCACAAATCTTGGTTCAGGCTGACCCAACGATCTGCTTAAAGTAACTGGAAAGCCTCGTGGGTTACTTCACTCTTTAGCAACAAACCCCTTTTATCTAGACCCTAAACCTTCCTTATTACGCTCTAGGTTTCAATCCTTCATGAACTAGAGCGTCAGCTGTAACTGCCCTTTGGCGATCTAGTCTCACTGACCATAATATTGCTTTTCGGCTACCACCATGCTACCGAGACTTACGCGTCATCGGCCCTACAGAAATTATGCACCGGTTCCCCCACCCTGAAAGGCTGCTAGGGTTGTTAACGCACAGTCGTTATCGCCGTTATTCCTAACTTTATCTTACGCCGTAATCAACCGCGCCGACTAATCGATTCTCACAAGTTGGCCTCCTGCTCACTGATCTTACTCAAACGTCCAAGACGTTATCAATCTTGGTTAGGATGAACCAACGATCTATAAATAAATAAAGAAAAAATATTTTATTCTCGACTATGCGATGCATGCCCATGGATGCGTGCTCAGATATGTACAACTGTACAGCCATTTTATGGCAACTGTAACAAGGACAGTATAAAACTGTTATTATGTCCATAATTGGAACGGTACAATGGTGAAAATGCGAAATAATAATTTGGCTGCCGTAAAACAGGGACCTCGGCTAATAATAGGTTGAGAATCCTGACTGATCCATTGGAAGATAATTGAAGGGCACACTCAAGGGAGATATGACAATACACAGAGTTCTTGCACGAGTAACGCAATGGTCAACGGTGATATCGTAGAAAGCAAAATGCCGAAGATATGCAGATGTAGAAGTTCCAGCGTAACGAATCTTTCTAGAATGGTGACGCTAATTGACCTGCCGGTGTGAAGTTATGGGTTGTGACTATATTCGGTGGCGAGTCACATTCGCCACGTTGCAGTGTTGTTAAACGGACATTTGTGGCTTTTTATAGGGTGAACGCTTGCCAGGCAAAAACCCACCACGTCCTGAAACACTGCCGCCAATCCATTGAATGGCAAGTTGTAACTGGCTAGGTTTCTGACTGAACTTTTGTTTGCTCGGTTATTCGCAGTCTGGTTGCGCCCTATTTTCCTGCCGGCTGATGCGTTAGCCGGGTGCCTATTGCGCTCCTGAGTCCTGTCTTGTTGAATAGGACGTGTTGATCCTCCGCAAAACCACGTGAAGTCTCCGAGGGATGTACATTGAAATATATTGAATTGTTGTTGAAGTCACGAAGGATGGAGTATGGTTCCCAAGAAAGAATCGCAGATCCCCGGGGTATGTAGTAAAATTGATTAGAAATGTATAGGAAACCACGGCCAATTGAGCGCTCAACGCGGATTAAAGAGCTCATAATTACCAATAGTTCTGGCTTTGTATGGCAGGAGAATGTGCCTTTGAAGTCAACAGTATTTCCCAAGCTATGAGTAAGGTGGAAGAGCTAGCGTTAGGCAAATGGAACCCAAAGGTTCAAGCCTCGGAAAATTTGTCTCCGTGCATGGTACCGAATGATTTGTCCGGTTAGTAAGTTGTAAAAGGGTTGTTAATCATCCGCTCCTGTCCAGATAAAAGAACTGTGTAGCTTGTGTTGTTGTCGCAACGATGGACCATTCTTTGGGTGGTTGTCTCCATACCTGTGACAAACTCGGGAAAAAGAAAACGAACGGAAGCAGCCACATTGACAGAAGAAACGGAAGCGTCTGTAATGCAGTCAAGCAATTGCGGCGATGACTGAACTATTGTACACCTATACATGCAATTGTTATTTAACTATCGCATTTACATGTGTATCATAAATGGTGAAATACGACAAGAAGCAAGCAGAACGCGGATCGGTCGAGAAAGAAAGATTGTTCCAAAATAGGAATGAAAGTGAAGGAAAGAGAGTTTGAGGGTCCTAATGTGCGTATGCTCAATAGGTTGGAACCGGCGTAAGGAGGACGTAGTGTGCAGATTATGGGAAAGAATAGCACTCAGAAAGAGCGACAGGGACGCGTTGCTTCCGTCTTAAATTGGTAGGAAGGTAAGAAGCCACGAGTGATTTTCCACAATTCATCAATAAACCCTTCTCAAACCGAACACGACCTTTTCAAATCAAGCATTACGTTTTCTTCATTTCTTCCCTCACAAGACAAGTACTTACCGCCCGCCGGTGAGCTAGTCACATTTGACCAGTCTAATTCCTTTCTACTGCTTCCATGCTACTGAGACTTAAGCCTTATGCGTTCTGCGGTCTCAATATTGTAAATAAATAAATAAATAAACTTAGATTCTCGGAGTTGCACGAGGCACTCTTGCTAGGCTTGTACAACCATAGCTCTTTTATCCATTACCGCATGGTTTCTTCCAGTGGGCAGGCTAATCCAGATTTGCCAGACCGGCCCGATGTTTGAATTCTCTTGAACTTCTGAGACATTACCTCATTCGATTTTGCTGACACAACTATCTATAAATAAATAAATTGATAAATATTTATTCTCGGATATGCGAGGCATGCCCGCGAAGGCCTGATCAAATAAGAGCAAGTATAAAGACATGTCATGGCAATTGTAACAGTGAAAATCGGACGTTGTTAATACGTTCCTATTTGAAACTGTACAAATAGGACAGAAATAATAATGCAGGAAGCCCAGTGCCATAAGTTTGGGCACGTTTGTGTGGGTATATTGGTTCTGCCATAAAGTGCAGTAACAACTCAGGCATGAAGAGATCAAGCAGTAGGACTGATAAATTAGAGAAGAGCTAGGGAAGAACACGCTCAATCGCGGTTACACGATACGCTGGGTTCATATGCGTGAAGCGCACAGAATAATGGTGAATGCACAGAAAATGACATGGCGACGAAATATGCAGATAAGGAAGTATCGGGGTGTATTCATCATGGTAGTATATAGTCATGGTCAGATTGTCTGTGTAAGCTTTAGCGCAGTGACGTTATTCAGTTGCGTGTCACCTCCGCCACATCGTAGTGTCGTTATACGGATACTTGTGGCTTTTATAGGGAGAACGCCTGACAGGCGAAAACCCACCAAGTCCTGGAACACTGCGATCAACGCAATCGAACGACAAACTGCAATTGGCAATGCTTCTTATTGACCAATCATTGGTTCCATTAGTCGTAGTCAGGATAAACCCATAATTTTTGCTGGCTGATGCATGATGGGGCAGGACTGTATCGTCCATGAGTCCCGTCACTTCCTGACGAAATAGGACGGACCGCACGGTAGGTAATCTATAAACCGAACCTGCTGGCATGTTTTGTGTTTGTCGTCTGTAGAACCGCGTAATATCTCTAATGGGTATCCAGTAATATGTTGTTGAATTAAATATTAGAGGAGATTGGCCAAACGCAACCGCTCAAGCCCAAGCAAGCTGCGAGTTGTTCTGACTAATGAACCGGAAATAGTCCAGCGCGTGTTCTCTTGATTGGGGACATTGGCATCCACGAACATATGGACGGTAAAAGTAGTGCGGGCAGCTCCAGATGTGGTAGGTGAAAGAATTTCAGCAGTGTAAAGGGCCGAACACATTTGTTCTTGCCACATTGAGAATAATGAACAATGAACAATGAATGTATACGGGTTAAGAAGCGTTGCTTTACAAGTCCTGTTGGATAGTTGCAGGGGATATCAACATAACAATAATGATGATAAGGATAGTAAAATAGTTAATAATTTAAATATGAAAATAAGGACTTATCGTTTGCTTCGCTGCAGTCCTGCAATCCTCTTAGATTCACAGCATCCACAGTTAACAACAAATAATTCCATGGTGAACTCCAGGTGTAGGATGGAGACGTAGTGTTAAGTAACAAAGTGTAAGTGGATGAGTGCATCGTCCAACCGTCTTTAAATACTGTTAGTGTCGGTGCAGAGACGACCGATTCTGGGAGAGCATTCCACGGGTGACAGACACGAATGGAAAAGAAATTTCTGCGGCACTCCAGACGACTGTATTGTTCTGCGAGTTTTAATGAGTGGCCCCTCAGGTTTGTATTGCTGCTGAGTTGCAGTAAAGGGCGGCACACATGATGTGGGTCTCGCAGAATCAAGTATGCCATAATCAGGTCGCCTCGTAGTCTGCGATAGCTTCCACTGAACAATCCCAATCGTCGCAGCCTCTCCTGGTAGGAAAGATTGCGCATTCCAATTACGTTCTTAGATGCCCGGCGTTGTGGCTGCTCCAGTGCATTAAGGTCGTGTTTCAGCCATGGATGTCAGGCTTGAATTGCGTATTCGACATGGGGGCGAACATACGCACTGAGCATTTGTCGAAATATGGAGCTGTTTATTTGTCCAAACGCCCGCCTCAACGGCCCGACGTGTTGGTTCCCGGTCTTCGAGGCCTTTTCGGATTGCCTGGAGCAACCCAGGTTATCTTGAACCAGGACACCCAAGTCACGTTCGAGAGTTGATTGTTGCAGTACATCCGTTCCGAGTCGGTATGAGTAGCTGCTTTGATGTCGGATGGAAAGCAACTTGCATTTACTGACGTTGAAATGCAATACGTTTTGGGTCGACCATTGATACACCGTATCTAAATCACTCTGAAGCAAATGTTGGTCGGTGTTCGCCTGGATCCTGCGCCAGATCTTGACATCGTCGGCAAACATTAGGAAGTTTGAAGTGATTCCCTGTGCAAGGTCATTAACAAACACCAAAAACAAACGTGGACCTAGAACCGAGCCTTGCGGCACACCACACTCGACTTGTATGGGGTCCGATAAAGAGCTCCGAACTCTGACCACTAATTGCCGTTGAAATAGAAAGTTGGCGATCCAGCTTAAAAGAGGGTCTCCGATTCCGTAATGCTGCAGCTTGGATAGTAGTATCCGATGGTCTAGACGATAGAAAGCCTTGGAAAAATCCAGGTAGATCACATCAACACCTTCTGCAGCGTCGGCTGCCTCGGTCCAACTACTGCGTGCAATTAGTAAATTAGTTGTACATGACCGCTGTCGACGGAAACCGTGCTGTTCAGGAGTGATGAGGTTGCAGTTTTCCAGATAGCACACCAGTGCATCGGCAACTATGGATTCCATGACCTTGGAGAGTATAGGAAGAAGGGTTACTGGGCGGTAGTTGGAGGGATCAGTTCTGCTTCCACCTTTGTGAATCGGGCTTATTATTCCAAGCTTCCACATGGCGGGAACTTGGTTCTGGTCTAAGCAGTGCTGGAAAAACTGAGCTAAAGGTCCTGCCAGTTGGTTTGCTGCTGCTTCCAATGCCTCTGGACGAATGGTGTCGACACCCGGCGAGCTGTGTTTGCGTAGAGTAGTCAGCTTTTGCAATACAGCCTCTGCGGTAAAATTGATGTGGGTTAGTCCTGGTGAGCAGAATACAAAGCTTGGTAGATCGCTTGGTGGCAAGACTCTTTGAAACGTGGGGGCGTATTGCATCTGCAGCGCGTTTGCAGCTTCCATAGATGTTCTTGTTGGGCCATCAGCCGTCTTGAGCGGAGGAAATCCTTGCCTCACCTTTCGTAGTCTATTAACTTGCTTGTACAGCAGTTTGTAGTTAGCACTGAAGGTTTTTGCGGTGTGCTGCTGATAAGTGGCTATGTCTTCTCTTAGCAGTTGAGTGCAGTGGTTACGTTGAGCTACGTAGTTGTCCCAATTTTCTGATGCTGGAGCTTCTCTGTACACTCGCCATGCTGCGTTGCGTACTGTCATCCATTTTCGGGTATTGCTTCTAACGAAAAAACTGAATTGCACTTATTGCAAGCTTTTATCTCTGAAGCCTGTGCAATCAGCTGACTGAATTTGTTGACGAACTCGAGCCAGGCGACTTCCGGGGGTCCTTCTTCGAGGAAAGACCATGTTGTGGCGCTGACTAGCTGGGCGAGTCGGTCGTACCTTGTGATGGTTCGCACAGTATCATCGTTATCATTCAGATATTCTGCACAGCAGACGAAGTTGAAACTGATGACTGCGTGATCACTGCGACCCAACGGGCAGTCTAAAACCAACGCATCAATCATATGCTCCTCGTTGGTAAGCACAAGATCTAGCACAGATGGCCTGTTACCAGTTCTGAACCGAGTGGGCAAAGTGATGTGGTTGTAAAGAGGGACAGTAGTTACTAGATCTTGTAGATCGGTTTTGAATTGTTCTCCGATCGTGGCAGGGGCTTCTAAACAATGTACGTTGAAATCACCCATGATAAGAATGTGAGTGTACTTTTGTTGTAAACTGCACCTTAATGCAGCCGTTAGGTGGTAGTCGGTTTCGGGTGTTGAGTTAGGGGCGCGGTACACCAAGACAATAAGGCAAGCGTCCCTGCCTTTTAACTGCAATCGGCACCAAAGAGAGTCAGGGAACTGCGAGTCTGAATCCTCCACGGCTTCGCACTGTAAGTCGTTTCGGTAGTACAGGATTACCCCTCCTCCTTTTGTGAGCCTGTCGTTCCGGATCAGCGACATGTCCGGTAGCGACAGTTCAGCGTCCGTTATTCCCGCGTGCAACCATGTCTCGGTGATACCAATGACATCATACCAGCAGGAAGCTTGGCGATCTTTCAGTTCAGCCAGTTTGTTAGAAAGTCCCTGAGCATTTGTATACCAGCAGGCCAGTTTCTTGGTCTTTAGGATCCCGCAGAGAGGTGGAGCTGTCAAGAGTGGGAGAATGCCGACCGATGGGAGGTCGGCAGTTACTCGTTTTTTTGATGGGTCCATGATACCTCGTTTGCTACTTGATTCGGCCAAGGTGCGTCCCAGCCTTCGTTTAGACCTACGTCAGAGTCAATGAAAGCAGCAGTAAGTTACACTTCTGTACATTCGTCAGCATGCTTGCTGCTCCAGTTGCTTTAATATTTGAGCTGTGAAAAGTGTTTGCGACCTTTAACCGAATTTCGGAAGGAAGATGTTTCCGATTTCTCCGCCATCGACCCAAAACATCCTTTGCTTGTTGCTCTGACTGAACTACAAGTTTTAGGATTGTAGGGCCGCATCCTCTATAATTCGATGAGAGAGGTGTCCTAGTAAGCGATAGTGCCACAACATTATCCAATGAAAGTGTTTCGCGAATGAACCGCTACTGTTCTAAATCGTGCTTTCCGGTCTCTTGAACATCGTTAGAAGGATGTTCTGGCACGCCATGTATGAAGATTGTGTTTAGGCGGTCTTGCTTGCTGTGCCTCTCTTCGGTGTTTCGTTTTGGTCGTCGCGCGCTCCAAGGGACATTAGGATACATACGTATCCCACAGGATTCGTGTTTTAGCGCGCTTGCGGAGAGTAAAACGTTTTCTACGTCTGTGGAAGATTCTAGAGTTACTCGAATAAGTCTGAGTTCTCCATAGTGTGGCGAGTTCGGATGACGAGTAATTCGTAACAAGTTTATGGGCTCGGCTTTGATACTCATTTGCATGCACAATGAGTTCCATTGGTGTTGGTCGTCTGATAACTTATCCCGCAATGTGATGGCGGTAGATTCAGGGATATTTGAGCATACAACAGTCCGGGCACTGTTGTTGGATCCCTTTTTAATCGATCTACAAGGTATGGTACTCATTTGCCTTGACTTGTTGACAAGTGATTGTTTGCTCTTTTTCTCTCTATTTGCGTTAACGATGTTTACAATGGCAGAGGACGCAACGGCGCCCTCTCGGTGGACCTAT
Source organism: Dicrocoelium dendriticum (assembly GCA_944474145.2). Taxonomy (NCBI): domain Eukaryota; kingdom Metazoa; phylum Platyhelminthes; class Trematoda; order Plagiorchiida; family Dicrocoeliidae; genus Dicrocoelium; species Dicrocoelium dendriticum. The sequence goes on along the minus strand of OX104067.1, from coordinate 116,537,769 downwards.
GCAGCAATCTCTGCATAAGTAACTGGTGTTCTGGGAGGCTTAGTTTCGACAAGAGATATTTGAGCTACAGGTATCAAATGTTGGTGTTTGGCTGCTTCATCCTTGTTCATACTAGATGTCAGGTCTAGTGGAATTTGCTTAACCAGACGTTTTGAATGGTGCCTGATTTTTGTTGCTGTGAGTACTGTTTGATTCACGTAGGTGCAGTCTGTTTTTGTCCGGCGTTCTATCAAAGTTGGAGAAGACATCGGAGATGGAGACGTGGTTGATTGCGGTTCAGGGGAAGCGGATTGTTCAGCATTCCGTTGCTTAGCAGCCGCTACGCTTCTGTGGTCCATACTCGCTTCCATTGAAGTAAGCTTCTGGTTGATCCTCTGCTCTGCTTCTGCGATTGACCGGTCGCATTTCTCAGCTACGATAAGCAAGCACTTAACGAGAGGGATGGAAGAACACGCAGTACAGAACCAAAATGCATCTTGGGAGCTATTTTGATCCCGTAACTGTTGTTGGGACACATTTGCACATTCCTTATGCTACCATTCCAAACAGTGCGAATAAGCCAGACCGACTTTTACTACCCGATGACATTCTCCTAACCCAAAATGCCTTTCGGTGGGGTCTCTTCGGTTTCGCCTTTCTGCCATTCAATTTGGTGTCGTTACCTGACCCAGTGGGTTGGTTAGCGTTCTGTACTTTTACAGCTCTAAATGCGGCGCATATCGGTCAGGCGAGTTTGGTGTTTACAAGGTCAAATGAGCGGACTGCGTGGTCCCGCGGTCCGTGTGATGGATTATGCAGCCGCACTGGCTGACAAGGTCACAAGGAAGGGCGAGTAACTGTAACCTGAACGGAGCGCTGAACACTGAATCTTTCACAGCTGTGTTGAGGAACACTGGATCGGAGAAAGCTTAGGCTTTTTGGCCTGGCTCGAGAATTCTGTATCGAATGGTGTGAAGGAATTGTGTTGGGATTTTTCCAAAGTACGTTCACAGCACGTGCAGGAAAATCTGCCCTCCGGTTAGATGAAATGACCGACTTGACACTAAATGTCAGCAACTCCGAATCAGAGTTATGTGAAGAAGAGGCAAGCTGAACCCAGTTGTTTAGGCCTTAATATAATGGCATCCATCCAAGGTAACAGATAAGTGTTTTGTCCATCCAGAAAGTACCAAGGCAGCGTGATGATTATCTATCCATTTTCAGATAATATAATATTGCGCTTTGTTGAAGTGTTGAGATGAAGACAGTGGACATATCCTCGGATTCTGGTCACCGTTTCTGTGGAGATCTCGGAGAAAAAGACAACGAACAGGGACAGCCACACAAACAGGCAACAACGATGCATCTGGAACTCAGAGAAACAGATCATTCGCAAAAGTGCGTTCACTAATGAACCTAACATTATTTGTATCATTATAAGCTATAAATCTCATGTACATGTGTTCCATAAAAATTTAGATTACTTTTACCATTAACAGTGACTCCTCAGAGAGCTGCGCGATTTCGGGGAGCGGGAATTCGATCCGAAGGGTTTGGAGTAGTCGGTGGATTGCGACTATGTCGTTTAATTGAGTAGTGAAGGCGCGTGGTGTGGATCAAGGTTAGGAATGGAATAAGCAGCGATAATAAAGTATGAGCAGGTTCAGCAAATTCTCGGGGGAAGCATGCTTTGGGTATGCAGCACTTAGGTTATATAGATCTCAGTAGTATGCATGAAGTCATAAATACGGTCAAAAAGTATAGATTAAGGTAAAACACAGAGACGGCCACTCAGTTGAAAAGCACTCAGTGACCATGATAAGGAATGGACAGAGTAGGATTGAGAAAGACATTAATTGAAGGAGTAAAAGTCAACAATGCTCGCGAGGTACTAAGCAGTCAATTAGGACGGCCGAAATAGGAAAAGTAACGTCGCATACTTTTGAGTGAATTCGGAGTGCAGATGGCCAATCATGCGAGGCTCCATTGGTCAGCAGGTTGGGATTGGGACTTACAATGAAGGAAAGAAAAGGGCTAGAAAGATATAAAGTGAAAAAATCTAGCAGGCCCTAGAGGTAGGGAAAACGAATAGTTGAGTCTGCAAAGACGGTATCGCTGAAGTCTCAGTAACAACTGATTAGTTAGAGAAAATGACAGGCCAAGTGCGGCTAAATCACGGTAAGGTAGTGAAGCTGGCCGTCCAAATAAAAACGTGGAATGCAAACAGAAAGCAAGATAAGAACAGGTTAGGGTCGGTATGAGAAAGGTTTACTGCTAAGGAGTGGTGGATCCCACGGGGCTTTTCAGGTGATGTAAAGAAGGTGTTGAGTCAGCCGAGCCAAGGTTTGTAACTTGGAATAACTTTGGTCAAACTGGAAAGCAAGTGGCTGATCTAGCGAGACTACATTATTCGGCGCATAGGAATAGCACTCAAAAATAAAGGCAAGAAAAGATCTGCAACAATAGAGGATAAGCGAGTCAAGCAGAATCTCCGGATAGCGAAACAAGAACGTTGAGTCTGCATAGCGTATACCACTTAAGTCAGAGTAGCATTGGAGTATCCAGAGAGAAGGTGGCTAGTCAGTGGGACTAGATCACCTCAGATCAGTAAGCACAGGCACTTCAATCTAAGAAGAAAGGAAAACAGCGCGCGATAATAAAAGTTATGGTCAGGATGGGATAGTATTATGGACGAGATGGGAAAAGCCCACGAAGCTCTCCGGGTAATATAATCAGGTAGTTGAGTCAGCCGAACCAAGAGAGGTGACGGCTCAGAAGTCTGAAGGAATCCGGAGAGCAGGAGGCCACCTGTTTGCGTTATTTGTAGAGCCTCGTGGGCTTCTCACGCTTAACACCGGTTCTTTGCATTTGCCTCCCCATTTGGTACGTTGCTATATAAACTGACTGCACTTGTTATGCATTCTAATCTAGTTGGCCCCAGCTTCAAAAAAACTGATACTCGGTTCCTGCTGGCATTCACTAAGGAAACTTGAGGTCCTCGTACATCATTTCACCAATTTATCTATACACGTTTCCAATGCCCGGACTTTTCGTTGAACCTTGTAATCACGCATATCTTGCTTTGGACCACGCCCTTTACAAACCGCTCTGTGCGCTGTATTTGTGGTCTGGGTTACACACGAGATGTGATGTAAGCAGGCACCTGTGACTCATATATACTGAACAAAATTAAATAGTATAAGGAACTAGGTAGCACTGCAGGCAAGCACCCCTTTAATAGAGTCTATCGATACATTCTATATTGCGTGACTGCTTGGTTTCCTCTTGTGCCTTACTTGCTTTTCCGAGAGTTCCGCAGATACGGCGGCCGTCGCATGACGGTCCATCATCTGCGAAAGACTCCTCCATCTTCTATCGTCAGCCGATTTGAAACAATTGATTACTATGCCGGAATCCCAACAGCAAACTATCCTTCTGCTGGTACTAATTACCTTCAGGATGGATCCTTTGTTTGGCAATTTGGAGAGATATAGCAAGCAGGAGGTCTGAACTAATGGGTTTACCTAGCCATGCAATAACGACGCCACAGCTTACTCACTGGAAACTTCTTTACATGCAACGCTTGCTTCAGGTTAGAAACAGATACTTCTACCGCAATTATTTTACTTTACATGGACCGCTTTGCCGCCTTTCACGGGTGTTCTAACAAATGAGTTAAGCGTCTTATGTATTTGCTAAAGCGTTTAATACTTCTCTTACCTGGATCTTTTCCGATAACATATCATGTAGCCAATACTGGACATGAAGAAAATTCCTATTGACAATAACTTACCTGTGGAGGAACGCCGTTCCCTTCGTAGACAACATGGGCTTCCACTTGGAGTGAAATCAAAGTTACGGCTCTAGGACGCTGGTGCTTCACTTACGGTCTCAAAAGCTTTAATGCGGGCTTCCTGTGGATAACGCATTTGCAAAAGGAATCGTACTTGTGCCTAAGTTTCCCACAGATACTTACTTCTACGGAACTGGAACAATCCTTCAGCGAATGAATGGTCCAATTAGCAACCAGGGTAGTTACCCAAGCAAAGCACACATCGCTTGCGTGACCAGGACTGAACCCACCGCGACCACAGAAAACACCATCCACTTCAGCATAGAAGGCGGAAGACAGCTGACTTCGAGTAACAGAACACGAAGGTTGCTTCAGGCCACAAAATTTAATTGGAACCAATCCCAGTAGCACGTAACTTGACCAACGACATTTTTACATCTGCATAAACGTTCGGTTTCAATTGTGAGGTCGTACAGTTATTACAACCTTATAACACATTTTACAATTTCCAATCGCAAGACCAAAGTTGATCACATTTGATCGTTACAGATTTTCTTGCACCTAATTTATCATGCGTTGCAGGATTGTCTCGCCCAACACCGAGCATAAAATTTATTTATTTTAATGGCTTAACATCACTTTCTACCTGAAAGGTCCACTGGGGATACCTGGACACGGAGTCTTAAGGCCACGAGCAGTAAAACAAAAGGGGAAGCCAAATTTCATTAATTTGAAAGCCTCACAGCCTGCGCAATCCTTTACTTGACTTTACTGAACGTTTCTTCCCTTGACCGATTTCAGCGATGAATGGCGGTCCTGGAGAAGGCAATTCGATTAGCCAGCGTAGGGGATGGGAGCCCACATGACTGAGACTAGCCTTTTACATTCGGTCCGTGAGATTCATGGCCAGATATCCATTGCCATGCTAACGGGTTGACGGCAGTGTTCCAGGACGTGGTGGGTATTCGCTTTCCGAGCGTTCTCCTTATAACAAGCCACAGATGTCCGTTTATCCACGCTGCGAATTGATGGAGCGGTCTCGCTACCAAATAAAAGCAATGCCCAAAAGTTCACACCGGCAAGTTTACCAGTGCGAAGTTTTACATCAATACAGTACAGTTTGGCTATATACACTAAAAAGACACTTCCCTGTTTCTGCCGACTGTCTCCACTCTATATCTTACGATGGTACACATGCTTGAACGCAGCATTTCACCACAGCCCTAAAGCTTCCGTTCCTGACCAGCGCATTCGCCATGTTAGTATCTTCTGTATATTCTGCGAACAGAGTATTTCATGCAAAGCTACCTGCCTGCTGCGGCATAATATCTTGTTCAGTCTCAGTCATGCCAAATGTGGTGTGCCGCGAAGTATTCGATAACCAATTATTTATTTTTTTATTTGTTGCGAGGCTAATGGAAATAAACTGCTGTGGTGCCAAGTTACACAGGCTGTTTAGTATTCCCAGCTTGCTATAGGTTTACCGCGTTACCTAAACCTTTTTGCTTGTCCAAACTTCGTCAGGCCGCTGTTCCCACAACTGATCTTCTGGGGTGTTTACTTTGAGCAGCAGCGCTATTGTAGGACGGCTGATGAATCTATGTATGGTTGAGCGAAATGGTGCAACGGACTCTAAGGACCTTATTGTTAATGGTAGTTGGATCCGTGCAGCTACATACTAGTACGGGAAATTTTTCCGAATATATTGCATTGGCTGTTGCGCAGATGAAGGAGTATGATCAAGTGCACAAAGGCTATCGATGATGAATGGTCTTTTTAATCAATCCAAAGTTAACAGATTTGAATTTTGTGGATTTGCAACAGCAAGGCGGAATTTATCTTTGAGGCGTATCCAGGTGGGATCCAGCTGGATAGGCAGGCACCTTTCACGGTAATTTAGGGTGGCTTGGGGCTAATAGCCGTGTCGTGAAAGAACGCTCGACATTTCTGCTGCTATTCTGTCGCTCCATTTGCGTTGCAAAGCACCACGGTGCAGTATTCTGAAAGAGGACTTACACAGATCTTGTAAAATGTGATCCTAGATTCAGCCAAGGACATCCTTCTTAATATGCGTCTGGTTAATGACCGAGCGATTGCAGTGCTTTAACTCACATATTCCCCATTGCTAGGTGACGCTGAGGCGCTTACCCCGAGGTCATTTACTGCTGTGCAGTTGCTTTGCGGCTTGCAGTTCAGGGTCAGCACGTATGAGGTACGTAGCAGTTGTAGCACATGGCATTGCTCGTTTCGTGCGAAAATCAAACCTTCCAGGTTTTGCACCTAGCTAGCCAGTGTCGTGAGGTCACATTGGATATGAGAGAGGCTATTCGTTACGTCTGACATGTTGAAGGAGAAAAAAATTTCCTTTCATCAGCGAACAGATATTGCATTCCATGTTTAATGAGCGAAATTATTTCTTTGAGTTGGACTGGCAATAGCACCCGGCCAATGACGCTGTCCTAAGATACTACAATAATCACTAGTGTCCGCTGTGCTTCGATAGTACCAAGCCTAACAGATTGTGTTTACGTTTAGTGGTACGAGGAGAACTAGGAAAGCAAGTTGCGTGACATCCCGTAGGAGGCTGGTTTTGTCAGGAGACCAGCAGAAGCAACACGGTCAAAGGTTTTGTTATGCCAGAATACGACTATGAGAAAGGTCGGCATTCCCTCCTCACTAATTCTCTCCATGCTTCTAGATGCTATAGCCATGTAACTAATAGGTCGGTATTTGTCCACCTTTTGACGACCAGCTCACTTGTGTGTTGGCACTATCACCGCATGTTTTCACACAGCTGAGAAGGTCCTACTATGCATGGAAATGGATGACAAGTTAAGGAGAAGAAGTGGTATATCCGGATTACCTAAGATAATCATAGCTGGGACACTCAGTCTAAGCCGGGATAGTAGGACAAGTTGAGTGCCTTTAGGACACGGTTGATAGTGCGCACGTCAGTCTATAGTACACTGCTCATGCTCGGTTTGTCTAGGCAGCGTAGCCGATAGCGACCAATCATTGGTAAATTGGTTCATTGAAGGCTTCATTATTGTTACAGGGTCATGAATTGCAGTATTGTCCGGAGGTACTTGTGCACTTATGGAGTTGGTTACTGGGTTGCTGCGACAATGCATTACCTTCATGTGTGCTTTAGCGTTATTAGTTGTGCTCAGCGCAACGCATGTGGCTGACATGTGCGCTTAGTCCTGGAGGTTTCTCCATTAGGCCATGAGTTTTTGG
>OX104067.1:116481368-116530267 GCA_944474145.2 Dicrocoelium dendriticum | reverse complement strand
CTGAGGACGTACCTGCGACGTTCCCCTGGACAGGGAAATAGTACAGAGCAAATAAATCATCCGTACTTAAAAAAATAAATAAATAAATGGTATATTCTCGGTAAAACGAGACACAACTGTAGAGGCGTGAGCAACTACGCACATAAGCATTGCTTATTTGGAATATTATAACATTTTGTTTTAATGAAAGGAATAAACGAAATGATGTAGTCTATATGAGTGCGCATATTGTTAGGTACTAGTCAGATCAAGGACCCTAATGGCGCTGTGGCGCGCAAAATACTGTTGCTTCAAGCTATAAGTTGGGGGTAAATTTGCCATGTAGTTATCCACGCGCACAGGAGCTCAAACAATATTTTGGTGCAATCAAGGACGGTTACGAAGCCGAAATGATCTGTGCCCCATCAAGGCATTCCTCAGGGTAAGATCAGTTGCACAGGTTGGAAGTAGAAGGCTGAGGACTGCGTCAATGTGGAATGTCTAACAATCCTTATACAATTAAGGAACACAGAAAGCTAATCAAATCGATACAAGTCACATGAATCGTCCGACTTCAACAGCTCCAAACACTTGCGGTCGACTCCGTAAAAGCCTTCACAACCGTGAGAAACAAATCGGCGAACCGTGACTGCGAATATCCGCGAGGGTAATCGGTCAGGTGCAATCTTGTCAATGTCGTTTCACTAGTCGGCAGTGTTCCAGAACGTGGTGGGTCTTCGTCTGGTAGGGGTTTTCCCTACAAGAAGCCACAAATGTCTGTTTAACCACACTGCGACGTGGCGGATGTGACTCGTCACTCAATAAAGTCACCGCCCCAATCTCACGTTGGAAAGTTGACCGATACAACATTTACAAATTCTGTGCATAAGTCTGTTCCCGTACGAACACACCTAAATATTTGGTCAGTTGCATGCCACTATCCTTATATATTCCTGCAGCTTTTACCTCATGCTTCACTCACTTGATTCGCATTGTGTACGTAACCTCATTGGACTAGTTTCTTATCAAGATACTACACATTTGTGATCTGATTTCTTATCTCGCATTCTGTGGACATAAAATTCATAAAACCTTTAGACTATTTGGGCCCACGCTACTGTCTTCAACTTTACTAATCATGCGCATGCTGCTGCTAACCATGCTAGCATGTACAATTTGACAATATGCTGATCTTGCCCAAAAGGCGTGCCTCGCTCGGTTGAGAATTAAATAGTTATTTATTTATGTATTTCGATCTGTCAGAGTTATACTGGTTCGCACCTAATGCAACAACGAAATATGCTGTCCTACTAGTATGTACCACTTTAGGTGGCTAGTATCGCAACAGGTATCTGTTCCAAAGAAAGCGAAACATATGCATGACTTACTGTTTACTCTCGGCATCCCATCAAAGCAAATTTTAGTCGGCCGGGTGTTTCCAGATGGTGATCACAGAGTAGTGCACGTCTGGATGTAATTAAAGCAATGTAATTCCTATCCAACTGAAACAGATCCACTTGTGGTATACCGCCCGATTCACCCCGTTAACCGGGCATACTTTGCGCTACTCGTCGGAGCATGCAATTTGGAGGAATTAATTAAAGCTGATTCTGTGGGTCGGTCGGCTGAGTTGTTGTATGAGGAAATACTTCACTGTTTCGGCTCAATAGCTCCCATGTCACATTTATTGAGGCAGTCATGTAAAAGTGTAACCCAACGCAATATGCACAACAGGATGCGTCAGCTTAGCCCATCCTACCACAACACCTTCAAATTTGCCTACATCATGAGAGAAATTGAGATCGCAAAGCAGGTTTTTGCCAAATCTAATCAGCAACAAACCAATCAAGAAACAACCGCAATAGGTCGTGCGAACAACGCCAAGAAGCTTAGCTGGCTGCTGCGCTCTGGGACCTCTGATAATTGACAACCGAACGCTACCCTATAGGTTAGTGCGAACGACAGTTCTAGTGACGCAAGGAAGTTATGTAAAGTCTTCAGCTCATGTAAATAAATAAATAGTAAATAAGTACATATATTGCCAGACTGGCTCGAGGCTGCATCCTTAGGAGTTCAGATCAATCCCTATAAGGACTCCACGTATATAGAAATAAGTTCAACAGCTTAGGCACTGCAAGTACCCGGCTGCAACTCCCTGTCTTCAGTACAGTTTGACATATATAGTGACCGTTCTGCGATTTCAATGACCAAAATATCCTGGAAACATAGTCCAGACGGAATATCGCCCAGGCTACTTAAGAATGCTGGTGAAGGTATCCTTATTATTTTTTGAAAATCTTTACGTTATCAATGCAAAACGGTCAATGCCCTGTGGCTTGGAAACCTTCAAGAATAATGCCAAAACACAAAGGCGCAAGCCTACAGGAAGTTTGTTAATATCGCCCTCGTAAGCACACTTCTATTACCACGCGCGTGATGGAAAAGTTAATTAAAAAACCCTCATGACAACTTTAAGCACGCTAGCAGCTAAACAAATTACAGCAGGGCATTCTAAGTGCTCGGTCAAGTGCAAGAAGTCAGCTGGACTTCCTTAAACTAGTCACAGGGGGCATTGCTTCTAGTCTTTGAGTTGTCATCATTTGCAATGTTATTCAAAAACGGTTGAGAAGGTAACAAGCCAGCCCTTGACGCCCAAAGAAATAAGCACAAGAATAAATAAACATTTATTCTCGGCTATGCGTGGCATGCCCTAAAGGGAAATATCAAATAAGTGAAATTATACGAATATGTCATTGCAATGGTAATAGTGAAAATCGGAGATTGTTCAGATGTTCCTATTTGAAACCCAACAATAAGGACAGAAATAAAATGGAGGTAAGCCCATTGTCGTGCGTTCGGGCAAGTTCGCGTGCGCAGTCGGTATGCCACAAAGAGCAGTAACAATTCAGGCAGCAATAGACCAAAACTGAACTGCTTCATTAGAAATGAGCTGGTGAACAACACGCGCAACCGCGGTTACGTGATACCTTGGGTTCAGGTGCGGGTAGTATAATGAAAGGGTGCATTCGCAGTGTAAGAATTGGCGACGAAATATGCAGATAAGAAGAGGGATGATAGGTATCAAGCTTGGTAGTATATAGCCATAGTCAGATTGTCAGTTTGAGCTAATGGGCTGCGACTTGTTTCAGTGGCGAGTCACCTCCGCCACGTTGCCATGTCTTTAACCGGACGTTTGTGGATTTATATAGGGAGAAACTTGCAAGGCAAACACCAACCACGCCCTGAAACACTGCCATCAACGCATGCGAACGACAGGCTGCATTGACAATGCTGCTAATGGACCGATTATTGATTCTGTTGGTTGCAGCCGTGAGATTCCTGTAATTTACGCGGGCTGACGCGTGTTGAGCTCGGGACTTCTCCACGATAGATCTTGTCACTTCCTTTTGGAATGAAAAAGCATATGCGGTAGGTAAACCATAAAGCAAAAATGTTGGAATGTTTTGTAATTATCGTCCGTAGAACCGAATAATGTCTACGAGGAGTATCCAGTAATATGTTGTTTAATCAATTATTACAGAAAGGAAAATGGCCAAATGAACCCGTTCGGGCCAGAAGAAGCTGCAAGTTGTCCGAAACAATGAACCGGAAACCCTCCCAATGTACGTTCTGTTGTTCGGGTACAATGTCATCCACGAGCTTATGAACGGTAAAAGTAGTATGGGCTTCTCCAGATGTGTTAAGTGAAAGAAGTTAATTAGTGTAAAGGAGCGAACACATTTGTTCTTGCCACAGTGAAAGTATTGTGCGTTAAAGTATTGTGTTGGGGTATTTCCAAATTAAGTGCACAGCACAAGCAGGAAAACCAGATTTCCGGTCAGCTGAAATGTCCGAGTTGACATTAAATGTGAGCAAGTGAACTCCGAGTAAGAATTGTGTGAAGCAGTAATGAGCTGAACACAGTTGTTCAGGCCTCAATATAGTGGCATCCATCCAAGATAACAGACAAGTGTTTTGTCCATCCGGTAAGTAACCAGACAACGTAATACTTACCCATCCATTTCCAGATAAGGGAATATTGTGCTTCGTTTGCGTTGAGGTGAAGTCAGTGGTCGTATCCTCGGTTTCTGACCACGGGTTTTGTGGATACCTCGGAGAAAATGACAACGAACACAGGCAGTCACAAAAGCAGGCGAAAAGGACTTCTCAGGAGGTCGGCATAAAAGACCAGTCTCAAACTGCTTTCACGAGTGAACCACACATTATATGTAGCATTATAAACTAAATATCTCAAGTACATGTGTTACATAAAAATTTAGGTTAGCCGTACCATGAACCTTGAAGCCTCAGATAACAAAGTGATATCGCATGGCGAGAGACCGATCCGAAGATTTTGGATTAATCAGTGGATTGCGGTTAATTCGTTTAACTCTGTAGGGAAGAGGAATGGTGAGGATCAAGGTTAGGAATGCAATGATCTGTGATAAAATCCATGAGCATGGTCAGCAAAGTTCTCGGGGAAAGCAATGCTTTGGGTATGCAGCACTTAGATCACATAAGTCTCAGTAGTATGGATGCCGTCAGAAGGCACAAATGCGGTCGGAAAGAAATAGATTAGGGCAAATCACTAAGATGGCTATCCAGTTGTATGGCAATCAGAGACCGAGTTATGAAAAGGCGGAGTATGGGCGAGAAAGGCATTTGTGGAGAGAGTGGAGAAGTCAACGAGGTTTTCGTGGAAGTAATCAGTCCATTAGGACAGCCGAACCACGAAAGGTAACATCCCATAATACACAGTAAAGTCGGAATGCAGGAGGCCGATCAAGCGGAACTGGATTGGTCAGTGGGTTGGGATTAGGACTTAAAATGTAGGTAAGGAAAAGGTAGAACAATATAGAGGGAACAAATTTAGCAGGCCCTAGAGGTAGGGAAAACGTATAGCTGAGTCTGCAAAGCCTGCGCTGCTGAAATCACATCCTCCAAATAGTAGTTAGCGAGATACTGACAGGTTAAGTGAGGCTAGATCACATTAAGGTAGTAAAGCTAGCCATCCGATTGAAAGAAGGAATGAAAACAGAAAGAGAGCGAAGGAAAGCTAAAGGCTTACGGGGAAGCCAGTACTCTAATAGACTGACTGTGTTCCTATCTAATGGGACGTACGCAGTCTGTTAAGGTTGAGAAAACTATATCCACCCCGACCTCCGTCCTCATTGGCATGCTACAGGGGAAGGTCCTTGTACCTACCCTATTTTGATGTATATCAATCACCTCTGCAGGCGTTTGCTGCAGGGACGTTATTTCCTCTTCACTAACGACGCAAAGGCTGTCACGTCTTTTTACTGGTAATGAAGTAGCCGCAAGTTATAGTATCCGTGAGGATTATAAAACACTTGCAAAGTGGCGTGAACATTAGCAAATGACGTTCTCCCCTCAAACATCTAATGTCATGACCTAGAAATTTTCTATATCTGCTTGGTCCCTAACGATCAACGGCATCACTATCAAGCGAAATGCCATGACTTGCGGGATTGCGCTGTTCCATGAGCCTTAAAGTTGAAGAGCAAGTTCATTAGCAAGTGGCAGGCGTATGAGAACGAGCTTTCCAAATACACCGATATATAAAATCCGCAGATGCAGGGCTGGAAATTTATAAGCGCCACTTCAGGCCAAACCTGGAGTATTGCCCTTATATATGCAGGAAGCTAAGGAAGTCGGACCGCGTTCTGCTTGAAAAAGCTCAGCGGCGCTTTACGAAGCAGTTGGCTCCATCACAGCAAGCGATGAGTTGCCGACAAAGGTGCGAACCCCTTAAAATTTAGCCCCTATGGCAAAAACGCATTATCGTTAACCTGTGCTTCTTGCACAAGCCACTTCATAAAAACCTGCTTAATATCACTTGTCTTAAACTAAGGAGCGCATCTGAAGCTAAACTTCGGAACAAGAACCACTCTGCTACCCCGCTATGGGCAAAGAAGTGACTGCGATCTCGTAGCTTCTTGGTTGTGTACCTGAACATATGGAACAGGTTGCCTTCCAGAAAAAGAGAATTCCAAAACTTGAAGGCATTCAGGATGGGGTTGCAAGGATCCCTATGTTTTGACAACATTCAAAACACCATCCATATCTGCGCTTTGCGAGATCACTTCTTCGAAACTGGCAGTGATGTAGCTTGAGAAAGTCCACGATGTATTGCATGATATCTAAGCACCTTGAGCTCACAACTCATGCACGTTCATTGCCGTTACCGTCTAAGAGATTTTAACGGTATCCGTTCCACCCCATTTCTATGGTTTAAGAATTGCAATCCGAGTACAAAACGACGTTAGTCTTCAACGGTCTCCTCCTGACTTGATGTACTTCTTCTTCGGAAAATTCCGCCTTATGACTGCACTGTGGAAAGCGTACACGCAACCACAAAAGCATCCCGTAAGGCATACCCCCAGGAATTGACTTCATCAATGACCCTTGTTGTTTAGACTGATCCAGTACTGCAGTCACAATACCCAAGGGGTCTCAGTCGGATAGGTCGCAAACATCGTACAGGTGTTAACCTTAGTATTCTGAATGCAATAGGTACTTAGCCATTACTGAGTACTTCCTGACGTGATTCGGCCCCCCACTGACACGTTGATCCAAAGGCTGCATGGACCAATTGGGATCCACAACCTTCCGGCTTCTCTTTTTCAATGGTCACTTCATCAATGTTTAAAAGTTTCAACAAACCGTAAAGCCTAGAATATTGACTGTCAGGTTCGCAAACCCGTAGTTATTCCTCATGTACGATATTGCAGGGCAAGGAGGAAGCCACCCGTGCAGGCGAATTTCAATCCTTACATCTTTTCTACATCTTCATACCGTGCTTTTAGCTTTATATTTATCACTTTCAAACTTCTTAAACCACTGGGTCCATGGAAAAATATTAGGCTTATGACCTTTGAGGTACTATTAATAAGGGAATCCTACCAGACCTAAGCCTTGCATTTGACTTTAAAAACGTTTGTTGCTGCTGCAACACCTAAGCTTGGAATTAGAATTTTCCAAAACCGTTAAAATAACGGATTTAGATGCACCTTCATGTGCCTTCGTAAATGTCGGTTGCTACCTGGCCCTTACTGATGCGTTTTCATTAAGCCTTAGCATTCGCTACGGTACTCCGCCGTTTCCAACTACTATCAATATGTAAACGGCAAAATAATATATACCTTTCATACGGTCGAAAAAGTGAGAACTTTAAAAGTTCTAGTCCCAAGTAAATAGCCATTTTGCTCTCCATTTTTCCACCCTTGGCCCATATATTCGGCTTTATCTGGAATACATATGCCTTTTACTACTAGCAACCATAGTAGACAGACATAATGAAACCAGATCCTGTTCTTTAACTGCTTTTGCTAGCAAAACACGCATTTCCAGCCTACAAATCACTGAAACGAAAACTAACCAACGACAGAAAGGTCACTGTCACACTGGCTAGCTGGACCACAAGAAATTTCCATCACCTTTTCTCTTACCTTGGCCGCGCTAGTGTTAAATAGCTTTTGGCTGGATCCAAAGACTACCATGTGTTATGCGTAATGACGAGTGGACACCCAGCACAAAAGTCTTTGATATTGTCGTACTCATGATTTATCTGAAGCGTCAAGGTTCATGGTACGGCTAACCTAAATTTTTATGTAACACATGTACTTGAGATATTTAGTTTATAATGCTACATATAATGTGAGGTTCACTCGTGAAAGCAGTTTTGAGACTGGTCTTTTACGCCGACCTCCTGTGACGTCCTTTTCGCCTGCTTTTGTGACTGCCTGTGTTCCTTGTCATTTTCTCCGAGGTATCCGCAGAACCCGTGGCCAGAAACCGAGGATACGACCACTGACTTCACCTCAACGCAAACGAAGCACAATATCCCCTTATCTGGAAATGGATGGGTAAGTATTACGCTGTCTGGTTATTACCGGATGGACAAAACACTTGTCTGTTATCTTGGATGGATGCCACTATATTGAGGCCTGAACAACTGTGTTCAGCTCATTACTGCTTCACCTAATTCTTACTCGGAGTTCACTTGCTGACATTTAATGTCAACTCGGACATTTCAGCTGACCGGAAATCTGGCTTTCCTGCTTGTGCTGTGCAGTTTATTTGGAAATACCCCAACACAATACTTTCACGCACAATACTTTCACTGTGGCAAGAACAAATGTGTTCGCTCCTTTACACTAAGGAACTTCTTTCACTTAACACATATGGAGCAGCCCATACTACTTTTACCGTTCATAAGCTCGTGGATGCCATTGTACCCGAACAACAGAACGTACCTTGGGAGGATTTCCGGTTCATTGTTTCGGACAACTTGCAGCTTCTTCTGGCCCGAACGGTTTCGTTTGGCCATTTTCCTTCCTGTAATAATTGATTAAACAACATATTACTGGATACTCCTCGTAGACATTATTCGGTTCTACGGACGATAATTACAAAACATTCCAACATTTTTGCTTTATGGTTTACCTACCGCATATGCTTTTTCATTCCAAAAGGAAGTGACAAGATCTATCGTGGAGAAGTCCCGAGCTCAACATGCGTCAGCCCGCGTAAATTACAGGAGTCTCACGGCTGCAACCAACAGAATCAATAATCGGTCCATTAGCAGCATTGTCAATGCAGCCTGTCGTTCGCATGCGTCGATGGCAGTGTTTCAGGGCGTGGTTGGTGTTTGCCTGGCAAGTTTCTCCCTATATAAATCCACAAACGTCCGGTTAAAGACACGGCAACGTGGCGGAGGTGACTCGCCACTGAAACAAGTCGCAGCCCATTAGCTCAAACTGACAATCTCACTATGGTTATGTACTACCAAGCTTGATACCTATCATCCCTCTTCTTATCTGCATATTTCGTCACGAATTCTTACACTGCAAATTCACCATTGTTCTTTATGCTACACGCACCTGAACCCAACGAATTGTGTAATCGCGATTGCGCGTGTTGTTCACCAGCTCATTTCTAATGGAGCAGTTCAGTTTTGGTCTATTGCTGTCTGAATTGTTATTGCCGTTTGTGGCATACCGACTGCGCACGCGAACGCCCGAACGCAATACAATGAGGTTACTTTATTTTATTTCTCTCCTTATTGTTGAGTTTCAAATAGGAGCATCTGAACAATCTCCGATTGTCACTATTACCATTGCAATGGCATGTCCGTATATTAACATTTATTTGATAATTTCCCCGCACGCATGCCACGCATGGGCCAGAGTAAAGTTTTATGCATTTATTTTTTATCACTATTTGCTTATGGTGCTACGGCAGCTCTTTCTAAGGGAAACAAAATGGAAATTGCTGGTGCGACATTATATTTTCATTTAACTGTGACGCCTGGTTGAACCTGGCTGGCACTTGCTTCGGAACTTTATTATGGAGGAAATAGCACGAAATTTATCAAGTTGCTGCACAATATTTTGCGTCAACACTTGAGGCATAACGATTCCTCACGTTCGAAGAAGCTTAAGTCACCAAAGTACGGTTGTTAATGACCCACCCCCGCAGACCGAAATGGATTTCACGCCACAAAGCAATTTGATAAACTTCACTAAATTTCCCATACTCCTTTATTTATTTTTATTGATAGGCTCCTTTTGCTCACTGCTGTGGGAGACTTAGGCTCATGAATACAGAAAATCGGCTTTAAGAAACAAAACTTGGATGTTCAGCTAAGAAATGAATGTTTTTTTCCAGGGCAAAATGTGTCAACTGATCCGAAAGGTCTCCCGTGGTATTCAGCTCGACCTGACTCCTGCGGCCTTGCTATGAATCTCAGAACTACTTCGAGGCTTTAAATATAATAACTTCTCTATTCCTAGTGTTTTATGTGGCTCAGCATCCACGGACAATGGTATGCTGCGAGCATCTAACCGTGGAGTAATTACCAATCCTCCTGAATTCCCATGAAGACATAATAATCAATACTGGCTTTCTAGTGTTTTCGCGCAAAATTATAGCATATTTGCGTATTTTTGCTATGTATGCCTGCTAAGTCTACGTTTCGCCAAACTGCGACGTCCCTACTTGCTGCTGTGTATTACGGACTATACAGAGCATTTTTAGAGTTCCTGGAGGTGTTGGGTTTTCGGCTAACAAGCCTTCTCCCTATAAACAACCACACATGTCAGCTTAACACTGCAACGTGGCGGACGTGATCCGCTACCAAACAAAGTCAAAGCTAATCGTTTCACACTGATGCAGTCCTGAGACTTCTACATCCAAACTGTGCAACTGATTTTACTTTGAAGAATGCTTTGACGGAGTACGGACCACCCCGACTTCTTAATGGTCATTGGTTGCACCAAAACCTCGGTTGGGCTCCTGTGCTCTTGGATCACTAATTGGCGAAATTACCCCCAACTTGTATCTTTACGCAACTGTTTTGCCTTACTTTTGCGCGTCACAGCGCCATCATGTTCCTTGGCCTGAATGTTACCTGACAATATGTTCACTCATTTGGACTACATCTTTAAGTTTATACCTTTCATTAAAACAAAATGTTTTAACATTCCATAGAAGCCATGCTTGTAAGCATAGTTGATCAAGCCTTTACAGGTGCATCTCGTTTTACCAAGCATATACCATTTATTTATTTATTTATTCCTTTAGATATCTATGCACATTTTGAATGTATGTCGCTTCGCTACTTTTTCCATTTTCTTTTGTTTTTCTGCCATCTGCTTGAAAAGCAGAAAGCCACTTTTATCGAAAAGCAAAAGTCCTTATTTGTAGACCAACATTCAATCGCGAATGACATACTAACTACTGCACTTATTGCATGTTTTACTTTTGACTTAATCACCGGTTCAAACTTGTCCAAAACAACATATTGGTTGCCAACTATCCGCAGTACTCTAGCCTTAGGAAAGAACTTTCTTTTTCTGAGCTTTACTCAGGCTGAAATGTTGCACCAGAAAGCAATATCAGCGCTAGAAACGTCTGGCTATATTTTTGGTTAATTTGTTGTTTTTTCTAGTGGAGTACGCCGAGTTATTATGTCCCTTAACAAATCAGTCTTATTTTCCTCTGCATTTATTGAAATTAGTTTTTAACGTTTCGTATCCCTTATATTTCCGCCACTCTCATTTCTTCCTTGTGCGCACCAATAGTTGTGGCGATCGAGCGGGCCATAATCTCCAATAAATTTAAATGAAGTTGTGGTGAATTGGCTCACGTTTAAAAGAAAAACGGCATAACTACAGCCCTGCGCAACTTTCACGACAAAAAAAAACAAGGAACTCAAGATAGCCCGAAGGAACCAGCATAATTTCAAGGTGGTCGCCTGCTACCTCATCAGCTGTACACTAAACAATGCCAATGCATTTGTAATTGCCAACTAGAAACATATAGTGGTATTTTGGCTAATTCCACTCAAGGACATAGGATTAAGTTAAAGATTGATCTAAACCCTTAGGAGTGCAGCCACTAGCAAGTCTAGCAACTTACCTTTTTAGTTATTTATTCATTATCCGTCCATCATAACCTGAAGTTCTTGCTCACCTACAAACCTGCATCCTAATTAACATAGCCCTACTCCGGCCAGTGCCGCCTGTTCCAGCCGTTAATTGCGTACCCTGGCTAATTTACGCTCAGCTGATGGAAAGCGGGCGCACCATGACTGCGGTTAGTCGTGCGGACGACCGATCGTAACGCGGCATTGCCGACGGCGCATCGTTATTCCACTGGTGGTCAGCGGCAGCGTTTCAGGACTTGGTGGTTTTCTCCTGACCAGCGTTCTCCCTATAAAAAGCCACACATGTCTGATTAACGGCACTGCAACGTATCGGATGTGACAGGCCAACGAAACAAATTACCTGCCTACTAGTAAACCCTGACAAGACCCCGATAACTGAACACTGAGAACACAATGGCGAATGAACCGGACCTCACCCATGCCTCACACAGGTTTTATCAATCATTCTATCGGGTTCATGCGCACGCGGATTAATTGAAGTCAACCTCCTGAACTATTCAAGATCCCGCCCAGAATTTCTGTAACAGAATTCATTATAGATTTTACATAGATGCCGCGCAGCACATGTACCTGACTTTAATGGGCATGTCCATTATCCTTGAGCATTTCTTTTATGGCAAATGCGTACCATTATGCAACCGGGTATTTTGCGAATATTTACCTAGCACGCATGGTATATGTATTCTTAGGTTATTTCTATGGCTCTGGCAATTACATGATCATGACTGCATCGGTGTGTCTTGTTTCATTGAGAACACATTTAATTATTTATTTATACTTGCAGCGGCGCATATTCAAAAGTCGAATAACGGCTAGACCCATGCACTCCTACATATAGACAGAAACTCACAGTTTTCATGTTCATGGCTAACATGCACCATATTTAGACCTATCAATGAAAATTTACTAGTACCTTTAGCGTGGTCATGCCTACCTAGGCGTATCTCGCATTGTCTGAGGATAAAGACCTTGTTTAATTATTTATGCTGACGGACAACAGAAAATATGCTCTTAATCGGCCTGCACGTAAGCAAGAGCAGGAACGGTCAATCAGAGACACTGCCAGTGTTATATTACAGACGGCAAAGCAGCATATACGCTCATCCCATGCTCTTGCATGGAGTGCAAAAATAAATAAATAAACATTTTATTCACGGGTTCATCATGGTACACTATGCCACGCATGCTCAAAAAGGAGCACATGATCAACTTCACAAAGTGTTATTATGAGCTTTAACTTTATTCATCGGCAAGTCACATCCGCCACATGGTATTGATGTTTAACACACCTTTGTTGCTATGTATGGGGCGAAACCCACTCAGAGGAAAACCCATCATCTCCTGGAACCCTGCCAGTAACCGGAATTTTAGCCAACTGTCCACAGCAAGGTTCTGTTGTGACCGATTTATCACGCAAGTATTTGCACCTGGCCCGTTGCGTCTCGTTCCAAGTTTCTCATAGATATTTCTTCTGCTCTTGATCCATTCTTCAACCACTGGGTGATCCAAACTTTAACAACTCTGTTATATACCTAGGTACTGCACCCATCGCTCAACTGGACAGGATTGAACCCCAGTGCTGCCATACGTAAAGGAGTCATACGCCTGAGGATGGAAAGTGGAGAGCAGGCGACTGGGATTGAGAGTGCAGGCGTTCAGCTTTAGGCCAGAACAACATTTAACTTAAACCTATTCCAGTAGCGCCTAACTGGATTATCAACGTTTCTGCCTTTGTATTAACAATCTGTTGCAACACTAAGGCAACATTGTGGTCAAGCAGTTATCACAACCTTAGGTCACCACTTGCAACTCACGCAACTGCCCATTTATAATGCCGAGACCAAAGTTGAGCACATTTTATCGTCGTAGATTTGCGGGTATATAATTGCACATGCTTTGTTGGCGTGCATCATCTAACTTCTCTCAGACTTCTGCCTGACTTGCATACCTTATATTCATGTAGCTCCTGCATCCCAAACCTATCCTTCTCTGCTGACTATTTATCTTCCCACCTTAACTGTTCGACTTCCTCTCAATGTGCCGACTAATCCAGTCTCGTCTGATCGGTCCCCTGCTCTCCGAATTCATTCAGACTGCTGTGACGTTACCGGCATTTGATGAGAAGACCGAACGCTCTGTCCCCATTACCTCTCGAGCCCCATGGACTTTTTCACACCTTATAAGTAAACCTCTCTCTATCCGGATCGTCTCCTCTCCTTATGGCGTTCTCTACTTTCATTTCTTCTCTACTCGGACTGCCAACTCACAGTGCCCTGTAATAACCTAGTCTCATCTGACCTGTATGCTCCTTTGACCCTTTCCAGACTAGCAAGATATACCGATCTAATCACTGTAGACTCAAAACTATGTCTTGCTTACATTGACAGCCCGCTAGACTTGTTTACCCCTTATTAATATAGGCACTTCCATCAGTAACCTGTACCCTCAAACCTTCAATCAGACGACCGACGCTTAGTGCCATGTTCTTCTTTGTCCTCATCTGAGCAGTGAAATTCTCTGGGACTACTACGAGGCCTAAGGATGTGTCGACTATTCAAGTCTCGTCTGTTCGGTATCCGGCTCTCAGAGTTCTCTCAGACTACCGGGATATCACCGGTGATTTTTCAGAACTGATCGATTCATACCTCGCACTAGAGCGTCCTTGGCTTCACCACACTTTAGTTGTAAACCTTTTTCATCCTGACTATCGTCTCCTAATTGCTCGCACGAGTTTCTCTTCGGACTGCCGTCCGCATTCTTCCGCTCATAGCTGAATCTTTAAATTTCCATTTCTTCTTGGTACGTTGCTTTACATATGTTGCTCCCGCATTCCGTCCCAACCTAGTTGTCCTTAGTTTCACCTAAGATGCCGCTCGCATTCGGTCTGCTGTCATCATCATCGGTTTACCTGTTACTCTCCAACAATCATATTAATCGCTTAACTTTGTCAACACGCTTTGTTATATCCGTCTCTTGACCCTGCACATGCAGATCCTTCGTTCTACCTAGTAGTTGTAGTCTGAGTCACACCAGCGACGTGATGTAAAGAACGCGCTTGCAAATCATGTATACTAAACAAAGTTACATAAATTTTAATGTATCATAGGCACCGTTGCGCGCCACCAGTCTGTGTTTGTGCTTCTTGCTTCATTGCTGTCTTTCTGTTTGGCTGCCTCTTGTCCGTTGCCCGTTTTCTCCCGAGATTTCCACAGATACATCCGCCAAAACAAGAAGGTTTATGCACTGGGACTGGTCGACCCACACTCAATAGCCAGCTGGTTTACATGCTTGATCTTCTCTCCGGGATATGAAGAACCCACACATCGTTCCAAATGGAGCTCTTTACGCCATTCTGGAGAAGCTACCACCACGGGGTCTAAACAAATGGGTTTAGCTCGCCTCGTACTCACAGTAGAACAATTTATTTACCTAGAATAATGTAGCTTCATGGATCCACTGTTCCACAACCGAAGGCTGACAATTCTGGCGTGATTATCTTCAATGCCTCAAACATTCCGATTCTCCAGTCACCTGGAGCTTTTCTGATGTCATTTCACGGACAGCATTGCGCGCGTATAAGCGGCTTTTCCGATGATCTTTCATGGAGTTCACACTTAACCATGGAGACAATTACACTTACATTTGAAGGAATTACTAGTCCACTTTGCGGAGAATAGCATTTTTCATGTTATGGACAAATTCAGACACAAGAAACAACTGCACTCATCGTCCCTATGACAAGTCCAGCGTGGATAGCTGGACGCGGGTTGCGAGCCGGACAATAAAATAGAAAAAGCCGGCCTCTATTAACAATGTGTATACTCACCCGCATCATTATCATTCGACTGCAACTCTTTTACATCATGGACTGGCTTCAACGACTATTGCCTGTTCAGTACTAAGCCATTTGGCTAACCAAGGAAGAATTTTGGCTGTCAACCGACTGCGAATAATAGAGTGCAAAATCGGTCTATACGATGCACAGCCGACTAGCACTATAGTTCAAAGGAAGCTACGACAGTGTTCCAGGATGTGGTGGGTTTTCGCCTGGCAAGCGTTCTCCCCATAGAAAGCCACAAATGTCCGCTTAACAACACTGCAACGTGGCGGATGTGACTCGCCACAAAATAAAGTCGCAGCTATACATTTCACACTGACGCAGTCCTCAGCCTCCTACATCCAACCTGTGCAACTGATTTTACTATGAAGAATGTTTTAGTGGAGTACCGATCATCCCGGCTTCGTAATGGTCATTGATTGCACTAAACCTTGTTTGGGCTCCTGTGCTCATGGATCACTACACAGCAAATTTACCTCCACTTGTATCTTAACACAACAGTTTTGCGCGCCACGGCGCCATCATGGTCCTTGAGCTGACTATTACCTGACAATATGCTCGCTCATATAGACTACATCTTTTCGTTTATTCCCTTCATTGTAACGAAATGTTTTAATATTACAAAGAAGCCATGCTTGTATGCATATTTGACCATGACATTTAGAGGTGTCTCATTTTACAGAGAATACACCATTTATTTAATTATTTATTTACACAGCGAATGTAAATTTATTTAGTTCTTTAATCAATTTTCATCCAATAGCTTTAATTAGATGACAGTAAGGCTTAGTCCATATTCACGGTGGGTGGTTGAGCCCAGCGATACTGTCTTATAGCTTATCCTTATTGGGAACGGCGTGGGAGCATTTTGCAGGTTGGGAAGGATTTGGAAATATTGTAAGTTTGCAATTTTGTGTGTACATGTCCAGCGGTTTTCCCACGGACCAGGAGGGTTACAAGTTCATCATCTGGATAAAACCTTTGCTGTTACTCACTCCATCTTTTACATGACTGGAAAGAGAAAAAGGAACGCCGATCAATACTGTTAAGAGTTCTGCCTAACCTGACGTAAATGTATTAATAAAGATGTTGCATGGTGAAAAGTACGGCATGGAGGATGGGATTGATGGAGAACCTTGTACTGTAACGGAAAGCTGGTTTTGTGCTTATTCATACTACCTCTTGGGTATAGGCTTAAATTGCAGAATGTCAAACGGAGACCAGAGGGTGTCTATGTAGTCTCGATTAGGTGCGGTCGGAAACCGGAGGATATAATGACGATACAGCACGAGTTACGTATACTCCAGAGGATGCGGATTATCGAAGGGCACAGAATAGCTAGCAAGTATTGGAAAAATAATGGTAGGAAGCTATGGCTACTAGAAGCCGGCTAGGATGAAGTGGAAATTAGCCAGGAACTAGATGTCGATGGCAAAATAAACGCAAGGTGAGGCTAGTGAAGGAGCTTCGGTGGCCAGAAATGGCATTTGTCTAGCCGAACAACCTCATCGCGGCGTCAGCTGGGTTGTTCGAGTTACTCCCGTTCCAGCGAATGGTTCGGCGGCAGTGCTCCAGAACGTATGGGTTTTCGCCAGACAAGAGTACTCTATAGAAAATACACGAATGTCTGCTTAACAGCGCAGTGACAGTGCGGTCGTACCGTGTCATAACATAAAGTCACCACCCCGTGGATATCCGGCTAATCCTTCTCCACTCACGGACACCAACCTTCTACTAGCACGTTGCTGTCGAGATCAAATATCCAAGAATGGAGCAGACAATCACAAGCAAAAGCTACACAGCTACATACACACCCACACAAGTACATAATTATATATTCCGCTACACAAACACACTGTTATGGCAAACAGCGGCTGTTTGCACTCCTTGATCATGTTTTGCTATGTTAAAAGGATAATACCTGGAAAAGCGTGTCTCGCCTTGCTGAGAAAAAATTAAGTCACTGCTACTTGCCTTTTCGTACGTCCTTCAAGCCAAGTCTTCCTTTGATCGTGCTCTCATGGACGATGCCCCAAACAGAAGCACCAATGCAGTCAGCTTAACATACCCACTCAACATGACTACTGGCGCAATAGAACCAAACAGCTACCAGCACAGACACACATGTTAATGGAGAAACTATAATCCTTACGTGCAACTACCGAGCATAAATGCTTGTATTACCATGCTCATGCATTTAAAGGCCTGCCTCGCACTGCTGAGTCTAAGTTACTTATGTAGCTATTTACTAGTGGATACCTAAAGCGTTGCAGAATAACTCAATATAACATCAGCGGTATGTGATGCAACCAGTCCAAGAGAATAACAACTGGAGATTTACGGTGTGTATCCTACCAAGACCTGGATATGTATCTAGATGTTAGGAGCGTACGGCGACTCTTGTAGCTTAACAGCAAGGTTGAAGGTGAGAAGCAAGAAAGCTATTGGCGTTAGTGTACAGCGTATCAGTGGATGGGTGTAGCCCTTCGATTATGACACTTGGTCACGAGTGAATACCTACAGTGTCACAGAGAACGTTAACAATACACCAAAGATAACTGCTGCGTACAGACTAAACTAAAAACGTTGTGAGGTTACGATTGCGCCCTAGCAAGCACCGGATCTTTACGGAAAGGTTTGGAGCCTACCACTACCCGCAGTAGCTACACAGAAGTGCAAACGGTAAGAGGAACGACACCTAATGATGTTAGGAGAGAGAGTAACAGCAGCGAGCATTGGCGTTTGGATTACAACTTTGAGATTTTCATAGACACGCGCTGTGTCACAGAGCGGGGCAAGCTGCAGCGAAGGATGGTGATGCAACCTGTCCAGGGGAATAAACCTCGTAGTGATAAGGGTGGCTTCTAGCAAACTCCTGGTATGCGCTGAGATGCATAGAATTGACGACGGCTCGCTGCATCTAAACTGAGGTGATTAAGGTAAGACGAAAGACAGCTATTGGCGCTAGGAGAGTGAGGAGCAGTGGTCAGCAAAAGCATTCGAATTAGCCCTTCTTGTTATTAAATAAATAAATAAATATTTTATTCTCGACAAAGCGAGACACGCCTTTTGGGCACGATCAGTATATTGCATTATTGTACATTATAGCGGAATAAGCAGCACCAACAGTGGAAATAGTAAAGTTGGAGACAGTAGTGTGGGCCCATAGAGCCCAAAGGTTGTATGTAGTCTATGTACACAGAATGCGAGAGGTAAAGATAGTAATCAGATCACTTATATGGTATGTTGATGAGGAACTAGTCCGATGAGGTCCCGTAAGCAATGTAGGTCAGTGAGTGAAGTATGAGGAAACGGGTGAAAAATACTTAAGAATAGTGGTATGTCACTAATCAGAAATGTAGGCGTGTTCGTGCGTGAGCCGATATATGCACAGAACTTGTAAATGTGGTGTCGGTCAACTTGCCAATGTGTTAGGGGCGGTGACTTTACTGAGTGGCGAGTCACATCCGCCACGTCGCAGTGTGGTTAAACAGACATTTGTGGCTTCTTGTAGGGAAAACGCTTGCCAGACGAAGACCCATCACGTCCTGGAACACTGGCTACCTCTAGTGTCACAGAATAAGTCAAAAACCTGGAAAAGATCTGTGCTGTGGACCGTCCAAAAATGTTTTAATGATACGGCACGGCTCCTAGGAAGCTCAGGAAGTGCGCAGAGATGTTTGCAGCACACGACGACCAGTTACTACTAAACAGTGGCGAGAAAGGTGGGACTAACTACAGATATGGGCGCCAGTGGACTGCTTAGGTGGTCAACTGTGGACTTTAGCTTAAGCCTGTTTAATCCGCATTTGCAAGAATAAGACTTTGAGTGTAAACATCATGCCGGTAAGCAACAGACTTACGCGGATGCATAATCACGCATTCCTTTTTGCAACCATGGAGGATGATCTCCGTGTAATACGAAACCGGTAGCAATCGTCGACCTTCAAGAGCAGAGTATCGTTGTCGGCAGATGGCACAGGCGAGACCCCGATAACGCATTGAGCTACGAGAGGCGCCTTCCTGGCGGCGTCAAGCAAACGAGTAAAGTGATGCAAAGGAAAATTTAGTCTCTCGATGCCACGGAGCTATACATTCGGAAAAACATATCTACTCAAAAAATTAATCAAATTGCCCAAACTGCAACTTATCATTTTCAGTTCAAAACACAATTGTGTACGGCTCCCAGTCGAAGACGACAGTCTGCTGGTGCTGTCAACTCGACCTTCAGTATGAATACAACCGCTCCTTACAATTCGGCTAATCGCCCTCACATATCAGGACTTCTGCAGTAGGTCAGGCAACCAAGAAGTGCCACACCCTTCTTTATCGAATACAACAGGACATGGTCCACCAAGCCCAGTTCTCCAAGAGCTCGCACCTGCTTTATATCATTTACAGGGACCCATTTATGCACTGCAGCTAAACCAAGACGGCTGGTTCCAGCCAAAAGCTTAACACCTTTGGACCTCCAATCCACAACTGACTCATCGGCGGCCGCCTGCTCTCAATGTAACACTCCGCCGCTCTAGGAACTCAAATCCGCGGCCCTCAAAGCACCTATCCAACAAACGCTGCAAATACCTTAGTCATCACCAATGCAATTTCACACCAACACCAACATGCCTCCTCTGCGTAGTTTCAGCACGGTAACCAAACGAACTCACTCCTACAACCCGCCTTGCTCTATGATAACGCAGACACTGACACTGCTATCCCTGCTGCCATGAATTGCACCTCGACCGCAAACTTAGCTGTGTTACATAACGGCACATATAAAGTATTGCTCATCAACACGCGATCAAACCAGCATAAAATGCATCTGCCAGGACCTTACATTCTGTTGTCCAGCCTGCATATAGTACTTAGTACAGACACTTGGCACCCACCTGAAGCCTCTTTTGCGCAGCTGCACATTCCAGGCTACACTATTTACCAAAATAGACGTGCCATTCAACCTGAAGGTGGCGCTTTCATTTACGTGAACCATGACTTCCACGAATCAACTTTTCAAGCTAGTTCTACTTGCAGCCTGGAGGATTCCGGTTGGATGCAATTCATCACCCAATCGGGCGTGTGTATAACCCGTCTAATTCCCATTCTATTACCATCGATCTAGTAAAGCTATTTCATGAAGCACCATCCGTATAAGCCCCTTATAAGCTAATTGGCGGAGATTTCAATATGCCTAATAATCCTCGGCTTGAGCAGTCCACACCTTTAAGGTAGAGGGCATTCTTTGACGCTGTTTTTGCACATGCCTGAGATCCACCTTTGCAAGCTCCCACGAGAGGACCAACCACCCCTGACCTGCTAGTCACGAAAGGCAGACCCCATGCATGGGCCAACGTGTTAACCAAGCTTCAGGGTTTTAACTGCAAGACAGTAAGGCTGCTCTTTTGTCCCTTAATTTCCTCCTCAACAAGATAGTATAAAATTTTTGCAAAGACCTCTCCACCACATCCGTTGGAATGCATTTCCTTACTTCATTGAGCGGCACCTTGGGATGGCTTCTTCTTGGCGACCCATATAGACATAGCGACTTGTGTGGCTTATAAAATCCTAACAAATTACTTAGATGCCCTTGCCCCAAAGAACACCAAGCAAAGCAACCTACAGTCACTACATGAGGCTATCACTTGCAGGGTCTCTGTCAAGCTCAAGCAAATGCGCTCCAACTACAACAAGACCAAGGACCTTCATCTCATAATTCGTATTAATGAAATCCTGGCCAGCTGGGGAAACTTGCTAAACATGGAACGGTTATCAGCTGAGCACCGAGCGCTTAGTACCCACAAACAAGTACAAGCTCTTGTGACCGCACCCATATACCCAATACCTCTCGCATACCTCCTAAGAAAATGGTACATATGGATGCAGTCGAGCTATGCGATTACGGTAACAAGCAATTCTGTGACTCCTCCAGCGCCACCAATTTAATAGTACCAGATGTCATACCTAAGTTCACTGTCAACCTGCTGCACACTATCAACCTTAGCCTGAGCCAAATCACGCGAGCACTTCGTTCCCTGAAGGTGTCACAGTATCCTGGGACAGACGGTGTCCCTTCCACAATGCTGAAACTTGGGGGTCCGCAAATCCCAGCCCACCTTTTCAATACTTACACCTTGTCTATAAAGAGCGGCTTATACCCAAACATTTGGAAGCACGTGAAGGTTGTTCCCCGACATAAACGAGGTACTCGTCAAAATGTAGACAACTACCGTCCTATTAGCCACACACCTATCGCATCTAGGCTCATGGAGAATAATTAAGGAGGAAATGCTTGCATTCCTACTGCATCATAACCTCATTAACAGGTCACAGCACGGGTTTCTACCACCAACTTCCTGCCAAACTCACCAGATCGAATTACTGCAGAACGTAAAGCACTCCATAGACATGGGGCAGGCACTGGTCATTGTCTTCCTTGACAGGAAAAAGGCATTTGACCGAGTCTCCCAAAAGGGTCTACGCACGAAGTTAACCGCATTTGGCATGTCCAGCAACCTGCACTCTTGGTTTTCGTCCGACGTTAGCTATGGTACTCAATCAGTACAACTAGGTAACATCACTTCCAATAGGTTTTCTGTAACCAGCAGCGTGTTACAAGGAAGCGTCCTTAGTTTCTTGCCCTTTCTAGTATAAATAAATGAGATTTTTCTAGCTTTTAGTCACGGCACTCCACACGTGTTTGCTGACGATGTGAAGGTGAGGTTTCCATTCGATCCTAATGGTATACAAAACAGCCTCCCCTCATTCTAAGTTATCTTAACGCTGTGAATCCTGGTGTGATTTAGGAAAACTTGAATTCTTCGTATCACAATGCAACGTTCTCTCTT
Source organism: Dicrocoelium dendriticum (assembly GCA_944474145.2). NCBI lineage: Eukaryota > Metazoa > Platyhelminthes > Trematoda > Plagiorchiida > Dicrocoeliidae > Dicrocoelium > Dicrocoelium dendriticum. The sequence goes on along the minus strand of OX104067.1, from coordinate 116,508,138 downwards.
ACATGTGTCCTGTACCACCTAACACGCTAATACTTAACGGTCCTGCTCTCGAACGCTGCTCCTGCGTTCGCGACCTCGGTATGCACTGCGCAAGTTTGTTAAATCTTGCTGCACAAGTGAGCTATAGTTCTGCAAATCAAGGGTAATTATTGGATACATCTCCAAAGCTATGGGCTTAAAAGCATCTTGACGCCCTCTTAACGAACTACGCGGCTGACCAATACTGAAAACTGTTCGTTACTTATTGCTAACGTGCGCAAATCGATAACCTAGTGCTCGAGAAGGTACAGCGCTCGTTTACCAGGCGCCTATTGGCTTTACTACACTCAGTTATCAAGACCGGTGTATGCAGCTCGGGCTAGAGCTAGTTTGGCTGCGCCGACATAAAGTCGAACTTATCTTCCTCTATAAACTCGTCAATGACTCAACCACAGGTATCAGCTGCTTTTTCTAAATGCTGGGCGATACCCGGTACCATTTATGTAAAAGGCCGCACACATTTTCGCTATCTAACAGGCACTGTTCCATTTGTTTTAACTTCTTCCTCTACCGATACGGCAGCGTATGGAATAAGTTTCCAGAAGCCGTCAAGAAATAAATAAATAACTATTTCATTCTCTACTACGCGAGGCACGCCGATGGAGGCATGATCAGATATGTACAACTGTACACACATTTTAAGGCAAACGTAACAGTGACAGTAGAAGATGGTTCATATGTCCATGATTAGAAGTGTACAATGGTAAAAATGCGAACTAATAATTTGGCTGTCGTGGTCGGTGACCTCAGCTAATAATAGATTGAGAATCCTGAATGCTCCATTGGAAAATAACTGAAGAGCACGCTCAAGAGATTTGACAATACAGAGAGTTCTTGCACAAGTAGCGCAAAGGTCAACGGGGGTATCTTAGAGAGTAAAAAGAGGACAGTATATGCAACTCTAGATGTTCCAGTGCAATGAACCTCTCTAGCATGGTGACGTTAGCTGATTTGTCAGTGTAAAGGTATGGGCTGTGATTTATTCGGTAACGAGTCACCTTTGCCAAGTTGCAGTGTTGTTAAACGGAGATTTGTGGCTTTTTGTAGGGGAAACGCTTGCCAGGCAAAAACCCACCACCTCCTGAAACACTGCTGCCAAGCCATTGAATGGCAAGTTGTAACTGGGTGTTTCTGGTTGAACCTTTGTTTGCTTGGTTATTTGTAGTCAGGTTGCGTCCCATTTTTCTGCCGGCTGATGCGTTAGCCGGGTGCCAATTACGTTCCTGAGTCCTGTCCTGTGCCTGATTGGTAGGTCGGAAACTAAACATACTTTTTGAATATGACGTGTTGCTCCTCTGCAGAACCACGTGAAGCCTACGAGGGATTTACATTGAAATATGTTGAATTGTTGTTGAAGTCTTAAAGGATAGAATATGGTTCCCTAGAAAGCATCGCAGTTCGCCTGGGGTGTGTAGTAAAATTGCTTAGAAATATAGGAGACCACGGCCAATTGGGCGATCAACGCGGATTTATGAGCTCATAATGACCATTTGCTCTGGCTTTGTGAATGATTTGTCCGGTTAGTAATTTGTGAAGGGGTTGGTAATCTTTCGCTCCTGTCCAGATAAAGGAAAGTTGTGACTTGTTTCGTTGTCGCAACGATGGACAATTTATTGAGTGCGTGTCGCCGTACCTGTGACAAACTCGGGAAAAAAGGATACGAAGAGAAACAATCACAAAGACAAGAAAGGGATGCGTCTGGAATGCAGTCGATCAATATTGGCGATTACTGAACTGTTGTACCCCTATACATGCAATTGTTATTTAGGTAACGCATATACATGTGTACCATAAGTGGCGAAATACGACGCGAGCATGCAGAACGCGGATCAGTAGAGAATGAGAGATTGTTCCAAAAGAGGAATGAGCATGAAGAAAAGAGAGTAGGAGGAGTCCTAACGCGCTTATGCTTACTCGGTTGGAACCAGAGAAATGTGGAGGAGGTGTGCAGATTATGGGAGAAAATATCACTCAGGAAGAGCCACAGTCTTAAATTGATAGGAATGTAAGAGTTCAGAGAGGTCAGATTAATGTCAGTTAGTGTTGAATGAAGTAGGAATGCAACAGAAAGCACAAGAAAGAAGGAAAGGGTCGTAAAATAGATTCTATTGAGGAGAAGTAGAGAAGCCGCCTGACTTCTTCAGATGATGATTCATCCTTTGTTAATAAAAAGAAGACTGAATAGTGCCCAGACGAAACCAGGCACGTCAGCAAGCTGAAGCTAGGCAGGCAAATATAGCTAAGTATAAGGTAATGAGTATCATCATAAAATAAGCGGTTTAGGATAAAGGTGGATGAAGGAAACTGCAGTTAGCCTCGAAGTGATGGGAACAGGCAGTTAGGTCTGTTAAAACCTGAGCATAAGGGACAAGTGGTCCACAGAAAGGAGACCATTATAACGAGAGTAGTGTCAGCGCATAAAAAAGTAGTATAATTTAAATCTAGATACAGCAAGAAAGCATCGACATAAAGAGAAATGTTAGGATGAAATGGGGATATAATAAGAATGATGAAACATGACCAACAATGCATTTGGAGTGAAGGGTACAAGGCTGTGCGTCCGCTGTGCCTAAGCCACTTAGACCTCAGAAATCCGAGGTGGGTCAGAGAGTATTAGACCGTTCAGACGAGTCCGGATAAGTCAGTAAGATGAAGCTAGGGCGCCAACTTCAGGTGTGACTAAGAGTAGTAAGTGTCACTAGAAAAGCTTTCGGAATGGCAACGGCTATACTAAAAGTCAGATGTGTATTCAAGCAATAGTCTCGGGATGAGGTGAACAGAGTATTTATAATGTAGAGCCTAGAGCGATAACCTCTCGGATGTCGGGAAGCAGTCAGCGACAGGAGACGAGTCAGCCGGGGGTAGATTAGAGCCAGGTCCGAAGGGATATCCGTCTAATTGAGAAAGTAATGCCAACGAAGTGCGAAATGAAAAAGTTCCATTGAGGAGAAGTAGAAAAGCCAAGCATATTCTCAAGGTGATGTGAGCAGGTCGTTAAGTCTGCCCACCTCCGATTATTAGGGTCATAGCAGCCAGAGCAAACAGACCACTGGAACAAGCTTAGCATATCAGCTCAAAGAGTAAAAATCAGTAGAAGTTAGGTCTAGGTATTAAAGGAGGGCATCGGCACGTAGGCATGTACGTGAAGAAAATTTGACGTAGTAATAAGGATGAATCATGGCAAACAACGCATTTCAGTTAAGAGTTACATGAGGTTACGTCGACAGACCCTAGGGCACTTAAATCTCATCAGTTCGAGGTGGGTCAGAACGTAGGAGACCGTTCAGACGTATCCGGATAAGCCAGCAAAATAAAGCTAGACCACCAACTTAAGGTGTGAATAACAGTAATTAGTGTCAAGAAATAAAGCTTTCAAGACGGGAGCGGCCATGTCAAAAGCCAGTCTGCATATCAAGGAAAGGTCTCGGGATGAGGGGAACAGAGTGTTCGGAATGTAAACCATAGAGTAATAACGTCACGTATGTCGGGGAGCAGTCAGAAACAGGAGACTGGTCAGCCGAGGGTAGATTAGCTCCAGGCCCGAAGAGATATCCGTCCAATTGAAAAAGTAATCTAAACAGAGCACGAACAAGAAAACGCTCTACTGAGGAGAAGTGAAAAAGCCAGCCATATGTTTGCGGTGATGTGAGCAGACCGTTATTCGTGCTACCTTTGATCATTAGGGTCACAGTAGTCCGAAGCAAGAGACCACTGAGACAAGATTAGGATATCAGGTCAAATAGTGAAATACGTAGAATTTAGGTATAAGTACTAAAGGAGAGCATCAGCACAATGGACATATACAGGAAAAGGGGACATAGGAATAAGGATGAATCTTAGCCAACAATGCATTTGAGGCGAGGATTACAGGACTTTACGTCGACAGACCCTAGATCATTTAGATCTCAGAAATCCGAGGTGGGTCGGAAATCACGAAACCTTTCAGACGAGTCCGGATAATAAAGCATGATAAAGCTAGGGCGCCAACCCAAGGTGTGAATAAGAGTAATGAGTGTCATAAGAAAAGAAGCTTTCGGGACGCAAGTAACTGTTCAAAAAGCCAGTTAGCATGCCAAGGCAAGGTCTCTGGGTGAGGGGAACAGAGGATTTGGAAGGTAAAGCTTATAACGATAACCGCTCGATTGTCTGGCAGCAGTCAGAAACTGGAGACTAATTAGCCGAGGATAGATTAGAGCCAATTCCGAAGGGACAACCGTCCAATTGAGAAATTAATGCAAAGGAAGAGCAAAATGAAAATGTACTATAAAGGAGAAGTGGAAAAGCCAAGCATATTCTCGAGGTGATGTGAGTAAAGCGTTAAGTCTGCCCATCTGATAATTAGGGTTGCAGTAGTCCGAAGCCAGCGCTCACTGAAACGAGATTAGAATATCTGCTCAAAAAGTGAAATTCGTAGAATATAAGTCTACGTATTAAAGGAGAGCAGCGGCACAATAGACATTACAGGAAGAAAGGGGCAATGTAATAAATAAATATATAAAAAAGTAAATATTTTATTCTCGACTATGCGAGGCACGCCCATGAAGGCATGATCAGATATGTACAACTGTACAGCCATTTTATGGCAACTGTAACAATGACAGTACAAAATTGTTCCTATGTCCATAATTGGAATTGTACAATGGTGAAAATGCGAAATAATAATTCGGCTGTCGTGAAACTGGGACCTCGGCTAATAATAGATTGAGAATCCTGAATGATCCATTGGAAGGTAATTGAAGAGCACACTCAAGGGAGATATGACAATAAATAACTAAATAAATATAGGTATATTTCTAGACAAGCGCTAGATGCTGTTCCTGCGTGGGATCAGATCAAATTGTACATAACATCCATGCTCATGCATGGAGAAGAAATATCGTTAACAACTGCTTTTGCTCGTGTTTATCTTTCCGAACAGCAAAGCAGGGATAAATACAAACGTTTCGTAGGCCTCTACATTTTTGATGGCTGAAGTTTGGGTCTCAGTAGCTTATGTACGAATTCTGCGCTTTTCACCGGCTACTGCTGTCAAACCTTGAGGTGCCTGATTCCATTAGTAAACTATCAATCTATTATACCAATTGATTGTGTTATTTTCGATGGAAAATGCACCACTAAAGGACATTTGATCCATTTTCTTTGGTCACATCACCGCATTTCGAGCATCCATTAGTAGCGGGCTCATGGAAAGGAATAAGCAAGCCAAAATTAGATCGTAAAAGTGGAGGGTCGAAACAAAGGAAATGACAGTAGTGGCTAACAATTTAGCTTTTCTTAGAAAAGTGCGACTGAAAGACCGGCCCACTTAACTAGAAAATAAACTAATGTTGGAAAATGGAGCCAAAATATAGCCCAGAAACAGCATACCAGATCCGCACACCTGGCGCGAATTTCAAAGTGTAAATCTCCAAACAAGCGAGATCAACGCCGTTTTGGAGCCGAAATGTTAACTAAAGCGGGACAGTAATAGACGGACTAAGACAAACCCTAGGCGCTGATTACGACAAAGGTAAAATAATTAAACTAGGTGCAGTGGTTATGATATTTGCATTTTTAGCGGTCGGCTGCGGATAGCGCCATTTTCGAGCCTCCGCTAAATTCACGTTCTGCTTTGGAAGCAGATACAGAAAAAAGAAAGAAATAATACAAAAAACGGCTAGGCGTAATAAGTTCCGAATTTGGAGTAGTAGCTGGGAATGCCTAAGATAACGTGTAATTCGCTGCAGTAGCGAAGTATGACGCAGTGGGCCGAAAAGCATACTTTCTCAGTAAACGTAGTAAAAGTTGGGAAAACAGACGGAGAGGTTTTATGGAAATAAGAGGTAGGCTGTAAGAATTGTTTTATAGGTAGAACAGCACAGGATATGGTGTAGCTAGCCCAGAGCCAGAATGCGACCATGTGGGATTTTCAGAGGATATTGGGCCGCAGAATCCACCATGAATGTGGAATTCAACGTTTTTAATGCTCCATTGTGGAGGCGAAAATTATACCAAAGCCGCTTGAGCTGAGTCCATTTAAATAAGACAAGGGAACATAAAACTCTTTTGCCCGTCTGAACTAGGATAACGCAAGCACTTCCTACAGAAATATTACCAATTTCGACTCTTTGAGGCTATTTTACACGTCATTATGGTTGTATCACTGACACTAATGAGCCAGGGTGGTCTTCCAGTCATAATAAAATAAACTAATGTAAGAAAATTCTCAAAATGTGTCCAGGTGAGAAACACCTTGGGTTCCGCTTTGGTTAGACACGAATACCACTTCTTTTGGGGGTTGCACCATCTCAAGTATGACCGATTAGTGGGCCACAGGTGCTAAAGCACACAGCTGTGCATTAAGTTGCTAGTTTAGAGCTCTATTTCTCTTAGCTGAGAGCCGGATGCAAGTGCCTGTGGTGTTGGACCAGAATAACTCAATCGTTCCCTGGAGAAACATCATCTCTTCTGTATATCAAACATAACTCATGCGGTCTGCCCAAAGCTGTTCCTTAGCCTCTCTATTTTAGACGTTCATTTATTCATTACTCGCTCCTTGTTTGATGCACAGCCGTCACGTACTCGACTGTGACAGCTTGCTAATTGTAGTTCAGCCCTCTCACTGGCTTCTCCCCGCTCATACTTTCCTACTTTTATTACATTAGCACCACGGCATGATTTCATCATCAGCGCGTCGCCACGTTTGCGCATTTTATGCCCTAAACTATTTATCAACCATAACGTATGCTTGCGCTTCATCCGTTCGCTGTCCTCTCTCCATAAAACCTTTCTTAACTCTCTTCTGTAGATCAAACGTCACCCATGTGGCCTGCGCACAGTTGCTCCATTGCCACTCCCTTCTAGGCTCCATTTATCCGTTGCATGCTTCAACGTCTGTGAGGTCTGCTTATGTAGGATTCCAGATCTTTCACTGGCATTTTACAGCCCAGTCAACCTAGCACTAAAATCCTGGCACCATAACAGGACGCAGTATCTGCGCGCCTCTGACTCATTTGCTGCGATGTCCTCAGCAGACTTAACGTATGCATGCACTCCGACTGTTTGATCTCCTTCCATATAAACTTTTCAGCTTTCTCTAGCACACCTAACTCTTCAAGTCAATGCTCAGCAGCTCCTTAGCATCTCTTTTCTAGACGTCCTCATATCTCTTAGTTGTTGTAACGTCTTCGACTTTTTCACCTGTTAGCGTCAAGCTATTGCACTAGCTTTCCAAGCCTCTTTCCAGTAGTAGCATCCCAGCACCATAGCAAGAATTGTGAACTTATACACCGCCGTGGTTCAGTGATATATGATATGACTCTCTCAATCTACTCACTGTACACCTGCATTCTTCCTGTCCACTGTTCTTCTTTATTCGACCTTCTGCTCTTGTCTGGCGACCTTCTTTACCTCATTCGGTCAATGCACAGCTGCTCCTTGCTAGATGCACAGCTGCCCCTCGTCCGTGACAGCTAATTACTTGTAGTTCAGCCCTCACCGGCTTCTCCCCGCTCAGACTTCCCTACTTATATTACATTAGCACCACTGCATATCTTATCATATGCGCATCGCTGCGTCTTTGCCGATTTTTGCTCTAATCTATTTAAGAGCCTTACCGTATGCCTGGCATTCATCTGGTTGTTGTCGTTTCTTCATGAAGCCTTTATTTGCTGTCTTCTGTCGTGCAGGCATCTCCATGTATTTATTGCAGGCCGTTGTTTTGCTTCAACCTTCTTACTGTTTATTTATCCCCTACTTGCTGTATTGTCTTAGCTCTTATTACCTGCGGTCATCCGACTCTCGGGCTAGCATTCTCTGGCACTATCCAGCTTGGTACCATTATCTTAGCCCCATAGCTGCTGCGGTTAGGCCTCACTGCTCTGATACTTCAAGCAACCTTACTCTACGCTTGCATTTCGGCTATTCCCTGCCCTTCCGTCAATTAATGTTTCTTAGCCTCTTAGTTCTTCCCTCCTCTCACTTGGTCAGCACACAGACGCCCGTTAGCTTTACATTTCTAGGTGTTCATTTCTCACCATCTTCGTAGTACTCTAGTTTGACTTGTTTCTCTGCGCCACGCTACATATACATTTGTTCCGGACGTTCGTTTTCCTTTAACTGATCTTTAATACTTCACTTCTATCGATCAATCCTTTTTCATCTAGTAATCTGGGTCCGTTTTTGCAGCAAAGGTTTCGACACTTATCTTTGTAGTAGGTTAGCTTTCATAAGCTTTTCCTATTTCAATAGGCCATAGCACTATACTCCTAGTACCCTCGTGTCGTCTTCCTGTCTTGATCACCCGATAATTTTTATTCAGCGCTTGATTCCTATCCATCCGCTGACTTACCATCTCTTTTGATGTAGGCTGTCCACCAGCCTTCTATCCACAGATCAAACGCCGCTGGTCCCTGAACTCTGCTTTCCATCTTTCCACGCAATAGTCGCATCATAGTAAACTGATACTGCGTCTTTGCTTCATGGCGCAACACTCTGTATTCCTTGTAGATAGTAGCAAACAACTTATAGGGCCACTGCTTTCGAAAAAACATTCATTTGACACTTTCAGCACAATCACTGTTGCACATTGTACATCAATTGTCTTCACTCTAAATGTTATAACATAGGAGTTTAAGTATGTTTGTTTCCACGCCTGTACTTTGCGGCCTTGGTTGTCTCTCACCTTCCCTTTTCTCCGAGGATCGGGACTTCTTGGGAATCTGGGATTGGACCAAGAAATCTTTTTTGTACGGGACAGAACAACCAATAAGTACCTATGGAACACATGGCAGTACAACAAACGGACACAACTGCACTCATTACCATGACCGTTGTCCAGTTATGATAACTGGACTCGATAACCACACTCCTGAAAAATCCAGACGCAAGTAATTGACGTTTCGCCCACCTGGATACCCACAAAGAGGATTCTTCTTGAAGCCCCCATCCTCGATTCGCCTCAGCCATTATGGCGGCCTTGCCCAAGATACCTGCCCAAACAACAGAGAAAATTGAAGCTCATTTGACTGCGGATATCTGAGGGTGAAATCAGTCGGAAACCTGGTCTGCCAGTTATATGTTAGTGCACCAACAAATTTCTGTCAGTGTTCCAGGACGTGGTGGGTTTTCGCCTGGCAAGCGTTCTCCCTATAAAAAGCCACAAATGTCCGCATAACAACACTGCAACGTGGCGGATGTGACTCGCCACGGAATAAAGTCACTGCCAAGAACTACCTGCTGGCAAGTCGATCAGAACCATTATTCAATATTGCCCTGACACTTTCAATACTAATTTACACCATGCATATATGTATCGTTTTCATCAAACATGTAGTGCCCTGACTGTTTACACTACACACTCTAGAATCCAACGTTTCGTCAGTCATTGATGACTCTATCCCTCATGACTACTTACACAATTTCCGCAGCCTGTACAACCTTCGGCTTACTGCCGACTGCACTCATAGCAACGTGTTTGTTGCTAAGCAATATTACATGTAAATATTGATCATGCCTTACTTGGTGTGTCTCGACAAATTCGAGAATAAACTATTTATTTATTTATTTATTTATCAGTTTCAGCACTTTGAGGTTATGTTATATATCTTAATGGATGTGCCACCAATGCTAATGAGCTAGAGAGGTCTTCTATTGCTAATAGAGAAATAGGTGTCCAAGAATTAGCGAAATGCATTCAGGTGGGAAATACCACGAATGCCGCTTTGGTTAGGCATGATCACTTCATCTTATAGATATTGTACTTTCTCATTTGTGACGGATTATTGGGCCTCATGTGTTAAAGCACACCATTACTGCATCGTGTTGCTATTTTGAGCTCTAACTCTCTTGGTTGGGAGTCCGATGCAAGTGCAAGTGATATTCACTAGTGTAAGGTAATAGAAAACTGGGAGATCACAACAGCTATTAACTTGGAGGTTTCCTGGTGGGAAGCTTCCACATTGTCAGGCAAAATGAATGAACAATAATATAACGCAGGCAGAGGAGATAACGGAAAACAAGTGGGAGCTGGTTGTTCACCCTCCATTACGCATTACGTATGGTAGGCTTTGGAGCCAGGTAAAGGTTAAAATTACGTACGAACGGCCAAGGAAAGAAGAAGTGGTTGTCAAAATATCTGGGTGTCTAGCTTTCCAGGTGACAGGGGCCTCACTGCACAATAGTTAGCTTTTTGCCAGAGAAAGGGAATCCGAAAAGTTTGTTGTGCAAGCATAAAGGATTGAAGAAAAGTATCTGGTTTTTTATAATGTCTGTCTGCCAGCGTTTCCGGTAGCGAAAGGCATACGTATAACTCACATAAAACTAAATGTACGGGCCAAGAAAGCTTAAGTGGAGAGTTAATGCCTTAATATAGGTTATGATGATATTGCCTTCGAGGTGGGTAGGTGGCCCTGTTATATAATCAGCTGTGTAAAGCAGCGATTACTTAAACCTGGGAAAGGGCATCGGTTATGGGCAACTAGTGGATGCCGATTACGTAGGCTAGTAGAAATACGTATAAAGCAGGCAATTCATCCGACTGTTTAAGACAGATAAATGGTAACTTACGGGTGCACCATATGTGTGGACAACAACGCTAGAATCTGGCATTTCACATGAGGCTTATTGTTGTTAAAATGTTTTTAGTAGACGTGACTCATGGGTCACAAGTATAAGTATTCGCAAGAGACCAAGTGGACTAGGTATTTGGAAAATACGAAGGGGTAAATATGGAGACGAAGGAACCAAAGTGGAGAAGAGAAGGAAGAAGGGAAGTAAAGTTTGTCCGTTCGGATTGCTTCCCCCTTACTATGCAATATCCTACCTGGTCAGTGCCTACAGGCTTACGATGCTCCCATTCAATACTACAAGGCTGCTTTAGGTGCTGATCTGTTGAGCAGTAAGAAACTGGACGTCAAGAAGGAGCTTTCAAAGGATTTGAGCTACCGGTTAGTGTTTCCAGGTTGCCTTTGCGGTAGCGTCTATTATTTCAAGACTTCCTATTTAACTATGTGTCGGTGGGAGCCAGTAAAGCGCTCAGCTACTACTGGGGTAGGCTGAATACCTTTTGTGGTCGGATTAGCAGTCCTAACACCTGTAAGATGCGTGCAACTGATCGGGCCAAGATCTCTCACGTGGTGTGACTGGGACCGCAAAGTATGTCTATGACCTGAGAGCCTAAGATGCTCCTGTCATGAAGCCTAGTTGAGCGCAATACAAAGTTACGCCAGAGCTGACCAAAATGTGATCTATGCCCCATTGGGGCCGGGCTCGAAAAGGTTGTCATCAGAAACACAGATGTTGAAAAGGCGTCTTATGTTATCCAGGCACATAAACGTTCTTACCTCCTGCTTGAAAGCCTGTGGATTGTGAATCTCCCGCAGCTGTGAAGGTAATTTGTTCCAGATATTTACATAAGCGACAAGGAAGAAACGTGAACGTAGTTTCTTCCTCGCTGGCAGCGGGGCAACTGTGCAGTGCTCGTTTCGGAGGTTGGATTCTGATCCTCTTCTTAGTGTGAGGCGGAGGATATCACTGTGCACCGCTTAGGATATTAACTTTTGTAAGAAGCACAGGTTTAAGATAATGCGCCGCAGCCATAGAGGCTGGAGTTTGAGATGGTAACACCTTTGTAGGTAACTGAGCGCTAGGCCTTGTGGAGCTACTATTTTGGTAAACCGCCGCTGAGCCTTTTCGAGCAATATGCGGTCTGATTTCCGCAAATTACTGAAGATGAAGGGGCAGTATTCCAGCTGCGGACGAACATGACTGTGGTAAAGCTCCAACCGTGCTTCAGCCGAGTTAATGTTGCGGCCTATGTGGAAGACCATTCTGCGTGCTTTTGCTACCTGATACTTCATATTCTCTGAAAAGTTGAGGGCCATAGAATAGCGAATACCTAGGTCAGTAGCTAACGTTTTTGGTTGGATGGGCGTACCATTCAGCGGAAACGCACCATCCGATATGGAGCATTTGTGGGTCAGAATACTAGATTTATCAGCAGAGACTGTCCTTTGCCAATTTTGACACCACGACTCTAAGGTCTTCAGGTCTTCACGGATCTCTTGTAGTGCGGATACTTTGGCGCTTGTTGGGAAGACATATACGACATTTATATCGTCGGCAAAGAGGAATGGGCGACCATGGCGCAGGCTGCTACAGATGTCGTTCACATAAATCAATATCAGGGTTGGTCCAAGCACGCTGCCTTGCACAACACCGCTGGAAACTGTGACAGGGATGGACTCAAAGTGTGCTACCTTCACGGACTGCGTACGCCCGGTTAGGTAGGATTTAAGCCAGTCAAGCAGAGTGGTGACTACACCGTAAGCCTTGAGCTTATGTAATAGGCGTTCATGGGGGACCATATCGAAGGCCTTTTGCATATCGAGGTATAGCGTAATAATCGCCAGACATGAATCAATCACGCCAGTGACCAGGTTGAGAAAATCAAGCTGGCAGTTTGCGTAGGATCATGCGCTTAGAAAACCATGCTGTGGCCTGCTAACGTGGACTCCTGCATTCAAGCAGGCCATAAGCGCACGCTTAATCGATTTCTTCATCACACGTGAGAGAATACATGTGTGGTATATGGGTCGGTAGTTGCTGACTTCCTGTACGGAGCCACCTTTATGGCGCGGTGTGATGATAGAGTGCTTCCAAGCCAATGGATATTGGCACTTCTTCAGAGAGAGTGTGAAGAGTTTCAAGAGGAGTATGGAAAGGTCATCGCCCCCATTCTTAAGTAGTATGGGTGGAATTCCATCAGGAACAAGTTTGGTGGATGGTTTTATGTTTTTGATAGCTGAACGGATACCTTTTAGATCGAACTGAACCATAGAGAGCAGCTGGTTTGTGGCACATCCAGCTCAGTAGTGACCGGAGACAGTTCTTCACACTGGGACTCTTTGAAGTAAGAGTTGAACATCTCACATATAGTCCGTGGATCTTCACTTGCATTGCAAGAGCCGACGCGTATGGAAGTAATCTCTGCTCCATAATGAGGAGTGAGAGAACGCAGCAGCCAGCTGAGGTGCTTGGCTTTGTTTGCACTGGCCATGGCTGCTTTTACTTGGGATGTTTTAATCAATACAGACCTGGACGAAAGCTGGCTCGCAATTTCGTTGGCTCTCAGCACATGCGCAAAGTTGAACGTCTTGTAGTAGGAACGTCGTAGTTGCCTCAAGCTTGCATGCAGCTTAGCTTGCCTCCTAATTTTTCCTGAACTTTTATTTAAGGGAGTAAATAGAGCCAATAGGTCTAGACAATGGTGCAGTTCGCCATAACAATATTGCGGACGATTGCTCCAGGGAGTCGGACAGAAAGAACTGTTCCCAGTTCCTTGTTCGAATAATCGTGGCAAATGTGGGCCAGTCTATGAAGCTTATCGGCTGGTATATCTCAATGGCCTCTGATCTACTCGTACAGATTGCCCGGCTGGTTGCAAACAGCGAGCAGTATATTACTCTGTGGTCGCTCCTCGGAAACTCTAGGCCTACAGATGCACGTATATTGGCTATACCCAGTGTAAATATCAGGTCTAACAGGTGTTTAGACCTGGTCGGCATTGATACATGCTGCCCCATCCTCCCAAGTTGATGCAGGCTAATAGCCCACTATACTTCGCTGGGGCAGTGGGTGGAAACCACCTGATTTCAGGAAGGTTGAAGTCGCCCGCCACAAGCTTGCATGCACGTGGATGGCCCGCAGCTAGCTCAAAAGTAGTTATTAGCGCTTTGTCACTCACAGGTGATGTATCAGGAGCCCTGTAAATGCATCCAAGTAGTAACTTGGGTCCCATGGCACAAACCGTTATCCATATAGGGTCCAATATTTCGGTGTTATCTAGGACTTCGATATTAGCAGAGAAATTTTGCTGCAGATAAATAGCACACCCTCCACCTCGTTTGTGTGTACGCGAATGTGTACACAGCTGATAGCCTTGAATGAAAAAGGAATCATCGAACCTAAAGGCAACAAACCATGTTTCGCTGAATAATATTGCAACAGGCGCAGCAAGGAGAGCCAAAGGGCGTAGAATATGCATCTTGTTGTTCAGCAACCTGGCATTTATGAGTATAATGGAGAAAAGTTGGCCAGTGTCTCCCTGTTTTATGGGTGACATAAAGGGAGCACGAAGAGCTACTGGGCCATCTGTAGAAGCTGTAGGAACTGGATCAAAAGAAGTAAGAGAGTGCTTTTCGTTGGTGACGTATTGGGTGTCGGGATGAGCTTGTCGCGGCTCATCCCTACCTGGGATAAAAAGGCGCGTGATGTGGTGTAGAAAGAAGGGAATTCGCCCGCTCAGGTAGTTGTTGTGGCGGTAACAACCGGTGGGATAAGGTAGGTACTTCAGAGTCCGGACTACCTGGAACATGGTGAGAAGAACCTTGAAAAATATTGAGTGATATGCTAGCTGCGGAAGTCCGGTGTGTGGATATGGGACGTGTGATTGTTTCCCTGTTACCGCGGGCTATTTTCATTACCGCTAGCTTTCGCGGTTTGAGAGAAGGTTGATCCATCATGGTTGCACTGAGTAGTTGTTCATAGTTTGTTACGACGGTACTTAAGTTGCTTCATCCTTAAAATATATTTTGATCGGTGCAGGGAATTTACTGCCTGCACAAGTACCGCATATGTCAATGGTGATATCGTAGGAAGCAAAACGCCGACAGAATATGTAGATGTAGAAGTTCCAGCGTACCGAATCTTTCTAGAATAGTGATGCTAATTGACCTGCCAGTTGGAAGTTATGGGTTGATACTATATTCGGTGGCGAGTCACATTCGCCACGTTGCAGTGTTGTTAAACGGACATTTGGGGCTTTTTATATGGTGAGCGCTTGCCAGGCAAAAACCCACCACGTCCTGAAACACTGCCGCCAATCCGTTGAATGGCAGGTTTTAACTGGCTATGTTGCTGATTGAACTTTTGTTTGCTCGGTTATTCGCAGTCTGGTTGCGCCCTATTTTTCTGCCGGCTGATGCGTTGGCCGGGTGCCTATTGCTCTCCTGAGTCCTGTCTTTTTGTATATGACATGTTGATCCTCTGCAGAACCACGTGAAGTCTTCGAGGGAAATACATTGAAATATATTGAATGGTTGCTGAATTCTCGAAGGATAGAATATGGTTCCCAAGAAAGAATCGCAGATTCCCCGGGGTATGTAGTAAAATTGATTAGAAATATACAGGAAACCACGGCCAATTGAGCAGTCAACGCGGACTGCAGAGCTCATAATGACCAATTGTTCTGGCTTTGTATGGCAGGAGAATGTGCCTTCCGAAGTCAAAAGTATTTCTCCAGGTAAGAGTAATGTGGAAGAGATAACGATAGGCAAACTGAAGCCAAAGGTTCAAGCCTCGGAAAATTTGTCTCCGTGCATGATACCGAATGATTTGTCCGGTTAGTAAGTTGTAAAAGGGTTGATAATCTTCCGCTCATGTCCAGATAAAAGAACTGTGTGGCTTGTATTGTTGTCGCAACGATGGACCATTCTTTGGTTGCGTGTCTCCGTACCTGTGACAAACTCGGGAATAAGGGGAACGAACAGAAACAGCCACAAAGACAGAAGAAACGGATATGTCTGTAATGCAGTCGATCAATGGCGGCGATGGCTGAACTATTGCACCCCTATACATGTAATTTTTATTTAACTATCGCATTTACACGTGTATCATAAATAGTGAAACACGACGAGAAGCAAGCAGAACACGGATCAGTAGAGAATGAGAGATTATTCCAAAATAGGAATGAAAGTGAAGCAAAGAGGGCTTGATGGGTCCTAATGCGCATATGCTCAATCGGTTGGACCCAGAGAGCGGAGGACGAGGTGTGCAGATTATGGGAAAGACTATCACTCAGAAAGAGCGACAGGGACGCGTTGCCTCAGTCTTAAGAGGTAGGAATGTAAGAAGTGAGCGTGGACAGGCGCAGGTAAGTTAGCGTCGAATGAACAAGGAATGCAACATAAAGCACGGGAAGGAAAGAAATGGTCGGTAAAATAGGTTCTTTTAAGGAGAAGTGGAAGAGCCGCCGACCTACTTCAGGTGATGATTCATCCTTGTTAGTAAAAGGAAGGATGAATAATGCCTAGTGGTTTAAATAAGGTGAGGGCAGCAGCGTTGTGTCAGCTGTAACTAGACCAGTTATATCTCAAAAGCCCGACAAAGGTCAGAAAACAAGAGACCTTTCAGACAAGACCAGGTAAATCAGCAAAACGCAACTAGGCCTCCAAGTATAGCTAAGTATAAGGTAATGAGTGTCAGCATAAAAGAACCAGTTTAGGACGAAAGTGGCTATACGCAGCGGCAGTTAGCATCCCAGTGATGTGAACCGGTCGTTGGGTCTGATAAAACCTGATCATTGACTTAGTAGTCCAGAAAGCAGGCCGTTAAGACGAGAATAGTGTGCCAGCGCATAGAAAGATAGCCGTATAATTTAGACCTAAATACTCAAAGAGAGCATCGGCATAATAGGATATGTTAAGGATGAAAGGAAGATATAATAACAATGACGATTAATGAACAACAATGCTTTGAAGTGAAGGTTACTAGGCGGTATGTCGGCAGAGCATAAGCCACTTTGTTCTCGGAAGTCCGAGGTGGGTCAGAAAGCAGTAGACCGTTCAGACGAGTCCGGATAAGCCAGCAAGGTGAAGTTAGGCCGCCAACTTCAAGTGTGAATAAAAGTAATGTGTGTCGGAAGATAAGAAACCTTTGAGATGGCAGCGTATATAAGAAAAGCCAGATAGCATGTCAAGGAAAGTCTCGGGATGAGGGGAACAGAGTGTTTGGAATGTAGAGCCTAGAGTAATAACGTCTCGGATGTCGGGAAGCAGTCAGAAACAGGGGGCTGGTCAGCCGAGGGTAGATTAGAACCAGGCCCGACGGGATATCCGTCCAATTGAAAAAGTAATGCAAACAGAGTGCGAAAAGGAAAGCGCTCTATTGTGGGGAAGTGGAAAAGCCAACGATGTTCTCAGGGAGATGTGAGCAGACCGATTTGCCTTCCCATCCAGGACCATTAGGGTCACAGTAATCGGAAGCAAAGAGGCCACTGAGACGAGATTAGAAGATCAGCCCAAAGAGTGAAATCCGTAGAATTTAGGTCTAATTACTAATGATGCATCATGACCAACAATGCGTTTGAAGTGAAGGTTACAAGGAGGTACGTCCGCAGAGCCCAAGCCACCTTGATCCCGTAGATCCGAGGTGGGTAAGAAAGCAGTAGACCGTTCAGACAAGTCCGGATAAGCCAGCAAGGGGAAGTAAGGCCGCCAACTTAAGGTGTGAATAACAGAAATGAGTGTCATAAGTAAAGCTTTTGGAACGGCAGCGGCTATATGAAAAGTCAGATATGACGTCAAGAAAAAGGCTCGGGATGAGGGGAACAGAATGTGGTTTTCAGAGCCTAGAGTAATAACGTCCCGGATGTCGGGGAGCAGTCAGAAACAGAGGATTTGTCAGCCGAGATTAGATAATAGCCAGATCCTAAGGGTATCCGCCCAACTGAGGACGCAATGCAAACAGAGTGCCAACAAGAAAACGCTCTTTTGATGGAAGTTGAAAAGCCATCGACGTTCACTTGGAAATGTGGGCAAACCGAAAGTCGGTCCATCCCTGGTCATCTGTGTCACAGTAGCCGAAAGCAAAGAGCCCACTTGAACGCGAGTGGAATATTAGCTAAAAAAGTGAAATCCGTAGCACTTAAGTCCAATTACTAAAGGAGAGCATATGTAAAATAGGCTTGCACAAGAAGAGCGGGAGACATAGTAATAGGGGTGGATAGCAGCCAACAATGCGCACGAGGTGTAGGTTACAGGAATTTACGTCGGCAGGGCCTAAGTCAATTAGATCTCATAAGTCCGAGGTGGGTCAGGCAGTAGTAGACTGTTCAGGCGCGTCCGGATAAGCCAGCAAGTTGAGGTTAGGCTGCCAACTTGAGGTGTAAGTGAGAGCAATGTGTCATAAGAAAAGTAGCTTTCAGGACGAGTTACCATATGAAAAGCCAGTTATCCTGCCAAAGAAGGGTCTTGGGATGAGGGGAACAGATTGTTTGGAATGTAGAGCCAAGGGCGATAAAATCTCGGATGTCGGGGAGCAGTCATAAATAGGGTACTGGTCCGCCGAGTATAGATAAGAGCCAGGCCCGAAGAGAGATCCATCCAAGTAAAAAGTAATGCAAACGGAGTGGGAAAGGAAAATGTGCTATTGAGGAGAAGTGGAAACGCCAAGCAAATTGGCAAGGTGGTATGATGAATCACGACCAACGATGCTTGTAAAATGAAGTTTACAAGACGGTACGTCGGCAGAGCCTAAGTCACTTTGATGTCATAAGGCCGAGGTGGGTCAGAAAGTAGTAGACCTTTCAGACAAGTCGGGATAAGCCAGCAAGGCGAAGTTGGGCAGCCAACTTAAGGTGTGGATAACAGTAATGAGTGTGAAAAGAAAAGAACCTTTCGGAACAGCAGTGGCTAAATGAAAATCCAGGTAGCGTGTCAAGGAAAGGTCTCGGGATGAGGGTAACAGAGTGTTTTGAGTTTAGACCCTAGAGTAACATCGACTCGGATGACGGGGAGCGTCAGAAACAGGGGACAGGCCAGCCGAGATTAGATAAGAGGCAGGTTTGAAGGGATATCCTTTCAAATGAAAAAGTAATGCACACGGTGTGCTAACAGGAAAACGGTCCATTGCGGGGAAGTGGAAAAGCTAACGAGGTTCGCAGGAAGATGTGAGCACACCGCTAATTCTACCCATGCCTCTTCATTAGGGTCACAGTAGTCGGAATCCAAGTGACCACTGAGACGAGATTACATTAGGCAGTTAGCAGGCCGAGCAAAATTTCGCAGGATGAGAAGGACATCCTTGGGACCTCGGAGGCCAAATCCTTAACGTCTCGGTGTCTGGAAGTGATCAGGAAGCGAAGGTTGGTCAGACGGTGCTACCTTTGAGCCGGGCCCGAAAAGTTACCTGACCAATTGCCCAAGTAATGCAAAAAGAGGGCGCGAAATGTAAAGGATTGGGAAGAAGTGGAAACACCTACAATGATCTCAAGGTGTTGCGAACAGACGTTTGGATCTGTCGTTGATTCATCGGTAAGGTCCCAGTAGTCCGAACGCTGGAGACCTTTAAAACGAGAGTGGTATGTCGGCGGATAGCAAGAAAGGCGTATTAATAATGCCGGAATGGTGACAGAGTGCGTCGGCAGAATAGACCAGTTAAGTAAGGAAGAGATATAATAAGGAGGATGGATCGTGATCTGCGATGTTCTTGAGGTAAGAGTTACAGTGCATTACGTCTTTAGAGCCTAGATCATTTAGATCCAATAGGTCCGTGAGAGGACAGAAACCACTGAAACCGGGTAGATCATCAAGGTGATATCGTGCTGCCAAATTAATGCGGGAATAGAGGTAATGAGTGTCATGAGAAAAGAAGCACTTTGACCCCTAAGCAACCATATGGAAAGGCGGTTAGCACGCCGAGCAAAGATCTAAAGATAAGGAGACAAAAGTGCTGGGACTGTAGAGCCTAAATCGTTACGTCGCTGATGTCTGGAAGCCGTCAGAAGCAGTAGACTGGCCATACGAAGCTAGATTACAGCCAGAGCTTGAGAGTTCTTCGTCCAACTGAGGATGCGTTGGTTGTGTGCTTACATGTCCTATATGTGAGCATGTCCTTGTTGCCAGAACTCATCTTCAGCCACGCAGCTGCCCAGAAGTTCCGCCAATTTTGGAACGCTGAGCAGTTGTTTTAAGGTCGAGGAGAATTGCACTGCATCTTCTGACGCCCTGAATGTTCCTGGTCGCTTGTTCCATACGTGCGCGTATCTATAGAGGAAAAAGATTGAACGAATGTTGCAACGTGTCTTAGGCAGCGAGAATGAATGAGATTTTTGGCGTATGGGGTAATGTGTATCACCCATCGGTAGAAAAATTCGTCTATGCATGAGTCACAGGTTTTGAGCAGTTTGTAGAGGAATACGAGGTTGGCTTTAAGCCTGCGCAGCCAGGGGGCTCCAGTCCATGAGGTTTGCAGCGTCCATGATAGTTTAATGTAGATGGACCAAGAAGGCGCTTAGTGAAAGTCCGCTGGACTTTCTCGATCCTCCATCTATCAATCATCCGTGAATCGGAGGAACGTTCGAGCAGTATTCTAAAACCGGTAGAGCACATACTTGGTAGCGCGTGAGCCGAGACTCAGCCAGGCTTAGTGACTTCAGTATATACCTGATAATAGATCTGGCTTTGGCAGACCTATAGCTTGCTTGTTCGGCAGAGGTTAGCGAGCTAGAGTAAAGCACATCGAGGTCGCGCGCGGTGAAGCTGTTACCTAAGGGTGTGCGCTTAAGCGTTAGCGTGTTGTGTGGTATTGTGCAACGGTAGGAGAGAACATTGCATTTCAATGGTGAGAATTCAAGTCTCCAAATATCAAACCAATTTTCAAGAGCACGAAGATCGTTCTGAACGTTTGAGAGACCATTTTGCATGCAACTGGGCTCGGACGAAAATACAAGTTTGATATCATTGGCAAAAACGTACGAAGTGCAGTCTCGAAAGACGCGGAAGATGTCATTAAGGTATAGCAGAAACAGTAGAGGGCCAAGTACGCTACCTTGAAGTACTTCGCTAGTTACGGGTGCTCTTTTAGAAGACGTGTCACCTAGTTTTACTGACTGCGTACGGCCAGAGAGATAGGAAAAAAACAAGGAAATAAGATGGCCAGAGACACGGAATGCAGCTAAGTTCGTCAGCAATCGATCTTGTGGAACGCGGTCAAACGCATTTTCATGTCCAAGAAGGCAATGCCCAGCGCTTGCCCTGAGTCAATGGAGTGTGTCACGTAGTACAAGGATTCAAACTGGCATGTTTGACATGAGTTAACCGGCGAAACCCGTGTTGGACCTATTTATGAGATGGCGCTGCAGCATGAAAAGAAGCATTTCCTCCTTGACTATCCTTTCCATAACTCTGGACGCAAAGGGTGTGCGGCTTATAGGTCGATAGTTGTCGATCTTTTGGCGACAACCTCGTTTGTGACGTGAAATGACTGGAGTGCTACCATATGGTTGAGTAGATTCCGCTCGTCATGTAGAGGGTGAAAACGTTCAGTAGAAGGATTGGAATGTCCGGGCCTCCGAGTAATAGTAAGGAGGATCAGACGCCTTCAGGGCCGGGGTTGTGTGTCAGCTTCAGTGAGCGTACAGCTCGAATGATGTTGTTCAGGTTAAAGTCAATGTTGTAAATGCGATCGTCTGCAAACTTTAAAATCGTATTTGGCAGTAGTACATTAGTGCTAGTGAAGGCATCACAGAAGTGTGCGTTAACGAAGTCGCACAGCTCTGCTGTGTCAGTAATAACCCTACTGGTCCAAATGGAACTCATTCCGCCATTCCGGAGGCGCTACCTTCAAGGGGTCTAAACAAATGGGTTTAGCTTGCCTCGTACTCAGAGAACAACTTACTCACCTAAAATAATATATGTACATGGATCCCCCGGTCCGCAACCGAAGACAAACTCTGGCGTGATTACCTTCACTGCCTAAAACATTCCTATTCGCCAGTCACCTGGAGCTATTCTGATGTCATTTCACGGACAGCGTTGCGCACGTATACGTGGCTATTCCGAGGGTCTTCCATGGAATTTTTACTTGGCTATGGAAACAGTTACACTTACTTACATTTGCAGGAATCCCGAATCCAATTCGCGGAGAATGGCGTTTTTACCTATTAAGGATATATTCAGCCACAAGAAACGACTTCACTCACCGAACCCATGACAAGTCCAGCGTGGATAGCTGGACACGTTTTGCGAGCCGAGCAAGAATATAATAGAAGAGCCGGCCTCTATTAACAATGTGTTTACTCACCTACATCATTATCATTCGACTCTTCGAATCTTGCATCATTGACCGCCTTCTACGACTGCTGCCGTATCAGTACTAAGCCATTCGGCCAACCAACGAAGAATTTTGGCTGTCAACCGACTGCGAATAATAGAATGCAAAATCGGTCTATACGATGCATAACCGACTTGCACTACTGTTCAACAAAAGCCACGGCAGTGTTCCAGGACGTGGTGGGTTTTCGCCTGGTAAGCGTTCTCCCTATAAAAAGCCACAAATGTCCGCTTAACAACACTGTAACGTGGCGGATGTGACTCGCCACAAAATAAAGTCACAGCTAAGCATTTCACACTGACGCAGTCCTTAGCCTGCTACATCGAACCTGTGCAACTAATTCTGCTTTGAAGAATGCTTCGTTGGAGCACAGCTCATCCCTATCTCGTAATGGTTATTGGTTGCAACAAAACCTTGTTTAGGCTCCTGTGCTCACGAATCACTACCTGGCGAAATTACCCCCAACTTGGGTTTTGACGGATTTTTGCGCGCCACAGCGCCATAATGTCCCTGGGTCTGACTATTACCTGACAGTATGCTCACTCATACGGACAACATCTTTTATTTTATAACTTTCATTAAGATGAAATGTTTTAAGATTCCACAGAAGCTATGCTTGTATGCATATTTGATCACGCCCTTACAGGTGTGTCTCGTTTTACGAAGAATATACCATTTATTTATTTATTTATTTATTTACTATCAGGAAGCACGAGTGAGGTAATGGGCAGGTCGTTGCGGCCACTACGATACTTCATAAGTCGTACAAGTGACAGCCTTATTTGCACTGCGCAGCGCAGTGCGCTCAGCTAAGTTGTGAACATGACTTTGGGAGCTTCTCCATTCCACGAGTATTTCGTTTATCCGAATAATGTAGTAAAAATTCTTAGTATTCTTGCAGCGAGAGCGCATTTTCTTAAGCGTAGTGGTAGTTTTACGCGTGGGGGCGTTAGCACGCTTTTGAGAGTGTCATAGCATGCTCTGCGTCTATAAAGCGAGTACTCACAGTTCCCAAAGTGGCGGAAACACTGGGCACGTGCGTATCTGCAGACAAGTTCTGAGCACATGGACCTACCTCTATGTAGCTGTACAACAAAACGACTCTGCTTCTACCTGTCACTAAAAGCTACCTTTCTCCCTCTAGTACTTTTCCTTCCATACATGCGTGTATACCCTTCAACTACCTAGTGCCTCAGCCCCAACTAAATCGGATTTGTTTAGCACTTCATCATTACCTAGTCCAGACTTGTCTGAGCTGTCTCGCCTGCCCATAGATTACAGCCAGTCGATTGAGGCACAACACCACTTCTATCGCATTTCCATCGATGAATTTTCTTCCTCAAGCACGAGAGTTGATCTTCTTTGCATTTTTAGTTAAAGCCAGTTCAACCTAATCAGTTGCTTATCCGTCGTAGCCAGAACTTATAAATCAATGTATGCTGCTTGGGATTAGCTCATGAAAGGCTGATCCATCATAACTTCCCTCTCCCTGACCACGGTAGATGTCATTTCCCAAATCTTTTTCTCGGAATTTTTGTCCTGCAGCTCTGCTTGCGTCCTCAAATATTACCTCCACGTCTGCTGGGTCACATAGCCTCTTCTGTCAGCATAATTCCGTCTCGCCGGATCTCTTACTTGTTTTCTGACAACTACTAGGTGACTGGGGTATAATGACGCATGTTTAGCCCTTCCACTTATCCTTTTATCTTCTACTGCTTGGATAGCTGTTCCTTACATTTTACCTTAAATCCATTTTAGTTCGATGGTAAGCTTAGTTGTTTGAGCCACTTGTCCCAATCTCATGTCGTCTGGCTTGCTTGTTATCCGTCCGATGCGTTCGCCTCGCATTGCCTCACTTGTCATTGCTGGTTCCTTACCTCGCTTGGACCAGTAGGGCTTCAAAACCTGGTTTACAGCAAATGCATATGCATGCCACCTGAGATTAGGTCAGTAGCGGCTGAGTTATCACAACTTTCGTCTCCCTGACCTCAGCATGTAGCATTTCCTAACCTTTGTCTCAGACTTTGTGATCTGTAACTCTGCTTGCCACTTTAATTGTCACTCCATATCTGTTAAGCCAAATAGTCTCTTCTTTCAGCTTAAACCAGTCTCGTCTAGGCTGTCTCACCTGTTTTCTGACAGTTACTAGGTGAATGACGTACGGTGACTGATGTTTGGTGTTTACTATGATTTTTACTTTCCTTTTTGACTGTTGCGCTTTATCAAACTTTTCTCAAGAGCCAGTACAATCCGCTGATAGCTTATTTGTTATAGCCACGTATCCAGCTCTCGCCTCAGCTAACTTTCTGTCTGTCAGCCAGGTGCTTTCGTCGCGCACTTCCTCACCGGTCTTTACTGGATCCTTACTTAGACGATTGAAACATAACAGCCTTGTTTACAGCAGGTTCACGCGTCATATTTATCCTAACATTAAGCAGGCCAGGGCTATTTCACACTACCCTTCCAAACCGTATCATCGTGTGTCTATGGTAACCTGCATTTTCTACATGCAACCTCACCCTGGCAATATGAATCTATGTATTCCATCCGGATTAGCTCAGTAGTGGCTAATTTATCATACCGTTCACCTCCCTGACCCCGGTATATGGCATTTCCTAAACTGTCTCAGATTTCGTGCCTGGGAAATTTGATTGCGTCCTCAGTTCATCCCCACCTATGCTGGGCCTCCTCGCCTCTGCTTTCTGCCTAATGCAATCCTGTAAGAGCTGTTACGCTTATTTTCTTATATCTGCTATTCTACTGTAGCATATTGATTTGTTTTTCGCTCCTTCGCCGCTCCTTTTATCTTCCCCTGCTTCGGTTGTTATCCTTCTTCACTTTTTACCCTAGTGCCATTTTAATGCGGGGAGTCGATTATTAATGTTATCCACGTATCCAGCTTTCGCCGCAGCTGGCTTGCTTGCTCGTTGGCCTGATGCGTCCGCCCCGCTCTGTGAGTATACGTCCCTTGATGACGATTACTACTGCGTTGGCTTTGTTAGCTGTACAGCTGATTGGGTTGTGCGCACTCACCTCGAAATTCTTCTGCGCTATTCGGGCGACACTTGCTACTTGAATTAGTTGCGAAAGTTTCGTAGAGCCATATGCTGCCGGTGTTCTTTTAAACAGGATCCAATGGAATACGAGCTTCCCCATAAAGCTTTGGAGCATTTCGGCCCGCTCAGTGCGCACATGTATTGGTGCGCACATGGAAAAACTTACAGCGGCGAAATAATGAATAACAAGAAAAAATAAAAATAATTTCCCTTAATACAAACAAAAATGAAACACCTTTGTTAAGATACATACTAAGTCGGCGTATTTCATTAGCAAAATACACATTAACAAAAATATAACCAAACTTCTTGAGCTAAACTTGTTTACTGGCGCCTAATTTAAACCAGTTTAATAGGTCGAAACAACTGAACAACCATTACTGTGGCTAGAATATAAATAAATAAATAAATATTTTATTCTCGACAAAGCGAGACACGCCTTTTTGGGCATGATCAGCATATTGCATTATTGTACATGATAGCGGAACAAGCAGCACAAACAGTGGGAATAGTAAAGTTGGAGACAGTTGTTTGGGCCCATAGAGCCCAAAGGTTGTATGTAGTCTATGTACACAAAATGCGAGAGGTAAAAATAGTGATCAGATCACTTATGTGGGATGTTGATGGGGAACTAGTCCGATGAGGTCCCGTAAGCAATGTAGGTCAGTGAGTGAAGTATGAGGAAACGGGTGGAATATACTTAAGAATAGTGGTATGTCACTAGTCAGATATGTAGGCGTGTTCGTGCGAGAGCCAATATATGCACAGAACTTGTAAATGTGGTGTCGATCAACTTGCCAATGTGTTAGGGGCGGTGACTTTATTGAGTGGCGAGTCACATCCGCCACGTCGCAGTGTTGTTAAACAGACATTTGTGGCTTTTTGTAGGGAAAACGCTTGCCAGACGAAGACCCACCACGTCCTGGAACACTGCCGGCTGTTGATATACATTGGCAAGATGGTATCTGACCGATTATCCTCGCGGATATTCGCAGTCACGCAACGCCAATTTGTTTCCTATGGCTGTGTAGTCGCCTTCGGAGTCCATTACAAGTGGTTGGGGCTGTCGAAATCGGACGACTCAGGTGACTTGTATTGAATTGATCAGTTTCCTAGGTTCTTTAGTGTGCCATGATTATGAAGTGCGGGTTTTTCTTTGTTCTTTATTGAATCCGTGTCCATGGGAGCGTCGCAGGTACGTCTTCAGCGGTGTTCGGTGCAGGTAATGTTATCCTGTAGAACAAGGGTGAGAAGAAAAACGGACCGAGCAAACTGCCAACAAATTGAACAGGACTATGTTATTGTATAAATATAAAATTTATGGTAAAGTTGTGCTGGCTGAAATCAATGGAATGACAGATGAGCTGAGGCTAATGGTACCTATACCGCCAATGAATAGTTGCGATATGAGCGAAGAGAGACGCCAAATAAGAGAGGAAGACGTTAATGTGAGCTGAGATGCACGATAGTAGAGCCGAGAGGCAAAAGTCAATCAGAGACCAGAAATTCGGATTTCGGTGAGCGTTGCTAAGCATAGAGATAATGATTCAGACAAAGAAGAGTATCATAAGGTTGTAACTTTTACCAATGAGAACTTGAGTCGATGGCAGCCGGTGCTCAAAATAAGAGAGGCCTTAGCTTGAGACCTATGGACATTTGGAGCCTCAGAGGACTGACTTGGCCAAAATGTTTTGGAATGAGACGCACAGAAGTAATGGTAAAAAAAAGAGAACTGGGATGTTGCGCTGATACTAGTGATAACTATACCGCCATTGGACTGTTGCGATATAGACCAGAAGAGAGGT